>JARFIW010000439.1:6827500-8027500 GCA_036346225.1 Platerodrilus igneus | reverse complement strand
ATTATTGCATGACGCCCTGAATTCATCACTTATTTATTATATTGTATGATGTATGTGAACTTTCATTTCAGCTCACTTTGTCTTTTTCAGTTTTTATCCTTACTACTTGCTTCTTAGATTGTAAGACCAATATTTCACATTTCAATCGTTTTAGAAACATCAACGTTGTCATTAAATTTGTTTATTGTATAAGGCCTGTGAACATGACTTTGGCTTCCAACCAATTTGGAACAACATACATCTAATATTTGATTATTAATTAGACCTATCCAGTTTATTTTATTAGTTTTATAAATTCTAGTGTATTTGTTATCAACTAGAGATGTCAGGAGTAAAAACAAAAATTCATTAAAATTTTTAGATGGTGGAATTGTTCTGAAAACAGAGTAGCATTTCCTCTTTGGATGACTAAGGTGATTCTTTGTAGTAGAAAGGGAGTGGTTCAATTGCCAAATGTGTTGTGTATAATTAGTTTACCAATTTTAATCCCCATTTCCCAAAAACTCCAAAGGTTTCAATCAAAACAGGATAAAAGAAGTAATGATCTGATAAGGAAAAATATTTTTTTAATTTTATGTTTTCACCTCCAGTTGCTGCTGTACTGGGTTTATTTCAACAAGTAGTTACACGTGGAGGGGCAAGTAAAATCCCATATCATTGCTTTTTCTAACTTACATGGTACCTACTAAACTAATTTCATTTGGTCTTTTTCCGTTATCTCTGAATAAATAATAAATGTAATGTAGAATGGCAGGATCGCCATGTAATGTGGTTCTTCCTATTTTATTTAATCGCTTTCCGACTTTTGACACAAGCTAGTTAAATCAAAATGAACAACACCTATTGGCGATAATTAACACAAGGGCGCTTAGCATCTCGCATTTTTAATTCATTTCATTACAAGGACATTATTCTATTTTTTTCTCTTCAGTTTAACATTACACTTATTATATAACCTAAAAGTAAGTAAATGCCATCATAAGAGAATTCCAACAAATATTAACCATTACATAAATAGCTTTGTGGTTTATGGTATTACAAATCAATTGTACACAACAATCTTTCAGTGTTACTGGTTCAAATTGCTTAATTTACCCTAGAAAGGTTCAAGAATAGAAGGAACATCAGCTGTGACCAGTGCTCGTTTAATTAAGTTGCTTACATGTTTATGGTGTATATAGGGGCCTGCGCTAATAGAACAACTAAGTCCATGAATGGCCGATTCATTTACTTCAGTTCCACAAATATGTGCATGTGGTGTACATAATTTTGCACCTAATTAGGTCCTATAGTTATCCTAAAAGAATTGTTATTCAATAAAACTCCCAAAAAAGCAGATGATATGGCTTTTAACCAAATACCAGAATATTTTGAAGTAACAAATATACTTTTAAATGTAAAATTAGCAATGTCTTTAATAGATTCTCTTAAATTATCCATGTGTACTTAGTTAAAAAACCTTTTTACTGACTAGCACTCATCTTCTTAATGTTAAAATTTATATGAACTGAAAGACTGTGGTGGCACTTTAAAATAGAGTTTGTCCAATTAAGTTATTCCTAAAGACAGTGGCGCCTTTTTAATTTAAATAACTTTTGCCAGACATACGAAAATCTAATTCATCAACTGGAAATCTAAAATCATACAGTTTTATGTGATGATGTTTAAAAGCGAACTTTTCCTTAGCGATAAACAATTGAATTGGCCTGTCCTTTTTGAATATATACCAGCGAGTATATTTTTGTGATAAATCTAAGAGCACCCTACCCTGTCTCAGTTGCCTCATTTGACATGAACAAATGGCCTTTCAGACATATTTTTAAATTATCCAAATACAATTTATATATTGTCTACTGCCAAATTCTTTCTTGTTTGCATGTGACACTGGCCAGAACAAAAGAAACAGTTTTAAAGCATGTTGACTATTTAAACAAATAATAATAGGTTTCATAGGTAACAAATGCTTGAGGTAAAGTTACTCCAAAATGTAGAGCAATGTTATGCCAAAAAGAAATTGTAGCTTTCATTATAAACCATTTTGTTATAAATCTATATCTACAACATTGAAACATATCGATGTGTACTCAATACGCCGAACATTTAATTTTCAGTTTACATAATGTTGCCGAAAAAGTCACAAATAACGCGTGTGAATTAGTATAAAAGATAAATACCTGTGCTAACCGTAGTCACCTGATAGAAAAATTCTCAGTATGGTGAAAATTTCTAACCATCCTTGTCTTTATATCAACAACAACAACAACAACAAAAATTGAATTTGACATTTAACCACTTACTCACATTTTGAACCTCTTTGTAATCTGTTAACCACTGCCATGATGAATAACTGTTCTAAATCTAATTCTACGTGTGATAAAGACCCACTGTTGTTATGTGACTGAGTGCACTACTTCATGATAAATGTTCTAGTCTTAAATCATCAGAACTTCGTGTTATGCGGGTAAAGAAACAAAGTTTACTTTTCTTTTTTTGTGATGTTTATACATCTGCAGTCAAACCCTTTCCTTTATTGATTACGAAATATAACATGCTGGATGATATTTACAGATGATATAGCTGTATCAGAATCTAGCAAGGAAGAGTTAGAGGCAGCTCTATATGAAATGGAAACAGTTCTAACAGTGAGATACGGTATGAAAATTAAGAAAAATAAAACTAAAGTACTAGTATGCAAAGGAGGGGAAAATAAATCAAAAACTAGAATACAAATAGAAAACGAGAACTTACAAGAGGTTCAGGATTTCTGCTACCACGGAAGCCAAATAACGCAAAATGGGAAAAGCACAAAAGATATAAAACAAAGATGAGCACAAGATCGTGCTACATTTAACAAGAAAAAGTAATTACTGTATTCAAAGGCAACAAACAGAAACAAGGAAAAGATTGCTGAAAGCATATGTGTGGAGCACAGCACTGTGCGGTTGTGAAATTTGGATGGTAGAAGAAGCGACAGGGAAAAGTTAGAAGCCTTTGAAATGTGATGCTACAGAAGTATGATCAAAATATCGTGGACAGACAAAATTAAGAACCAAGAGGTTCTAGAAATGGTAGGAAAGAAAGAAATATGTGGAAAACAGTAAAAAATAGGAGAGATAGGATGAAAGATCACAAACTAAGGCATGAGGGAATAGTGCGGATTATATTAGAAGCAGAGATTGGAAAAAGAAATGTGTAGGCTAGCTCAGAATAGAAATCAATGGAGGTATTCGTCCAACCATTTCCAAGACGTAAAACCTTATAACGAAAAAAAATAATTGTACTTAAATCTGCCGATTATTATGCAATATTCTCTACTAATGTTAATTGTGTGAAAGAATATACTGGAAAACTATTAATTTGACAAATGTCTATGGTGGGGGATCTTGGTAGCCACAGGCTGTATACTGCGTGTAAAGTCTTTGACGCAATATAAAAACTAAAGCTTCTTAAGCTACCTGACCCAAATGACATTACTTCTATTTTACCTTTGGTCTCGATTAACCATTATTTTTATGCTCTCATAATCTCACGGTTATTATCCATCATCTTGGAAAGAGTGTTACATCAACTCTATATTTAAATCTGGTGGCAGAACTGAAATTTCTTTCGAATTACAGAGGTATATGTATCCAATCGATTGTTTCCAAACTGTTTGATCTCTTAATTTCAAAATTCTTATATTGAAACTACAAAGAAATTATATGTAGTAAGCCACATTGTTTTCAGCAATGTAAATCTACCTTTACTAATTTACTGGTACATATCAACTTAATTATTCAATCTTTTGAAGATGGCTTCGAAGCAGAAGCTATTTTTATGGATTTCACTAAAGCATTCGATCAAGTAAATCTGAATTTGCTGTTACATCAACTACTTTGGTATCCTATGACTTTCCTATACATTCAAAGATTCCTCTACGTTACATCTTGAACCACTCCTGTTCTTACTTTTTATTAACGACATTGGTAATTGCTTCATGCCCTGCTCATTTTTGTTATATCCTAACAGTCTTAAATGAGTCTTATCACATTGTTTAGTGATCACTATTTAATTCAAGCTGATCTTAACAACTTAGTTGTTTGGTGTGAAGCTAATAGGCGTTGTCATAACATTAACAAGTGCAATATAATCACTTGTTCACGCCTTCTTAAAAATACTCATGTGAACTACTATATTGAAAATTCTGTTCTCAAATATTTGTAATCTAAGATCTTAGAGTCATAATCGATTGAAAATTATCTTTTATTCCAATCATTTATCTACTCCTACTATTATATAACTTTACTTCATATTAGTTAGAAGTATCCTGGAATATTGCTCCACCATCTAGTTCCCATTCTACCAAACCCACATAAACAAATTAGAAGGAGTACAGAAGAAGTTTCTACGCTATACCATATATTAAATAAACATTTTCGGTACAACCAGCTCATGATGATCTTTCAAAGAATCTCAATTTATTAAGTTTAAATAATAGGCATATATTCCATGATTAATGGTTTTTTAAGTCATTAATTCTCAAATTATTTGTCCTGAAGTCCTCATGTGTGTAGATATTTGTTCCTACCAGAACTACTAGAAGTAACCTATTGCTTCATCATCATCCTCATGTAACTAATTAAGGGCATTACTCGTATTTTAATCATTGTGCAGTATTTATTAATAAGTTCCCACAACTTCTTACATAACCGTAAACGAGGTATATGCGACACAAAGACAGTTGGTAACGCTAATCTATAATGTGGAAATGAGCGCGCCCATCTGTCAATGACGTCACACACTATGCAAATTATTACACGTAAATGACGAAATATGCAAATTTCGAAAGTATATTATAAAAAACCCCACACACGGGGAACTTACGTGAATATGCAAGCGTCTCACAGAATTGCCTCCTTCAGGGTTGCTCGTGGCTCTCTTCCGGATTATTTAAAGATGGTTCTCATGGCGTCCTTCGGGATTACTCCAGCTAGCGACTGCGGGGCTCCCTTCAGGAATATTTAAAGACGGTTCTCCGGGCGTCCTTCGGGATTATTTAACGATGGATCTCAGTGGTGGACTGCGGTTAGGCCAGGTTGCTTCCAAATTTGTATCTTCTTTCCTATATGTAGGGAACGGCGGGAACAGGTTTATAGGGACGACAATCAAAAGGCAGAGGGAATCTACATAATAAAAGATAAAGATACGATACCAAAACCCAACCTCTCTTCTTCACGTTCAAAGGCAAAGTCCAAGTCCTAGCGTCTTGTGGAAACTCCCCACTTTTCTTCTCCCACACGCGTCGGCGCGATCTGGCGCAAACGCACTCTGTAGTGACGGAAATACGCGCACCAAGTCTTTCAAATTTATGGCGCGAAACTCCCGCACTTATTTAAAAATGTCTAGTGCCAAATTTTTGGTACGTAACAAACTTGACCGATTTGGTTCCTCGTTCAGCTCATTTCGTACATCAGTGTTGGACTTGCTAACATAACACACAATACCTTTAATCTCTAACAATAATGTTGTTTAAATTAGTTTACTATGATATTTATTTTTTTAATTTTTATTTATTATTGTATAATGGTGTTTGGTTTGGTTTAACTGCAATTTATATTTTTATATTGTCATGTATTGTACATACTGTGTGGAACAACCAAATGGAATAAATTCATTATTTCAGACTGTACATATTTATCGAAAATACCAATTTTAGATTATGAATTGACATCCTGCAATGGAAAAATTTGATCCCTTTGAACTCTTGAACCCTCTTTGAGTGACAGTTACAACCCCCAATTTTTTAAATGGGAAATATGTGCATGTGATATATCGTTTGAAATGTCTCTTCATTCTCTATTCAAAAATGTTATTGATTTGACATTTATTGCAAAAATTAACATAAAAAAAAATAAAATCATTCGATTACCAAAATTCGCTACAACAAACTCTGAAACTAATAAGCAATACTGTTTATGTGTTCATAGTTTAAAGAACATGAATGTCATCGAAGTCGATGTTCAAAATTCTTGCTGCAAAAGTCTTGCCAACATCCTAATCTTAAATAAAAATGTCTTCTAACTTTATTTATCATTCAGACATGAACGACCTAATCACTAGCGTTATTTGTCTTCTTAAGTCATCTAAATCAAGGTGTTAGTTTTGTACACAATACTCTTCATATATTTCCATAAAAAGAAGACTAATAACGTGAGATCAGGTGATCGTGCTGGCCATTCGATCGATTCTTGCCTCCTTATCCAGCGATTTAGAAATATCACGTCATGGTACTGACAGACATTGCCTTGGTAATGTTGCGGAATGTGCTGGAACCATATCATATTTGCTGTAACTTGAGGGTTCCCAGGATCAGGATGTAAATTTGCCAAAGTTGGCACGACATTATTTTGGAGTAGTGCTAAATAATTATCGCCATTCAAATTGCCCTCAATGAAAAAGAGACCAATGACATGGTTTCCAAAATCCCTGCCCAAACATTAATTTTTTGAAGGTATTGCATATGTTCTTCTCTCATCCAGTGAGGATTTTTGGTTGACCAGTAGCGGCAATTTTGATTATTAGCATGACCATTAAGTGTAAAAGTGCACTCATCAGAGAGCATAACATCTTCTAATTGGATAACATTGTTATCCAACATTTTCATCATGTGTTCACAAAAATAAGTTCTCCTATCAAAATCGTCTTCCATGAGCTCTTGAGTTGGCATCATTTTATAGGGATGCATTTTATTTTCTTTTAATATTCATAGAATCGATGTATGGCTAACATCCAATGTTGCGGCTGTTTGTCTACTCAATATGTGTGGGTTTTCTCAAACTCAAGCATCAGATCCAATTTGGTGTCATCACTTATTGCATTGGCAGGTGCTTTTTTATCTGCCTTACATGTTCAAACTCGCAAATGGGTTTTTTATTTTACTAATTGTCCCTTAGGTTATAAGCAGCTAATCCGGAAATTTTTCATGAAATACACGAGCAACTTCCATTTGTGTTCGTGTGTTATCTCAGTAACCAATCATCAGTAGAACTGTTATTTTGTGCATTTCTGTTAAACTAACCATGTTTCTGAATTGCAGTTAACAAAATTCAAAGGACAAGTATGACACCGACAACTACTGTCATGCAGTTATAATCACACAACGATTAGCTAAGCCATTTTAAACGAAACAAACATTGCCGTAGTAACTTCTTATGTCTTTTTAATTGATACCATGTAAGAAAACGTGTGAAAACAATAACATTTTTTAATAGAGAATGAAGAGGCCTTTCAAACGTATATCACAAGCCCATATTTCCTATTTAAAAAATTGGGAGTTGTAAATGTCACTCGAAGGGGGTTTAATGTAGGGATAAAATATTTTCGTTGCAGGATGTCAATTCGTAATCTAAAATTTATGTGTTTCTGCAATTTCTTTAAATATGTACAGTAACCAAAATAAAGAATTTATTCCATTTTTCTGTTCCATGCTGTATGTTTGTGATATATTTTTTTTGTATAAAGGGGTTTTCCATTAATAAAAATAATAACAATAATAATTTGCTTTGTTTTTCCGATTTAGTATAGAACCTACTAAGGAACCAACTTCTGTTGTACTCGCTAGGATATTGAACCTTGTTATGATATTACAACTCTTCAATGAATTATTTCAAACCTTATTGTAAAGCTTTACCACTGTGGTTGGCGTGTTTTCACTTCGACTAGTACAGAGGAAGTATCTACACATTGAATTCTGCAGGCAGCATGGGTCATGACTTTGTCAACACGGATATAGTAGGAGCAAATAAATTCCCTGCCATTCAATGCTATTTCATTTTATTATATATATTTTCAAACTTGTTTTTGAATAATTCACATACTCAGAAACTCACAACTCAGCTATGAAAAGTATTTTAATGTATAAAATATATGAATAGCTGAGATAATCGACGCTAGGAAAATAGATCAACAAAATTTATATGTTAATGAAATACTTGAGTAACTTTAGATAAAATGTACTATGTCATCTTTTAGAATACTAAAGATGGTATGATTTTAGTAAAGTATTTAGATATACAATTCACACGTATCAGAATGCTTTAGGATTTTGAAATGAGTAGTTATATCCCTCAATGGATAATACTGAACAAATTATTAAAATTCTCCTAACACAGAAACTATTAAATGAAATTAAATTAGACCAAGTTTGAAATAATTTTAGCTAGAAAAATAATAATACAAAAATTTTCTTTAAATACTTTTAAACAAAATAAGTAGCAATGAATTAACATTTAAAAATTCCCCCAATACAAGATTATTAATTAAAATTCAACTTTAACATTTCTGAAGGTATTTTACAAATACTTACCATTATTTAAATGATTTCCATCGTAGCTTGTTACGGTATTCCGCGCAAACAAAAGAAAACAGTAAAAGTAAGTAAAGAAATGTTTATGCCAAATACCGCAACAGAACGGGGACAGAATGGTAGAATTTGGGCTAGCTCAAAACTGTCGTAGATGGGCGTGGGTGAAATAGAGAGAACACATTGGAAACCTCTGTAAAACTATATTGTTAACATCGAATCTTGCAAGACTATTTACAAAACAATAAAACAAATAGGTTGCGTAATCGTTTGTTACGTGTTAGTAATAGTAAACAAAGCGTCATAACATAAGCCTATTAAATTGGTAAGCAAAATATATAACATCTTATAATCTAAATACTTACAATGGTTCACCTTAAATACATATAAAAGAAAATTAAACATAAACTGTACAGTAAATCTAGGAAAAGAAATATATACATAAGTTATCTATACAAGCTGCATTGTGAAGTGCACCTCCTCAAGAAATAGTATAACCTTAAAATTAGACACTCTAACTTAAATTAGTCAAATATTAAGTACTTTTAAAGTGATGCGTAAGTTCTTTTAGTTAATGTTTATACAGAAAGACAAAAGAAACAGTAAAACAAACTCTAACGCAAACTTTGAGTAATTAAAATTTTCATTTAAAGAATGATTATTACATCGTCGCTCGTGCATCGTGATGTGTTGGTAACGTGATGTTGGTAATTTAATGGATTAGCATGAGTAGCAGCAAATCAAATGTCTATACTCCACAGCAGCATAAAAGAATTGTGAAAATAGAAAACTGTACCTTGAGCTAGTTGGCTTCGTATCATGTTGTGATTGGAAAAATGCGACTGCATTTCTTTATTGGTTGCATGCTGGAACCACCAACTTCACTTATACTAAGAAAGCACTTTAGTAGCGCGACTTTACAACATGTCTCTTTGGTAAGAAGATGTTGTCTTTAATCTTTAATGGTCTCTTTCAAAGCACGGTCTCTATTTTATAAGGCCAGAATCATGTATGGGGGTAGGGTATTTGATTTTCAAAGATGCCGCCGAAAATTCATATGTGCAGAATACCCAGGCAACAGCTGCCGAAATACAAACCGTAACAGCTTGCCAACAAGCAGATAACGCAATTATCAAAAAAATTTTAGACAAAGGAAAACAATCTTGTTACTTTGTAACATCTTAACAGCTGCAGAATACCAGATAACAAGTCCATTGTAAGCAGATGTAGGCAGGTGGTAAGTGGTTTTATCTTTTAGAAGAAAGCTGTGTATTTGCATGCAGCTATTAATTAAAATGTAATCACTGCAGGTGCTAGGAAATATTGCAACTACTTTGTAACGTAATGTTTCCTAAGCAGCTGTTTGATTTTATAAGGCAAACTTCTGTATAGAGTAATTACTTGAGAAATTTTATAAAATAACACTAATTTAAATGGCGAGAAATCGAGCTTGTTGAGACATTATAAAGCGTTATGAAAATGAAAGCAGAATAAAGTACTTGCTGGGTTTTGAACGTAACAAGCTGTGAAATGAAAGTTGTTACGGGTGTCAGGTGTTTAAAGCGTTAAATTATTAAATTTGGAATTACCCAAAAGAAACAAGAATCTGGTAACAAAATAAGGATGCACCAGCTAACTACAGTGGTGCGGGGAGGATTCCTATTGAAACAAGTAAAGAAAATAAAACAGTTAGCCTTCAACTGACTACAGAAGTCCATTTGACTCTAGAGTAATTTAGCAATCATCAAGTTCTTATTTCCAAATTATCTTTGCTGGGATCCAAGTCGTCTCAATTTACTAGTTTTGTCAAAATTAGTGTCTCACCACATTAACGCTCATTTATTATTCCATGATCAAAGAGGAGTACTTGACTTTGAACTTTTGACTTTTTCATACTTACATGTGTTTCAGTCTATGGATTACGAGTAATTAATTCCTTAATTTTTTCCACGGAATGTAACTGTTGTCATTCACTTCTCTTTACTTCTTGTGTTCAAGGAGAGGATTATATCATTGTCTGGTCTGCCTATTGAGTGTATGAAATGAAACACCTGATTCCAGTGTAAACCCATAGGATCCGATCACGCAAAAAACATGTGTCCATGCTTGCATTTTCTCATCAACTGAACAAATACATTGTATCCCTTTTTACATTGTATGGAAAAATATAAATATCTGTAAATTAATCTCGGTGGATTTACTATTCAGTGTCTGTTTCGTCGTCTTACATTGCAAGAACATTAAAGTGTGTCTGGAGTTTTCTTTATATGTAGCATTGACCCTAATTTATTTATCTGGAATTTGTAAAAAGCGCTTTTATATCTAAGATGTATATTTTTTAAATTTACTGTTATTTCATAATTTTAAAGCAAACTTTCTTAAAATTACATATCTCCACCATCAAAGTTTATTGAAATAAATATTAGGTTTGCCCTTTTGTGGTTTAAAATAATGTATGGCCCTAAGTTCTGTTGCAACATGTATTTAACAGGAATTATTTCTAATGAACTATGAAAAAAGCTTTCTTAATTTTATGTGAGAAATGCCTACTTTTAAAATCTGTTTCCTATTTTGGTGGTTTTTAAATAAGTTACTATCCTGAATTACGTTCAAATATGTATAAAACGAAGTTTTTGTGGTATCTAAGTTTATGATTTTAGTAGAACTAACTATTTATTGCAACACCATGCTATTACTGAACGCTATTATACATGAAATTAGAATGATACAAAGTACATCAAATTTAAATTGTCATTGTAATGAACTATTTGTAAACTATGCACAAAACGCGTGAATACTGTAAATAGTACTATCACTTATTATTTAGAACGAAAGTGCAAAATTTAAGTTAAAGGCACAAATAACTGCAAACCACAGAAGATTTCTTTTTTTTGGGCTAAATGATCTACAAAAAACTAAGTTACCCTAGTTGACAATAATCCAAATTCTTGCTAAAGAAAATCGCACACTATTCATAATTAATAACTATAACATTTATGTTATTTTACCAAAATATTAATAAATAGAAATATATCTTAAACATTAGCCTATTCTTGTTTTCTTCTTGCTGTTATCCTGTTAGTTGAGTGTGCTTTGTGTTGGTTATATGAGACATTTCAGTACCTAAACCGAGTTTTGTTTATTTTAAACTCTACGTATGTACTTGTGTCTATAAAGTGATTGATAATCTTTCAGAATTTGCAAAAAAATCTTCATCCAGCTCTATGCAAGTGACTTTAAAACCACAAAAAAATAGTTATTTCAATATGCTATTGTTTCCTAGACATCTCTCGGAATGGTCTTTTACTAACAAGAAACTATGTTTTAGGCACAAAAGCTCCAGCACCACCTAGTACAACTTATGATGTAGCACCTACTGATCACAGTCCCGGCCCTCATGGGGAAATAGGCTTTCCTGGTGAACCAGGCTATCCAGGCGAGTCTGGTCGACCTGGACATCCTGGTACACCTGGATCACCAGGGCCACCCGGTCCACCGGGGAGTTACCGGATTTGTCACATATTTATGAACAAATAGCTTCTTCACAGTCAAGCGGCGATAAGGGACCTGATCCTTATCCTGATCAATTTTCTTATGTTCAAGCAAATGTTGGATCTTCAGGTCCAAGGGGACAACCAGGTCCACCTGGACTATCTGGCTTGCCTGGTTTCCAAGGACTCAGAGGAGACACTGGTGAGATTGGACCACCAGGACCACCTGGTCCATCTGGTCCAATTGGATTACCAGGAATTACAGGAAAAGATGTATGTGTTATAACAATATTCTAATTATTCTATTTATCAAATTAAATCAATATACATCAATTTATTTAAAAACAACTTGCAAAAATATTTTATCTCATAAAGCTTGTATTTTACCAGGGTGATGTTGGAGAACATGGTGAACAAGGTTTAATAGGTCCTGCAGGACCACCAGGTGCAAGAGGATCACCTGGTATACCAGGTCTTCCAGGAGCAAAGGGACACAAAGGCTTTTCTGGTATAGATGGAGCAAAAGGAGAACAGGGTCAGTCTGGTGAAAAGGGCTCACCAGGGCCACAAGGTCCAATTGGTGTTCCTGGACCCATTGGAAATGCTGGTCCACGTGGTGAAAGGGGAAGAGAAGGCTCGCCAGGATCGCCAGGATTAAGGGGAATTGATGGGATTGCTGGACCTCCAGGACAATCTGTATGTATACTATAAATCATTACAAATATAGTAAGTGCAATATTTAATTTAACTAATGATGAATGGTATTACAGGGTGCAGTGGGAAAATCTGGACCACCTGGATTTCCAGGTATTAATGGAAATAAAGGTGACCAAGGAGGACCTGGTCCAAAAGGAAGTCAAGGTTTACAAGGACCTAGAGGTGCGTAACAAAAATGTATTCGATTTTTATAAATCAGGTTAGCTAATTTGCAAAGTGGAAAACAACGACAGATGATACAAAAACTAGTCTTGGAAATTATAATTTGATTATAAAATTTCTAAAAAAACATTATACCATAACCTTCATCATCAATGGGTATAATATTTCCGCTCACCTTCTTTATAGATGATATTACCTAGGAATTTCGACCAATAACTTTGTTAATGCTGACGTAGTGCATTAGTTGGTATAAATAGAGCATATTTCATTTGTACAGATTTTGTTTTTCCACTGGAAGTTTGATCTTATATATTTGCCTGACCAATTCAGATATCCACATTATGGGTACTTTAATGACCCTTCTCAGAGTACCCAGTCAAAAAACTTTCATGGTTGATTCTGATGTACTTCATGTCCATCTTCTATTTAAAACTGTTTATGGGATTAAATTGTTACATAAATTACAAACAGTTTATAGAGGGACCTTTGAAACCAAAAATCTTAGAGTGCACGAAACATTTTAAATGTCCTGTTCTTGGTGTATGTAATTGTAAGTAAGTAAGTTTTATAAAGTAAATATCGCTATTAAAGTTATACTTATTACATGAATTAATGTTTTTATTAAGAAAAAATATGTAAAATTTCTTCCAGGCGAGCCTGGCCGTCCAGGTCAATCCGGAGATATTGGACCACCTGGACCATCAGGAAAAGATGGTTCCCCTGGAGAACGAGGTAGTCCAGGAACAGCTGGTCTAGGTGGTCCAGCTGGTTTTCCAGGACCACGAGGACCTCCAGGTCCTGCTGGCAATAATGGGGAACCTGGCCAAAAAGGACCTCCGGTATGTGATTAATTTGCGTATAATGCATTGCAGTAACTGTGAAAATTATAATACAATTTTGATGTGATTACTTATATAGGGAACAAATGGAGAACCAGGTTATAAGGGTGAACCTGGAGCTAAAGGAGACCTTGGAGCTCCAGGCCCAAGAGGCTTACCAGGAAATTCTGGTACAGAAGGGAAACGAGGAAAACGAGGATTTCAGGCCCAATAGGAATCTCTGGACCAGCAGGTGAACGTGGACCATCTGGAGTACGTGGTCTGCCAGGTCCTGATGGTGCATCTGGGCCAAAGGGTACTAGTAACAAGAATGAGTGATTATGATGGTTTACACTTAATAATTAACAGGTCAAGCAGGGGAACGCGGTGCTATTGGTCCACAAGGGCCGAAGGGTTCTCAAGGTGAAGCAGGTTTACAAGGACTTCCTGGTCAGCAAGGTCTACGAGGTTTAATTGGTCGGTCAGGACTATCTGGTAAACCTGGAGGTCCTGGGGAAAGAGGAGCACCTGGTGCAGATGGAAAGCCTGGTGAATCTGGTCTGCAAGGTTTACAAGGACTGCCTGGGCCAATAGGCATCCCTGGAGAAAAAGGACCTTCTGTATGTACATTTTTTTAAATAGGAATAAAATACATCACAAATATTTAGGGAGATGTAGGTAAGGATGGCGAACTAGGTTCTCCAGGACCAGCAGGTCCACGTGGGGATGCTGGAAAGGATGGTGCCCCTGGACCTCAGGGGCCACCAGGACCAGCTGGCCGCGATGGTGAACGGGGACCTCCAGGATCTGTAGGATCTAGAGGATTTCAGGTATACGTGTTGTACTGTGAGTTTTTTATATCATTCAATTTATATCATATATTGCTTTAGGGCTTGCCAGGAGCTCCTGGTAGTATAGGTGCACCAGGAAAAGATGGTGATGCAGGAATCCAAGGATTACCAGGTCCATCAGGCAATGCAGGACCTAGGGGTGAACGAGGTTTTCCTGGGGAAAGAGGTTCATCTGGTTTACCAGGAAATACAGGGACAAGAGGTGAACCAGGTGCACAAGGAAGTGATGGACCACCGGTACGTATTATAAGGTGGCATATACTAGAGAATATTTCATTGTAAGATGCAATCTCTTTTAAAAAATGCACATATCATCCGTTCATAGAACAGATTATTCATGACAACACAGAGGTTAAAATAAATATATTATAAATCTTGATTGTTATTCATAACTGAAACCAAATTTTGGTAGTTAGGGAGTTCATAAAATGCAGAACCAAATTTAAATATGTTATTTTAATTTTCTGTTTCCCAAATAGGCTAGGCTTTATAAGTCTACAAACAATGTGCATTTTGTTAAGAATAACTTCAATTTTAAGTATCACAAAGCATTAACCTTAAGTTTGGTTTCTACCACATAAATATGATCATAGACATAGTAGGGATCAGCGAATTTCGGTGGCCAGAGGCGGGGGATTTTTGGAGTGGAGACTTCAGGGTAATTCATACAGGAGCAGAGGAAGGAAATTTGGGTGTGGGGATAGTTATGCGGAAAAGATAGGATACTGTGTAGAAAATTACTTACAAAAGAACGAAAGAATACTCATGGTTAGATTAGAATCTAAACCGGTAAACACAGTAATAATACAAGTATACATGCCCACCTCTAGCTACAGTGACGAAGAGGTAGAAGCCATCTACAAAGATATCGAAGACATATTAAGATACGTAAAAGGACATGAAAATTTAATAATTACGGGGATTTTAATGCTGTGGTAGGTGAGGGTAGGGAAGGAGCGGTAGTAGGTTTATTTGGTTTAGGCACGAGAAACGACAGGGAAATAGGCTGGTAGAATTTTGCGACAAGAACAATTTAATCATCACAAACACATTATTTCAACATCATGCTAGAAGACGATATACGTGGAAGATGTCAGGAGATATAGGAAGATATCAAATAGATTACATTCTTGTTAGACAACGGTTTAGGAATCAAGTAAAAGACTGTAGAAGCTACCCAGATGCAGATATAGATACTGACCACAACATCGTAATTATGAAGGCCGCACTTAAATTTAAAATCTGAAAAAAGGAACGGAAAAGGCACTTGGACTTAGAGAAACTAAAAGATAAAGATATTCAAGTAAAATTCGAAAAAAAGTCAAATGAATTGCTGAATGATATCGGGAAAATATCTGAAACTAAGGAAGTAGAAACAGAATGGAATAACATTAAATCCAGCCTAGACATGGCGGCCAGAGATATTTTGGGGTATACACAAAAAGAAAATAAGAAACCATAGATAACAAAGGATATCGTGAATTTAATAGAAGAAAGACGAAAATACAAAAATAAATCAGACGAAACAGGAAAACAGAGTACAAAGCCATAAAATGGGAAATTATTCGAAAATGCAGGAAAGCTAAAGAACAATGGATTGATGAAAAATGCAAAGAAGTACAAACTAAGATGGAAATAGGAAAGACAGACGAAGCATACAAATTAATTAGAATGAATTTTAGGGATATAAAACCGTATAGCAAAAATATAAGGGACGCACAAGGAAACGTCATTATAGAAAACGTAGAGAAAGTGAGTAGATGGCAAGAATATATAGGAAATTTATATGCAGGAGAGGAACTAACTGCATTAGAACAGGAATCAGACATTGAAAATGATGACTTGGGATATCCTATACTTCGAGACGAGTTTGAATTAGCATTAAAGAGTCTGAAAATGGTAAGGCGCCGGGTACAGATAAGGTGCAAGCAGAAACTCTAAAAGCCGCTGGACAAGCAGTAACAGAACGTCTCTTCCAACTTGTAAGCTATATGTATGAGACAGGCGAGATACCCAAAGATTTCAAACGTAGCATCATAGTAACTATACCAAAAAGAAAGGTGCGGATAGATGTGAAAATTTTCGAACAATAAGTTTGACAGCACACGTGTCAAAATATTAACTAGAATTGTGCAAAGACGAATGGAAAACGAGCTGAAGAAATATTAGGAGAAGACCAATTTGGGTTTAGGCGAAACAGGGGAACACGGGAGGCTATTTTAGCTCTGAGAGTGATAATGGAGAAAACAATAGAAAAAGGGAAAGCATGTATATAGGGTTTGTAGATCTGGAAAAGCATTCGACAATGTAAATTGGAAAAATGTTTGAAATACTCAAAAGATTGGAATGAGTTATAGGGATAGACGAATAGTACATAGCTTATACAAAGAGCAAACAGCAGTAATAGAATTAGAGCAGGAACGTAGAGAAGTAAACATTAGGAAAGGGGTGAGACAGGGATGTGCCCTATCCCCATTGATTTTAACTTGTACATAGAAGAGGCAATGAATACTGTCAAATGCAGGAAGACATTTGGAATTACTATGCAGGGACAAAAATTGATATGCTTAGATTTGCAGATGATATAGCGGTATTAGCGTCTAGCAAGAAAGAGCTAGAAGCTGCTCTTAATGAAATGGAAACGGTTCTAACAGAGAGATACGGTATGAAAATTAACAAAACTAAAACTAAAGTTCTAGTTTGCAAAGGTGGGGAAAATAAATCAAAAACAAGAATACAAGTATTTAACACGAACTTACAAGAGGTTAAGGATTTCTGCTACCTAGGAAGCCAAATAACGCAAGATGGGAAAAGCACAAAAGATATAAAACAAAGATTAGCACAAGGTCGTGCTACATTTAACAAGAAAAAGCAACTACTGTGCTCAAAGACCACAAACATAGAAACAAGGAAAAGATTGCTTAAAACATATGTGTGGAGCACAGCACTGTACGGCTGTGAAGCCTGGACAGTAGGAGAAGCAGACAAGAAAAGGTAGAAGCCTTTGAAATGTGGTGTTACAGGCGTATGATGAAGATATCATGGACAGACAAAGTTAAGAACGAAGAGGTACTAAAAATGGTAGGGGAAGGAAGAAATGTGTGGAAAACGGTAAAAAATAGGAGAGATAGGATGATAGGCCACATACTACGGCATAAGGGGATTGTGCGGAATATATTAGAAGCAGAGATAGGAAAAAAGAGAAGAAGAGGCAGACCTAGGTTAGACTGCTGCACACAGATAGTAAAAGATGTAGGCTGTAGGAGTTTCAGGGAGATGTGTAGGCTAGCCCAGAATAGAAATCAATGGAGGTACGCATCCAACCAATCCCAAGATGGATAAACTAATGACGAAAAGATAACTGTGCTTAAACATGATGATTATTATAAATAACTACAAGAATTGGTTGGGCAATATTCTCGAATAATGTTAAGTGTGTGAAAGGATTTACTGGAAAACCATTATTTCGGCAAATGTCTAAGTGTTGGGGGATCTTGGTAGCCACAGGTTGCTTAACCTCCTTCACTGAATCTCAGTAAAATAGGGTATAAAATTAGAAAACAATAGAAAGGGAACGAGCTGAATACACATACTCCTGAAAAGAAGAAAAGAAGAAACCACCAAAACGCAAAATCAAAGAAGCTGCTTATATAACCCTACATAAAAAATAACTGAGTTGCTAACGAATCCGTGACTTTCAGTAAACAATGGATTCCATTACTAAAAGAAATAACAAATGAAAATCAAATGCCCACAATATCTAGGTAGCATTGCAAGTTTTTCCTGGGTTTTCCTTGCAATATTAACATGAAATACAGCCTACATACATGATTTCTATTTATACATAAAATAACTAATTACATAAAAATAAGCATATTAACAATCCTTGTAAAACAGCATTGGTATCTGACAAGTATAAATCCACAATAAGGTTACCTCAAAACCATATACAATCTCCGTTGAACAGTATTGGTATCTGACAAGTGTAAACCCGCCATAGGGTCGCCTCAGATCCATATACAATCTTCATAGAACAACATTGGTATCTGACAAGTGTAAACCCGCCATAGAGTCGCCTCAGAACCATGTTAAAATCTACCAAAGAGGTAACTTAAATCATAATGAATTTTCCCCCTCAAAATAAATATAAAAAAACGACTACTTAAGCCTTTCAATAATGCAATCGCACACTTCTTTAATAACCATCCTCTCAATTGTATAAATAGAAACATGTTAAAAAATGTTTTCCAATTCCAAGTTATTGAATTTATATAAAATTCACCAATAAAAATTAATCAGCTGATTTCACGTTAAGCGTATTGACTACCTAAAGAAAGCCGATCCCAGGTCGCAACACAAATTGAAGGCAATCGGAGAAATAGGGCATAAAACTGTAAAGCAATAGAAAGTGATCGAACTGCATCTAACAAGAAAGAACATCGCCTATGAGGAAAGACAACAAACATAGAATAAGAAGAAAATTGTTGAAAGCATATGTGTGGAGCACAGCACAGTATGCCTATGAAATACGGGAAGTCTGAAACGCAGACAGAAAAACGGTAGCAGCCTTTTGAAATACTGTGCTTCAGATGTATGAGGACGGTAGCATGGACAGACAAAGATAATAACAAATAAGTTACAGAAATAGTAGGGAACAAGAATATCTGGGGAAAAAGAGAAATAGTAGGGCGGAATATGTTCTACGGCATTTTTGGGGAATAGTATGTGATATATTACAAGCAGAGAGAGGAAAAAAGAGGTAGATGTAGATCTAGATCAGACAGTTATAGATGCAAACTGTGCATATTTCAGGGAAATCTGTAGGTTAGTTCAGAATAGTGCTACACTTCGTTTACAGTTTTACCTGGTCGGTAATGCAGTTAACAAAATGTTACGCTTAGATTCTGGTACATTGAAATGGCGATAGATGGCTCTTAAAAGCCGGTAATACAATTACCAAAGTTCATAAGATACACATGACGTCACTGATAATTTATATTGCGCCATAATTAAGAGAAGGTACATAAAATTTAAACAATAAAAATTAGATAATCTACTCACGTGAAGGATCAGCTAACCGGCAGGAAATCCGCCACGGTAACCTCGGCATCGCTGCTGGTAGAGTTGGACATCCAAATTATCTCGGGGTGTGGGATGCTCCAGGGTCATCTCCGTTCCTATATGCAGTGGAAGACGGGAATAGGGAATTAAGGAAAGATACTCAAGATAAGGAAATCTACATAATAAGATAACACGACACCCGGCACGACTGTTCACTTCAAAGTTTGGCGTAAAAAAGCCACGTTTCCCCGCGAGAACCGCGGAACTCCCTACTCTTTTGTAGCATTGCCTTACCCCTATGGGGATAATTCACACTTGCCAATTGCACTATTGTGACGTACCGGAAGCCCGCCCAGTTCATTTAAAATGTTCGCGCGTCTTGCGTATTTAAAATTATGGCGGGAAGCTTCCGCACATTAAAAACTACTTAACATAAAATGTTAAAGTGCAAATTCAGTTTGCACGTAACAATCGCGACAAAGCCACAAAAGAAAAAACTTAAAAAAAGAAAAAGTCTGTTAGCACAGTAACAGCTTAAAATCTAAGTCCTTACTACCCTACATAAACCCTAACTTAAAACCTACAAAATGTTTATATAAGGCGCCACCTGGTTTTTCGACCGATAGCACGTCTACCGAAGTACCAGGAAACGGAATAGGTAGCCCGATAGTCTTTGACTACACTACTTACCGACAGCACAAATTTGTCGGGGAGCATGAAACACTGCTTAAACTAACACGGGTGCGACAAGTCGCCTAACCTATCTAAACTTATCTAACTAAAGCTAACATATAGTTCTTATATGCAAACACACATGAGTGTCGCATCAAACTATTCTTCTTTTGGCAAGAAGTGCCCAAATTTAAAAGTTCATGAGAGTGCGTCACTTGCACTCTAGCAAATTTTGTTTCTGGTACTTTGGTTTCCTCCGATGCACATTTAACTTGTCCATGACACAGTTGTGAATCCACAAATTTACCAAAAGTACCGCCTACTAAATCCTTATATGCTAACCTGACAAATTACATTTCTAAATCGGGTTAGCTTTTTCACTTAAATTTCAGAAAGATAATTCCCACGTCTGGTCATATATACCACACGTTAGGACGATAAAAGATAAGATAAGATCTCAAATTGATGTTAAAGATAATAGATAAGGTAAAGATATTAAGCTTAAGTTGTTATCCTCAAAGGTAATGAATAAGATAACGGTATTAAGCTTTAGTTATTATTTGAGATACTCGATAAGATAACACGATATTAAGTTAAAGTGATTATAAGAGATAGTAGGTAACATGAATTTAAACAGAAGTTATTGCTCAAGATAACCGGTAAGATAACGCGACATAACTCGAAGTTATTCCTAACGGTAGTCGGTAAGATAACGATAAATTAAACCAAAGTTATTACTAACGGTAATCGGTAAGATAACGATACTAAACTAAGGTTATTACCAAAGGTAATCAATAAGATAACGATATTAAACCTAAAGGTATTATCGAAGATAATAAAGAAGACAAAGATATTGGCCTAGTTATTACCCAAGACAATGATAACAACAAAAGAGTGGCTCCAGTAGAGCCGTTTAAATGGGATTGACCCGTGCCCTCCAAAAAGAGAAACCTGTGAGGCAGGTCCGTTCGTAAGAACAGCACGGGGGACCGGCAAAGACCTTTGGGTGCATTCCTGCACCCAGTGTTGATCGATATCGGTGAAACTATTCACCCGATATCCATGCGGTATAAAGATATACACATTCACTCACACATTCACACACTCATACATACCTTCACTGCCAGAGCCTATGCACTAACAGCGGCACCGCATGACCCCACGAAAGATTCGCAGAGACATGGTCCAAGTGTCTGTGAAAACCTCCCGCACAACCACACGGTGACTAACAGAAAAGAAAAGGCAGTAGAAATAGGAAAGGTAAAAAGAAGGAGGTTGGTTTTTTGGAGTGCATAAGAGGCACCTCCAGGTAGAAGAAAGTAGAGGAAGGGCTCGCATTGAGCAAAAGCGACAGAGGAAAGGTGGATAGCAAAGCGCTACTCAACCAACAAGTGTGGTCAGTAGCTCGGAATGAGGGAACATCATTCTTATGTGGCAGACGGGTGTTCCGGGACAAGAACAGGTCCACCGAGAGAAGAATAAGGCATAGCGGAGATAGCGGGTTAAGAAAAGTATAGTTTTTGGACAAGCGTCCGAGAGAAAGTAGAGAATTGTCCCTATAAAACACAGCGCAGTCTGAAGGACCACCTGCGATATTAATCCGACAAGATAAGATATACACATTTTAAAATTCACTAGACTCCTAAGAGAACTAGTACGATAATTTTCCTAACGAGTGCTTCAACTACGATAAGAAAATCAGACAAAGTTGACACAACAACTTACAAGTATCATTACAGATACAAACACACAAAAACAACTGTTTTAAGGTAGTTTTTAAAACGGTAGCACCCTAAACACACAAAAATGCCCAATTATAAGCAGTTAAATACAGATACACTGTCCCCATATGCTAAAACAACCGAGAATTTAATAAAATAACAATAAGAAAACAATAGCACCTCACCACAAAGTTCAATAAAAAATAACGAAAAAAATGTTTATAAGTTATCTAGATTTAGTAGAAAAAGGAAGGAATAATGTTGTAGTATAATGATGTAGTATAATGTGGGCGATTGCAATAATTCAGAGGAAAAACACACGGAATAGACAATCCTAGCTTTTGCAACTGCGAATATGAACTATTTCTTTCAATGGCATAGACTGCGCATGTTCTATGTGAGCCCAAAGAAGAAAGCATTCACTCAACATCAGCCAAAACCAGTCATAAAAATTCAATGGGTTATTTCAACCAAAGTTACGACAATTACCATTCAATTAAACCATATAAGAGAAATACTAAAGACCGAACAATATGTAATAGGAAAATTTCAAGGGTTAATTAAATGAAACGACAGAGCTATATTGGGGGGGTGTAGAGGATGAAGTGATATATATCTAACGGTATGGTGAAGGAAAAGTCAACCAGAAGAAAAGATAGCTAAATTAAGGTAAGTAAAGTTAACGTGTAAGAAATTATATACTATATGAGAGAAGGAATAAGTAATTAAAGATACTAATTGAGGTGAGAACAAAAATATTAGGTAAATCGTGAGGAGAATGGGGCATGAAAAACTTAATTAGCATTTGGGTCGGCAGAGAATGGCTTAAGGTCTTTAATATGCCACCTGCCTTGGCGTTTTCCTTCAGTATCCTGAAGTTCATAGATAAGGGACTAATAACACATGTGACTTTACAAAGAATGAATTTAGGGGCCAATTTTGAAGAAAATTTCTTAGATGCATCCGATAAGACATAGTTCTTTTCCAAACTTGTTCGCCCAAGGCAAAGGAAATATTTCGTTTACGCAAGTTATAATGGTCCTTACTCTTTTCGTAAGCTTTTAACAAATTTTTCTAACGTCGTTAAAGATAGAAGGTAGTGACTGTTGGTCCTTGTCCCAACGTACTTTATCGTCAAATTCAATTACGTTAGTATCGTCAGGCACTAAACCATAGTAACTCCCATCGATTGGGGTATATCTTCCAAAAACAAGAAAAGACGGAGTGAATTGGGTTGCTTCGTGTTTAGATGTACGCAAAGCTTGAGCAATTTCAAAGATATGTTCATCCCATGTAGTATGGTCTGAATCAATATAAGACGAGATAGCGGTAATTAACACTCGATTTACTCTCTCGGTAGGGTTTACTTGGGGATGATATTTTGCGTTAAACCAAATTTTTGTACTTTGTAACTTTTAACGAAATTCTGAAAATCTTTAGAGATAAATTGTGCACCATTGTCACAAAGAATAATCTGGGGGACACCAAAGATAAGAAAGACATTCTGTTCTAGGAATTTAATTATTGCAGCGGAGGTAGCTTTACGTAAGGGTTGCACCATAACAAATTTAGAAAACCAATCGGTAACAACTAAAAGATATTGATTACCTCTTTTCGATCGAGGAGAGGTCCTAATAAGTCAAGCGATATTAATTGAAAGGGATAAGATACACGCTTAAAGTTACCCATTAAACCAGGGCGAGCGTCTTGTGAACTCTTATGAGAACCACAAATTTTGCAGCTTTTAATGTAGCGACAAACAGATTGCTTAAGTGTGGGCCAGTAATACAATTCAGATATTTTCGCGAGAGTTTTGTAACACCAAGGTGTGCAGCTAAGGGATCGTCGTGACATAATTTGAGCACCTCACTGCGATTTGCAGTGGGCACAACGAGTTTCCATTCAGGTATATTCGATATTTTATGTGGGGACGAGGATACAAATTTATACAGTCTATTATTAGTTACTCGAAAGGTAGGAAATTTGTCGGGATTATCGGAAACTTTTTTTATCATATTGAGGTACCAGGTATCCAGAATTAAATTTGGAAGGTTCAGAGAAACTACATCTCGAGATAACGCATCAGGTACGATATTTAATTTGCCAGGCCTATGCCTAACGTCAAAAGTAAATTGAGATATACGCAAGTTCCATCTTGCCAAACGACCTGCGGGTTGTTTCAAGTTATTAAGCCAAGTGAGTGCTGCACAATCAGTGATTACGGTAAAGTGTGTACCTTCGACATATCCTCTAAATTTCTCGATGCCAAAGATAACACCCAATAGTTCTCGTTCGGTAGCAGAGTATTTTTGTTCGGCAGAAGTTAAGGCACGGCTCGCATAAGCGATTGGATGTTCTAAACCATTGTTTACCTGGAACAACATTGCACCTAACCCAGTAAGTGAGGCATCGGTTTGTATATAAAACTTATCATCGAAATTTGGAGAGATTAAGATAGGTGCTGAAGTGATTAGTGTTTTAATTTGTTCGAAAGCCTGTTGGGATTCTAAATTCCACTCGATAGTTTGGGATTTCTTTTTATTTTTAATTAAAGCGGTAATGGGTGCAGATATAGTTGAAAGGTTAGGTAGAAAATGCGATAGTAGCTAATCATTCCTATCAAACGTTTGATTTCGGTAACAGTTTTGGTGTTTTAAATTTAGTAATAGCATCAACTTTAGCAGGATCTGCTCGTAAGCCTGTCCCATCGACAATAAAACCAAGAAATGTAAGGGATGAACGACAAAATTGAGACTTTTCCCAGTTTATCTTAAACCTGCTGCGCTTAAACGTTCAGCAACTTCATCTAATGTGGCGATATGTTCATCGAAAGAACTTGAGATAACTAAGATATCATCTAAAAATACAAAGGCACGTTCTTGATGTAAGATAGGACCTAACGTTTGATCCATAGTACGTTGTAAAGTTTGTGGAGCGTTACAGAGACCAAATGGCAAAAAATTATATTCGAAAAGACCTCGGCCTGGGACACAAAAAGCAGTTTTTTGACGAGAAGATAAGTCAAGAGGTATCTGATAAAAAGCTTGTCTTAGGTCGATAGATGAGATAAATTTTGCGTTACGAAGCCTGCTCAAAATTGAGTCAGTTCTGGGTAGAGGGTAAGCGTCTGGAACAGTAACAGAATTTAGCTTCCTGCCATCAAAACAAACACGCCATTCGTCATTCTTTTTCCGAACTAGCAATACGGGAGAGGTCCACGGTGAATTTGAAGGAGAGATAACACCAGATACTAACATTTTGTCTATTTCCGCATGTAAATGCTTTTGTAAGGCAGGCGATAAGGGATATTGACGTTGCTTAAAGGGAAGGGCATCACCTGTGGAGATAACGTGTGTTGCCGTTGTAACACAACCAAGTTCAGAGGTATTAAGTTTGCGAAATTTGTCGATTGTAGCGTTAAGAGTTACATCTTGGGAGTCAGTAAGAGAGATTTTGTTAGATATTCCTGTAGATGCACAGGAGTTCGTTTTAATAGAGGTTTGCCATGAAAAATCCTGAAAGTAAAGTGACAGATTAAAAGTTTACAGAAATCAACGCCCAGTAGAAAAGGATACGCTAATGCAGGGACAATCAAAATAAAACATCACGTTCAAGAGACTCTACACGAATTTTTAACTTAAGGAACCGGTTACATGTATTTGATTATCGTCAGCTAAATTTATGGAAGTTTTTTCAGGAATAATTTGAATTTTGATATTTTGTTGAGATAATTGATGTAAACCTTCGTTATTTATAAGAGAACATGAAGAACCTGTATCCAGTAAAGCAATTACATTTAAGGAACCAATTGAGATAGATAAGTGTGGACGGTTATCGAAGGGTTTTTTAACAAGTTGTGAAACAGCGGTAGTCTTTTTATGATAAAAGGAATTGACGGTTTGTAACCACTTAGACCACTCGGCTGGAGTAGTATAACATAATTCCTCTAATGAAGGTAAGGTATTTTGTACATTAATAGTAGCGGTATTATTATTAGATAAATTTAATGACGGTACAACGTTAGAAGTGGTTTTATAATTTAAATTTATTGGCGTCTGTGTCCGTTGAATGATTGGTGTTGAGGGCGATTTTGGTTTCTTGAGATATTCACACCCTGATTTAAAATATCTCGACGGAGTTTCCGATACGTTAGGATTACAGTTGGTGCAGTTAGATTTGTAGATATTTGAGCGACCACAGCCATAACAAAAATATTTCTAGGGTAAGTGCAGACAGTATAGTTATGTCCACTTCGCTTGCAGTTCCAACAGGTAAGTGCGTTATTAGTTACGGTAGGAGGAACGTTAAGTGTAGATACTTTACGGAAGGTCGAACTTGGCAAGCTAGATCAGGTTCGAGAAGACCAGATAATTTCTCGGTGGTGGTCGATATTTGTCAATCCTTGACCTCACTTCTTGAAGAGAGCGACATAGGTCTTTAAAATGAGCTAGCGAAGATATGGTCTGTAATGCCAAACGTTCTGAGAAATAGGGGTTCAAATTTCTAAGTAATTGATCGATAATTTCGGATTCGGAAGGTTTTTTGTCGAGTCTGCTATATAAAGCTTCTAATGAGGTAATAAAAGACACAACATTTTCGTCGGGACCTTGAGTTCGGTTACGAATTTCGTTCCAAAGATCGTTAATGTAGCCATAAGGTAGGAAGTCTCGTTTTAAACAGGCAACTAACTCATTCCAGGTAGAAATTTGGTGTCGTATGTTTCTATACCATATTAATGCTGAGCCTGCGAACAAATCACCAGCTGAGATAAATAGGTCCTGGTCGGTACACCCGCGAGAAATTTTAAAATCGTTAATCCGGTCAAGAAAGGATGATAAAGAAACCTTCGAATCAAACCCTTCAAAGGTGAGACCCCATTTGTATACAGGTATAGGTTTTCCTAATGGTTTAGGTTCGGCAAGCGCAAGATTTGAAAAGGTAACGATATATCTACGTCTGCGTTAGGATTAAGTCTTTCTAAAAGAATTCCTTCAAGCAATAACACCTCGGACAACAAACTTTGTTTAGCTTGAGTCACTTGGTCATCGTTATATAAAGATAATGAATCAACTCGCTGTTTGACGTGAGTTATTCTTGAAGTCAATCTCCCTAATTCGATATTAGTAGCCGCAGGATCTGTTTTGTTTATTATACCCGATATATCATCTAAAGATAATTTAATTTCTGATACGTTGAGTGGCCAATCGCCAACAGGGTTCTTTAAGATAGCCACGCCTTTGGTTTCCTGTGACAAAACAGCCCTAAGTTGAGATCGCCTATCATTCTGATTGGTCGCAGCTATGATACTTCTGCACTCCAGCTCGTAGATCAATTCCAGCGATTTTAAATGTGATACGTTCATTATGAATACAATATTCAAGACACGATATAAAAAATATGCGATTTTGACGCAGGTTAGAAGGTAAAAAACACGTTACAGCTACTTTAAGGTAATACGATACGATATTTAGAGGTAAGAACTTGTTAGAACGTCACCGATAACACCAAAGAAACACATTTAAGGTATATGGAAACGAAATCAATGTTCAGTTAAATACATATTTTATAGATAATGACAGACAAGCCTTCCAAAATGGAAAATGGGCGCAGAGGATATGTTATTTAACCTATAAGGCAACAACGTATAGTCAAACACTTCTTAAAAAGGTATACTAGCAATTTATTTCACTCAAGTGTTTTTAAACACTTAATTTTCATGTAAAAGATAAACCATAATGCAATTTTAGAATGTAACATAAAGATGTATTTAAGTTTCAAAAACGGCCTTTCAAAGTTAAGGAAAGCAACTAAAGATATTTTAATAGGTAATTCTATAATACTGTATTTAAAGACATAAGGTAAGGTAAATACTTACATGAATAAAAGTAAAGTTCTTTAAGTGAAGAAGCTATTAATGCATTGTATCCTTATAAAGGAAATTATTCTAACCTAAAACAAAGAAGAAGCCCCTGAAGTTCATAGCCTGAACAGGTTGAAGGCGCCATCTGCTACACTTCGTTTACAGTTTTACCTGGTCGGTAATGCAGTTAACAAAATGTTACGCTTAGATTCTGGTACATTGAAATGGCGATAGATGGCTCTTAAAAGCCGGTAATACAATTACCAAAGTTCATAAGATACACATGACGTCACTGATAATTTATATTGCGCCATAATTAAGAGAAGGTACATAAAATTTAAACAATAAAATTAGATAATCTACTCACGTGAAGGATCAGCTAACCGGCAGGAAATCCGCCACGGTAACCTCGGCATCGCTGCTGGTAGAGTTGGACATCCAAATTATCTCGGGTGTGGGATGCTCCAGGGTCATCTCCGTTCCTATATGCAGTGGAAGACGGAATAGGGAATTAAGGAAAGATACTCAAGATAAGGAAATCTACATAATAAGATAACACGACACCCGGCACGACTGTTCACTTCAAAGTTTGGCGTAAAAGCCACGTTTCCGCGCGAGAACCGCGGAACTCCCTACTCTTTGTAGCATTGCCTTACCCCTATGGGGATAATTCACACTTGCCAATTGCACTATTGTGACGTACCGGAAGCCCCGCCCAGTTCATTTAAAAATGTTCGCGCGTCTTGCGTATTTAAAATTATGGCGGGAAGCTTCCGCACATTAAAAAACTACTTAACATAAAATGTTAAAGTGCAAATTCAGTTTGCACGTAACAATAGGGAACAATGATGGTACGCGTCTAACCAGTTCTAGGACTGAAGACCTAATGATGATGAAATATGATCAAAAAGATGATTCTGTCTTGTTAATTGACATCAAATACTAGATACCATTGCTTTAAATGAAAATTGAGCTAAAATGAAATTAGTTACTTAAATATTAGTTCAACAAAAATTGTTTTCTCTTCTTCAGAATATGTAAGCTCTGGATGTGACCAATATACCATTCTCTTTTGTATATCTTTAACACTAGACAATTTCTCTAGAATTATTTGTATTACAGTTTGGCTTAATAGAGTGTATATTCTCCTCTTCTTTTCCTATTTTAGTCTTTATTTGTGTGGTCTTACTTTTCTGAGAAAAGCAGTTGTGATGTTGGGTGTTCCTGCTTAACTACTGTATAGTTTTGGTTTTAGAGTTGTTGCTGCAAGTATCTTTACAATATTCCAAATAAGTCTGTCAATAGGAATATGACTATTATAAAATGGAACCAATAAAACCATTTTTATAGGGAAAAAAAAACTAATTACATCAGTGTCTTATTCTTGTAGGTCATTATAAATTTAACCATTAAAAAAATATAGATGGAGTGTATCAAAGAAAAGGTTAACTTTGTTTCTAACAGGCAAGGATTCATTCATTAATTGCTTATTTAAATGGCAGTGCTGTTGTTATGAACATCTTTGAGCATCTTAATTTTTTCTCATTCATTGCACTTTACCATGATAAAGATCAAAATTGCTGTACCAGAAAATAACAAAAATAAAGAGGAAAGTACTGTATGGATTATCCCTTATCTCTAGTAGTAGTAAATAGGGAAAGATTAAATCATCCAACAGGCCACTTGGCACTTTTTAGTAATCATTACACTCTCCCTAGTCCTCACAATTCCATTCTTCTATAATATTCCTTGTTCTGTCCTCCCACTCTAAGCCTAATGAAACTTAGTAAGTCTAGTCAAAGAAGGGAGGTCCAACTCCTATTTGCCTACGACATCCCTACCCAGAATCTCTTATGCCCTAACCTCATATAGTCTTCACATTTTTCTACAGAGTGGGCAACGGTTTCCTACTACCTTTACAAATCAAGCATCTAGGTTTGACTTTGACCCTCCATAACCTGCAATGGCTAGTGGTGACACATGCCATTATTGAGTATACATGCTGTTCTGTATTCGTCTGACTCATCTATCACTACCATTGACTAGCTGCAGTGTTTTCCTCTTTTACCTTATCCCCAAAGGATGTTTGTCTTGCTTCAATTTAAAATGAAAATGCCTGTGGTATTTAGATCTGCCTCTTCATTGGCACAAATACACAATACAAATACACTCCTTAAAAATAATTTGCTAAAACAAGTATAGTGACTAACATCAAAAATACCTGGACATACACTGCGAGCTGTACTAACAGTTTTATTATGTTATTTAATTATAGATGAGAACAAATCTTTCCCTAAAGGTATATAAGGCAATGTAGATGATCATTATTTCTTATGTCAATAAGTAATAGTTATTTATGTACCAAGTTAGTAAGGTGATTCTTTATTGAACGAGTTTGAGATTATGAGCCGACCGAGCGAAGCGAGCGATGCGAATAACAGGCGAGTTCAAAAAAGACCCTTTAGTGACGTGGTGCATACAAACTTTTATCAGCAACCGTTAAAATTTATAATTTAAAAACAAGGTAGATATTATAACATGATATTTTATTATGACAAAGTAAACATATATAAATAATAGCTAATACAAAATCAATCTACTAATTTTTTGTTATATTAAACGTGAATGTACACCCTGACAGATTATAGAAATTAATTCCAGAAGTCGAAGGAGTTTGAATTGAAAATGTTTGCTGATTATTATCTATGTTGACAAATTGTAAATCGTTAGTAGAATTATCATTGCTAATAACTATATTCTCAGTTTGACCTTCACCTAAAATTGTCTTTGCGATTTTTGTTTTATTGAGCACAGATTCCTCAACATAGGACTCTGCAACCTTTCGCTTTTCCATCCTCCGTGACGTTTTAAATTTTCCTTACTGCCGCCTGCGTTGGCAAACAGAGTGGCGGACGGTCGAGGAAAACAATGTCCCATATAAAGTGATGGATCTGGCAAATGCAGATAGTTGGCAATTTTGCTTGGTATACTTCCAAAAGTATGCATTCCAACTGGCTGGATTGTACATTTGCCATTTCTATAAGTTAGGAAAAATCGGTCATGAGGCATCTTTTTAGGACGCGGAGCTAAATAGTTGTTAAATAATTCTATGGATTTTACTTTTCCTTCAAACTCTGAAGTGATCACAAATAATCGGGTCTATTGGTCTTTGTTTTAGTTATATGAACAATTACAATGGTTTCTTTGTGCTCTATGTCCCTTACATTTAAATTCAAAAGTTCTTCATTATGTATAGCCCCAGCAATACCAAACGACACAAATCTAAAATTTTATACTAGATTAATATCAAATTGGTTTTGAAAAGTTTGTATAAATAACCTTCATCATCAAGTAGATTTCATCCGGCACATATAGTAAAAATTGAAGTATTTCTACTTGTGTAAAAATGTTTGACATTTTTGGAATATGATTTCTTCCTTTTTGTTTTAAGAAAGCCGTAAGTTTTTTATATTTGCCAATATCAACATCATTTTTGCTGAAAGGGTTGCTTTCACTATTGAATAATATGACCACAGCGAAGAAGGAGAATACTTTTTCGATAAATCGGAAAAATACAACAGTACAACGTTTTCACTGTATTTTGTAATTCCATTTTTGTTGCACCACTCTATGAATATATCATACTGGCGATTGCATTTTTCAAGTGATTTTTGTGGTAGAAAGACGTCTCTAACGACTTTTTCTTAATTTCAGGTGGCGTGCACTGAATATCTACTTCCATTATTTTATAAAAATAATGAGTGACAAAACTTTCACTGTTAGAGACGTGACAATGACAACTAGTTTTTGTTTAATGTCATACATCAGTCATTGGTATGTTGATTCATTTGCGGCAGGTAAAACGTTTGACTTTTACAGTACGATAAAGTCTTTCTTTACTTCCGAAAATTGCTATGGTAATGTATAGTTATATTGACGGTTGGCGATAAAAATATCTGATCTGCAAAACCTTACTATAAGTTTTACAAAGCATAACATTCTCAAAATGTTAAAAAAATTATGTTTAATAAAATATTATAGTAATTATTAAAATACTTAACACAAAGAATTCAGAACATCTATCTACATTTTTATTGATTAGTTTGTACTAAAAACATACCACTTAAAATATTAAAACAATAAAAATGCTCTAAATTCTAAACACAAAATAACTTCTTCAATATCTATTTATCTAACTAATTTTAAATTTATTTATTCAAAAATACGTTGGCACAAGATGTGTATGAACATTACTCTTGTAGAAATATTTTTTAAACCATTTTTAGTTAGGAATAATAAATTATGACTTTAAAAATGTACTTCGCTCATGGCTATGATTACTATAAGACCAATCGCATTATCGTTTGTAACAACTGTTCTCAACCGTTGGTACGCATATTCCTTGGAGGTACACGAAAACCTATAAGGAGTACGCGGTTAACTACCAAAAAGTATACAATATTATATTAATGCATGTTAGACTTTAATTGTGACAAAAGTTTGAGTGATGATTTAAAACCGAAAGCTATCAGTAAGCAGCAAGCAAGCACGTTGCTCTTTACTACTGTATTTGTGGCTGGAATAAATTGAAACTGTAGTGTGCAAGTATGCAATACAGTCACAAACAGGGAGAGCTGCGTAGGCTACCAGCACAATACTGCAACGACGAGACACCTCCACCGTGCTTTCGGCCACTGTGCAATCATTTTTTTCTTTTAGTATTCTGTCTATGTCTGTTTAGTCATTTGCTGTGTTCTTTTTACAACAATCTTATATCATATTGAGCCTTGGTGAGATAACCTTGGATTCAATATCACTTGGTCAAAAAGAACGGCATTTTATGAAATCTCATTCTTTGCTGATTGACATTAAAATTGACACCTAACCTAACAATCGTCTATTGGGAATATTCTGAAAAAATACTCTAATATACGGAAATTATATTTGGTCTTACTATTTTAAAATGGACGAAGACCTTATAAGAAACGTTCTGGTGACAACCTCACAATTTAGCGCGTAACCATAAATAACCCTACTTCTTCAATAAGTAAGTGGAATTCTCACAAATAGATAGTAGGAAATGTTGTGCTCTAGGGGCAAGAGGTGAACTGATATTCTCTCGAAATCTTAATTTTGAGATGACAAAAAGAATGCAATTTATTTGAAGTGTAGTGAACTGGGTGATATCTATTGAGATCTCGGGTAAAAAGAACACAGCTATTATTAACTGCTCAGTCTCAGTAATAAAACAGTAGTAATAGTTAAAGGTCATATAGTTTGAAAGGTGTTTATATTTTTAATTAGCGGCTTATATTTATTAATTTACGACGATGGATAAATAATACAAATAATAAATAATACACACGTTAAAAAATTAAAATATACATATAAAATAAAGTACATACAGTCAAGAAATGCTACAGTAGTCAATAAACAGTCTAGGGTAGCTATGTATATTTCAAGTTACACCAACATCAGTAGCACATAGAATAGTGACTGTTAACACATCAAAGATTGTCAAACTCACACTCAGAATATCCGACAGCAGTGTAGAGTGGGTGCATTAGCAAGTATTTTTTAAGTTTGGTTTGATACTGGTTGAACGTAAGATTGACAGTAACTAAAAGTAGATGGTTATAAAATTTTATTGCATAGTAATTAGCTGCAGTTCTAGATCTAACTAGTCTTAAAAATTTGTCTTAACTGATTTCCGATTCTAGTGTTAGACAGATGAATCTGATTATTCAGCACATGCTTATTTTTATTGAAGTAGATGCAGCTGAGGTACAAATATATGTAGAGACACCGCAGCATTTGTCGACAGTCATCTGTACAGCCCACTCCACAAATAATTCTTATCACCTTACGTTGAATGCCAAATATGCATCTTACATAAAAAAAAATGGCCTTGGTTAAGTTATGCATATCTTAAACGGGATTCAAATACCTAGAAATAAGTAATTCTTGGTACACTTCCGGAGACTTTATTCTTTAAGTTTCTAATACAGAAACAAATTTATTGAGAGTTTAAGCAAGTGAATCAACATGAGCTTTCCACGTAAGTTAGCTATCAAGTTGCATTCCAAAAAATTTAACTGTGTTGTGTTATGCTCATGAAAATGTTTCAGAAAAAAATAATTTACTGAGTTTTGTCTATGTTTAGACTTAACTGATTATTCATGAACCAGGTAAACGGTGATTTACATAAAGCTTCACCAAGCAAAAATGCAGTTTGAAGTGAGAAGATGTAAATAGCGTTGTGTCATTAGCAAATAGTATGTGATTGGCTTGATTAACTGCACTTAGGAAGTCATTAATATAGATCAAGAATAGTAAAAGGCCAAGAATAGATCCCTGTGGAACTCCATGTTTGGTATAGAGAAGATTGGATTTGCTACCCTTAATTTTCACTAATTGTTTACGGCAGCTTAGGTAAGAATTAATCATGCATAAATTGTCAGAATGTAAATTGTACACTTCAAGTTTGTTCAGTATTGTATTATGATTCACACATCTAAGAAGTGGGCAACCATAACTTCTTCATTTTCAAAGACATTGCTTATATTATCAATTACGGCGGAGATGGCCAGGGATGTTGATTTGTTTTTCTGAAACCCAAATTGTTGACAGTTAAAGAAATTATTAGAAGAGAAGTGGCTGTACAGCTAGAGGTACAACACTTTTTCTAACACTTTTGAATAGACTGGCAAGGTGGAGATTGTTCTGTAATTTTTCAGGTCGCTTCTATCTCCTTTTTTGAAAATTGGGAGTATCCTAGCTATTTTTAAAACGTTGGGAAATACATTAGATTTTATATACATATTGATTAGTTTAGTTAAGGGGTATAGTTTTAGCACTACAAAGCTACTAGGATAGTATTCTGATCAATCCCATTTTCCTTTGTTATATTCCTACTTTGTGGATGGCCAGACTGTAAATTTTGAACTTTATAATGGAATCATTTTTTGAGCTCCTGCTGTTGTGTTGTTTGAATGAATGAATTACTCTACACACCTTATGGTTATTGAATAAATTTAATTATGACAAATAATAAATGGAACTATATACAGAAAAAAAGAATACCTCTTACCAGATCTTGTGGGATCGACAAAGGATACAAGTATGTGCATCGTACAAAAGCAGCTTTTAAAAAATCTGTTGTTTCTGTATAACTATAGTTCAAGCAATCTAAAATTCGATTGTAACTTTTCCAAAAAAACCAATCATTATGTTTGTGCATTAAACCTGATTCATTACAGCAGTTTAAAAATGCTAGCCCCCGATTACTGTATACCCACATTACAACTTAAGCTTTAAGAAATGTTGGTTGCTGTTCTGGGTCTTTGTCTTTACATTTGACTGTATATACGACAATACCTTGCGTGTGAGAGCATCAATCTAATGCTTTTCATAGTGGTTAGGATAGAAAGACACCTTCTGACCATTTGATCGCCAGCTTTTGTTTCGTACAAAATGACTGTCTGCCGAGGAAGGGATGTGAAAATCGCCTGGAGCTAGTTTATAGTTATTTCATCCTTAACAATGGTGAGTTATTTGGTTTTGGTAATTCATACCAGTTATTCGTTCTTTTCTAGTATAAAATATTAATGATTTTAATATAGCGGTTTATTGCAAGAATACGTACGATTAAGACATGCTGTGACGTTCCTTTTCTTAGAGCACTTCACACTTACCATCTAAACAACAACATGCAACTTGAGTAGGTTAGCTGCCTTTGAGAATAGGTTAACAAACCAACTGAAGTGGTCAAGCATGTTCAAATAATACCCTACCAAGTTCTTTGTTTTAATTTCAGGGGTACTTTGGTTTCCAGATTTACAACTCTACGCTAGACATAAACATATTGAGAGTTGCGAAGTTAACCTAAATAGAGGTATTTAATGGTGACGATTTTATCTACAGTCAACAATCACTTGCCATGATTTATAAAAACCATCTGAAACTACACCTGTAAAAAAAAATTGTAAATAACTGAACGTACGTATAATACGTCTGTGTGATTAGGTTAAGAAGATAGTTATTTAAATTTGTGATATATTTGAGGTTTAATATTTGCTTAAGGATGTCTATCATATAACACGTAATACCGTTGAAAACACAATCGTGTGTAAAATTGTATGGACTTGTGTATATTTGTTTTTCAATTAATGTATAGGTATAGTTACAGTTTTGTTGTAATAAATTATGTTGCAATTACCTATAGGCGTAATTAAAAATTCAGGTCATTTAAGATTTGATTTTAGAAACTTTTTTTTTGTTAGCAGTTTTAAGTAAGTCTATTAGTGTTCTTATGGTTAATGTTTGTTTTATGCTCAAGTACATGTAGTTAACTATTTCTCTTGTGAATGTTTAAGCCAGAACCACTCTTCTGATCTCAGGTTTTGACATCCTCTTGTTATTTCTCTTAGGGCTTTTCCCTGGAAGCCCTGAGTTATTAGGTGACTTCCAAGATACTTCCCGATTAAGACCCATTTCACAACCTATAACATTCTGAAACCCCCTTCAAACGCTTAAATCACTCATCCCACTGAGTTAATCGGCAACCATGTTTGTTAGTGCAGTTGAGGTTTTCGGAATTTCACCAAAACAGGATTTTTAGTGGAGTACTTTACCAAGTTTTTCTGTGAATAACTCGCTAGTAGATTTTTCTGGGTCCTAAACTGTACGTAACAATATATCGTGACATTATTTTGTTTTTGTTAATACATCACTGCAGTATCTACTTATATAGTACTCATGTAGCTTGTTCATTTTTATATTTAGATGCTTCATACTTAAAACAAGATGGATTGATGAGGCAAATCCGAGAGTTGGGATCTTTATTAGTAGATGCCTCATATGCAAGCTAATCTGTACGTTATCTTTTTGTTATGTTTAAAGTACATCCAGATGGTAGTAAGTGATATTTCAATCTTCCATTCGTGTTTGCTCTTGTGTGAACATATGGCAGACAAATTTTATAGAAAAATTCCACTCATACATATTGTGAAATCAGCTGATTAATTTTAAATAGTTATATTTCATATAAATTTAATAACTTGATGTTATTAAATTTATATGAATTTTAACTATTTAAAAATTAATCAGCTGATTTCACGTTAGGCGAATTCGCTACCTTAAAACGCCGTTCCCAGGGCACAACACAAATTAAAAGTTCTCATTCCTCTAAACTTTAAAATTTTCTCGTAATTTATTCAAATCAAAGATTAATAAATCAAAGTCACCTTCAATTTGTGTCATAAATGTCAAACTTAAAATTTTTTATTATTTTGACATCGATCCTAGGTCATGGATCTAAACGTAAATAAAGACAATTTTAAAAACTCTGAGTGGTTTAATACCCAAGAAAGATTAAGAAAAGAAAAACGGTACCAGTTTATCCACAATCAAAGATTCCATTATTTTTACAGTGTGTGATGTCAAGCTTATAGGGCGATAGTTCTTTGAATCTAACTTATTGCCTTTTTTGAAGATAGGTGTAACAAATACTTTTTCCACATTATAGGCAGAGTATGTTCTGTAAACGATTTATGCATAATTAATGCTAAAGGAGTTGACAGCACTTTAGAACAGGATTTCAGTAAAGTTGAAGTTAAGTTGTCTGGTAGAATACGGTTTTAATACAGCTAACTTATTTTCAATTAGATTTGAAGCAAAACTTATATTACTTAAATTGTTAATTGTTCATGGAAACGAGATAACGTGAAGTGTATTATTAGTTGGATTAGGAATGTCGGAATAAACAGTAGAGAAAGTTTCCGCAAACGTATTTGCACATTCATAATAATCTTTAGCGATAGTTCTGCTGCTAGCTTCTACTAATGGAATTTTGACAGAGGAATAGATAAGACTTCTAACATATTTATAAAACTGTTTAGGGTTTTTATAAGAGGCAATCCAATCTTCATATTTTTTTTTGCTAAACATATCATGCATAATAGGTCATTCGAGTATTTACTGTGTTTCTGAAAGTTCTCATGTGTTTTAGTTATACGATATTTATTCCATAATTGCTTTTTAGTCGCCAGCATCCGAAAGATAAACAGAAAATATATTTTTTCTTATACTGGGAACATCCAAACATCAATTAGCATGAATCGCTCTGATTTGCTTTTAACAGATGCTTCTACAATGATCTCCCCTTTTCTGATAGCCTCGATAAAATCACCATATGCTACGATAACCATGTGAGCTTCATCGAATCTTGATAACTCTTCAAAAAGATCATCTCGATAAGTAATGCACATTTTATAAAATTCCTATTTATCCTTTTTCCCTACTAATGACCACGCAACTGACCCCATAACCTGCTGAAGTTACTATTTAGAAACCTAAATCAAAGAAAAGTTTTTAAATAAATCTATCAAACAACTCCACTATTTTAAACTTTGACAATAACTGCCTACTACGATGTTTAATTATCGACAAGTTGTAAGATACATAAGAATTCAAAGGATTCAACAAATTCTAATTACCACTTATTGATTGTTGTACAAGTGAAATGCAACGATGGACTAAAATAAAAAGGCCTCAACATAAGCTCTCGGTACACTCGGTTGGTTTTACCTATTATCGCATTAGTTTGTTAATATTTATTATTTTTTTGAGATGCAAACTGTGATCTCTTGTGCATAAATATTATTGTTTTATTTCAGGTACTTTTGTGTGGTACAGCATTCGGCAGTATAACTGTCCGCTTTTTATTAATTTTCGGGTTTTCATACCTCCCCTAATTCAAAGGTGTAGTGACGCCCAATCTTTTTAGTCTTTATTGTCTTTTACAGCAAATCACACCCTCTCTCCTCATTGCTCTCTGTTGAAATAAAGTTCAGAATTAGATCATTAACGTTTGTTCTCCGCCTCTGGTGGTAAGGACCAGTGACGATTTACATCATATATGTGATTAATTGCTATACCAATATAAACCAATATGTTTTTCTTCTTCTATTTTCAATAAATTTCATGTGTTAAGTTGGTTAAAAAATCAACATTGTCGGCTCTTCTAACAAATTAATGTTCAGTTAAAATAGGGATGTTCAAATCGTGTTTTTTAATGTTCGTTAATTGAACAATACACTATTAAAATATGTACACATTATTAGTGATGTTAGATCAGTAAATTATATACCTGTAGTTTTGTTGAAAAAAACATTTCTATTAATTAAAATCGTTAAAATAAAATTGGCACAACATGAAACATTGAAATAAATAATTGATCAATTTATTATGTACATACCCCAACACTAACAAAAATAGATTATGCTATTTTGCTTTGTCTGGTGTTATTTTCTTACTTAACGTTACATTTTTAATTACAAACTGTTCTTTTCAGAACTAATATTGTGTTATTGTGTATTTAATTTAACTGTAAACATATACTTTTTTTTTACTATCTTTAATACTTGGCCCATTGTGTCAATTGTACAATAGTAACTTCTAAAATTAAACGTTTTTGTTTTTAAATACTAATGGTAATGATAATAGTACTTCTTTAGTAAATAACCTATACTTTCCACCTTCTTATGATATAAGAATACAGTTTGTTAAATGACTCCAAACTGACCAGTTATTCCCCTCTGAATAATTACAATAAAAATTAAAAATTATATATATCCGCTAATCATGTTTGTAATCACAACACTTTAATATTTTCATCCAGGCAATGGCACTTTTGCATGACATAAATAATAATGCACATCAGAATTTAGATTGCTTAAACTATACTTTTTAGCCAAGGGTGGAAGTTAGAATCCAAATTAGCCCTTTTAGCACTTTTAGAAATGAATATCTATAGAAATCTGAGCTAACTAAGAATAGCAATGCTTTATACTATTAAAAGTAAGTTTTCTTGAAAAAAAGATTTGCAAACTATTAAGTAATCTAAAGCCCAGCAAAAACTAAATCTTCAAATTATGCCCATTACTATTGGTTATTTTAATTTTCTTTTTTATCAAACCAAATGACATCAATCCTCTGAAATGTTACCCTCCAACATGCCTATTTTGCATTTATTGCCTGTGACTAAAACTATAATGACAGCATCTTAGAAAAATCATTGCAATTTAAATTTATTGATACTATAATGATAATCAGTTAAGAGCCAATTAAATTTATATAAAACCTCCTCATGCATACTGAACTCATTTCTCCATTATATATAGATCAATTCTCAATCTTACAATTTCTAAATCTCTCTAAATATTACTGTTTTGGACAAGTATATTATAAATTTTTTTATAAGGTGCACAATTTAATCAACAAAACCTTCGTCTTCTAAGATAAGACGTATAATGCATCACCGCCACCTAAACAACTTAATATCTATTTGTTGTTTTTCTACTGGGCAGCTTTATTTTCTAGGGCCCTTCAGGACCAATTGGAGAAAAAGGTCATACTGGATCAGCAGGATTGATAGGAATGCCTGGTTTAAGAGGGCCAGCCGGTGCACAAGGCGATAAAGGTGAACGAGGTGCAGCAGGTCCTCCAGGTATAGAAGGACATTCAGGACGTCCAGGTGAAAGAGGTGCACCAGGTGTAGATGGTCCAACAGGACCTTCAGGGGAAGCAGGTGATAGAGGTGAGATTGGTTTACCTGGAGTAGCAGGTGAACCTGGTGCTGCAGGTGCCCCTGGTGAAAGAGGTGGCGTTGGTCCTCAAGGTTTGCAAGGTAAATTTATTTCAGAACTCTCCACTTCTCATCTTAACAAATACATTCTTAAACAGGTCTTCCTGGTCCTCAGGGGCTAACAGGATTGCCAGGAATTAAAGGTGATCATGGATTGTCAGGACAAAAAGGAACACAAGGTAACCCTGGAGTTGCAGGTAAACCAGGGGATGCAGGCCGCCCTGGTTTACCTGGGTTGACTGGTCCTAAAGGAACGAGAGGTGAGCCAGGTCCACATGGTGAAGCGGGAATTTTGGGTCCCCCTGGAAGGCCAGGAGAAGCTGGTGCAGCAGTAAGTGCAAGATCTGAAATAAGATTTTCAAAAGGAAACTATTTAAATTTTATTACAAATTATGAATCATTGTTATTAACTACTTAACATTTGCATTATTATCATTTTTAGGGACAACCTGGCAGTGCAGGTCTTCCAGGTTCACCGGGTATTCAAGGAATAAAAGGTACGGCTGGAGAGTTGGGAAAGACAGGAAATCCAGGTCCCCAAGGGTTGCCTGGACCTCCAGGTCAAGATGGAACGAAAGGAGAATCAGGCAATGAAGGACCAGCAGGACCACCAGGACCAAGTGGACCTTCTGGGCCAGCAGGTGAAAGAGGACTGTCAGGATTGCCAGGTCCACCAGGACCTGCAGGTTTACATGGGGCAAAAGGACCAGCAGTAAGTACAGTAGCTAACCTTATAATATTAATGATCTATGAAGGTTGACATAAAATTCTGATAGATATCAAATTGGTGGTAAACTATATGATGGTATGAAATTGGTTTATGCGCCATAGGGATTTACATGTTCATTTTCAATATTCAAATATTGGTTCCCCAAATTAATTTAGAATTTCTTGTAGATAAAAAATACTGTATACAAAACATCTGGACATTTTTTAGAAATGCTGTCCTGAAATAACACCAGCTATAAATGCAGTTGCACTGGAAAACGAAAAAATTTGGTTTTAAATGGCTGAATGCCCTGCACATAAAGGTCGTGGCATCCGCGAATATTTAAATCAAAGTTTTAAGGCGAAATCATTGATAGCGGATACGAAGTTGATTGGCCTGCTCAGGGTCCTGGCCTTTCTTTTGATTAATTTTTTTCTATGGGAAATTTGAAATCAAAGACTTACAGTGGTAATCAGTTCGAAGATTTGGAACAATTGCAAACTAGTATTCGAGATAAGTGTGCAATAACTTTTGCCATATCAATTAGCAAATGTCAGGTGAGAATTTTCTGGTAGGCTGGGTTGTTGTGGACAGAGGCTTATTTAAACATTTATTATAGCAATTGATTTTTTTCTATTGATTCGTTAAATAAAATTTGCTTCTAATTGTATTGCAAATTATTATTCTTATGAATTTACAAATTTTCATTGTAAGAAAAATGAGAATCAACTTGTCTGAAAGATAGCAACTTCACATCAACAGTTTATCAAATTATCGCTGGTTTTTGTTAACGTAGCAGTTTTAGCTTCCGTTTATGAAACTTGTAAGAAATTAATAAATTTTCGTCATTAGAAAAACGTACTGTCAAAACTAAAACCTACTTAAAATACATCTTAATGTGAACTTAAACCATTAATACACTACAGCTAACTAACATTTGTGTTTTGTTTTAACAATTCCAAGGCACAACCTATTTTTGCTAAAACAGTAGTTTGAATTCCTTAACTTTATCCCTTGTATGAAAAATAAAAAAGTAGGTAATGATGTGGTTGTATACAGTATATTGTTCTCTTCATGAAACATATTTACACTTTTTCTGTAAAGTACATTGGATAACCAATATTTAAACTTATTGATAATTTAACATCATGGAAATTCCTATGGGGCGTGAACCAATTCTACACTCAGTGTATGTATATAGTCAGAGCGCGCCCCGCCTCGGTTAAAATTTAATATTCCTTTCGGATTAACATCAATTATACAAAAAACTATAATTTTATACTTTTTGTAGATGTTAAAACTTCACTTTTTAGGGTGATACAGGTGCACCAGGAAAAGCAGGTAGTGAGGGACCTCCAGGTCCTCCTGGACTAGTTGGTCCAGCAGGTAACCCAGGACCAAGTGGTGATCAAGGTCCTGAAGGAGCACCTGGTAAACCTGGCCCTGCTGGTATTGCAGGAAGGCCAGGAGATAAAGGTCCTATAGGACCAGCTGGTCCATCTGGAACTTCAGGACCAAGTGGTATGCCTGTACGTAAGCTGTTTATTGCTCTGTGAAAATATTTTAAATCTATATTTCAGGGACCACCAGGAACAGCTGGCAGTCCTGGACCAAGCGGAGAAAGAGGTTCTGCAGGTGAGCCAGGTCCACAAGGTGTAGATGGTGCCCCAGGTGTTCGAGGTCAAAATGGAGCTCCAGGTGAACAAGGACCTAAGGGAGATAGAGGAGAACAAGGTGTGGTAGGACCTAAAGGACACAGAGGTCTGAATGGCCTTCCAGGTTTGTCTGGCACTCAAGGTATTCCAGGAGATAAGGGACCTGCAGGCTTACAAGGAACGCCTGGAAAAGATGGGGATGTGGGTCCTAGAGGACCTCCTGGTCGTGATGGTAATCCAGGTCAACCAGGTCCTGCTGGACCACTTGGGAATAGAGGACCTAGTGGAGAAAATGGACGTGCAGGACCACCTGGACCACCCGGACCACCTGGTCCACCCGGTTCTACAGCAGATGGAATAGGGTACGATGCTAATGCACTAGCTGCCTTATTATCACAAGGACCACAGAATCAAAAAGGACCTGATGAAGTAAATGATGAACCTATGAGAACATTTGGCAAAGAACTTTCTGATGAAGAGAAACGACATCTAATCGTTAAAGCCTACGAGCAACTAAAAGCGTCATTTGAAAAATTTAGAAAACCTAACGGACAAAAAAATTCGCCAGGAAAGACATGTAGAGATATAAGTGCCGCTTATCCAGAATCTCAAAGTGGTGAGTTTATCAAATATTACAATAAATGAAAAATATCTAAAATTAGCTGATGAATAATAATTATGTGACACGTTTCGAATAAACAATAATTAAAATCTCTTCACCACATTAAGTATTTAAAAATCTAAATACGTATTTAGACCATTATGTGTTATCATCAGTAGAAAAATTCAATGAAATAATCAAATGAAGTTGTTTGAGAATACTTATAAGTATATTCTCTTCGCCATATAGACTGAAGTGAACCTTTCCAACATACAATTTACCAATGTTGTGTTGAACACTTTTGAGAATATTTCTCTCGCCACATGGACTAGTGATCTCTACAACACTAAGTGAATTGTATGTATTCACTTAGTGTTGTAGAGATTATTGGTCTATAACGTTGCTTTGAGGATTTATAAGGAGAATAACCTCAAAGTCCCCAACGCAACATTGGTAAATTGTTTGTTGGAAATGATCACTTTAGCCTTGAGGAGAATATCCTTACAAGTTTTCGGGGACATCTTAATTTGCTTATTTCATTGAATTTTTCTACTGATGATGACCATATAGTGGTCCAAAAATATATTTAGTTTTCTTAAATATTTTTTTGTGACGAAGGGATTTTAATTATTGTTTGTTTAAAATAAGCTGTTTAAAACCAACTTACAGAAACATCCAATAAAAATGGTTTCATTGGTTGATGAATAATTCTAGTTGAGGCTAGTTTAAAATAGTTTCTATCAAAGTAATATTTGTTTTCTGCTTTTTTATCGGATTTTCAACTTGCGATTTCATTGTTCGATAGGATTTCATGTGTTGGTTTTTTGCTTATTTTTTATCTATGATGTGGAGTCTTGCTTTTTCTATTAAATCGCCGAATTTCATTTGCAAAGTAGGCAGTTTAACTAAGCTTGAACGAGTTTCAACTAAATTGTTTTGTATAATTACAATTTCTTGACAAGCACGATTTGAATTATTTAAAGTACCTGGCTTCGAAATTTGTCACCTTAACTGACAGCGCCGTGTTGTTTGATTGAATTACATTAGGAGACAAAACGGGCATAGAATGTTCAGATGTGGATGCACGACTTGAAACGGGTGACGTTTCTCGAATCGGGGACTGATTATATAATAATAATGATCTACCTTTAGTCAAAATTTGAAAATACTCACCTTCGAATTTATAAGGCTTGTTCAATTGAAACCCATCTTTGGTTCAGGAAAAATTTATTGACAACTAAATTTACAAATAATTATCACTAGGATTAAGGCACATATCCTATTGTTTCGTCAACATATGTATACCCTGCCTAAAGAAATCTTGTGGCTGCTGCTCGAAGAATTCTTCCACGGCGTTTTGTACTTCTTCGTCCGACAAAACGGTTAGCCTTTAACACTTTTTTCAGTGGCCCAAAGATGTGAAAATCGCAAGACAATAAATCGGGACTATACTGTGGATGCTCTAATATCCTCCATTTCTTTTGCTGTAGATTTTCTTTCACTACGTTAGCAACATGAGGTCAAGCATTGCCATGAAGCAGAATGACACCACGTGAAAGCTTCCCTGGACATTTGCGTTGATATGCCCTGAGGTTCTGTAAATTCTATCAACAAGGGTCCTTTATGGTCGAAAAAAAATGTCAACATGACCTTACCGGCAGAAGGTTGAACTTTAAACTTCTTTGGTGGCGGAAAATTTGCGTGTTTCCATTGCATCGATGACAGCTTACTGGATGGTTCAAAATAATGACACTAAGATTCGTCGCTAGCAATTATTGACAAAAGAATATTATTACTATTTTGTCTGTGTTCCATGAGTTGTTGCAAATATAAGCCCATTCGCAAGCTTTTTTGGTTCTCTGACAAAAGGCGAGGAACCCATTGCTCACAAACTTTGCTGTAGCCTAGTTTGTGTACGATGCTATAAATAGATCCGATACTCACACCAACATTTTCTTAAATTATTCTGATTGAAACTTGACGATTGTCTCTAATCAGGCCTTCCACACATGTTATATTCCTGTCTGTTGACGCAGTACACATTGCACCTGGTCGCGGCTTATCATTCGTCCCTTCACGTCCATTCTTAAATTTTCAACACCGTTCCTTGACAGTTGGATATGCAAAACATGCGTTTTCATACACTGCTTGCATTCGTGTATGAATTTCCAATGGTTGCAAACCTTCAGCACACAGAAATTGAATGACCACACGCTGATCGCATTTGGCCTGATTGTTAACAACAAACGTCATTTCAAAGTCACAATACTTAAAATCGCTGTCAAATGTATACGAGAAAAACTGACCAGTGGGAAGTTTACAAACACCACTAACGTTGCAAAACGTAAGTTAAGTGATTACAATTGTTTCCAAGGCTAACCTGACCAAAGATGTGTTTCAATTGAACAAGCCTCGTATATAGTAAAGTATAGTATAAGTGTAGTGTGTAAAAATTTTCTGTTAATAGTATAATTACCTGTTAAATTAAATTATATTAAATGATTGCACCAATTTAGACGAAATATTAGACACAGGTATATAAACAGTGAACTAGAACAAAAACAAATTTAATGCAGATCACTAGAAAACTGATACACCTTCCTTGTACTGCATAATAACATTTACCCAACACTGACTGTTTCCAGACATATCGGTCTTTAATTCGAGCCTTTATCAATTGTATTATTGTTCCTTGAATAGAAATCTTATACAAATATAATAACGAAGAAGTTAGACCGCTTTAATAAACATTTACATTTAAACATTATTTATTGTAATCTAGCTACTTCGCCTTTTGTCAGTTTTTACTATTTAAAACTACACTATTATTCCAGTGTATTTATATAAAATTGTATTAACAACATACAAAGCGATTTACAACTTTATAGAAATATTTTAACAGATGTTTAAGAAAGGGACGTAGATTGATATTTACGCATAAAAAAATTATTTCTTAAAAAATAACTGCTTAAAATTTAAGCAGTTTTTTTAAAATGTCTACATGTACGTGTAAAGTAAAGAGGTGACACACCACACAAAGCATATTTGTGAGAAATCGACTTTTTTTTATCTAACCCACAAGTTATGAATCATGCACAAGATTCTCAACTGTGTCGGAATCCTTACTTTAACTGAAGTTTAAAAAGGGGATTAGAGTAATTATTTGTGCAAAAAATTTTATTTCTTAAAAATTAAAAACCTTAAATTAAGGTAGCTACTCATCAATTCTGACTTCTTACAACAGGTATGAAAATGCCCTTCATTTTGTCGAATACACAAACATGCTCTTCTGTGCCAGTTTTATAGAATAGTTTGATAAACATTAACATAATAGTTTCGCACCTTCACACAGGTCTTGACGTCAGTTGCTTATCTTTGCAATTGAAAGTGCTGATATAAGGTTCTGTTGTGAAAAGAAGTTCATCTTCCCACGAATGCAGGCGGAAGCACGAATCTCGTTTGGAGGGAAGAGACATTTAAAGCGAGGACCGCCGCTTAGCTCGTCAGACTTATCGTACCGAATCCGTAAAAACAGACTTATCGTATCGTTGCCGAGCAGTGCTGGTGTGAGTGCGTTCCGTTCCAATCTTTTTTACCCCATCCTTGCCATCTCGTCAGTGAAACCCTACCAGCAGGAGCCGACGCAGCAACTCCACAATTCACTACAGGACATTAGCAGAAAGGACCGCCCCTGATAGTAGATTTCAGGGTAAGTGTTTTTAATAACTTTATTTTATTTGCCCAGGGATTTATTGGAAGGGTTGAGCATCATAACGCTTTATTTTTTAAAGCACTCCACAAAACGAACAAACTAAACCATTACTCTATTGATAACATTAATTGCAAATACCTACAAAGTAATAGCTTGCATAGCATTTCGTATTTTAAATGAGTATCTAAAATATCCAAGCACTGTACTTATGTACACCATTGGCTTGAGATAATACAAACTTCATGGTTTAAGGGACACAAAATCAGGTTAATGACACGTGTTGTTAAAAACAGTGCCAGTGATGAATGCTATAATACTACAAGAGGTAGGTTATCAATGTCATTTAGCTATACTCATTGCCTTATCCTGTATCAGAATAACTTATTGTAGTGTAGCTTAAATTAATGTCATTTCTTCAGGATTTTATGCATGATTTACAACTTCATCGGGTAAAACAACCAGCTAATGAGAAAAAGTAAAGTCGATTCCTTGCAAATATGCTTTCTGTAGTGTGTAACCTTTTTTTATTGTACAAGCACAGATATTTTTAAAAATATCCATTTAAATTATATCATTTTTTAAATAATAATTTTTTATGCATAGATATCAATCTAGGTCCCTTTCTTACGCATCTCTTAAAATATTTCTATAAAGTTGGGAATCACCCTGCATAAAGTAAATTCTCTTTTGTAGGTCAATCCATAACAAAAATCATTTTTTGAATTGACGTACAACATTGAATTTACTTTTAACTGTGCATTTCTTTATATGTTGTAAATATTCTTTTATCAAATACATTAGAGTAGTAGTGTATTTTAAATCTTAAAAAATGGACAAAAAGCTAAGTAGCATGGAACAATAAACCATTTCTAACTGTAATTGTGTGTAAATGTTTGTTATAGTGACCAAGCTTTTTTGTTATTATATTTATATAAGATTTCCATTCAAAGAACGATAATATCATCGATAAAATGTTCGAATTAAACTTCGAAATGTCTGGACTTGTTTGGACACAAACCCAGGCAAAAATAAGGAATTTAAAAAGCTCACATTTTGTAAATACTCATTTTCATAGTAACGTTTTGAAGCACTCAATATATTATATTATAAAGGGATAAACCCGTGGTTTTTTAAAGAATTTTCATTCTTAATCACGAGGGAATCATGTTTTTAGATATGAATAAAAAATATTCCGCGTGTAGAAAGATGTCTTTGCAAGAGCTTCATATAAAAAAAAGTACTCACAGGATTAAATGAGACTATTATAAAAGAGTTTCATGTTTAACATAGACTATAAAGGATTTGATGTTATAGTGTGTATTCATTTTGTAGGAAAGCCGCCTATAAGTATACAATATTTAATTCTATACGGTCGTATTTTGACGAAAGCATGTATTCAATTGCGTTCGCTTCTTAATATTCAAACGAAAAGGAAACGTATTTTAACTTAATAGTAAGAACGTGATTAATCAAACCTGAATAAATTCCATTAATAATGAAGATAAATGAACGAAGCTATAATATGCGATAAAACAATTAACAAAAGCCCTAAATCAAGTGCTAAAGGTCATGAAAATGAGGGAATGACAGCGATAAATCATGCGTCAGTAAATGTATTAATTTGTAGTATTTTTAAAAGTGATCTGCAACACACCATCTGTAAATTTAATTCAATAGCCATTGTAAGGCATTTTTCTGCATAGTATTATCAGTGACCTTTATTCAAACTAGATAACACTTATGTACACTTATGTAACAACAAAGTATATCAAAATAATAGTAATAAAATTAATAAAACCCACCAACATCTGTGGATGTAAATCAGCTCAAGCTACTTATCTCATTCAAATTTTATCATTTGAAACCTTATGTAATAATGGAAACGACGAACTATGAATGTGTGAAATGTAGCATTCCAGTAAATCCTGACTGTGATGAACATTATAATTGTGATGTTTGTCATAGATTCTTGTATAAAAAAATGCCACACCACCAGGAATGCCTCTGAAATCAAATGTATGCCTTTACAAAAAGGATTGCTGAAATTAATTTGTAACTCCTGTGATGGATTTATTAAGTCTGTACCATCACTGATCAATATTATTACCGAAATAAAAATCGATGTTAATGTTATTAAACGAAATATTCAAAGCCGTCCAACTAAACCGCTTGATTATACCAATGCAGTAAAAAGCACCTCTGATTCTGTTTTGGTGATTAAGCCAACTTTTAGTCAGAAAGCAATCGAACTTCCCACCATTGGTGTTAATGTCTCAAACATCAAAGAAGTCTCTAATGGTGGGGGTGATAATTACAGTTAGCAGCAAAGATGAGCAAAAAATGCTTAAAGATAATATAGCAACAAAACTAGAAGATAAGTACAAAATGTTGCACCACCGCTTAGAAAACCAAGACTGAGAATTTCGTTTATAGACAAAGATGATCTAACAGATAATGAAACCATTATTAATAAGATTATAGTGCAGAATGACATAGACTCTACAACAAGTTTCAGTATGAAAGTACATTACTAAAAAGTAAATTCCAAATAAATTTACAGTTGTTTTAGAAGTACATCCATTAACTCACACGACACTTATTAATCGAGGCAAAGTTGTATTAGGATGGTCCAAAGGTAATGTGTCAAATCATTTAAACATAGTACAATGCTACAAATGCATGGGATTTCATCATCATGCAAAGAACTGCAAATCTGATATATGCTGCTCTAACAACCACATCAGCTCTAATTGCAGTTTCACCAAAAAAATCATGTGTGAATTGTAAAAAAGCAAATGAGAACTTGAAGCTTAACCTTCAATTAGTTCATAGTGCTAGGAATCGGCAGTGTCTATGTTACATAAAAGCTATTGAATTACTTAGCTCTAAGATCGATTATGTGAGATAGCAATTAATTAATTCTAGAAACAACTTTACAGTCTATCATTTTAACAGTAGGTCACTATTAACCAATTTTGATGAATTTTGTGCCTTCATTATACATTACAAATTTGCAATAGTATCTGTTTCTGAAACATGGTTACGTCTAGACCAACTATCTTCGCATATTGCAATCCCTAGATATTCCATATACCGATATGATAGATTAGATCGTGGTGGAGGTGTTTGCTGCTACGTGGATAACAGTATTACCTGCAAAATAATTGATCTTGATCCAACTCAATTAAGCATCTTGGAGCAACTATGGCTAAAAATCACATTTAAGAAAATCACATATGCCATAAGAACAATATATAGACCTCCTCAAAGCCCTATATCATGCCTCGAGGATTTACAAAATGTACTTTCTGTGCTATATTTGCAACATGATCATATTATATTGGTGGGGGATCTTAATATTGGTCGTTTCAAAGATAACAGCAATTCAAAATACTTGACATCTATTTTGAATTCTTTCAACTTTATAAAGTAATTAAGCATCCTACCAGAATCACCCCAACAACTGCTACAATTCTTGATCTTATCTGTGTAAGTCACAAAATACAATACACAGATGTGAGATCATGTGATCTAGGCAACACTTCTGATCATTAATTAGTACACTGCAGCATAGAGAACATAAATATCCATCCGCAACCACAATGCTGTTCTTATCGTAATTTCAAAAACTTTAATGCAAATACCTTTTCACAAGATGCAACAAATATTGATTGGTTTCAATGTTATGTTCAAGCAAATATCAATAAAAGCATATTTTAACAAAGCTATCACTACACTATTTAATGTACACGCTCCAATTGAAACCTTCACAAGTTACTGCAAACGTCAAGTTGGAACGATAAAGGAAATGATAAAATTAAAAAATCTGGCTTTAAAAAAATATAATAAATCGAGGAGGGCATCAGACTTCCTATATTTTAGAACTTACAAAATTACGTTACTCTTGCCATCAAAGCTTATTTCAAATCACACATTTCTTACTCAGGAACAACTTGCTTAAATTATGGAAGTTTTTTGAAGAAACTTACATACACAGGAAACAATTTGATACTATTAAGTTATCCAACAAAATCCTTCTCTGATTAACAATTTTTTTTATTAAAAAAATGCCTGCAACAAATTTTAACAAAGATTTACTGACTTATATTTTACAAACAAGAAATTTCCATTCATAAAAAAAGAATTAATTATTACTACTCTTAGCACTGAAGATGTGATCACAGCTATCAATATGCAAAGGTCAAATGCAATTGGAGTGGACGGGATTTCCTAAAATGTTGAAGCTTAATACTACCTTTTTGTGCGGTCTTCTTACTTATCTATTAAATCATATGTTTCAAACATCCTCCATTCCAGATATCTGGAAGAAGTCAATCGTTGAACCGTTAGCAAAATTGCAATAGTCACCACCTACGATGAACTATGCCCAATTAGCATATTACCAACTCTCTCGAAGATATTGGAATACTTAATATACAAGCAAATTCGTAGTCATATTGAAGTTTACGAAATCTTACCTGAGGTTCAGTCAGGATTTAGGATAAAACACAGTACAGCAACTGCACTGTGCAAAATAACTAACGGTGTCGTACAGAACATTGATACATCTAAAACTATGTTAATTGTCTATTTAGATAACAGTAAGGCTTTTAATCTCATCAATCACACATTAATCCAAGCAAAATTTCACTATTATGGTTGGAGTTTGTCTGCTCAAAAATTGATGTTTAGTTACTTCACTGAGAGACCCCAACAACTTTTGTTTGATGATTTAATGTTTGAAGAATTACCTATTTCGTGAGGCGTTCCTCAGGGAAGCATCCTTGGCCTTTGTTATATGCCATTTTCACGGCCGATCTGCCTTCAGTAATTTTTAGCAACAATGCATAGGTACTCCTCACTATTGTGCAGTGTTTCGAAATCGCCGTTCGTCAGATGTTGTTTTAAGCAATTCTAAAATCAGTTTTAGTGATAAACATAAAAATCTGGGTTATATTTGCAACGCTAGTCTCTTATTCGATAACCACTGTTAAGTACATAAAAAGATACTGAGGAGAGAAAAGGGAGTATAACCAAACAGATATTAAACAAATGCTGACCTTCAGTATACTTACCTGATGTCCAGTTAGAGCGGTGAAGATTCTTGGATCCAGAACCCTTATTACTACACTCGAAAAATAATACACGGCGGTGAGATAGTCCTATACGGGGACTGAACCTCCGAAAATCATAGTTTTGGTATATGTGAAAACCAGCTTTGCTGGCATATTACCAATTAAACAATTATGTAACTGCTTTAGAAATTTTTGCACTATCTTTGTAATGATTTGCCATAGCTCTAACATTTGCAACTGAATTATTTTTTTACTAAATGTTTAATAAATAAATAATGAAATAAAAATATTAACGATAGCCTCAGACCATAAAATGTCCACATTCTGTGAAGTTACATCATTAGACTATTCTAGATTTTATGTGAGCGGGCGAACCTCTATTTTAAACGAATCAAAACAGAAACGAACGCCCAGAGATTACTGGATTGTTTGAGACGTGTGACTTCGCAATCATTTCGTAGAAGGCGTGATCGAGGTTTGTTGTTGAATATTCGTTTTAAATGTCACACTGCTAGTCTACTGTAATAAACATGCAACTTTTATTGACAGCTTTTAAAGTTTATTGCTACTTTGAAAAAAGTAGATAATTAAAATGATTTTAAATAAATAAACAATAATGAATTACGGCAATATAAAGTTTTAATTTAAATTGAAGCATTTATGAAACAAATGGATTTAATGGTAAGTTGATTAGAAGATTTTAAACGATTTGGACTTTATTGTTATATTGATTGGGGAAAGCATATATGAAATATAATGATATTTAATGGTACAGTTCCTCCAAGTTTAATCAACAGTTGATAATGAATTATTAAATTATGAAAGTCAACCTCACTAAAATTATGTTTTTGGACACAGGATGATGTTTAAAATTTACATTGTTTTGTAGTTTAAATGTAACAAATGCACCAAAGAGTCTAGAATCAAAGGGGACAACGCCATTAAAACAACAATGAACTGGCAACTACAGGAGTGCACTTAAACAACTAATATAAAGCATACAAAAGCAAATAATCTAGAAAATTCTCTAAGTTTCTGGTAATATGTAGAGGGTTTACAAATTACTATAAAACTGCACGGTTCGACAGGTCGAGCAGTTTGAATTGAAGTATGAATTCGCGAGTATTATAATATAAATTATGGATAAAGCGTTAAAATAAACATGCTTAGTATGTATATAAAGAAGTGTGCATCATACATAGCAATAAATATTTAATGGTTGTGTGAAGAATAATTTAATATCAGTAGACTTTGCAATGATTATCATCATTGATAACGGCATTTTACTACATTAAAGTTTCTCTGTATTTGTGAGAAGACACGCTTATATTAAACCGAATTAAAGTCAGTTAAAAGAATTTCGTTACATAAACATAGCATTTAGAGTATGAAAAACTAAATCCAGCAGTCAATGAGATTAACATTATCCAAAACCAACTCTAATAAAAATAATCCACTTACTGGAAAAACTACAACACAAATACTTAAGATTTAAGACTTATAAACCAAAGTGAAATGGTTTTGAGCTTTATATAATAAATTTAGAAACAGTTTGAAGAAATTGCACATATAATTTGGTGTGTTGTAATAAGAGGCATCATAAAATGGATGGTTTTGTGCTGATTGTAAGGTATAATTTAAAATTTTGTGACGCCTAAAAACTTACCTTATGACTTATGTAAATAGGCTTTCCCGTTAAATTAATAAATATTACGTACCGACTGGACAGTATGATATGTACAGAAAATCTAGCTGGTAATACATATGGGAAACTCTGTGAAGTACCCTGCTAAAAATTCTGTTTCGATAAAGTACCAAAAACCTTGACTATTAACAAGAATGGTTGTTGACTAACTCAATGGAATGGGTGGTGTAAATGTTTGAAGAGGATCCCAGAATGTTGTCGTATGTGAAATACATCCTAATCGGGAAGTATCTTGAATGCCACATAATCTCAAAATACAGGGATTTCTGGGGAAAACCTCCAGAAAAAACAACAAGAGAATGCCAAAACCCGAGATGAGGAAAGTGATTCTGACTAAAATTCATTTGAGAAATAATCGAGTACAATAATGGTAAAACCAAGCTAAAATAAATGTTAACATAAAGACTAATATACCTACTTAAAACTGCTGCTGAAAAGGTTTGCAAAATCAAATGTTAAATTACCTGAATTTTAATCACGCCTCTAGGTAGCTGCAGTATATTTAATTACAGCAATGCTGCAACCATTACCCTTACATTAGTTGCATAAAACGCCAATATGAACAAGTATTTACTCACACAATTATGCTTTTGTCACAACTACAAGATAAATAAGATAAACATTCCTATCAAAAATTTAAAATCAAATATATCAAAAATTACGTAGCTTAATGGAAAACGTTTTCGGCGAAAAAATTACTTTCTATGTTCTTAACCTAATAACAAAAACGTACTGTGAGTACGTTTATAAAATTATACAGCTAAAAAGAAGAAAAAAAGTTCATTCATTACAGTTACTGTAGGTTATACTTTCAGAAATTTGATCATAAATACTTGCAGTAATTTTCAACTGTAGATAATTTGGAAACAGTCAAGTCATTATCTCCTGGACTTAATTTGTTTTGACTAGATTTTACTGGGACTGTAAAATCAAAACTAAATGTTCTGAATCAACATGCTTTTGTCAAACATGAAGTTGTGAAATTAATGGGAACATAGGTATTTTTAAAATTAAAAGTATCCAACCTGGTAGAGTATGATTCCAAACTTCACTAATCAGTTCAACACCTTTTCTTCAAGATTAACTAATTTATCCAAGTTACATGTTATCTCTTTGGATGATAATGACGAAGTGCTTTGAAATAATTTAAAAACCACCGCATTTAAAGCTTGGTAAAGTTAATTTTTACCACGTATAACCTCAAATGTACACAGGATTAAATTCCCCGTGGTGACAAATGCATTTTAAGTTATACTTTAGCACTTACTCATGGTATCTGGCTGCTGATGCAACAGTTTCAAATTCTCTGGAATGTTGTGGGTAAATTTCTGATGTCATGGTGTTTGCCTGGCTGTAGCCCTCTTCGACAAAGCGTTGATAAGTGGTGTTAGGATAGGGATATGAACGAATGGAAAGGAATCCACTTCGTCGATGTTTGAGCACTACAACACATGTCTACACTAGAGGGAGGTCGGTAGTCAAGTCCTCCAGGAGAGATTAAAGTTCTCTGATGCACACTGGTGGGTACAATTATATGTAAGGCGTGAAAAATTCCCAGACCACAAAGATAGGAATGACGAATTTCGTTAGAAGCAAATCTTCCACGTGACGCTTGCACTAAAACAATACAATACTGGCAATTTCCCCATGCGGGATTTTAAAAGTTCCCTGAACCTAACTAATGCAATAAACATTAAAGCCTTTAAAAAAAGCGTAACAGCTTACACAGAAAGCTTTCCTTCCATAAAACGATTCAAGATATCTTCGGCAGAATTCGGACAGATGAATTAAGACTGTAAATTGAAATTACTGTATGTCGTATTTTCTCTATCTATTTTACTTGAAATCTATTTCTATAGACCCAGCATTGTTTTGCATGCGAGTTCTTTTCGTTTCAGGACAATGAGGTCATAGGCGCCAGCGTTATACATTATTAATCAAAACAAATGACTCATACACTACTTTACAATACAAAGTTGTCATGCTATCATTTCTTTATAAAAACCGTCATAATGAATTTAACAACTTTTGAGTTGAACAATTTAAGATACAAAAAATATCCTTCCTTGGACCAAGAATGCATGTAACCTAAAAATTTATATTTCTTAAAGGAAATAACCCTAACCCTATTGGTGGGATGTACCAATACAGAAACTATTAAAATGAAATATGATTATAAACATTTCAAAGAAATGTCACAAGTAATTTCAATAAACAAGAATAAAACTTGAACAGATTTACATGAGAAAATACTTCATTTTATAGGTGAATATTGGATCGATCCAAACGATGGAGATATACGTGATGCCATACTGGTTTACTGCGACATGGCAAATCGTGCAACGTGCCTTTTGCCAAAACCAGAAAAGTCATCTGAACTCTCATATACCGGAAAAGAACCTGAAGTATGGATGAGTGACCTTGAAAATGGATTGCAAGTATGTCTTAGATTGTTAACACGTAACTAGTGCTTACTTTATCTTTTACAGGTTTCATATAAAGCAGATAGCAACCAAATTGCATTTTTGCAACTCTTATCAACTCAAGCACACCAAACTATTACATATCATTGTAAAAATAGTATAGCTTATTTTGATGAACGCAAGAAAACTTACAGAAAGGGATTAAAAATGCTAGCATGGAACGATGTAGAAATCACCCCACGTGGAAATCAAAAGTTGCGTTATGAGGCCACTGAAGATGGATGCAAAGTACTACTTGTTTACCTATAACAAATTACTAAAATAAATTTTTAGGAAAGAAGTAGTGAATGGTCAAAAACAGTTTTGACATACAAAACTGATAAAGCAATTCGTTTACCTATTATGGACATAGCAGTCAGGGATATCGGAGTAAAGGAACAAGCATTTTGGATAGAAATTGGACCAGCGTGTTTTAGGAGCTAAGATATAAAATTACACAACCAGTACAATCAACTGCCACTTAATTGTTCAAGACATCAATGATTTAGATAGTTGTAAGTCTACTGTGCTATAATAACGTAAGCCTAACGTTTAAGGTTTTAAAAATACGACTTTTAATATATTTTTGTACGAGATATGTAAATTGCTTCTATTTTCTGTTAAATATATGTCAGTATGAGTGCATGAATTATTTATTTTATTTCAAACTTAAAAAATGATGCTAAAAGGTATATCGAGAATATGAACTTATTATAAAAAACCAGAGTACTTCTGTACGAAGATAAGGAGCAAATCAACCAATACAGAAGTAACCAAACTTTTTATTCTTGCTTAAAATTTAGTCAGAAAATATAAAAGAAAGCATTTAATAATACAACTTTCATTTGCATAAATATTGTCTAAGAATATTGCAATAGCTTTTGTGTATTGGGTTACAAAATTAAAATAACATACACAAGCACGCCCTTAATAATGGGCAGCAATTGGGAAAAAATATCCAATAGCTTTGTTTATTATACACTGGTTCAAAACACATGATTTGCAATAAATCATAATGAACTGTAGCTTCATTAAAATTAATACCATAAATTCCTGCCGTGACCAATTCTTGGAAAGACAGACAGAAGAAAGCAACACATTAATAATTTTTTGTAGTGTAAAAACTGCAATTATAAGTAAACACAGTTGATTACACAATAAATCAAAAGTAATTACAAGTATTTGTGGATAATTATATGCAAATTACACGTAAGCACCACTTGTGCTTGTTAACATGATGGATTGGTATGTCAAAATCATAAAAGGAATGAAGTAGTTGTTACAGCAACTTTTGAAAAATAGTAGTGGAGAGTTTGTTACGTACAGTTTTGGCCCCAGAAACTCTAGCTAGTGATCCACAGAAAAACTCCGTGAAGTATCCCACTAAGACGTCTGTTTCTGTAAAATACGCAAAACTTCCAGTGTATTAACAATAATGGTTGCCAACTTTGTCAGTAAGACGAGTGGTGTGTTTAAAGAGAGTTCCAGGTTGCTATCGGGTATGAAATATGTTTTAATCGGAAATTATCTTGGACGCCACTTAATCTAGGGTTTCTAGGAAAAACCCTAACAAGAAAACAAGAGGGTGCCAAAACTGTACATAACAATTGGTGTGGCACATTGGGCACCAATTGTTACATATAGTTTTGACCCCAGAATATCTAGTTGGTAATCCAAGAAAACTCTGTGAAGTACTCCGCTAAAAATTCTGCATTGGGAAAATACCGAAAATTTCGACTGTACTAACAGAAATAGTTGTCGACTAACTCAGTGAGACGAGTGGTGTGTATTTAAAGAGGGTTTCAAAATGCTATTGGGTATGAAATACGTCTTAATAGGGAAGTATCTTCTACGTCACCTAATCTCACCGAATTTCTAGGGAAAAGCCCTAAAAAGTATAACAAAAAGGTGCCAAAACTTGAGATCAGAAGAGTGATTCTGTCTTAAAATCTACCTGAAATCGTTAAGTACACTATTGCTTAAACATAAAGCAAACATGAACCGTACGAACAGTATAAAACCCATTTAAAACTGCTAGCTCAAAGAGAGATTTTAAATCAAATACTACATGGCCTTAAATTCCAATCGTACCTTTGGTTAATTTCAAAATAATGTATTACAATGATTGTAACTACACCTTCACATTAATAGGGAAAAAAAACAAATATAAACATGTCAGCACACTATTCTACACAGTTGTTTTAACAGTATTACACACACGTGTTCATTATAATTACATAATAGACATTACTTTAACACATTAAAAATCAAATAGATCACAAATTTACTTAACTAAATTCTTAATCTAATGACACAGACGTATTATAGGTATACTTTATCAGTTCATGCAATGAATTCAAAATGTTCGATTACTTATAAATTTTCTCGGTATAGTTTCAGAAGGTTTTCATAAATACCTGACGAGTGATTGTTGACTGTAGCTAAGGTGGACACCAATAAATGTCTATCAAAGTTGACTTCAAAACTCTCAACATGATCATGTCCAACAAAAAGTTGACGATCTGTAAACCAATGCCTCTAAAATTAAAAATAACCAACGTGGTAGGGTATTATCCAAACATTTTACTATTTTCATACTGTTCGATAACCGTTCTCAAAGTTAGCTAACCTACTCCAATTACATGTTCGTTATTTAGATGGTAAGTACAAAGTGTTCTAAAAAATGAATCTTCCCTTCACAAAATAATTCAAGACATCTTCGGCAAGCTTCGGACCTGCAATATGAAAACATGTTTGTTTCATTTTCTCTATCCAACAAATAGTACAATTAACTTACGGATAGGCTGACTAGACCAGAAAAGGGCCTTTTTATTTATTTGAGGCAGCACAAATCTGTCTGTGACGTCTTTATACTCAGAGGACGAGATTATCGGTGTGCCACTATTATCCAGTATTAATCAAAAACAAATGAATCATAACAGTAATAATTCAGCACGAAATTACGATGATACCATCTCTAACCTTTAAAAAACTTCCATAATGAATTTAACAACTTTGAGTATGAACAACATAAAATTCAGAAATAATTCCACCTTAGATCAAAATGCCCGTTCCGAATGGACCTGCACCTTGAAGAAGTTCCAAATTACTAAAAGGGGTGGAACGGCTTGAGTGTTCCAATGAGCTAAGAGCCGAACCAAAGGTATTACTAATTTGCTGGGGTCTTTAGTGAGGAACCAGACTAAGACAGGTCCCCAAAAGAGGACAGCAACTCTTTCGATACTTAGATTGACAGAGAACATAGGGGTCGGTATGGCATTCTAAGACCCACTACTGCTATGTGGAAGCCAACGGGAAACCACCACATTACCTCCCAAGTACACATTGCATTTACATTTCCAATGCTCCACCTGAAGGTACTACATTGGCCAGGAGGCGAGTTTTTTGTTGCATGGAAATTTAGAATTTTGCCGAACCCTTGCAAGGTAGGGATCTTTAACGTGAGTGACAACACTCACACACGGGACCTCCATTTAACCTCTCATCCGAACGAGGGCGTAATTTTTGTGAAAAATGCTCACCTACCATTTTTCAAGCAGTCGGCCGTGTACCTTGGGATCCGTAGTCTTACACTTACTACATTGATCCACGGCGACGCCCCTCCCAAGTACACGGCATACTTACATTGTAATTAACATGATGGCATCCTCTGGGCTAAAAGATTTCGAAGCTAAAATAGTCCCCCATTCGGATATCCGGGAGGGAACTATTTTGGAGGATGTGATGGGAAAGTTTAAAGGAAGAGCAGGGAACATTTCGAGAGTCGGAGCGTGGAATGTCAGAAATATGAAGCAAGTAGGTAAGCTAAAGAACTTGAAAATTGGAATGAATAGGTTAGCACTAGACATAGTAAGAATTAGAAAAGTTCGGTGGCCAGAGGTGGGCAATTTTGGAGTGGAGACTTTAGGAAGGTAATTCGGGTGTGTGGATAGTTATGCGAAAAAGGATAGGACACTGTGTAGAAAATTACTAACAGAAGAATAAAAGAGTACTCATGGTTAGATTAGAATATAAACCAGTAAATACAATAATAATACAAGTATACATGCCCACCTCTAGCTACAGTGACGAAACGATCTACAAAGATATCGAAAAATACTAAGATATGTAAAAGAACATGAAAATTTAATAACTACAGGGATTTTAACGTAGTGGTTGGTTTATTTGGTTTAGGCACGAGAAACGGCAGTGGAAATAAACTGATACAATTTTGCGACAAGAACAATTTAATCATCGCAAACACATTGTTTCGACATCATGTTAGAAGAAGATATATGAGGAAGATGCCAGGAGATATAGGAAGATATCAAATAGATTACATTCTTGTTAGACAACGGTTTAGGAATCCAGTAAAGACTGCAAAGGCTACCCAGAAACAGATATAGACACTGACCACAACATCGTAATTATGAAACCCGCTCTTAAATTTAAAAATTTGAAAAAAAAGCACTTTGACTTTGAGAAACTAGAAGATAAAGATATCCACGAAAGATTTGATAAAAGGTCAAATGAATTGCTGAAAGACATTGGGAAAATTTTATACTAAGGAAGTAGAAATGGAATGGAATAACATTAAATCCAGTTTAAACATGGCAGCCAACGATACTCTGGGGTATACACAAAAAGAAAATAAGAAATCATGGATAACAAAGGATATCTTGAATGTAATAGAAGAAAGACGAAAATACAAAAATAGATCAGACGAAACAGGAAAAGATACAAAGCCATAAAATGGGAAATTATTCGCAAAAGCTAAAGAATAATGGATTGTTGAAAGTGCAAAGAAGTACAAACTAAGATGGAAATAGGAAAGACAGACGTAGCATACAAACTAGTTAGAATGAATTTTAGGGATATATAGCCGTATAGCAAAAATATAAGGGACGTAGGAGGAATTTATATGCAGGAGAGGAACTAACTGCATTAGAACAGGAATCAGACATTGAAAATAATAACTTGGGATATTCTATACTTCTAAACGAGTTTGAATTAGCATTAAATGGTCTGAAAAATGGTAAGGCACCGGGTACAGATAATGCACAAGCAGAAACTCTAAAAATTGCTAGACAAGCACTAACAGAACGCCTCTTCCAACTTGTAAGCTATATGTTTGAGGCAGGCGAGATACCCAAAGATTTCAAATGTAACATCATAATCACTATATCACAAAAGAGAGGCAGGGATAGATGTCAAAATTTTCAAACAGTAAGTTTGACAGCACACGTGTCAAAAATATTAACTAGAATTGTACAAAAATGAATAGAAAAAAGAGCTGAAGAAACAGTACAAGATCAATTTTGATTCAGGCGAAACAGGGGAACAAAGGGCTATTTTAGCTATGAGGGTGATAATGGAAAAAACAATAGAAAAAGGGGAAAGCGTGTATATAGGGTTTGTAGATCTGAAAAAAGCATTCGACAATGTAAAATGGAACAAAATGTTCGAAATATTCAAAAAGATTGTAATGAGTTTTATGGATAGACGGATAATACATAGCTTATACAAAGAGCAGACAGTGCTAATAGAATTAGAGCAAGAACATAGAGAAGTAAATATTATGAAAGGGGTGAGACAGATGTGACCTATACCCATTAATTTTTAACTTGTACATCGAAGAGGCAATGAATACTGTCAAATGCAGGAAGACTTTGGGAATTATTATGCAGGGACAAAAGATTGATATGCTTAGATTTGCAGATGACGTAGCAGTATTAGCATCTAGCAAGGACGAGTTAGACGCTGGTCTTAATGAAATGGAAAGAGTTCTAACAGAGAGATACAGTATGAAAATTAACAAAAATAAAACTAAAATACTAGTATGCAAAGGAGGAAAAAATAAATCAAAAACAAGAATACAAATACGCAACCAGAACTAACACGAGGTTAAGGATTTCTGCTACCTAGGAAGCCAAATAACACAAGATGGGAAGAGCACAATAGATATAAAACAAAGATTAGCACAAGGTCGTGCTACATTTAATAAGAATAACCAACTACTGTGTTCAAAGATAACAAACATAGAAACGAGGAAAATATTGCTTAAAACATATGTGTGGAGCACAGTACTGTATAGCTGTGAAACCTGGACAGAAGGAGAAGCGGACAGGAAAAAAGAAGAAGCATTTCAAATGTGGTGCTACAGACGTATGATGAAGATATCATGAAGAGACAAAGTTAAGAACAAAGAGGTTCTAGAAATAGTAGGGGAAGAAAGAAATATTTGGAAAACAGTAAAAAATAAAAGAGATAGGATGATAGGCCACATACTAAGGCATGAGGGAATAGTGTGGAATATATTAGAAGCAGAGACAGGAAAAAAGATAGGTAGAGGTAGATCTAGGTTGTAGTATTGCACACAGATAGTGAAATATGTAGGCTGTGGGAATTTTAGAAAAATGTGTAGACTTGCTCAGAATATAAATCAATGAAGGCATGCCTCCAACCAATTCAAAGATGGAAACCTAATAACGAAAAAAGTAACTGTACTTAAACCTGATGATTATTATAAGCAGGTACAGGTGTTGGTTTTGAAATATTTTCAACTAATGTCGATTGTGCGAAAGTATATATTGGAAAACTATTAATTCGGCAAATGTTCAAGTGCTGGGGATCTTAGCAGTCGCACGCTGCTTAACCCCCTTCACATACTACTGAATATCGATGAAATAGGGTATACATTTGTAAACAATAGAAGAGGAACAAAACTGCAGCTAACAGCAGCTGCTATGTTCGAAGACAACAAACATAGAAACAAGGAGAACATTGTTGAAAGCATGTGTGTGGAGCACAGTACAGTACGTTCATGGAATAGAAGCAGTAGAACTAGACAGAAAAACGGTAGAAGCCTTTTGAAATGTTGTGCTTCAGTTGTATGAGGATGATAGCATAGACAGACAAAGTTAATAACAAAGAGGTTAGAGAAATAGTAGCGGAATAAAGATATATGTGGAAAACATAAATAAGAGAAATAGTAGGGCAGGATATATTCTAAGGCATTATTGGGGAATAGTGCAAGATATATTACAAGCAGAGATATGAAAAAAGAGGTAGAGGTAGACCTAGATCAGACTATTGCACGCAGGTAGTGAAATATGCAGACTGTGGAAATTTCAGAGCAATGTATAGGTTATCTCAGGATAAGCAATGAGGGTACGCATCTAATCAGTTCCAGAACTGAAAACCTAATGATGATGATGAGATCAAAATGCATATACCTAAAAATTAAACGATATTGCCTAACCCTATTGGTGGGATTTACTAATACAGAAACTTTTAAAATGAAATATGACAGTATCCTTTCAAAGGAACGTCACAAGTGTCAACCTGTGCTTTCCAAATTTAAAGCTTTACAATTCTAAACAAGCTTTATATATTCTCTTTGATAGAGTACTGCAGGAAGTAGGCTGAAGGAGAAAGAAATTTAGAACTACAGAATTTTAAAATACACGCAACAGTAACAAGGCTATGCTGACTAATTGCAATCTTAAGAAAGTTTATCACTGAAATAATGAGAGATAACAATGACTTTGACATTGTAGAATCTCTTTGAAAGAGCACTTGGTTTAGTGGCCTAAGGGAAATCTTCTTGGAGTAGGTATAGATGGATGTCAACAGTCTTGTCCTTGCCCGTTTTATTGGATATAGTTTGATAAAATTACTAAAGACATCCCTAACTATAAAATATGGTTTAAACCACCTCTACCCGTAGGCAAAGGACCATACAGATCAGTGGTTAAAAATTGTAGCAGTTGGCTAGCCTTTATATTTTGCATAAGTGTGCTTTGTTTTCTATTCTCTACCTTAAACTTCTGACATAATTCGCATTTTCAAATTACTTCTTTTACCTTATACCCTAAATTTGGTACGTAGCAACTGTACTTTAATAGTGCCGTACATTTCTTTCCCCTAAACTGACTATAGATTAAATGGTATTTCCAAATCAGCTTATTGACTAGATAACTTGGTATGCAGACAAGCCACCATTCTTCTCTCGATTTGCTTTTCCTAAACAGCACGCCCTCTATGAATAATAAAATGTCTTCCTAACTTCCCCCTTTTGCCATTAGTGTTATTTTCTAATTCACTTTGTCCAGCCAATCCAGATATCCTCAGCTTGACTTTTTCTAAATTCTTTAGTAGCTGCTATAAATTATTATCACCTTTTGTATATTGAGTTGTACCGGTGCCACAATAGTCTCATTCTTCTTTTCTCCCTCATAACCGCATCGAGACAAAAAAGTTTTCCGTGACATTTTCTTTATCTTTGCGATATTTAATTTCTAAATTGTACTCCTGCAAGTATATACATCAATGTATCAACCTCGCACTTAGAGCCTTGCACGTAAATAGAAATTCCAGAGCTTTGTAGTTGGTTAAAACGAAAGTTTGAAATCCCAAAATGTACAATCTAAACCTCTTACAGTCAAAGACTATACCCAATAACTCCAATTCCATTATCGCGTAATTATGTTCAACAGCCAACAGGCTTTTACTAGCAAAAGAAATGCTACACACCTCCTTTGTCATCTATTTGAAATAGATGTGCACCCAACGCTTTAGTCGAAGCATCGGCTTCCAAATAAAACGGCTTCTTAAATTCTGAATGTTTTAACTCCACTCCTTCATAACTGCATTTCTTAATGTATTAAAATTGTCCCTTTCTGCATCACCCCAATTCCATTTAGAATTTTTTTCCAATAAATAGGTCAAATTTGAAGTTAATTCCGACTGCTCTTTTGCAAATTTTCTATAGAAGTTGCAAAAACCCACAAAGGATTGCAACTCTTTTTTATTCCGGGGCTCAAGGAAATCCTGAATCACCTGCAAGGGTCTGCTTTATAAAATGTCCTAAAAATTTTAACTCGATTTTCAAAAATTCTGATTTGCTAATCTTAGTGGTCACACCTGGTTCGCTTAATTTTACTTAAACTGCTTCTAATTGTTGAATGTGTTCTGTAATGGTCAATGATGCTATTAAGATATCGTGAATTTTTGGTCGTGTTAGTAGATTAACGAGTTGTTTTTTGAAAATACGAAAACTTGAGAATTATACCAACAACGAACTTACAGATATGATGAAAATTTCTTACGCTTTAAACCGCGATAATTCTTACAATTTAAAAACAAATTCTTACAATTTAAAACGTCGATAATTACCGTTAAAGAGTCGATAAATACATCGCGCAAGCGCGATGAAAAAGCGACTCCACGGGCGATTGGTAACGCTAACCTTATTACAGATTTTGCGCGCCCAACTGCCATGACGTCACCAATGCACAAATTATATTGCGCAATAATCGGAAATTTATATAAATTTAAGACGATAGATAATACAGCGAACAAATTAAATAATAGAATACTTACATCAGAAATCCGGCGTCCCGCGGAGTTGAGCTAAAGTTGGCTTCTATTGAAGACCATCAGGGCTACGGAGGGCCCTTTTTTAGGTAGTTAAAGATGGTACGCCCAACGCTCTTCCAAAGCGCTTGGACCAGCTCCGGCAGTCATGGGCTCGTTCATCCAGGGTCGTGCAGTATGGTTCGCCCTAGGCGGCTACAGATTTCTTCTACCTATGTAGGGAATGGACAGGAAACCAGGTTTAAGGCGACAAACAAAGACAATTAGGCAAAGGAATCTACATAGATAAAGACAAGACACGATACGATACCTCAAACGTCCACTCCACTCGAAGGTTCGGGCAAAAAAGCCCCGTTACAGAGAGCACAGGAAACTTGTCCACACTTTGTCCCTACTCCCTCGCGTCGCGCGATCTGGCGCAAACGCACAGTGACGTAACGGAAATACGCGCTCCGAGTCTTTTGAAATTATGGCGCGAAACTTCCGCACATCAAAATTAATCTAAAAACAATGTTTAAGGGCCAATTTATTGGCACGTAACAATCGCGACAAAGCCACAAAAGAAAAAACTTAAAAAAAGAAAAAGTCTGTTAGCACAGTAACAGCTTAAAATCTAAGTCCTAACTACCCTACATAAAACCTAACTTAAAACCTACAAAATGTTTATATAAGGCGCCACCTGGTTTTTTGGCCGATAACACGTCTACCGAATTACCAGGAAACGGAATATGTAGCCCCATTGTTTTGACTACACTAATCATCGACCAAATTTGTAGGGAATGAAACACTACTTAAATGAAAAGAGATGCGACAAGTCGACAACCATCTAACAAGCTAACATTAAAGTTCTTACGTGCAAACACACATGCGCGTTGCATCAAAACTGTTCTTTGTTGGCAAGAAGTGCCCAAATTTAAAAAGTTCATCAGAGTCATTAAGTCTACACAGCAAATTTTTATTGCTGGTACCTTTGGCTTACTAACGAACACTTTAAAACTTGTCTATGACATAGTTGTGAATCAACAAATTTACCAAAAGTACCACCCTACTAAATCCTTATTTCTCTGAACGTTTGCCCTAGAACACATCTTCTTAACCATTTAAAGATCTATGTCGTTTTCAGGAAGTGAAGTTAAGAATTGAAAAACCGATCCCAGAAAAACAATCTGGCTTTTGAAACCAGATTTAGCTTGTCAAGTTCGAGCTCCATAAAGTATCTACCTTAAATTCTGGGTAATAATAACTCACTTACCTGTTGGAAATGTAAGAGAAGTGGACATAACTCAATGTCTGCACACCCCAGAAATATTTTTGATTATGGTTGTGGTCGCTCAAATATCTATAAATCTAACTGCACGACTGTAATCCTAATGTATCGGAACAGTCGAGAATATTCACTCAGGGCGTGAATATCTCAAGAAATCAAAATCGTCCTCAACACCAATCATTAAACGGACCCAGACGTCAATAAATTTAAACCATAAAACTACCTTTAACGCTGTACCGTTATTAAATTTATCTAACAATAATACCGCTACTGTTAAAGTACAAAATGCCTTACCTTCATTAGAAGAATTATGTTATACTACTCCATCAGAGTGGTCTAATTGGTTACAAACGTCAATTCCTTTAATATAAAAGTCTGCTGAATTTACAACTTGTTAAGAAAACCTTGATAATCGTCCACACTTGCCCATTTCGATTGGTTCCTTAAATATAATTGCTTTATTGGACACAGGTTCCTCTTGCTCCCTTATAAATAACGAAAGTTTACATCAATTATCTAAACAAAATATTAAAATTCAAATTATTCCCGAAAAAACTTCCATAAATTTAGCTGACGATAATCAAATATATGTAACGGGTTCCCTTAAGTTAAAAATTCAAGTAGAATCCCTTGAACGTGACGTTTCATTTTTGATTGTCCCTGCATTAGCTTATCCTTTTCTACTAGGTGTGGATTTTTGTAAACTTTTTAATCTGTCCCTTTATTTCCAGGATTTTTCATGGCAAACCTCTCTTAAAACAAATTCCTGTGCATCTACAGGAATATCTAATAAAATTTCTCTTACTGATTCCCAAAATGTAACCCTTAACGCTACAATCGACAAATTTCGTAAACTTAATACCTCTGAACTTGGTTGCGTTACTACTGCAACACATGTTATCTCCACAGATGATGCTCTCCCTTTTAAGCAACGCCAATATCCCTTATCGCCTGCATTACAAAAGCATTTGCATGCCGAAATAGATAAAATGTTAGAATCTGGTGTTATCTCTCCCTCAAATTCACCCTAGACGTCTCCCGTATTATTAGTTCGCAAAAAGAATGACAAATGGCGTGTTTGTTTTGATGGCAGAAAGTTGAATTCCGTGACTGTTTCTGATGCTTACCCTTTACCTAGAACTGACTCTATTTTAAGCCGGCTTCGAAACGCAAAATTTATCTCATCTATCGATCTTAGACAAGCTTTTTATCAGATACCTCTCGACCTATCTTCTCGTCAAAAAACTGCTTTTTGTGTTAAAGGCCGAGGTCTTTTTGAGTATAATTTTTTGCCATTTGGTCTCTGTAACGCTCCACAAACCCTACAACGTACCATGGATCAAACGTTAGTCCTATCTTACATCAGGAACGCGCCTTTGTTATTTTTGGATGATATTTTAGTTATCTCAAGTTCCTTTGATGAACATATCGCTACATTAAATGAGGTTGCAGAACGTTTAAATGCAGCAGGTTTTAAGATAAACTGGGAAAAGTGTCAATTTTGTTGTTCATCCCTTACATTTCTTGGTTTTATTATCGATGGAACTGGCCTACGAGCAGATCCTGCTAAAGTTGACGCTATTACTAAATTCAAAACACCTAAAACTGTTACCGAAATCAAACGTTTAATTGGAATGATTAGCTATTATCGCATCTTTCTACCCAACCTTTCAACTATATCTGCACCCATTACCGCTTTAATTAAAAATAAAAAGAAATCCCAAACTATCGAGTGGAATTTAAAATCCCAACAAGCTTTCGAACAAATTAAAACATTTATCACTTCAGCACCTATCTTAATTTCACCCAATTTCGATGAAAAGTTTTATATACAAACCGATGCCTCGCTTACTGGTTTAGGTGCAATGTTGTTCCAAGTAAGCAATGGTTTAGAACATCCAATCGCTTATGCAAGTCGCGCCTTAACTTCTGCCGAACACAAATACTCAGCTACCGAACGAGAATTATTGGGCGTTATCTTTGGCATCGAGAAATTTAGAGGATATGTTGAAGGTATACATTTTACCGTAATCACTGATTGTGCAGCCCTCACTTGGCTTAATAACTTGAAACAGCCCGCAGGTCGTTTGGCAAGATGGAACTTGCGTATATCTCAATTCACTTTTGACGTTAGGCATAGGCCTGACAAATTAAATATCGTACCTGATGCCTTATCTCGTGATGTTGTTTCTCTTAACCTTCCAAATTTAATTCCTGATACCTGGTATCTCAATATGATTAAAAAAGTTTCCAATAATCCCGATAAATTTCCTACCTTTCGTGTAACTAATAATAGACTATATAAATTTGTATCTTCTTCCCCACATAAAATATCGAATATTCCTGAATGGAAACTGGTCGTGCCTACTGCTAACCACAGTGAGGTGCTTAAATTATACCATGATGATCCCATAGCTGCACACCTTGGTGTTACAAAAACTCTTGCTAAAATATCTGAATTATATTACTGGCCCACACTAAAGCAATCTGTTTGTCGCTATATTAAGAACTGTAAAATTTGTGGTTCTCATAAGAGTTCGCAAGACGCTCGCCCTGGTTTAATGGGTAACTTTAAACGTGTATCCTATCCCTTTCAATTAATATCGCTTGACTTATTAGGACCTCTCCCCCGATCGAAAAGAGGTAACCAATATCTTTTAGTTGTCACCGATTGGTTTTCTAAATTTGTTATGGTGCAACCCTTACGTAAAGCTACTTCTGCAGCTATAATTAAATTCCTAGAACAAAATGTCTTTCTTATCTTTGGTGTCCCACAGATTATCCTTTGCGACAATGGGGCACAATTTATCTCTAAAGATTTTCAGAATTTCGTTGAAAGTTACAAAGTACAAAAAATTTGGTTTAACGCAAAATACCATCCTCAAGTAAACCCTACCGAAAGAGTAAATAGAGTTTTAATTACCGCTATCTCTTCCTATATTGATTCAGACCATACTACATGGGATGAACATATTTTTAAAATTGCTCAGGCTTTGCGTACATCTAAACACGAAGCAACCCAATTCACTCTGTCATTTCTTGTTTTTGGAAGATATACCCCAATCGAGGGAGTTATTATGGTTTAGTGCCTGACGATACTAACGTAATTGAATTTGACGATAAAGTACGCTGGGACAAAGACCAACAGTCATTACCTTCTATCTTTAACGACGTTAGAAAAAATTTGTTAAAATCTTACGAAAAGAGTAAGGACCATTATAATCTACGTAAACGAAATATTTCCTTCGCCTTGGGCGAACAAGTTTGGAAAAAGAATTATGTCTTATCGGATGCATCTAAGAAATTTTCTTCAAAATTAGCCCCTAAATTCATCCTTTGTAATATTATTCGTGTCATTAGTCCCCTTATCTACAAACTTCAGGATGCTGAAGGAAAACGCCAAGGCAGGTGGCATATTAAAGACCTTAAGCCATTCTCTGCTGACCCAAATGCTAGTTAAGTTTTTCACATTCTATTCTCCTCACTATTTACCTAATATTGTTTTTGTTCTCACCAGTAATTAGTTAACTTTAATTACTTATTCCCTCTCTCATATAGTGTATAATCTCTTACACGTTTAACCTTACTTACCTTAAATTAGCTATCTTTTTCTTTTGGTTGACTTTTCCTTGACCATACCGTTAAATATATATCACTTCATTCTCTACACCCCCCAATATAACTCTGTTGTCTCATTTAATTAATCTTCAAACTTTTCCTACAGCATATTATTTGGTTTTTAGTATTTTTCTTACGTCATTTAATTTTGTGTGGTAATTGACGTAACTTTGGTTGAAATAACTCATTGAATTTTTATGATTGGTTTTAACTGATGTTGAGTGGATGTTTTTCTTCTTTGGGCTCACATAGGACATGCGCAACCTATGCCATTGTTAGAAATAGTCCATGTTTGCAGTGGCAAAAAACTAGGATTGTCTATTCCATGTGTTTTTCTTCTGAATTATTGCAGTCACCCTATACTTCTAAACGAGTTTGAATTAGCATTAAATGGTCTGAAAAATGGTAAGGCACCGGGTACAGATAATGCACAAGCGAAACTCTAAAAGTTGCTAGACAAGTACTAACAGAACGCCTCTTCCAACTTGTAGCTATATGTTTGAGGCAGGCGTGATACCCAAAGATTTCAAATGTAACATCATAATCACTATATCACAAAAGAGAGGCAGGGATAGATGTAAAAATTTTCGAACAGTAAGTTTGACAGCACACGTGTCAAAAATATTAACTAGAATTGTACAAAAATGAATAGAAAAAAGAACTGAAGAAACAGTACAAGATCAATTTGAATTCAGGCGAAACAGGGGAACAAAGGGCTATTTTAGCTATGAGGGTGATAATGGAGAAAACAATAGAAAAAGGGGAAAGCGTGTATATAGTGTTTGTAGATCTGAAAAAAGCATTCGACAATGTAAAATGGAACAAAATGTTCAAAATATTCAAAAAGATTGTAATGAGTTTTATGGATAGACGGATAATACATACAAAGAGCAGACAGTGCTAATAGAATTAGAGCAAGAACATAGAGAAGTAAATATTATGAAAGGGGTGAGACAGATGTGATGTATAACCATTAATTTTTAACTTGTACATCGAAGAGGCAATGAATACTGTCAAATGCAGGAAGACTTTGGGAATTATTATGCAGGGACAAAAGATTGATATGCTTAGATTTGCAGATGACGTAGCAGTATTAGCATCCAGCAAGGACGAGTTAGATGCTGGTCTTAATGAAATGGAAAAAGTTCTAACAGAGAGATACAGTATGAAAATTAACAAAAATAAAACTAAAATACTAGTATGCAAAGGAGGAAAAAATAAATCAAAAACAAGAATACAAATACGCAACCAGAACTTACACGAGGTTAAGGATTTCTGCTACCTAGGAAGCCAAATAACGCAAGATGGGAAGAGCACAATAGATATAAAACAAAGTTAGCACAAGGTCGTGCTACATTTAACAAGAATAACCAACTACTGTGTTCAAAGATAACAAACATAGAAACGAGGAAAATATTGCTTAAAACATATGTGTGGAGCACAGTACTGTATAGCTGTGAAACCTGGACAGAAGGAGAAGCGGACAGGAAAAAAGAAGAAGCATTTCAAATGTGGTGCTACAGACGTATGATGAAGATATCATGGACAGACAAAGTTAAGAACAAAGAGGTTCTAGAAATAGTAGGGGAAGAAAGAAATATATGGAAAACAGTAAAAAATAGGAGAGATAGGATGATAGGCCACATACTAAGGCATGAGGGAATAGTGTGGAATATATTAGAAGCAGAGACAGGAAAAAAGATAGGTAGAGGTAGATCTAGGTTGTAGTATTGCACACAGATAGTGAAATATGTAGGCTATGGGAATTTTAGAAAAATGTGTAGACTTGCTCAGAATATAAATCAATGAAGGCATGCCTCCAACCAATTCAAAGATGGAAACCTAATAACGAAAAAAGTAACTGTACTTAAACCTGATGATTATTATAAGCAGGTACAGGTGTTGGTTTTGAAATATTTTCAACTAATGTTGATTGTGCGAAAGTATATATTGGAAAACTATTACTTCGGCAAATGTTCAAGTGCTGGGGGTCTTAGCAGTCGCACGCTGCTTAACCCCCTTCACATACTACTGAATATTGATGAAATAGGGTATAAATTTGTAAACAATAGAAGAGGAACAAAACTGCATCTAACAGCAGCTGCTATGTTTGAAGACAACAAACATAGAAACAAGGAGAACATTGTTGAAAGCATGTGTGTGGAGCACAGTACAGTACGTTCATGGAATAGAAGCAGTAGAACTAGACAGAAAAACGGTAGAAGCCTTTTGGAATGTTGTGCTTCAGTTGTATGAGGATGATAGCATAGACAGACAAAGTTAATAACAAAGAGGTTAGAGAAATAGTAGCGGAATAAAGATATATGTGGAAAACATAAATAAGAGAAATAGTAGGGCAGGATATATTCTAAGGCATTATTGGTGAATAGTGCAAGATATATTACAAGCAGAGATATGAAAAAAAGAGGTAGAGGTAGACCTAGATCAGACTATTGCACGCAGGTAGTGAAATATGCAGACTGTGGAAATTTCAGAGCAATGTATAGGTTATCTCAGGATAAGCAATGAGGGTACGCATCTAATCAGTTCCAGGACTGAAAACCTAATGATGATGATGAGATCAAAATGCATATACCTAAAAATTAAACGATATTGCCTAACCCTATTGGTGGGATTTACTAATACAGAAACTTTTACAATGAAATATGACAGTATCCTTTCAAAGGAACGTCACAAGTGTCAACCTGCGCTTTCCAAATTTAAAGCTTTACAATTCTAAACAAGCTTTATATATTCTCTTTTGATAGAGTACTGCAGGAAGTAGGCTGAAGGAGAAAGAAATTTAGAACTACAGAATTTTAAAAATACACGCAACAGTAACAAGGCTATGCTGACTAATTGCAATCTTAAGAAAGTTTATCACTGAAATAATGAGAGATAACAATGACTTTGACATTGTAGAATCTCTTTGAAAGAGCACTTGGTTTAGTGGCCTAAGGGGAAATCTTCTTGGAGTAGGTATAGATGGATGTCAACAGTCTTGTCCTTGCCCGTTTTATTGGATATAGTTTGACAAAATTACTAAAGACATCCCTAACTATAAAAATATGGTTTAAACCACCTCTACCCATAGGCAAAGGACCATACAGATCAGTGGTTAAAAATTGTAGCAGTTGGCTAGCCTTTATATTTTGCATAAGTGTGCTTTGTTTTCTATTCTCTACCTTAAACTTCTTACATAATTCGCAATTTCAAATTACTTCTTTTACCTTATACCCTAAATTTCGTACCTAGCAACTGTACTTTAATAGTGCCATACATTTCTTTCCCCTAAAGTGACTATAGATTAAATGGTATTTCCAAATCAGCTTATTGACTAGATTACTTGGTATGTAGACAAGCCACCATTCTTCTCTCGATTTGCTTTTCCTAAACAGCACACCCTCTATGAATAATGAAATGTCTTCCTAAGTACCCCTTTTTCCCATTAGTGTTATTTTCTAATTCACTTTTGATCCAGCCAATCCAGATATCATCAGCTTGACTTTTTCTAAATTCTTTAGTAGCTGCTATAAATTATTATCACCCTTTGTAAATTGAGCTTTACTGGTGCCGCAATAGTCTAATTCTTCTTTTCTCCCTCATAACCGCATCGAGACAAAAAAGTTTGCCACGACATTTTCTCTACCTTTGCGATATTTAACTTCTAAATTGTACTCCTGCAGGTATATGCACCAATGCATCAACCTCGCACTTAAAGCCTTGCACGTAAATAGAAGTTCCAGAGCTTTGTGGTTGGTTAAAACGAAAGTTTGAAATCCCAAAATGTACAATCTAAACTTTTTACAGCCAAAGACTATACCCAATACAGTTATCGCATAATTATGTTCAGCAGCTAACAGGCTTTTACTAGCAAAAGAAATGCTACACACTTCTCCTTTGTCACTTATTTAAAATAGATGTGCACCCAACGCTTTAGTCGAAGCATTGCCTTCCAAATAAAACGGCTTCTTAAATTCTGAATGTTTTAGCTCCATTGCTTTGACAACTGCATTTTTTAATTTATTAAAATTGTCCCTTTCTGCTTCACCCAATTCCATTTAGAATTTTTTTCCAATAAATAGGTCAAATTTGAAGTTAATTCCGACTGCTCTTTTGCAAATTTTCTATAGAAGTTGCAAAAACCCACAAAGGATTGCAACTCTTTTTTATTCCGGGGCTCAAGAAAATCCTGAATCACCTGAATTTTGTAAGGGTCTGCTTTATAATATGTCCTAAAAATTTTAACTTGATTTTCAAAAATTCTGTTTTGCTAATCTTAGTGGTCATACCGGGTTCGCTTAATTTTGCTTAAACTGCTTCTAATTGTTGAATGTGTTCTGTAATGGTCGATGATGCTATTAAGATATTGTGAGTTTCTTGTCCTGGTAGTAGATTAACAAGTTGTTTTTTGAAAATACAAAAACTCGAGAATTATACCAACAATGAACCTGCAGATACGGTGAAAATTTCGAACACTTATTGTGAAATCATTTCAGTGCGTGTTGTATACATAAGTATTTCTTAAAAAATATGACAAAACAGCATCCTAAAACTTTTACTTAAGTTGACCTAGGTCGGGCATTTAAAAAGCGGTTCAAGAGTAAAATGCCTTATAGGTTTTTTGATTAGCTAATCAATCTCTATCACCTCCTAAATTTAATGACATAAAACTAATGCCACCATGTATATATATAAAATTTCATACCCTTCAAAATACCCATAGACACAGCATGGAAAAAATCTAGAATTAAGTCATTACATGATTCTCGAATTCCTCTCCATTAAACTTTTTAAAAGATAATGTGTACATACAAACCATACAATTTAATGGATTAATTACACTGTGACATGGTTTATATTAAAAAATACAAAAGTGGTTCTACGTGCATCTGAGCCTCTAACTCTTGTCATGGCCCACTTAATAATATATACTACTACCCATCTGCATACTCAAAACCCTGAAACCAAGGACTCTAAGATGTACCATTAGTGTCTTCGGATCCTATTTGTAGTTTCCTCCAAAACGGCGACAATAATTTGAAAACAACCAACCACAAATAGCATGGCTCAGTTCTTGGAATTTACTATAATGTTACCTTTTATGCTCATCTGCTTAGCAACAACCACTACACGTTGTACTCATAAAAAATTTCACCAGCCACAGCCCTTCTAATGTAAGGCCAATTATATGACCAGGACCGCATTTAATAGAATTTTTTCTTAACCTAATTTGAAAAATAAAAAGAAAACATTAAATTTAAAATTATTCATTTATTAGGATCGCAGTTACTACAGTTCCTAGTCTAATTCCATTAACGCTGTATCTCTTTGTATAAGCTATGTACTATTCGTCTATCCCTATAACTCATTCCAATCTTTTTGAGTATGTCGAATATTTTCTCCCATTTTACATTGTGAAATAGTTTTTCCTGATCTACAACCCCTATATACATGCTTTCTCATTTTTCTATTGTTTTTCCATTAATACCCTTAAAGCTGTTCCGCTGTTTGGCCTAAACCCAAATTAATTTTCTCCTAGTATTTCTTCAGCTCATTTTTCCATCCGTCTGTGCACAATTCTAGTTAATATTTTTGACATGTGAGCTGTCAAACTTATTGTTCGAAAGTTTTTACATCTATCCACATCTCTCTTTTTTGGTATAGTGATTATGGTGTTACGTTTGAAATCTTTGGGTATCTCACATGTATAATACATATAACTTACAAGTTAAGAGAGACATTCTGTTACTGATTTTTAGTGGCTTTTAGAGTTTCTGCATGCACCTTATCTATAGTAGGTGCCTTACCATTTTTCAGACCCTTTAATGCTAATTCAAACTCGTCTCTAAGTAATCTTTCCTGTTCTAGTGTTGCTAATTCCTGTCCTGCATATAATTTTTCTATATATTCTTGCCATCTAACCACTTTCTGTACATTTTCTGTAATGATGTTTCCTCCCGTGCCATTTATATTTTTGCTATACAGTATTCCTAAAATTCATTTTAATTAGATTGTATGCTTGTCTATTTTTCCTATTTCCATCTTACTTTCTACCGTCTTTACACTTTTCATCAATCCATTTTCTTTGGCTTTTCTGCATTTGCAAATAATTTCCCATTTTATGGCTTTGTCTCTCTGTTTTCCTGCTTCATCTGCTCTGTTTTTGTATTTTCAGCTTTCTTCTATTAAATTCAGAATATCCTTTGTTACCCAAAGCATCTTATTTTCCTTTTGTTTATATCCTACAATATCTCTGGCCCCATATCTAAGCTGGATTTAATGTTATTCCATTCTGCTTCTACTTCCTCAGTATCAGAGATTTTCCCGATATCTTTCAGAATTTAATTTGAGTTTTACTCATATCTTTCATAAATATTTATCTTTTAGTTTCTCAAAATCAAAGTGCCTATTTTCCATTCCATTTTCTAAACTTTTAAATTTAAGCCTGGCTTTCATAATTTCCATGTTGTGGTCTATATCTGGTTCTAGGTAGCTTCTACAGTCTTTTACTTGATTTCTAAACCGTTGTCGAACAAGAATGTAATATATTTGATATCTTCCCATGTCTCCTAGCATCTTCCACATGCCTTCTAGCATGATGTTGAAATAATGTGTTTGTAATGGTTAAATTTGTTTTGTTGTAAAATTCTACCAGCCTATTTCCCCTGTCATTTCTCGTGCCTAAACCAAATAAACCTACTACCGCTCTACCCTCACTTACCTCTGCGTTAAAATCTCACGTAGTTATTAAATGTTCATGTCCTTTTACGAATCTTAGTACGTCTTCGATACCTTTCTAGATTGCTTCTACCTCCTCACTGTAGCTAGATGTATACTTGTATCATTACTGTATTTACTGGTTTAGATTTTAATCTAACCACGAGTAGTCTATCGTTCTATTGTAAGTAGTTTTCTAGTGTTCTACCTTGTTCGGCATGACTATGCCCACATCTGAATTTCTTTCCTCTGATCCTGTATGAATTACCCTAAAGTCTCCACTACAAAAATCCCCGCTCTGTCCATCAAACTTCACTAATCCCAAGTTTAATACTAACCTATTCATTTCAAGTTTCAGATTCTCCAGTTTACCTACTTGCTTCATTGGTCTGACATTCCGCCCTCCAACTCGCAAAATGTTCCCTTCCCTTCTTTTAAACTTGTCTATCACATCCTCCAGAGTAGTCCCCTCGCGGAGATCCGAATAGGAAACTGTTTTAACTCTGGAATCTTTTACCCCAGAAGATGCCATCACTTTAAAACATTTTTAGTACGTGTGTATTTGGTAGATAATGTGGTGGTTTCCCATTGCCTTCCACATCGCAGTAGTGTGTCTTAGTGTCATACCGACCCCCATGGTTTTTGGACTCTAAGAACAGAAAAAGCTGCTGCCCTCTTGTGGTTCCTCACTAAAGACCCACTAATTTGGTTAAACCTATAGTTTGGGTCTTTAGCTCACTGAAACACGCAAGCCATTCTACCTATTCTAGTATTTTAGAACTTATTCAAGATGCAGTTCTGTTCAAAATGGAAACGGAGTTAAATTTTTCGATTAAACATTATGCCACCGGATTCATTCGATATTTTTGACTTTGTAGCGGTTCAAGGTGGTTGTAACGACTTCAGCAATTCAGTGAATCCTTCACTTTCAATAAAGATTTTTAAAAATCTAATTGTTAAATATAAGCATTGTAATTGTAGTTTTGGTGACAATTACTTATTGATATGATACTGAAGTGTACAACAATGATATATTTTACCTTAGTAGTTTTCTGTATGACTTAACTTATGGATATTCTCCTATTAAACTACTAGATGTTAACTTTTATGGCTCAGACTCTTTTCACAAAACACGGATTTCATAAATTTTTTAAAGGAAAGCTGTTGTTTTGTAAACAAATCTGTAGCATGGTAACTAGCACCTGAAAACTTTCCTCCTTTCGTAAGAAACATAGCTGTCGCAGAGTAATAATTTATATGCATAAAGATATTAAGTATTGTATTGACGGGTTAAATAAATGGGTATATACACATGCACTGGCATTATCCCATCAGAGTCTGGTAATATGCTTCCAAATAGACATCGTTCACCACTTGGAAACTTTGAAATTTTTATTCGTATATTAACTAAAATTTGCAATGAAATTGACTTTACAAAATTGGTTGTAATTTGCGGGGACTTTAACGTACATTTTAATCTAAATACAAATGATGCTGTTAGAATAATGGATCTTTTATATTCCTTTAATTTAGTTTCTGAATTTCATTCCAGTACGCGTAGAAATAATCAATTGGACAATATATTTACAAATTTTTACACAAATAAACTCCATAGACCTAAATTTCAAAAAATTTCAGCTGCTTTCTCTGACCATGATGGTATTCAAATGATGCTGCCTATGTCTACCGATATATTTGTGTGCCATAAGCCTGTACAATTTTTTAGAAAAATTACTACTGGCGGGATGATGCTGATGTTTGATGTATTCGAAAAGTACGATTGGAATTTTATAGGTGACCACAATGTAACTGTTAATGAAAAGATGCATTTATTTATACAGGTTTTTCAAAGTAACCTCGTTGTGTTTTCCACTAGGAAAGAGCGGTTACTCTAAAAAAAAAGGGATAGGATGGTTTAATGATAACATTAAATCCCTTCGGGATAATTTTGAAAAAGCTCATGAACGATATTTACTTCATCCTACAGATTATAATAGAATAATCCGTAATAGATGTAGGTTAACCTATCGCATAGCAATTAAAGCGGCAAGAGTAAAGGCTAGTGGCGAATTTATAAAAAGTCTAAGAATCCAGCTAAAGATATGTGGAAATTGATAAGAGTTCTCTCCAGTCGAGAAGCAGAATATAGAATCAAATTTGACATGTGATGATTTCAATGTGTATTTTGCTAATATCGCCAGTAATATTATATCTAACTTATCTCACACAACGGTAACTGTTGATAGTCTAATTATGAATACTGTATTACCCACTAATTTAAAATTTTCTTTTCATTTGGTATCTGTTTCGGAAGTTAGAGATACGATAAATACCTTAAAGAACACAAATTCTATGGATTTGTATGAATTGAATTCTATACTCATAAAATCATTAATTAACACCTACATTATACCATTCACAAAACTTATTAACCTTTGTATTCAATCCAATACTTTTCCAGATTCATGCAAAATTGCGAAAGTAGTTCCTCTCTTTAAAGAAGGTGATATAAATGAGTTAAATAACTATCGTCCTATATCCATACCGCCTGTTTTTGCAAAAATCTTCGAAAAAATTCTAGTTAAGCAAATTTCTCTGTATTTTGAAGATAACAATTTATTTAACGCTGGGCAATTTGGTTTTAGACCGCATAAATCTACCACTTGCGCTATTGTATCATTATTGCAGAAGATATCAGATTGTCTTGAAAAAAAGGAATTCGGCCTTTTAACACTCGTTGATTTTTTCAAAGCTTTTGATTTCATATCACATCCCATAGAAAGCTGGCTTCATATAAATTTGATAATAACAGCTGTCAACTTATTAATTCATATTTGACAAACAGTTAGCAGCTAGTCTCAATTAGAAACAATCAGTCTTCTCTAACCATGTTAAATTATGGAGTTCCTCAAGGTTCGATTCTTGGACCACTCCTATTCCTAATCTATGTTAATGATCTCCCTGATAATGTTTTCTCAAAAACCTTGATGTATGCTGATGATACTACATTTATTAATAGATCACCGGATGTTAGAAATATCATCAACTTAGCCGAACAAACCCTCAGATCAGCTGATGTTTGGTTTACAACTAATCAATTATCATTGAATACTCGGAAAACACAGTGTATATTGATTTTGTTGAGACTTCGAATTTGAAACAGAATCAGTGAAACTTGTATGAGTATATATGGATAAAGATCTCAAATGGGATTGCCATGTTGATAAATTGTCTAAAAAATTAAAGTCGGTCATATATCTTTTGCGCAATTTGAAGGAGTCAGTGTCACTAGGCATAACAATGACAGCATACTTTGCCCTATTCCAATCGCAGTCGTCTTATGCTCTGTTAGCTTGGGGACATTCGGCTTTTGCCAAAAGAATTTTTTCTATTCGTTGTCGTGCAGTGAGAGTAATTGCAAATTTATCATATACAGAAGATTGCCGGCATTACTTTAAATCCTTAAAAATTATGACTTTGCCTTCAATGTATATTTATCAATGTCTTTTGTATATTCATAATTACACTGAGCAGTATTTATCTCATAGTGAATTTCATAATCATTACACCTGTAATAAATCTAAATTTCGTTTGCCGCAGCAAAGACTTCAAAAACCAAGATTTAGTATTAACTATTATTGTATAAAATTCTACAATCTGCTACCATGTTCACTAAAGCAACTGCCTTTTAAATCTTTCAAAGCTAAACTGAAGCTGTTCCTTACTTGCAATGCATTCTACTCCTTAGATGAGTTCCTGCAAGTCAACAAAGTAATTTTTGATGAACTATAGTTGATTTGTTATTGTCATTTTAATATGTTTCAGCTTCTGTCTGTCGATGTACTGTAATATGTATGTTTCTATTGTTAATTTATAGGTGACTTCTGATGATTGTAAAAATTGTAAAATTTAACACATGAATAAATTATCTATCTATCTATAAAAATAATGCTGTTAAAATAATTGATCTTTTATATTCCTCTAACTTAGTTTCTGTAATTCATTTCAGTACACGTAGAAGTAATCAACTGGACAATATATTTAGAAATTTCTACACAAATAAACTCCAGATTTAAATTTCAAAAGCCTTCTCTTACCATGATGGTATTCAAATGATGCTGCCTATGTCTACCTGATATAACTGAATGAATGCTGGGAAAAACTAACAAATAAATGACAGTATGATTCTGTGGCTGGATTAATTCTTCTTAGCATTTATCAATAGAAACTACTACAGGGATACATGGGTATAGCTAATGATGTATTTAAAAGTTGAGAAGCATTGAGACCTTTTACATCTTTTTATAGAATAATAAAACACCACACAAATGAGATATTTCAAAGTTAATAGAATCTAAAGATTGCTTGTAATGTGTACTACCGGTGTATGTTCTCAACCATAATAGCACCTACTCTTTCTAGAATGAGAGAAATGCGTAGGCAAAAATGTTAACAAAACTCAAGTATTATAATTTGAAATGTATGCTAAAAAATTCACAAATGTGTTTATAGTTGATTTATATAAACACATCAAGCTTAATTACTTTACAAAAGCCTTTAAAACCATTTCCTGATCCTACTATATAACGTGTAACTTCATATACATTGAATTTTATACAAATGAAAACCTGCATTTTTACATGGCGACAAAATACGAAACTATTTAAAATTATATTGGTCACATTAAAGTGCAAATTAAATATAATAGTCATTTTCTAGGTTTTAAGAAATCTATTTAATAAATAATAGCAACACAACAATTTAAATATTATGTACATCTAAACACGAATCAACCCAATTCACTCTGTCATTTATCGTATTTGGTAAGATATACCCCAATCGATGAAGTTATTATGGTTTAGTGCCTGACGATACTAACGTAATTGAATTTGACGATAAAGTACGCTGGGACAAAGACCAACAGTCATTACCTTCTATCTTTAATAATTTTAGGAAAAATTTGTTAAAATCTTACGAAAGAGTAAGGACCATTATAACTACGTAAACGAAATATTTCCTTCGCCTTGCGAACAAGTTTGGAAAAAGAATTATGTCTTATCGGATGCATCTAAGAAATTTTCTTCAAAATTAGCCCCTAAATTCATCCTTTGTAATATTATTCGTGTCATTAGTCCCATTATCTACAACCTTCAGGATGCTGAAGGAAAACGCCAAGGCAGGTGGCATATTAAAGACCTTAAGCCATTCTCTGCTGACCCAAATGCTATTAAGTTTTTCATTCTAAAATCCACTATTTACCTAATATTGTTTTCGTTCCCATTCAATTAGTTAACTTTAATTACTTATTCTCTCTCATATAGTTATAATCTGAACGTTTAACCTTACTTACCTTAAATTAGCTATCTTTTTCTTTTGGTTGACTTTTCCTTGCCATACCGTTAAATATATATCACTTCATTCTCTACACCCCAATATAACTCTGTTGTCTCATTTAATTAATCTTCAAACTTTTCCTACAGCATATTATTTGGTTTAGTAATTTTCTTACGTCATTTAATTTTGTGTGGTAATTGTCGTAACTTTGGTTGAAATAACTCATTGAATTTTTATGATTGGTTTTAACTGATGTTGAGTGATTCAATTCTTTGGGCTCACATAGGACATGCGCAACCTATGCCATTGTTAGAAATAGTCCATGTTTGCAGTTGGCAAAAACTAGGATTGTCTATTCCATGTGTTTTTCTTCTGAATTATTGCAGTCCCACATTATATTACACCATTATTTGTTTCTTTTTCTACTAAATCAACATAACTTATAAACATTTTTTCATTGTTTTTATTGAACTTTGTGGTGAGGTGCTATTGTTTCTTAATGTTATCTTATTAAATTCTCGGTTGTTTTAGCATATGGGGACAGTGTACCTGTATTTAACTGCTTATAATTAGGCATTTGGTGTGTTTAGGTGCTACCGTTTTAAAAAAACTACCTTAAAACAGTTTTTTTGTAATGTATCTGTAATGATACTTTTAAGTTGTTGTGTCAACTTTAGTCTGATTTTCTTATCGTAGTGGATGCACTCGTTAGGAAAATGATCGTACTAGTTCTCTTAAGAGTCTAGTGAATTTTTAATTTTCTTACGCTTTAAACCACGATAATTCTTACAATTTAAAAGCAAATTCTTACAATTTAAAACGTCGATAATTACCGTTAAAGAGTCGATAAATACATCGCAAGTTTATGAAAAGCGACTCCACGGGCGATTGGTAAGCTAACCTTATTACAGATTTTGCAAAGCCTCCAAAGACGTCACCATGAAATAAATTGCGCAATAATCGGAAATTTATATAAATTTAAGACAATAATAATACAGCAAACAAATTAAATAATGGAGTACTACATCAGAAATCCGCGTACGTGGTTTACAAAGTTGGCTTCTATTAAAGACCATCAGGGCTACGGAGGGCCCTTTTAGGTTAGTTAAAGATGGTACGCCCAACGCTCTTTCAAAGCGCTTGGACCAGCTCCGGCAGTCATGGGCTCGTTCATCCAGGGTGTAATACGGTTCGCCCTGGCGGCTACAGATTTCTTCTACCTATGTAGGGAATGGACAGGAAACCAGGTATAAGGCGACAAACAAAGACAATTAGGCAAAGGAATCTACATAGATAAAGACAAGACACGATACGATACCTCAAATGTCCACTCCACTCGAAGGTTCGGGCAAAAAAGCGCCGTTACAGAGAGCACAGGAAACTTGTCCCCACTTTGTCTCTACTCCCTCGCGTCGCGCGATCTGGCGCAAACGCACTGTGACGTAACGGAAATACGCGCCCCGAGTCTTTTGAAATTATGGCGCGAAACTTCCGCACATCAAAATTAACCTAAAAACAATGTTTAAGAGCCAATTTATTGGCACGTAACAAATTTCGAACACTTATTGTGAAATCGTTTCAGTGCGTGTTGTATTTATAAGTATTTCTTAAAAAACATGACAAAACAGCAGTCCTAAAACTTTTACTTAAGTTGACCTAGGTCGGGCATTTAAAAAGTGGTCCAAGAGTAAAATGCCTTATAGGTTTTTTGTTTAGCTAATCAATCTTTATCACCTCCTAAATTTAATGATATAAAACTAATGCCACCATGTATATATGAAATTTCATACCATTCAAAATACTCATAGACACAGCATGGAAAAAATCTAGAATTAAGTCATTGCACGATTCTCGGATTCCTCTCCATTAAACTTTTTAAAAGATAATGTGTACATACAAACCATACAATTTAATGGATTAATTACACTGTGACAGGTTTATATTAAAAAATGTAAAAGTGGTTCTACGTGCATATGAACCTCTAACTCTTGTCATGGCCCACTTAATAATAATACACAACTACCCATCTGCATACTCAAAACCCTGAAACCGCGAACTCTAAGATGTACCATTAGTGTCTTAGGATCCTATTTGTAGTTTCCTCCAAAATGGCAACAATAATTTGAAAACAACCAACCACAAATAGCATGGCTCAGTTCTTGGAATTTACTATAATGTTACCTTGTATGCTCATCTGCTTAGCAACAGCCACTACACGTTTTACTCATAAAAATTTCATCGGCTACAGCCATTCTAATGTAAGGCCAATTATATGACCAGGACCGCATTTAATAGAATTTTTTCTTAATCTAATTTGAAAAATAAAAAGAAAACATTAAATTTAAAATTATTCATTTATTAGGATCGCAGTTACTACAGTTCCTAGTCTAATTCCATTAACGCTGTATGCTCTTTGTATAAGCTATGTACTATTCGTCTATCCCTAAAGATTGCTTGTAATGTGTACTACCGGTGTATGTTCTCAACCATAATAGCACCTACTCTTTCTAGAATGAGAGAAATGCGTAGGCAAAAATGTTAACAAAACTCAAGTATTATAAATTGAAATGTATGCTAAAAAATTCACAAATGTGTTTATAGTTGATTTATATAAACACATCAAGCTTAATTACTTTACAAAAGCCTTTAAAACCATTTCCTGATCCTACTATATAACGTGTAACTTCATATACATTGAATTTTATACAAATGAAAACCTGCATTTTTACATGGCGACAAAATACGATACTATTTAAAATTATATTGGTCACATTACAGTGCAAATTAAATATAATAGTCATTTTCTAGGTTTTAAGAAATCTATTTAATAAATAATAGCAACACAACAATTTAAATATTATGTCGTTCCCAGCGAGTGAATCATGTATAATCGCTAAAAATCTATCGAAGATGTAACACAGTCATAGTATACTAAAATATACCTGCAACTCCACAACAAATTAAAAATATTGGACAATAAATATACATACATTGTTGAATAATAAAAGGTTACAAGTATATTTCAATCATTTTAGGATAAAATATTAAAATCTAAAACAGTTTTCATATTGTTGAGTCATTTTAAACAAAGACCTTAAAGCTACACAATACAAATATCCATTTTACTTAGGAACAATACATTAAAAATACCTGTTATTAATGGTAACAAAAAGAATTAAAAACACCCTGTATATGTTACATTGCTACCGCACCATTTTACTTCGTATCTACAAAAATTTGCTAAATCCTACAGAATACGTAAAAACCTATAAAACCATCACAATTTTATATAAGTATCAGGTGGCTCAAAAAATTATTTTAAAATACAATTTTTATGTTTAAAATAAGATACTTAACATCAAGCACCGCATTCCAGCATATCATTCCTTACACTAAGATGCTTATAGATCACGTCATGGCTATAATATGCCATGGAAAATATTCAAACGTTAATACAATAACCATAGTCTAGTTAAATTGTGTTCGTTGAAAATTATATAGTTTGCCTGCGACAAATAACATATTAACTACATTGTAAGTCTGATGTAACGTACAGTACAATGCGTGTCATATAGAACTTATTTCAAAGCTTTATACAGTGGACTTGCTGTAAATCAAACCAATCATAAGATATTTAAAAAATCTTGATAAATGGTGTTCCTTCTAAGTATTCTACTATTCCTACATTAAAAATTATATCTTTTACGGTCACAATCCAAAGTAGGCTTTTGCACTAAGAAATTGCACCGCAAAATTGACGTTTTCCGCGAACTGACATTGTGTCAGCTTTGTCGCTCTAGAGCAGCAAAATTTTAAAAACACTTGCCTAATTTTAATTAGGTTTATGTTTATTATGATATGGAATTCTAAACAAATTCTGTTACGTATAGTAGACTATTTTAAATGAAATGTCATTTGATAATTTTAGTTTTTATAGTCAATTTTGTGTGAATAATGTTATATATTTAAGTATCCTTAATCTAGGCATTAGACATAAGCACATAGGTGGTGGTAGAGACACTACAAGTGATATAGAAGCATCGGGTAGCATGATGAATGCAGATTAATAAAAATGTCAGAAATAATAAATACTTTGTCAATTACTCTTGTGCATTAATTATAATTAAGGACAAAGGTATAAAACATGGTGTCAAGTGTCGGGTCTTGTTCGAATGTTAGAAAACAAGAAGAATTTACGGACTCTTGAATTTGAGGTTAAACACGTGTTAGTAATCTGAGAGAAAAATTTTTAAACAAAGTGTGGATTTTTTTTTTCTTCTTGAGGTACAGCATGGCGTTGTTTAAACCACCAACTAGTCTAGAATTTAATGAAAATGTGAACGTATCGTGGGTTAAATGGAAACAAAAATTTGAAATTTATATGAAAGCCTCCGATAAAGATACGGCTACTGAAGAAGTAAAAATTGCCATATTATTAAATTTAATTGGTGATGATGGTCTAGAAATCTACAATACCTTTGATACTACCAAATTGAAATCAGTAAAGGAAGTTTTGCAAGCATTTGAAACATACTGTTTACCCAAACGGAATGAAATAATGGAAACCTTTAAATTTAATAATATGAATCAAGCAGAAAACCAAAGTATTGATGCATATTTGACACAATTAAAAACTCAAGCTGCTTTGTGTGGGTTTGTTTGCAACTGTAATGTTAATTATTCTGAACGAATGATTCGTGATAAACTTGTCGTAGGAATTTTTGACAAATCTGTTCAAGAGCGACTTCTACGCGCAACCGATTTAACTATCTCAAAGGTAGTAGAGTATTGTAACGCAATAGAATTAGGAAAAATGCACGTTAAAGTATTAAATCCTAACAGTGACGTACAAGCTATAGTTAAAGTTGGAACGTCCTCTAGAAATATGCATAATACTAAACCTAAAATAAACTGTACTAGGTGTGGCTATGAACATTATTCAGGCAAATGTTCTGCATTTAATAAAACATGTGCCAAATGCCAAGGAAGAAATCATTTTGCAAAAGTGTGTAGAACTAATGTAGACAAAAAACCTTAAGAAAAGAAATGCTAAAACTTTTACATGATTCATGTCATTTTGGAATAACCAAAACAAAATTAAGAGCAAGAGAAATTTTCTACTGGCACAATTTAGGGAAGGACATAGAAACATATATTAATAATTGTCAAATTTGTCAAACACACCGAAAAAGTAATGCAAAACAGCCATTAATAAATTATGATATTCCTAACCGACCATGACAAATTTTAGCTTCGGACATTGTAGAACATAATGGTAACTACTTCTGTTTATTAGTATACTACTACTCCAATTGGATTGTATCTAACAAAATTAAAGCAAAATCTGCCGAAAATGTGCGGGACTTTTTTGAAAACACATTTGTGCATTATGGTATTCCAGAAAAAGTTGTGGTGGATAATAATCCATATAATAGTAAAGTATTAAAAAACTTGGCAGATACTTTAAGTTTTGAACTAGTTTATATATCACCATATCACCATCAATCAAACGGCTTAGCCGAAAATGCCGTACAAATTGTTAAAATTGTCTAAAGAAAACACATCAAACCTGAAATATGTATTACTAGAATATAATAACACCCCCTTACCTGAAGTAGGTTACTCGCCAGCACAGCTGTTATTAAACAGAATACAAAGAACAAAAATCCCAGTATCGTCAAAATATCTTGAACCGAAAACAATCTCACATAAAGAAGTACTAAACAAACTAAAACAGAAACAAGTAAAACAAAAATATTATTTTGATAGAAATTCAAAAAATTTAATAGATTTAAAAGAAAAAGGCCAAATCATGATTCAGTCACCACTGACAGGATTATGGAAACGAGGCGAGGTTATCGAAAAATTAGGAGAACGGGAATACAGCGTTAAAGATGAGTTAGGACACATCTATAGAAGAAATAGAAAATTTTTAAATAAAATTAATGTAAGTAGTAATAGTTTACAAACACGCCATGAGTTAATTTACGATGATTTAAACTCTGACATATTGGGCTCAGATTTGTTAACTACTAAGGTGGTATCTGAAACCAATATGCCGGTTGTAAGAGAGGAATGTAATATAAATAGAAATAGAAAAGTAAGGATAACTAAATTACCTAAACATTCGTTAGATTAAGAGTTAAATTAGTTGCACTATTAAAGTACTTAGTTTGCTAAAAAGATAAAGGTTTTGTTAATTAAAAAAAAAGCGTGTTATATATTTAAGTATCATTAATCTAGGCATTAGATAATAAGCACATAGGTGGTGGTAGAGACACTACAAGTGATATAGAAGCATCGGGTAGCATGATGAATGCAGATTAATAAAAATGTCAGAAATAATAAATACTTTGTCAATTACTCTTGTGCATTAATTATAATTTAGGACAAAGGTATAAAACAAATAATGAATAGTGAAATTGAATTTTCAAGCACACCTCCTGATGCAGCGGCTTTTGTGAAGAATATAACTCTTAATCTTCTACCAAATAAATCAAGAGAAAAATATGAAAAACAATGCCACCACTTCACGAATTGGTGGCGCTCAAGGAAAATTAAAAAGTATTCTGAGAATGTTTTGCTATCTTATTTTGGCGAAAAATCTAAACTTTAAAATCGTCAACTTTGTGGTCACCATATCCGATGCTAAAAGCAACTTTACAAGTAAAAAATGATATTGACATTAGTGGGTACACAAAACTAATTGCCTATTTGAAGAAGGAGGCAGTAGGGTACAAACCAAAAAGTCACATATATTCTCAAAGGAACAAGTGGAGAACTTTATTAGATATGCGCTTGACGACAAACATTTACTGAGAAAGGTAGAGACTTTATTACTATTGTGTATTATTTTTAGGTTATTTTAATTATGGGTATTGCTGGCACATGCCAAAAGGATGAATTAATCAAAATGGAGTTAAAGGATATTATAGAAGATAAAGAATCCCTTCTAGTAGTTCGAATCCCTGATTCTAAAACGAGACAAAGTAGTGCATTCATCATAATTAACAGTGTAGAAGAAAATGCGATTGGCTACATTTCTTATTATAAAAAATATTATAACTTAAGACAACATTGCCAAATGAAAAGTAGCAATATTGTTGAACGCTTATTTTTACGTTATTCCAGAGGTAAATGCATAAATCAAGTAATTGGTATGAATACTGTAGGCAAAATACTAAGCGAAATAGCAAATTATTTAAAACTACCTAGTAAAAATTTACTCACTGGTAACTGCTTTCGACGAACCTCCGCAACGTCATTAGTTAATGGTGGAGGCGGTAATTCAGCTGCAGAAGCATGGTGGGTGGAAAAGTAGTGATGTGGCTAAAGGATATATCGACGAATCAATTAATAATAAAATAGAAACTTTCTAAAAACTTTCTGGAAATACATCAGTACCGATATGCGAGAACTTTAAAAAAAGAACAGGCAAAGAACTTTCGTTTCCATCAACATCTAATTTTGTTACACAAATATCTACAGAAGAAGTTATAGAACCTTCATTTTCTTTAGCCCCTGGAATAAATATTAAAGATTGCCGAAACTGTACATTTAATTTCAACATCATTAACAATAAAAAAATGATAAATTCTATTTAAATAAATGAATTTCAACTTAATTTTGTAGGTAGTTAACAAATCGTTGTTTTGAAAATTAATGGAACTGCCTCTGTTTTTGTTTTAGTCTCTATTTAGTATAAGGACTTTCAATATTGACTCCGTTTTCATGAAGTTGTGAAATATATCTATTTCTAAAAATAATGGGATCGTAAAAAAATCTTGTGTGCAATTCTGGGAAGTTCGTTGCCGCTTTAGACAGATTGCCCGCGCTCCGCTACGCGTCGCACGGACGAACTTCTGTCTCAAGCGGCAAAGTATCACTTTCCACTCTTAATACACAAATACCTATTCTGTTGTATACGATTCAAAGCTTGTTTATGAAATTTATATGTTGAGTATTACATTCGATACAAATTTTTAGAAGTTTGAGGAGGCATATGATTCAGTGAAGTATTTGAGTACTATATTCGTGTTTTAATATTACTGATATACATTACTAAGTAAAGTAAACCAAACACTTGTGAATAATTTATTACTACGAATCATGATAAATCATTACAGAAGAACAATGCACAAGTCATTATTTCCGAAATTTGACACAACTACATGTTGTTCCAAATGCAGCTTAGGGTTTATGTTGAAATTAACTATCGTCAAACACCTTCCCCTCAAAGAATAAGGCACACCATTGGCTTAATGATGTGTCCATATCGTGATACTTTGAGATTATACTCGCTCAAAGTATTTGGTGTCTACTCAGCTGTTACAAGTAAAATGAGAGTTAGTTAATAAATCTTGATATGCCCTGAAAGGGGCAGTGACCCCATAACAATATAAGGGTGCGTCAGCTAACTGAAATGGTGCGGGAGTGATTCCTAAGGAAGAAATTATAAAAGAAAATATAAAAATTTCGAAATAAAAAAATATAAAAATAAAAATAATAAAATGGCTGAAATACAAAAACTATGTTACATTAATCACTTACACTGAAAGGATTTTTGATAATTGTCATAATTGAGGGACACGAAACCATTTGGTCATAGCAATCCCTTTTGATATTATCCCTACATGGAAGATGGTTACTCCGTAAGTCTCCCTTGCTATGGTATCCTAAATTCTACTCAATTATACTTTACCTTTCTTTCAAATATCTTACAATACCTACTTATTACATTTTTGCCAAATGAAAGAAAATTGAAAAATAAAATGCCTCTTTCAATTACGATTCCATCACTGGGGGTGGCTGGATATCCTTTACAATGGTGTCTATTTATACAATTTTTAATAAATTCAAACAAAATTCAACCTAAACCTAAGCTCTATTAACATTAAAAAATTACAATAAAAAATACAAATATCATCATCATCATTAGGTCTTCAGTCCTGGAACTGGTTTGACGCGTACCCTCATTGTATCCTATTCTGTCCTAACCTACACATTTCCTTGAAATTTCCAGTATGAATCGTTCACTATCTGTGTGCAATAGTCTGATCTAGGTCTACCTCTACCTCCTTTTTCCTATCTCTGGTTGTAATATATCCTGCACTATTCCCCAAAAATGCCTTAGAACGTATCCTGTCCTATTTCGTCTATTTTTTCCCACAGATATCTTTATTACCCTACTATTTCTATAACGTCTTTGTTATTAACTTTATCTGTTCATGCTATCATTCTCATACATCTGATGCACAACATTCCAAAAGGCGTGTACAGTTTTTCTGTTTGCTTCTCCTACTGCCCCTATTTCATAGACATACTATGCCGTGCTCCACACATATGCTTTCAACAAGTTTCTCCTCGTTTTTATGTTTGTTGTCTTCAAACATAGCCACTGCTCTTCTTGTTAAATGCAGTTCGGTTCCCCTTCTATTGTTTATAAATATATACCCTATTTCTCCGATATTCAGTAGTATATGAAGGGGATAAGCAGCCCGCGGCAACCAAGATCTCCCAACACTAGAATATTTGCCGAATTAATAGTTTTCCAATATATCCTCTCGCACAATTAACATTAGTTGAAAATATTTCAGAACCAACACCTGTAGTTTATAATAATCATCAGATTTAAGTGCAATTATTTTTACGTCATTAAGTTTTCTGCCTAGAAACATGTTGGATGCGTACCTTCACTTATTTCTATTCTTAGCTAGCCTACACCGTTCCCTGAAATTCCAACAGCCTAGATACATTACATGTGATTTTCCAATGCTCCACCCGAAGGTACTACATTGGCCAGGAAGCGAGTTTTTTTACCTGGAGAATTTTGAATTTTGCCGAACCCTTGCTGTTCCAAGCAAGGTAGATAACGTATGTGACAACACTCACACGGGACCTCCATTTTACCTCTCATCCGAACGAGGGTGTATTTTTGTGAAATATGCTCGCCTAACATTTTTCAAGCGGACCGTGTCGGGATTCAAACCCGGGACCTTGGACGTAGTAGTCACACACATACCACTACGCCACGGAGCCGCCACAGCCTACATACAGCTTGATTCCCCTTCTGCTGCTTCCTAATTATATGCCCTATTTCATCAAGATTCAATAGTATGTGAAGAGGGTTAAGCAGCCTGTGGCTGCCAAGGAATTCCCCAACACTTAGACATTTTTTGAATTAATAGTTTTCCAGTAAATCCTTCTGCACAATTAATATTAGTCGAGAGTATTGCAAATCCAATACCTGTAGTTGCTTATAATAATCATCAGGTTAAAGTACAGTTATTTTTTTCACCATTAGATTTTTCATCTTCGAATTAGTTGGAAGAGTACCTACATTGATTTCTATTCTGAGCTAGCCTGCGTATTTCCCTGAAATTTCACACGGTCTACATCTTTCACTATTTGTGTGCAATAGTCTAACCTAGATCTACCACTACCTCTCTTTTTTCCTATCTCTGCTTCTAAAATATTCCGCATTATTTCCTCATGTGACCTAGCATCCTATCTCTCCTATTTTTTACTGTTTTCCACATACTTTGTTGCGTTTATTTTTCAACATAAATTAAATACCTTTATTTCCTTGGTTAAGTCATGACCCGCTCGAATAAATTCCATTTCTATTCTTAAATTCTCCTTATATAGTGTATCTGTTCAGAATAAGCCCGCTTTAACATAATTTTAACTCAAATCCATTTTGCTTTTAAAACGAAAATTTATTCGATAAATTAAATAGTCAATAACTTGTTTTAGGTATCCATTAATTTGTTAAACATTCCGATAACATATAATTGCTTCCTCTTGAGTTTCCCATCTAAAGACTTGTCAAAATTATGGATCCTACTATTATTTGATAGCGTGTTTTTCTTTTGCTAATCGTGCTTTGATAAGGCGTGGATAGCAGTTCAAACTCGTGTTATTTAAACCAATTTTTTAATTTGATTCTGCAGCTTGTGCGTTGAAATATTTTCTACATTACTCGTCCCAGTACTTCAAAAGCGATGCACGTTTTTTTGTTCGACCAGTAGGAGGAATCTTGCGTGAATCGGTGAGTTTTTCCGCGCTTACCCATCCTAAGCAGATTCTCTTTTTAGTTCTTAGCTGGAGGCCAAATTGGTTCTTTTTTATGTAGGCCCAACTGTTCTTTGCCACAGATCAACTGCCGTTGCCTGTAGATCGCTGGTGCCGTTATGGTAACAGGGTAAATCGATCCCGACGACCGTGGCGATGCAGTGCTGATTCACTTCTGATGACATGCACGCTGTTGGTCAGAGTGCATGAATAAATAAGTAATGCGATATATCAGAAGTAAATCTTGTATTTATTTGGCTCTATAATTATTGTACTTAAGAAAACTAGACATCAACCACGACATAATATAAATAGTTGCCATAGCAACTGTTAGGACAAGTTTTGCCAGGCCCTTTATGATATACTTAAAGGTATTTTGTGGTCCTCAACCAACACACGCTAGGTATCCCGACACATACAGATATACAACTTGTTTTCTTTTGTGTATATCAAGGGCATATTCCTTATCGGCGGTTGGTGTAGTTACGTGATAAGAAACGTTACACTGTAGGACTATTGTTTGTTGCTGCGAATCGATATTATCGCTCTACAGGTGTGATGTACCATTGTTAAAAGTGTTTGACAAAAGTTCCCACACGCTTATTCTTTTCTACTGATTAGTTTATTTTACAAAAGGTATTATGTGCAATTTTAAAAACGCTTGACAAAAGCTCTCACATGTTTATTTTCTACTGATTAGTTTTATTTTATGTAAAATACGAGATGCGCACTTCGCATCTAAAGTATTAAATTGCTCGTATCACATAATTGTTTGCTTTGAAATAGTAACGCTTAATTTATTTCTTTTGTTTGTTTGTACAGAATCCTTTATTTATTCTTATTGTTAATAGATAATCGTGGGCGACGTGCTTTTTTTTTGTTTTTTGGTTTGTAGGTGAATCCCCCACTCTCCGCGTTTGATAAGTAGCCTGGTATTTACGTTTCTTCCGGCTACGTCTAGGTACATAGCATAAATTCTGACGCCCTGGCGTGGGGCTCCGATTTTGTTTTGTGTAACTTTGGCCCCGATTTTGTTTTAGTTAACGGTTACTTCGATTTGGTTTTGATTAATTTCTGCTCCGAGTTTGTTTTATTTAATTTTTGCTCCGATTTTTTTTTTGTTGTTAGTGCCTAAGTTCCTACATTACCCGCATTTCTCGGCCTGATGCTACTTATGTGTTCTTCCCGTACGTTCGAACTAGTATTTATTTCTTTTCGTTATTTCTTGTGTGGCTTCGATTCTCTAAATTTTATTTGTGGTTTCTTTCTTGATCGCATGATATCTTTGGTTGGCTCATTTCAGATTATCCGAATTGTGTTTTCGCCGATAATTCTAGTTCGATGAAAACGCTGGCACTCTATTCTAATTTCTATTTTGTTGTTTCGTTCTTATTGGTGTTCCTGAAGTTTATCCGTCGAATATGTTTTAGCTTGTCCTGTATTCGCAATACTTTTTTTTGACTTCTATCGAGTTACGGTTAGCCTTTATTTAGTTACTTTCTACCAATTTCTTTCTTGTTCATATTCAAAATGACTTCTTTTTCGGCTTCCTACCAAGGTCTTCCTGTGTGGGAGTGACCCAAACACTCTTACCATACATGATTTTTTGTGACGGGTCGAGGAACTCCGACGAACTCACCGTGTGTCTGAATTGCAGTTACTCAAGTCTGCAGTGGATTTGTTTGAGTCGAAAGCGTTACTTTGGTATCATGGTAATCGGCATAGGTTTTCTGACGGGAAGTCGTTGTCCAACTTACTGATTCAATATTTTAAACCCCCGGATTTCGCTTAGAAGTTTGCTACTACTGAGGAAAATACTTTTGCTTCACATGACCGAGTTGTTAAGATTTCTCCTACTCTACGGGTAGATCCAATACTTCATACGTACGTTCTACTGTTCTTCTTCCTAGTTGTGCTTCTACTCGTCAGGTTATCTGCTTTAATTGCGACAAATCTGGTCATGTTTCGACACGTTGTACTCGTCCTCAAGTACTCCATTGCCATGGTTGCGGACATCACACGTTAATTCTTTTCTACTGATTAGTTTATTTTACAATAGGTATTATGTGCAATTTTAAAAATGCTTGACAAAAGCTCTCACATGTTTATTTTCTATTGATTAGTTTTATTTTCTGTATAATACGAGATGCGCACTTTGTATCTAAAGTACTAAATTGTTCGTATCACATAATTGTTTGCTTTGAAATAGTAACGCTTAATTTATTTCTTTTGCTTGTTTGTACAGAATTCTTTATTTATTCTTATTTTTAATAGATAATCGTGGGCGAGGTGCTTTTTTTGTTTTTTTGGTATGTAGGTGAATCACCCTCTCCGCGTTTGGTGGTTAGCCTGGTATTTACATTTCTTCTGGCTACGTCTAGGTACGTAGCAACTCCTTTTTTCCCCTACCATATCTAGTACCTCTTTATTTCTAACTTTGTCTGTCCATGATATCTTCATCATACATCTGTAGCACCACATTTCAAAGGCTTCTATCTTTTTCCGGTCCGCTTCTCCTGCTGTCCAGGTACAAATATACTTTCATTAAAAGAAAAACCTAAATTTCTTAACCTCACTCTAGTCAGGTATTATGAACAAAATTCCTAAAAGAATTATTAAATTAAATCCATAACTAATCGTATCATTGTTCTAATTTTCATGATAGATCTATCGATAAACGTTCCGAGATTCGTCCGATTTTGAATAAATTAGGAGGAATCACGAAACAAGGGGCCTTCTCTTTGAATTTTCAGTTTATAAGGGCCTTCCTATCTTCAGTAGTGTAGAGTTACAGTGTCCTAGTTGGCGCATTCCCAAGCCTCTGTATCAGAATGTAAGTCCATAAAGTTTTTACTAACTTTAGGTTAAGTTTTGCTTTCTAACCTCTTTATGCATGTTGATGTGACATATATGAAGTCATATTTTAATTGTTAATTAAATGTGTAACCAATAGAGATTTAAATATTCCCCCCATTAAACCCCTTTGCCCACATTAGCAACTCTGCAATTTCTATTTGGAACTGCCGTTACATAATATCCCTCGCAAGCCAATCAAATATGGTATTCAATACCCACACTAACCCCTTTGCGTCACAATCCCCATCATACTACCTTACCATCACAGGTGTAAGCATTACTAATCTCAAATAATCCTTAATTTTGGGACGGCTTTTTTAATAGAGGGCATACGTTTTTCACACGTCCTACATATCTTAATAAATTTAATGGTATCTTGATTTAGGTTTGGCCAAAAAATAATAGTCTAGCTTTATTAATGGTTTTGCTTATTCCAATATGACATGTGTAAAACCCAGATCATATTGTTTTGTAAGGTACTTGGTACGATTATTTTGTTTTCAATGAAGTCAATGCCTGCTTCAACAAATATATCATTTTTTAAATTATAGCATGGCTTTACACTACCTAAAATCTTATTTTCTGTTGGCTATCTATTGTAATAGTAATCTGAAATTTTAGACAAGATTTTGTCTTACGAAGTTTCTATTCTAAATTCACTTATTCTTTTTTTCCTGGTACATAGTACACATTAACGGAATATTTGAATAATTTTAATCTTAATCATTGGAGTCTAACTGAGCCAATCTTATAGCTTTCTAACTTACAAAGAGCTTCCACTCTATCGGTATCTATTTTCATGCCTACTTTAGAAAAAATCTGCCACATAAACTTAACTTCTTTTAGTAATATTGAAATTTATCTTTATTGAATTTGCACCGTTTTCCAACCTGCTCAACTACCTCTGCAACATCTTTGTCATGGCTCTTCCCTGTTTACATCAGCCACTATCATATCATCATGGCAAATTATTATATTGTCTATCCAAAATTATTTTCAATTAATTCTTGAAACAAGTCTTGGGAGTTCGACAAACCATACAGCAAGATAATAAACGTATTGATCCTTTCTGAATAACACCAATGTTGACTTATTAATCTCAAAGTTTCATGATATTCTTTTTGATGCTTTTCGTCAATTTGTTCTTTTGAAGCAACTTTCTTCTTCTAAGTGTCCGATGTGGTGTAGCACCTTATTAAGCTAAAGAATAAACTTTATCAGAAAATTTAAAAGAACTGGTGTTCATCAGGATTATATTAATTACTCTAACATACATAATGAATGTAAACATCTCTGAGAGCTGTTACCTATTGGATGTGAAACTTGAAACGAAAATTCCTAGCGATATGATATTATTCTGGATTTACAATAATTCTATAAAACATAAAACTGGTTTTCTTAGCTGCATGACGTCTGATGGTAAATTTTTTTATCCCCTGTAGACATTAGCAATGTCTTTGCTGATCATTTTCAGAGAATGTATAGCTTTCACGGTTCCTCCCTTATTCCTAACTCCTTGGATGTTCAATATCACATCACTCTGTCTGGTCACTGCTTCACAGTGTATGAGATTACTAGTAAACTTTGCTCATTGGAGTCATAAAGCGAGTCCTGATATTGTTCCTTCTATAGTATTAAAGAAATGTTACTTCTATTAGCGGAGTCCCTATTTTTGTTGTTTTAAAACTCATTTGATCGTGGGATATTCCCCAACATGTGGAAATTTTCAAAATGACATTAAGAATTACAGGCCAATAAGTATAATTTCAAGTATACCTAAAATTTCTGAAGCTATTATTAGTGAAGAACTGTTTAATACTTATAAAAATATCATAGTTCCTGAACAACATGGTTTCTATAAGGGACGGTCAACTGCGGCGAATTTAGGTGTGTTTCATCACTATCTATTTCTACCAATCTTGAACAAAGGGCTCAAATTGATGTCATTTATACCAATCTTTCAAAAATTTTTGACAGTGTCTGTTACGAATCCTGTAATTAAAAAAACTAGATGATATTTATATATATGGGACTTACTATGGATAACTTCATATTTAGTTAACAGGTAACAAACAATTAAAATTGGTAGCTTAGAATAAACGATCATTAATGTTAAATCTGGTGTTTCATAGGGTTTGCCCTTAGGACCAATCTTGTTCCTGTTGTTCATAAACGATGTTGTATCGGCATTCTCTTTTTCTACATGTTGATTGTATGCTGATGATGAGTTTTATTCAAAGATTTTTTTGTCCTGATGATAGTATTAAATTACAATATGACCTGGATAGATTTACTCAGTGGTGTTCTAATCATTTTCTTGTCATTAATATAAAAATGTGTAAAGTTATTCGCTTTTATAAATGTCATTCTCCGTTTATTGTAGACTATCTTTCAGATAATATTCCTATTAACTGTGTCTTATTCATAAGTGATCTTGGGATTGCATTTGATTATAAACTTTCTTTCTCTGAACATGTTGACACTGTTTGTCTGAAAGCCTTTTGAATGTTTGGATTTTTAAAACGTCACACCATACATATTTGTAATACCAAAGTGATTTCTATCCTATACAACAATTTGGTTCGTAGAGTTCTTGAATACAATAGTTTGATATAGTTTCCCTTTTACTCAATACATATTCACAAACTTGAAAATGTTCAATCGATATTTGTGGAGTACTTACTTTTAAATATCACATCCCTTCTAAGGGAATTCCTCATTGCGTTCGCCTTCAATTGGTGGGGTTTAAATCCCTTGCATACAGAAGTCGAATTGCTTCAGTACTATTCTTACATGAACTTGTTCTTGGTTTTATCGATTGTCATTTTTTATTACCTTTGATTGAGTTTCGTGTTAACTATAAGCTTACTCGCTGTTCTAATTCATTTGTAATTAAGCAACACCGTGCTAACTATAGTTTGTGCTCGTTCTTGGACAGGATTGCTATGATTTATAATCGTTATTTTATTGACTATGATATCTTTATTCAAAACCTTAATTCCTTTAAACGTACTGTATATCTGAGTTGTTAATCTGTTTAAAATTTTATTAATTTAAGCGTAGGTTGTCTTTATCATTTAGATTTCTTATCTGTAGTGTATTTAATAATAATAAATAGTATACGTTCTAAATCGTGTAGAGAAATAACATTTTTATGAGGAGTTTTCATCAATGCGGATTTGACGTAATCCTCGGACATCTCCAAAACTGAAAAATATTTTTTATTCACTAGCTTTGTACATATTTCTTCGATAGTCGAACTTATTCTAGGTTTACAAATTATTTGTTAGAGGCGATATCATCATTGTAATTAGTACAACCGTAATTTTGTTTTGTCTACAAAGAAATAATAGCACCAGTTGATGTCACTGCCTGTGAACAAAGACTGGTCATATACAGTTCTGAGCTGACTCAAATAAATGTAAGATCCCAATTTGATTTTAGGTCAACAATATGTAAATTTAAGTAGATACAGATTAGGTAGAGAGAGATGACAAAAGGTATGTTCATTTGATACACTTAATTCATTCGTCCAAAGTTTGCCGAGCATGCCTCGAATGATTTTAGAAAGGTGAGTTTCAGTTTACATAAGGCACTTCATTTATAACATTCAAACCCTCAACCATGCCACTTCAGTATGTCAATTACCTTGACTAGAGGTTAGTGAACAAGGCAGAGTAGCCTAAGTATGTTGGGTTCATAGATAGTCAACCCTTGTGTTGGAAGTCACCATGTTGAAGTGGACGAAGTCAATTTGAAGTAGAGGGCAACCTTTAATGGCACAATAATCAATCACCCGTTAAGAAAAAAAACCTATAATACTTGTTTAAGATTGTACTGTGTATTTGTAATAAAAACTGTGTGCCATATATTTAGAAATGCCGTATAAAATGTGTAGAGACTGGGTATATTTGGTTTTTCCATTATTGTAAATGGTATAGATCCAGGTTTGCTGTAATAAATTGTTTTGTGATTTCTAATAGCATGATTGAATATTTCAGGTTGTTTAACATGGACTTTTAGGAATCTTCTTTGCAGTTAGCAGTCTTAAATAGGTCTGCATGTTTTTAGGTTTTTTTAGATTTAAAATAATCTTTTAATGAATTTTCAGGTAAAATTCTAAGCTAGAATCTCTCTCCTCATCTCCGATTTTGGCACCCCCTTGTTATTTCACTCTTAGGCTTTTCCCTAGCCACCCTGCAAGATTTCCCGATCAAGACCATATTTAAGATCCGATAGCCTTCTAGAACCCTCATCAAACACTTACCACTTACACCACCTGTCTTTAAGGATATTTATACGCTGTTTCTTTTTAAGTAGGACATCAATAGATTTTATCAAGATAATACAATGATGGTGGAAAAAATCTAACCAACAGCAACCTTCTGCCTATCTTTACATAACGTTTTAAATATAATTTTGCAGATGCAGATATGTCATCCACCCATTCCACAGCTGTAAATTTTAATGTAACTGATATCAGTGTTAGTTATTATGCTATGTGTAACTGATTGGTGGAGTTAATATAAAGAATTTCATTGATCGAGTGTTAGCGTTTCTTGTAATCAATGAACAAGCAAAGAAGTACAGCGGGCTAGGCAGAAAAAGCAGACAACTACTCCATAAATTACAACTTGCCAGAGTTGTAATTAGTAAGTATATATTATTTTTATTAATTCTGTTCACTAGCAATTGGGTGGGTTAAAAGTAGTGATCGACTGATGGCATTTTTAGCTGATGATCTGATGCCAATTGTTTGAGTGATTGTGCTTGCCAATTCCGATTATTGAACTGATCTTTTTGCGAGTAACATACCTTATGCCAATTGTTGGCAAATGTCGATAGGTTCTGTTATTCTGTTTATGAAATTACCAATGACATTTAAAAAAACTTATCTAATTATTCAATTCTAACTTGTAAAATCTGCCTTTGCTAAATTTCTACCAAAGATGGTTAAAAATAGAATGCCACCATCATGTTCTTGTTTTAAAGGGAAAAGACAAAAGCTGGTGCCTATGTTGCTCTAAAATTCATAGCAGTCCAACGCTGCAAACTACTGTATATAAAATAAACCCACGAATTTCGATCTTACAGGTTTGACACATTAACATAGACGAAATCAAATCTCGGCGAATAATTATCTAATCAGAGTCAACCCAGTTTTGTTTTGAAAAGGAGTGTATGCACAACAACCAATCTTTGACTCCAAGACCAGCTCAAAAAGATTCGAGTTTGTAACTTATAAAAGTTTGAAAATTCATGATTTTACTAAAATGTCGCGATATTTTAGGGTAAAATACTACCAAAATTACAAAAATCATGTGTTACGTTCATTTTCGGCATAAATTAAAGTACTCCGTTTTCCTTTTTAATTCATTACCCATTCAAATAGATTTCGTTTATACTCTTAAATCCTTCAACAACATCCGGTACATTTTACCTGTTTATAATAAATACGCTTTCTAATAATTTTCAACTCAAATCTATTTGATTTAGAACGAAGGTTTATGCTATAAATTAAATAGTTTATAAATACTCCCTGTATGTTTGTTGTGGTTTGTTTAGCATTCTTCTTGATCTTCTTTGGGAATGAAACCACTCATAGTTTTTAAAATCTGTTTTATTTACGTTTCGATCCATGACCTAGGATCGTTGTCAAAATAATAAAAACTTCAAGTTTGACGTTTATGACATAAATTGAAGGTTACTTTGATTTATTGATGTTTGAAATATTTGGTTTGAGTACACTAAGTAAAAATTTTTAAAGTTTAAAAGAATGATTGCCTTCAATTTGTGTTGCGACCTGGGATCGACTTTCCTATGGTAGCCAATACACTTAACGTGAAATCAGCTGATTAATTTTATTGGTGAATTTTATATAAATTCAATAATTTGGAAAACATTTTTAACATGTTTCTATTTATACAATTGAGAGATTTCTGATTTTATGTCTTATTTTACCGAGATTCAGTGAAGGGGTTAAGCAACCTGTGGTTACCAAGATCCCCAACATTTATAATTTGCCGAAATAATGGTTTTCTAGTTAATATGCTTATTGTTATGTAATTAGTTATTGTATGTATAAATAGAAATCATGTATGTATGCTGTATTTCATGTTAATATCGCAAGGAAAACCCAGGAAAAACTTGCAATGCTACCTAGATATTGTGGGCATTTGATCTTCATTTGTTATTTCTTTTGTTATTTCTTTTAGTAATGGAATCCATTGTTTACTGAAAGTCACGGATTCGTTTGCAACGCAGTTATTTTTATGTAGGTTATATAGGCAGCTTCTTTGATTTTGCGTTTTGGTGGTTTTCTTCTTTGTCGATAATTTTGCATCTTCCCATTTTATTTTATGACTGGAGTCCCATGCATGTTGGCAAATCATGGATTTTTCAAATTTTCTATTTTTATATATGATTTATGTTCTCTTAATCGAACTTCAAATGGTCTGGAAGTTTCTCCTATATAAAACTTATTACATTCGCACGGTATCTTGTAGATACAGTTTTTGAATTTTGTATTGCGTTTTTGGGTTTTGTTTTTGTTAATTGTGCTCTTAGTGTATTGTTGGTTCTAAATACTGTTTTAATTCTAAATTTGTTTCATATTCTTTGAATTTTTCGGAGAATCCTTTTATGTATGGTATTGAGAGCATTTTGTGGTGTGTATCGTTGTTTTGTTTTCTTTTCTTTATTTTTAGGGTTTTTATTCATTTCTTTCTCTATTATTCTTTTAGGATATTTGTTTTCTATTAGTGTACATCTGATTAGGTCTTTCTCTTTCTTTAAAATTTCTTCGTTTGATGATATTAATTTTGCTCTATCATACATGGTTTTGATAATTCCTCGTTTGACACATTGTGGGTGGTTTGAATCGAAGTTTAAGTATCTGTTAGTGTGCGTTGGTTTTCTATATACCGATGTATTAATTGTTGTATCGTTTTTGCTAACTAGAATATCTAAAAACGGAAGTTTTCCATGTTGTTCTAATTCATATGTGAATTTAATAGTTGGTTCTATTTCGTTAATTGACTGTATAAAGTTTTTAATTAATTCTATATTATGAGGCCAAATAGCATAAACATCATCAACGTATCTCCACCAGATCAATGGTTTCAATTCTTGTGTGAATATCACATCTTTTTCGAATTCCTCCATGAATATATTACTGAAGTTCGATTAAGAGAACATAAATCATATATAAAAAATAGAAAATTTGAAAAATCCATGATTTGCCAACATGCATGGGACTCGTCATAAAATAAAATGGGAAGATGCAAAATTATCGACAAAGAAGAAAACCACCAAAACGCAAAAATCAAATAAGCTGCCTATATAACCCTACATAAAAATAACTGCGTTGCAAACGAATCCGTGACTTTCAGTAAACAATGGATTCCATTACTAAAAGAAATAACAAAAGAAATAACAAATGAAGATCAAATGCCCACAATATCTAGGTAGCATTGCAAGTTTTTCCTGGGTTTTCCTTGCGATATTAACATGAAATACAGCATACATACATGATTTCTATTTATACATACAATAACTAATTACATAACAATAAGCATATTAACTAGAAAACCATTATTTCGGCAAATTATAAATGTTGGGGGGATCTTGGTAACCACAGGTTGCTTAACCCCCTTCACTGAATCTCGGTAAAATAAGACATAAAATCAGAAATCTCTCAATTGTATAAATAGAAACATGTTAAAAAATGTTTTCCAAATTATTGAATTTATATAAAATTCACCAATAAAAATTAATCAGCTGATTTCACGTTAAGCGTATTGGCTACCATAGGAAAGTCGATCCCAGGTCGCAACACAAATTGAAGGCAATCATTCTTTTAAACTTTAAAAATTTTTACTTAGTGTACTCAAACCAAATATTTCAAACATCAATAAATCAAAGTAACCTTCAATGTATGTCATAAACGTCAAACTTGAAGTTTTTATTATTTTGACAACGATCCTAGGTCATGGATCGAAACGTAAATAAAATAGATTTTAAAAACTATGAGTGGTTTCATTAAATAGTTTATATCCTGTTTTCGTTATCCGTGTTTCGAGTTTTCCAATCATCTGTCGGAATGGTATGATAATGGGAGGATTGCATTAAATTCTTGTTATTTAAACGAGTTAATCAGTACTCTATTCTTTCTGTACGAATACGACAATAATGACTCTTCGTTAATTTTACTTTTCGTTACCTTTTGTGTCGTCTTCAACATTTCGTGCACACACTGTGTGGTGAGTATCTTATTTTTAAAAAAAGTACTTTTCTTTGGTAAGGGGGTTTAATCGTTTGCGGTAATTGTTATAGTTCCACTAGGTGGACTGGAAAGATCTGGTTGAACCGTCGCTCCTGTTGGTACAGGAGGACAAGTGCATGGCGTGATCCTGAGAACATCTGTTTCGTGCTGTCCTTGGAGACGGTGTCACTAGCCTACACCTTGGACATGCTGGTGAGTGTTTCTTCCTTGTTTACGTTGAAACCATATCTATTTGAACTTTATATTTTAAACTCCGGCATTCCCAACATTAATTTGCATATCCAAAAATTGCGGAACTATTTTGCTATTTATTGCCCTGCTAGTAATGCAATACTATTTGTCTTAAATAACTAAAAAGAAATTATACTACTTATTAATGTGTAAATGGTTTAAAATGATTACCTTTAGGGGAGAGGATGTTTGTCAATAATATTGTATTTATTCTGATAGTTCTATATACTGAATTTGGTATTTACACTGATACTGTAGGGCTGTGGTTTTTAGAGCTGTAATTGGCTAATTTTTTCTTTGCATAATTCATATGGGAAGGGGCCTAAAAACTACAGCTCGCCAATTGTAAGAAGTAATTTTTTTTGTGTAATGTGGTTATTGATTTTGGTTCTTGCTTTTGTTGTATACTACGCTGCAATGTCTAACCAGAATGTTATTTAGAATAATTATAAGTACCAATAAGTATATTTAATTGTTTAAAATTTTTATTTCAGGCTTTCCTTTAATTTTCTTTTCTTGTATTTGTATGACCCCGCCCACTCTACCAACTGAGTCCGGTGTAATGTTTCTTATTATTTATTATCGATTAACTATCTGTGATGACTTTGTACGTCAAATCAAATAAACCAAATCACGACTAACACCATTAGTTCTAAGTAAATCTCTTACCAGATCCTTTGTGGTATGAAAATTGGTTTTTATTTCTGCATAGCATGGATATACAAACTTTGCTTCAACATTCGTTTTCACTTAATGGCAACAGCTTCTACCTGTCAATAATTGCGAGTGGAACAACCTATACCTTTTATACTTCAAGCTCACAACTAAAAGTAGATTTGTGTACTCCAATTGTTACTTTAATGTTAAATACTTAACCTAGATACAAAACAGGAATTATTTCCAAACATCTTACCACTACCTTATATCTAAGCTTACCTTTGTGGCCACAATTACATCTAAGGATACTTATTTATACCAAATAATAACCAATTTAGCATACACTATTTGTATACAAGGTTTTCATTCACCTCTATTTTATAATGCAGGTTAGGTCGCCCCAGCACAGTCAATCACTTAATGACGTCTCAATATTTGATTAGGAACGGCATTTACCATATCATGCAGAGATCAACACTACTTGCAATTTTGGATCCCCCTTTTCGTAATTACGAGTGATTACGTTTCTTCATTAGGATATTATTCGTAAGCTAAAGCAAATTCCAATTATCTCCAAATTAATAAACTGAAACTTCAACTATCATTATTCGCAAGCTAATGCAAAATCCAATTATCTGCAAATTAATAAACTAAAACTTCGACTGTCATTGTTCGCAAGCTAATGCCAGTTCCAATTATCTCCAAATTAATAAACTGAAACTTCGACTATCATTATTCGGAAGCTAATGCAAAGTCCAATTATCTCCAAATTAATAAACTAAACTTCAACTATGGTGTCCCTTTCTCAATAATCAAAAAGTTACGCCATACCTCTTACATTTATTATCGCTACCAGGCCAAAGACTACCCCCTTCATTTCCGTTTTCAGTTTTTTACGCGGCAGCAATTTTCTTCTTATTATCTTTTAATAGTTACTCAGCCAAATTTAAGAAAGTACTTCCATAACTCTTTTGTTGATTTTAACTTCTATTGTACACAATAATTTCATTTACAACTTATTTATTTCAAAAGTTTAATAAAACCGAAATGCAAACTTCATTGTTTTTTAGATAACCTGTTTTACATTAAAACCCCTCCAGGTAGTGTCTCACATGCCCACCAAGGTACTAACCACGAAATTCAAGAAAATAACACTTACCTATTAACAAAATGTAATCAACCTGGTATCTTTCCATTACACCGGTCAGTTTCTCTCCTTGGTTGTTTTTGTTTTTTTTTACTACGTTGCTGCACGTAGCACATGTAAAAATGCATAGAACGCAAAATTTCATGAATTACAACAAAAACCATTATCCTGTATCCAGTAAATGTAGGTTACAAATAAATTAAGCATGCATGATTAATGTTTACAGTGGCCGATGTCTGTTGATGCCATTCGCGACTGATATATCGAAAAGCGGATGAATCAGCTGAACACTAGTTAATAGTTATAATCATCTTATTTTTTCATGGAGGCTGGTACAAAGGGGCTGTTTTTTAAAACTTTGAAGTGCTGTCGATTTATAACGCAATAGGATGGCAAATGGGGTCTTTCTAATTTTTTTGCTCAGATCTTCACGATTAATAAATAACTTTTGTTCAATATACTGTATTTTAATAGGAGTGATTTAAAATTGCTGCTATTGTGAATCACATTCTTTTAGTTTCTATTGGTATAAAGTGCATTTGTTGTGGAAACAAATTATTCACTACCGTTTATTTACTTTTACACAAATATAGATGCAACACCAATTTGCTGCAAATATGTTGTTGTTGTGGTAGAGGCAATCTTAAAAGCATTATTTAATTTATCACTAATAATTTGAATACATGGTTACTTTTATTGTAAATTGAACTTTGAAATTCACTGCTCCTATTGAAAAAACAGTATATGGCAGATAAAATTTTCTGCTTTCAACACAATCTAGTAAAACTTATCAATTTTAATGTATATTTTTGTACATAGGTGCTGTCAACATGCCTTTCCAAACACAAAAGGAAAAGGAAGTATGCATTCAATAATGGGTCAAACGATCTGGTGAGTATTCCAGCCAAACCAAGAAATTTTAATTTTTTTAACATTATTGATGATTATATAAACATTAATAAAAAATAACTCTTTTGTGTCATTCACTTTTATTTTTTGTTCAAATGTTTATTTTAATATGAATAACCGTTAAAACTGTACTATTGTGTTTCGGCCTCTACAATTTTTTGGCATAAAATATATACAGGCCGTGATCACTCTACGTAATTTCAAAATAACACTATATGCCTAGCCATCATTAAAAAAGCCTGGTGACGTGATTTAATTTTAAAATGTATCACAATACTGATCGAAACATTGCTGGCTTTAACAATCATGTTGCTATTTTTATTGTTAATATGACATGTGTCACTTAACCAGTTTCATCAACCATCAAAAATTAGTACTTAAGGCCTCACTAAAACTAATACTGAAAAATGTAAAATCTTCACAGTCAAAAACCCATTTCCTTTCTCCAAAATTGTATTTTTTATAGAAGATGCAGGTTCAACATAAGCAAGCTGTTACGTTTATTTTCAGCATAAAGTAATTACCATAATTTTCAACTCAAATCCCGAAAACGAAAATTAATTCAGTAAATTAAAATAACCCTTTCATGTGTTAATTCATTTATCTGTTTGTATCAATTCGATTTCTATTGTTAAATCCTACCGCTAATTAATCATAAATGCTCTTTCTAAGAATTCCTTAACGTAAAGTTTATCCTAAAATTAAATAGGCGATAACTGGTTCTAAGTATCCAATATTTGGTTGTTATGTGTTTTCCGTCAGAAGAATTCGTTGAATTAAAACCGTGTATTATCCCAATAAACCATGTTTTCCTAGTTTTACGTCTTAACAACAATATTACTTTGAGCTCTAATACTTAGTTAAACGAAATAAATATTCACTTTATTCTCAAATAGCACGACGAAAACATCTATTCTGGTTTTCCCAGTTTCGTTTTCGCTATGAAAATTTCGCGCACGCATTACGACGTGATGCGTATTTAGGGTTTTTAGAAAACTGTACTTTTCGACATCAATAAATTAATTTTTATTTTGTAATTACTATAGTTTTTTCGGGTGGCCCCTTAAAGCCACGATGAATGGTCGCCCCGGGTTGTGATGGGAGGATCACCCCAAGGCGGGATCACGCACACCTCTCCTCTGTCCTGTTATTTGAGATGACAGCAACTCGAGGGTGAGTGTTTTCTTCATTACTTATGTTGAGGCCATATTGGGTTGTATTTTACTGTTTAAGATCATGCATTGCCAAATTTAATTCGTCTATACGAAAATTATTGAACTATTTTGGGTATTTATTGCCATTATATTAGGGCATTACTATTTGTTTTAAATAACTAAAAAATGTATGACCGATTAATGTGAAACTGGCTTAAAGACTTGCTGGCACATTTGAACCTGTTGTTGCCGTTATATTTATAGACTTAGTTTTAGATTTACCATGCTGATTTAGAGCTGCTGGTTTTAGAGAGGCAATTTCGTTTCTCTTTCTTTTTTAGTTGAAAAGTAATCTAGAGTAGTAACCTAAAACCGGCAGCTTTTTGTATACTTTTTGCTAAGTTTAAGGTGTAAGGATTGATTGTATGTTTTCTTTTGGGTACTACGATACCTTGTACATATTGTGTTTAATTATAGGGTTTTTTTTTGGTATATTTTGTTTTGAGTATGAATGAGTAAGTGTATATTTTTTTTCTATTTTTTTCAGGCTCTCCTTTGCGTGCTTATATGTATAATACCCCGCCCACTCGCCGACTGAGCCCGATCATACTGTTTCGTTTTAGGTTTATTTTAGACTACGTCGCTGAACGTAGCAAAGCTGAAATAAATAAAGCTTGATTAACCATTAGGCAACTACAAGTAACTTGCTGTTTTACATCTATGGTGGTTATTTACGTAACTGGTCCACAAAAACCTTGCTGGTCCAGTAGAAAAACAAAACCAATGTAATTGCATTACTATTATTTTCTTGCACAAAAGGTTCCTATTTTCATCAATAAAGCCTAAACTTGAAAGCTTTTTAAGAAACCTAATCATAATAATTCGTACATAATTAAAGTGCGCTATAATTTTTTAAATATGAACCTGGTCTAAGAACTATATGATATTGACTATTAGTACTAACAGTATAACTATAAATATAATTATTTTCATTTTTGCCAAATGCTTTCATTAATTTTTTAAGAAATTTTTTATTAAAGATGGTTGTTCTGCCATGCCATAGTAAAAATTCTGAATTTGCAAAACTCAAAACTTCATGTTTTACTTAATTTGCACTGTAAATTTTGTATCCGTATACTATAGAATTTAACACTTCAAATACCCCCTCAAGATATTGTTGGTTCATATATGAAATAGGCCCCTCCAGGATTTCTTAACATCCTAAACAAGTCCATTTAAACCTGAAATCAACCATATTTAAACGTAAAGTGTTCGTACAACATCCAGTGTAACTAAATTGGACGCCCATGGGACATCCTAAACAAACCTAAAATCGATCACTCTAGGACGTCCGTAGAACATCCTAAACAGGTCCGTTTAGACATATAATGGAACAGTTTAGGATGTCCATAGGACATCCTAAATGAGCCCTTTTGGGCCAAAAATTAACCTGTTTAGGGCGTCCTATGGATATCCAATTTAGGATGTCTTAGGTCTAAATATGGACCCCCTGACGGTCCATCACGGACAATTCAAGGAAGTCCATAGGAGGTCTTTGTGTTGTCTGGGTAGTAATGTTAGAATTATTATACTTTTTCGTCAACCGTTTATTAATGTCAATATTAACCAATGATTTTGTTTTAAAAGGGATGCATTAATGGACGTCATTAATGCACTCTTTTTCGTTAAGTAACTCTTTTTGTGACTTTGACGTTTTGATGTTTTAATAGAGGTATAACCTCAACCAGACATACGGATATGCATCCTTGTTAAATTCACACGTCACATATTTCAGTGGTGAGTAGTTTTCCTTTAGCAAAAGTGAAGTTGATGTAAAAGCGAAAATGTATGAAGTTGACATTATTGTATTCTGACGGTCTTTGTGGAAAAGTAAATTTTATTGTACTTGCGGTCGACGAAAAAATGTTGTAATCAACTCGTTTGTTAATAGGCGATTAATAATCTCAACTATTAAAGCTTCGCTCGTTCGTGCTTTAAGCAGTTCGATTATTAATCGCCTTCATTAACCAACTAGTTGATTAAATAACTATTAATTATAAATTACTATTTATCAGGTACTACCTCATTAAAATTCTGTTTCAATTATTGGAGTACTAAATTTCCTATTTATACTCATTTAAGAACCACCTGATACTATAATCAACATGTAACTACCACTAAATTTTAAAAATGGGCCCATTAACCTCAAATAGTTATTAAAGTCAATGATATGGAAGTGCAGCCAATCAATTTTTGAAAAATTGTGTACAATATTTGCTTTTCTCACATAGACAAAACAATAGTCTCAACACACTAAAAATTGCAAGTTATTTATTTATAATTTATAATAAGATCTTAACATATGATACCGTTTTTATACCATATACTGGTTCTTACATGTTCATTCCATACTACGAATTTAAAACGAGCAGTAACCCTTAAAAAATGTTAACAAGCATTTCAAGAGGTAACTATTGAACAGGATGACTATTAGTTATTTTAGGACACCTAAGATCGAGTATTTAATCAACAATTTATACGAAATTAGTTCCTCGCCAATCAAACAAAATATTGAACTAATGTACATTAATTCGAGATGAATAGACAAACCACATTTTAAAACAATTATTACAAACAAGTGTACTTACTGTTAAAGGCTATGGAAGACAACGATACTTCCAAAGAACTAAATGGAATGCTTATAATATCAGCAATACATTAGTATTATTGTTCTTAAAATTTAAAATTTCTTAGAAGTATATTAGTTACACGTATATTACCTAATGAACGTTATGCAAACAAATGTGTCCGATTAATACCTAATAAAAATAATAAATGCCATTATACAGATGACCCTACATAAAGGTTTTTCAAACTGACTGTTTTTCTTAATCCTTAGATAAATGCAAATTTGAATGTGTCAGATAACGATTGAGAAGTGTAATATATGATATTTATAAAAACTGAGCCCTACTATATATATATATATATATATATATATATATATATATATATATATATATAGAGCATAATTGTTTGTCTAAAATCACTATCTATCAACCGTATTGTTCAAAACCAAGTCAGTGGAAAATAAAAGAAGAAAAAGATATAATCATGGCGGTCGCCACATGGGCATATTAATTTGGTATGTAAGTGTTACTAAAAACCCAGAAATGCCCATTAGTTGACATTTGCAACAAGCTGGACTCGGTAATTCCACAACATGGTGTATTTTACTAAATAATTTAGCTCTGAAGGCATGTAAGGTTTGAAAAATACAAGAACTAAAATTATTAGATTGGTCATTAAAACTATGATGTAAAAGTATTTTATTTTAATTCTAGTTATCAGGGATGCATGTGATTATATACTTTCAAATTTAAATTTGAAAATGTAAGGAATTAATTTCGATACTTTGTTCATTTATTGAAAGCGCCCTGTCCCTTAATACAGCTTAAGATCCCCAGGAATGCGTCCCACAGTTCGAGAACTGTCGCACTAGGTCAACTAAATGTTTCCTGAATATTTAATATTTTGTTTTTCAAAAATAGAAGGCTGCACATTTTAACAAATCCTACAAATTTTACGAAAACAAATTTATAAAGAGCTAAAAACAACACAAACATTGAATGTTTCCTTAAAACTACATACATACTGATTGATTATCATTTGGCCACATAAAGTAAGAGTAAAGTAAAATATTCAGTAATTAAACTTTGATATAAAATCTGTATGACCATCAACTACATGTAATACGATTGAATCCTCTATTTCCATTCCATTTAGGATTTGTTCTCTCGTCAAAACAACTTCACAATTGCTTTCAGGCGTTACAAAAACAACACGATTTCTTCTAGTTTGTAAAATATTTCCAATTACTAACTACAATAATTTCATCAAACTTAACAAAAATCAATAAATAAAAATATACCTTATGTTTATACTTATTCATTGAATCTCTAGCTTTAGTTATCAGAATATTTTCATCGGTTTCTAATTTAAAAGACACCACGTATGCATGAGGCACCCACAGACTAACAAGTGGAGCAAGTAGTTTAGGTACTAACTGAAGACTAATAGTAGGAGCACCAGCACCAGACTGAATTTTGTGAGTTGGCTGTAAAAAATATATGATTAATGCACACATGACATGAAATATAAATCAGTGTTTGATTTCAAAAAAAGAAAGATAGTGCAAGATTTATCTAATTTTACATACAAACTATTGCAGCGAATAAGTAACAATAAGGGGTTCATCAATTATCATATACGTTGTACAAAGGCCGCCAAATGTAGGACAAATGTTTCAAATGTCGAATAAGTATACATAATTTTTGTAAATGTCATAACGCGGTCACCTTCGTTAGAAATAAATTAGACGAGAAAGAAAAATGATTAAATTTGGAAGGACAAACCCAATATTTATTTCTTCTAAATATATTGTAAACGTAATAATCCAAGATAATTCATTTATAAACCGTTGAAATAAAAAAATCCATAAATCATACAATGTGTTATTAATTAATAAATACATGTTATATTGTAATACAAGAATGCTAATGATGTGCAACTGAAAATTAAGATAAAATTATATCAGGGTATTATGCAATAAGTAAAACCACACAGTTATATTGAGGAAATAAATTAATGCAGAAACCACTAACAAGCAGAGACTCTATTTAAGACATGGCTAGACATTCACGGTCAATTGCAACAACAATACAAAGTATGTGATATAATTAACGTAACAGTAACTTTGTACATAAGCATAGATTAAATTTATTACATTGTATTACCAAATCCTGACTACAATTAATAGGATTTTTAAAGAGGGAGAGATTTGATACAACAATTAAGCACGATAGTTAAAAATTAAGTTCAGCAAGTTAATTAGAACCATAAAAATGTAATAATACAAACAAGTAGTATGGGGAAAGGGAAGTTGAAAGTTGAGCGAAACACAGCTTCTAGATATAAATATAGATTCCATGACATGCGCCTTCTGTTTTTAACTATGCCTGCAAGAACAGGACAGATTTCAATTCACGTGTTAATGGAATTAACGTCGGAATGACTGGTTAAAAAAGCGGTAGGAGCCCGAGAGTTCATCTCTCCAATAATTTCGATTTTGTGGCATGTTGTGTTAAGGCAGCTGCTGTTTGTTGACTAACCCAAGTAATTGTTGCAAGAAAAATTGATGTTGCTGGACACCCTTTAAGTTTCTACAAATCATGAATAGAAACGAGTTTTTATGTTGATAATTAGAGTTATGTACGTGTGAATTTTAAATCTAAGTTAAAATGGTCCATACTTCTGCAGTTGGAAATTAAAAATCATGAAAGTAATTATAATTGGTGGAATTTAGTGTTAGTTAAAGCATAAAACTTTAGTGTTTTAAATGGACAATGACATGAGAAAAATTTAGTATTTAGCGTTTGCTATGTTGTTGTTAACGGCAATTTCAAACAAAGGGATTTAGTATATCTTATGTAATTCAACATAGGAAACGGAAAAATTAGAGTGATAATTTTATTGATAGATTTCATTTTTTAAAGATTTGATTTAGTAATATTTGGCCAGTTTGAAAATAAAAAATTAGGTTTTTAGACATATTTGTAAATATATGTCAATAAAGGTTAAACATAGGTAAATTTCATTTGCATTTATTTATGAACTAGATAAAAATTAGGTCATTCACGAAGAATATCCAGTGAACCCAATGATAAAGTCGTATTTGGTAGAGGCCTTGATTTCGAGAATTTATTCTACGAGATTGTAGAAAAAGGTAATCTATAATGTGATCAGAGAATTAGATAGTGAAAGTAAGCGAAAATATAATAGAGTTAGAAATAAGATAGTATTTGAGTGTAAAAAGCTAGAAATAAATGGATGGAAGAGAATTGTAAGGGAATACAAGATGATTTGGGAGTAGGTAAGACAGAAAGAGCTTACAGAGCAGTTAAAAAGTTTTTTGGGGAAGATAGAAAAAAATATAATGGGATTAAAGATGAGAATAATGAGCTTCTAATAAATAAAGTTAAGGTAACAGATATATGGAAAAGATATTTAAAAGATTTATATAAGGGAGACGATATGGATGAGTTACAGAACGACCAAGAAGAGAATGTAGAAATAGGGTTCTCAATATTAAGAGAGGAATTTGATAGAGCTGTTAGGGATCTTAAACTAAATAAAGCGCAGGGGATAGAGGATATACCCGCAGAATTAATAAAATATGCAAGTCAGAAAATTTTATACAGATTATATGAACTAGTAAAAGGAATATATGACACAGGCGAGGTCCCAATAGATTTCGAAAAAGATATTATTATCCTAATCCCAAAAAAGTCAGGAGCTGATAGGTGTGAGAATTTTAGAACAGTTAGTTTAATTTCCCACGCTTCCAAAAATACTAACAATAATAATTAAAAATAGAGTAGAAACTTTGACTGAGAATTATTTAGGCAAAGACCAATATGGTTTTCGTAAAGAAAAAGGCACTACAGAACCGATACTAATGATTAGGATAATTATTGAAAAAAAGATTACAAAAAAATAAAAAGACATTTCGTGTTTGTAGATTTAGAAAAAGTATTTGATAGGGTTAATTGGATTGTTATGTTCAGGGTTTTGCAAAAAATAGGAATCTCTCATAGGGATAGAAAAATTATTTACAGTCTGTATAAAAACGAAAGCGTAGTAATTAGATTTGATGAAATAGAAAAGGAAGCTAAGATTAGAAATGGTGTATACTATCTCCCTTGATTTTTAATGTTTATATTGAGGAAGTTTTAAACTTAGCTAGAGAGAGAAAACAGATATGTATTAGTGTATAGGGACAGAAAATAGACATGGTAGGTTTTGCAATTGATATAGCCATTATAGCAGAGTCTGGAAAATAGTTAGGAGACTTTTTAAATATTTTAGATGAGAGTAACTATAGTATGAGAATTAACTCAGAAAAGACAAAGATAATGACAAGTGAGTTATAACCTAATTCTAAACCAAAATTAAAAATAGGTAATACCGAGTTAGAGGAGGTAGATGAATTTTGCTATTTAGGTAATATAATTACAAAGGACGGACGTAGCAGAAGAGATATAGTAGCTAGAATAGCTCAAGCTAAAAAAATTTTTCGAAAAAAGAAAGACACCAATAGCTAATAGTATTAGTTTAGATAATAAAAAAAGTTTCTTAAAGTCGTATGTATGGAGCGTTCTATTATGCGGTAGTGAGACTTGGACAATTAAAGAGGTAGATAAAAAAAGATAGAAGCTTTTGAAACTTGGTGTTGTAGGAGAATGTTAAAGATTCGTTGAACAGATAGAGTAACAAATGAGGAAGTTTATAGAAGGATAGGTGAGGAACCCTATATGTGGAAACAATTAAAGGTCAGGAGAATGATAGGGCATCAGTTAAGGCATAAGGAACTATTTAGTAAGGTCTTTGATTATTGACTACCAAATAAAAATAGAGTAGGAAGACCTAGACAAAGATATATTAGTCAAATTATTGGAGATTTAGGTTGTGAAGGGTATGTGGACCTTTTTAGACTAGCCCAGAATAGAAAAGAATTTAGAGCTGCGTCAAACCGATCTTAAGTTCAAAAACAAAACAAAAAAAAATAAATAAAAATCAGTTAACTAAATGTCACTATGACATAACTCACAATCAGTTAGCGGTCTGGCATGTTGGCAGCGATTCGTTGCTTAAGCCTTACCATAACATATAATTTAACACTGTTCCTTTTTTGGAGGGGAGAACCAGGTAATATTTCATTTCCTTATAAATGGAAATCGTGTAAACATGTTGGAGTTCTTTAACAATCATCGGGTTGCTAATATCTATGAAGAGCCAGGTATATAAGAAAAAGATAGAAGAGTATAGGAAGACTTATACCACGCTATATTAATCAAATTATTAGAAATTTAGGTTGTGAAGGGTATGTAGAACTTTTTAGATTAGCACAGAATAGAAAAGAAGTTAGAGTTGCATCAAACCGACCCTTAAGTAAGGTCGAAAACAAAATGATGATGATAATGTGATAAATTTAGGAAACCAGAACCAAAGGAAACCTATGTGGAACAACTAACTATCTTTCATTTTGCGTAATAATGTAGGTATTGCCAAGACAAGATGATTTTATGCCCCTTAATTATGACAGTAGAAAAAACCTTGCATGGTAAGTAAATATTGTAACGTGGTTTGTGTGTATTTCAGCCATTTTATTATTTTTATATTTTATATATACTTAGAGATGAGTTTGAATCATCATTAAAGTCTGAAAAATAATAAGACACCGGTTATAGATAAGGTGCAAGTAGAAACTCTAAAAGCCGCTGGACAAGCAGTAACAGAACGTCTCTTTCAAGTAGTAAGTTATATGTACGAGACCGGCAAGATATCCAAAGATTTCAAAAGTAATACCAAAAAAGAAATGTGTAGATAAATGTGAATATTTTTTAACAATAAGTTTGACAGCACACATGTGTCAAAAATACTAACTAGAGTTGTACAAAGGCAGATGGAAAAACGGTTCAATTTGGGTTTAGGCAAAACAGGGGAACACAGGAGGCCATTTTAGCTTTATGCATGATAATGGAGAAAACAATATATAAGTTTTGTAGATATGGAAAAAGAATTTAATAATGTAAAATGGAACAAAATGTTCAAAATACTAAAAAAAATTGAAACGAGTTATGTGGATAGATGGCTAATACACAGCTTATACAAGGAGCAAACAACTGTAATAGAATTAGAACAGGAACATAGAGAAGCAAATATTAGGAATGTGACGATCTCAATTTGTAATTCAGTCTTCACATGAGATAAAGAAAAACATGTTATTGCTTATGTACAAATTGTTTTCTAAGTTGAAGGTTAAAATCTGATATTCCAATTTTGCTACTTACTTTCTGTGTTTTATTTTTATTATTGATTATTATTATTATTATTATTTATTATTATTTTGACAACAATCCTATGTCATGGATGGAAACGTAAATAAAGACGATTTTAACAACTCTGAGTGGTTTAAATTCCAAAGAAGATTAAGAAAAATACAAAACAAACCACAACAAACATCAGGCAGTACATACTAGACTAGAAGTAATTGGCACCAATAAATTTGACGGATTGAAAACTTTACAAGGTAAATGGTGTTAGTAACGTAACTTGAAATTGCACCTAGATAAAATTTTTATCGTTATTCAATTTTGCTCTATTTTCTTCTATATAGTGCTATTGGGACCCATTCTTGCACCATTGTAGTTAGCCGATGCATCCTTATTTTGTTACGAGGTTCCCATTCGTTTTGGGCAATTCCAAATTTAATAACTTAATGCTTCAAATTTCCATAACATATAATTTTATATCATACTTGTGCCTTTTATTTTTTGAATACTGCTATAACATCATTGTTTCATTTAATATTTATTTTCCAGCACCACATGGTTCAAATTTTTTTACTTAAATATTTAATCAATTACCTTACTGTACAACGAGCTTTATCGTGTTGTTGATTGGATGCCAAATGTAGATGCCTGACGAACAGAAAAACTTGTTCATTGTCATCTAATGTCTATAAAAAATGAATTACTATAGAACTTGTCTGTTTACCAATAATTAATTATTTTGTTTATTTCGACGAATAAAAGACCTTAGACATGCCGACTATTGTAAAATCTCCAATGTCAGTTAAAGCATCACGAAAGCACAAAACGCGAGCTACAGTAGGCAAGATATTTTAACAAGTTCACTAATATTTACCTACTAATGCAACACATAGTGAAAAGGGCTGATGAGGAATATAATGGTACAATTTGAAAAACCTCCAGTTACTTTGAATGCTATAAAATTTCCCAGAAATATTTGTACAGCAAACCAATAAAACCACAAAAATGTATAAATCTGATCATACCAATTAACCAACGGAGTTGATTTAACTTGGATCTCGTCTTACATTATTGAAACACAAACAAATGCAATGACTTTATGGACAACAAGTTGTATGCGGTCAAAAATAATCCTGACTATTGCCATACTAAATCCCAAGCTAGAACAAAAGCTTTTAGCTGCTATTTGGCCCCATGGAAAAAATAAATAACTTTACTGCAAGTGAGACACAAAAATAAAATTTTCCATCTGTAATAAACTATCCGTTCTGGATGGACCTGCACCTTAAAGAAGTTCTAAAATACTAGAATGAGTAGAATGGCTTGCGTGTTTCAGTGAGCTAACGAGCCGAACCATAGGTTAACCAAATTAGTAGGGTCTATAGTGAGAAACCAGACTAGGACTGATCCCAGAAAGAAGTCAGCCGCTTTTTCGGTAGTTACAGTGGCATAGACCGTATCTGTATGACACTCTAAGACACACTATTGCGATGTGGAAGGCAACAGGAAACCAACACACTACACTACATTTGATTTTCCAAAATGCTCCATCCAAAGGTACTACATTGGCCAGGAAACAAGTTTATTTTTAACTTGAAAATTTTGAATTTAGCCGAACCATTGCTGTTCCAAGCAAGGTATGGATATTTAACATGCGTAACAACACACACACGAGACCTCCATTTTACCTATCATCCAAACAAGGCGTATTTTTGTGAAAAATGCTCCCCTAACATTTTTCAAGCAGACCTTGTCTGGATTCGAAGCCGGGACCCTGGGCATAGTAGTTCCACGTAATCAACTATGCCACAGTGCCGCCACCCAAATACATGGTATACCAAAATGTTTTCAAAAATGATGGCATTCTCTAAGGTAAAAGATTCCAGAGTTAAAATAATCCCCCATTCCGATCTCTGAGAGGGGACTACTTCGGAAGTTGTGATCGGCAGTTCAATAAGAAGAAAATATAACCCGAGAACATCTTGCAAGTCGTAGCATGGAATGTTAGACACATGAAGCGAGTAGATAACCTAGAGAATTAAAAAACTGAAATGGATATGTTAACATTAGATATAGTAGGAATCAGTGTGGTGGCCAATGGTGCAGGATTTCTGGAGTGGAGAGTTTAGGGTAATTCATACAGGACTGGAGGAAGGAAATTCAGTTGTGGGGATAGTTATGCAGAAAACAACAGACATGTATAGAAAACTACTTACAAAAGTACGAAAGAATACTCGTGGTTAGATTAGACTCTAAATCAGTAAATACAGTAATAATACAAGTTTACATACTCATCTTTAGCTATAGTGAAGAAGAGATGTACAAAGATAACTAAAACATGCTAAAATTAGTAAAAATTTAATAATTCTAGGAAATTTCAATAGTGTGTAATGCTAGTACATTATTTAATGAAACATTAAGTAGAAGGAAAGAATTTATAAATTTTAGTTAGATAGATGAGCTAAGTAAGAAAGCACCCTGAAAAATATAGAAGCTTCGGTAGTTTACATTTAAGAGCATTGCTATTTTAATAAAATATTAAATTAGAATAAATAGTAAAACACCTAGTACATTATATACAGACATTAATAAATATCAGGACTTTATACACCATCATATTAAATTCAGAAAAATTACAGATAGCCTTGGGAAATAACCGGCATGTTAAAGTTATTTGTACAAATTCAAACGTGTTCAAAAACTGATTAACCACAGGATCGGATTCATACACTCCAATAACCATATTCTCATAAATTACAACTGCAAAAAATTTGCTAGGAGTAAAAACAAATGATGCAGTTTTTGGGGTATCAATTGTAAAACCGTCTGAACAAAATGATAGTTTACACGAACATAGCGGTATTGATCCCGAAAATCGAGAAGGTTAGACGCACTATAGCAGGACAAGGGCATTGGGTAATAACCTGACGACGTTGTATCTTATAAAACTGCTAGATAATACGAGGGAATCAGTTCGGATCAGATTGTTAAACACCACTTAGCAAACTCTTAAAACTCAATCACGGTGCAACACAGCAGTTCAAAAACATACATTAACTTACAGAGCAGTTTTCAAATACTGAGGTATTAGAATGGCCCTCGGGAGTGACTAAATGCGGACATCACATACCGAGCTCATGAAAAATGGTTAGAATTTTGCCTGCGAGGAGTCTTGGTCATTGATGTGGATGGAATTTCGAAGAAATGAAACAAAAAACTGTAAGTTAATTGAATTATAACTATCACATGTGTTTGTTGTGTCTAAAAATTGTAATTGATCATTAACATTCATAAATTTGTGGAAGCTAAATCTTATTAAGAACTGTTAATGTTGGTGCATACTCCAATAAATTAAAAGAATATTGCATCGAATTGTCCTGCATTAAAGTTCATTAATTTAGAGGAAAACTAGCAAGTAAAAATTACCTTGATTGAATTTCGACAAAGTAATATTATTGAATTTCTTTGTAGCTAAATGCAGATTTGGCCAAATTTGCATACATCATAGTTCTTGTTAACTTTTTTTATTGTTATTTACTGTAAAATTATGTTATACAAATAAGTTAGGTGTATACAAACTTATTTATACACAGACCGCAACATAGTAATTATGAAAGCCATGCTTAAATTAAAAAATTTGAAAAAAGGGCACTTTGACTTTAAAGTCGCATGAATTGTTGAAAGACATCGCGAAAATTTCTAAAACCAATGAACTAGAAGGAGAATGGACACTAAATCAAGTTTAGACATAGCGAGCAGAGATATTCTGGGTATACACAAAAAATTAGGCGTCGCCGTGGATCAATGTAGTAAGCGTAAGACTACGGATCCCAAGGTCCCGGGTTCAAACCCGACACGGCCGACTGCTTGAAAAATGGCAGGTGAGCATTTTTCACAAATATTACGCCCTCGTTCGGATGAGAGGTTAAATGGAGGTCCCATGTGAGTGTTGTCACGCACGTTAAAGATCCATACCTTGCTTGGAATGGCAAGGGTTCGGCAAAATTCTAAATTTCCAGGCAACAAAAAAAAACTCGCCTCCTGGCCAATGTAGTACCTTCTGGTGGAGCATTGGAAATATAAATGCACGGTATACACAAAAAGAAAATAAGAAACCATGGATAACAAAGGACATCCTTAATTTAATAGAAGAAATGCAAAAATACAAAAACAAACCGTACGAAACAGGGAACAGTGATACATAGCCACTAAAATGGGAAATTATTCAAAAATGCATGAAAGCTAAACAATAATGGATTGGAGAAAAATGCAAAGATGTACAAACTAAAATAGGAATAGAAAAAGGGAGAAGAAGTATGCATACAGATTAGAATAAATTTTAAGAATATAAAGCGTACAGCAGAAATATAAGGGGCATGAGAAAAGACATCATCATAGAAAATTTAGAGAAAGTGAATAGGTAGCAAGAATACATAGGGAATTTATATGCAGAACAGAAAGTAGAAGCACTAGAACTGGAATAAGACATTGAAAAGGATATCCTGCACTTAAAGACCAGTTTGAACTAGCATTTAAGAGCTTGAAAAATAATAAGGCGTCAGGTACAGATAGAGTACAAACAGAAACTCTAAAAGCCGCTGGAACAGGCAGTAAGTAACAGAACATCTATTCCAACTTGTAAACTATATGTAAGAGACAGGCAAGATGTCCAAAGATTTCAAACGTAGCACCATAGGCACTTACAAAAAAAGGGAGGAACAGATAGATGTGAAAATTTTCGAGCAATAAGTTTGACAGCACATGTGTCAAAAGTATTTGGAATTGTACAGAGACGGATGGAAAAATGGGTTGCACAAATACTAAAATACCAATTTGGATTTAGCCAAATCATGGAAACCTGGGAAGTCACTGTAGCTTCAAGGTGATAATGGAAAAAACAACAGAAAATGAGAAAGTGTGTATATAGGTTTTGTAGATCTGGAAAAAGCATTTGACAATGTAAATTGGCAAAAACATATTCGAAATACTCGGGAAAATAGAAATGAGTTATAGGAATAAATGGCTAGTACATGGCTTCTACAAACAGCAGTAATAGAAATTGATCAGAAAGGTAAAAAGTAAGCATTAGGACAGGGATGTGCGTTATTCCCATTGATTTTTAACTTGTATATCGAAGAGACAATAAATACTGCCAAATGCAGAAAGACATTTGGAATTAGTATGTAGGGACAAACAATTAATATGTTTAGATTTACTGATGATATAGCGGTATTAGCATCTAGCAATGAAGAGTTAAAAGCAACTCTTAAAAAAATGGAAACAATACTAACAGAGAGATTCAGTACGAAAGTTAACAAAAATAATATTAAAGCACTAGTATATAAATAAAAAACCAGAATTTACAAGAGGTTAAGGATTTATGCTACCTAGGAAGTCAAATAACACAAGATGGGAAAAGTGCAAAAGATATAAAAACAAAGATTAGCACAATGTCATGCTGCATTTAACAAGAAAAAGCAATTACTATGTTCAAAGACAAGAAACGTGGGAACTGGGAAAATATTGCTGAAAGTATCAGTAGAGCAGAGCACTGTACGACTGTGAAATGTGGATAGTATGAGAAGCAGACAGGAAAAAGATAGAAGCCTCTGAAATGTGGTGCTACAGACGATGATATGGTCAGACAAAATTAAGAACACAGAGGTTCTAGAAATAGTAGGGAAAGAAAGATATCTGTGAAAAACGGTACCAAAATAGGAGAAATAGAATGATAGGGCACGTTCTAAGGCATGACGGAATAGTGCGTGATATATTAGAAGCTGAGATAGGAAAAAAGAAGAGTAGAGTTAGAACTAGATTAGACTATTGTACGCAGATAATAAAATATATACTGTGAAAATTTCAGGAAAATGTGTAGGTTAGCTCAGAGTAGGAAACAATAGAGGTACTCATACGGCCAGTTCCAGGACTGATAACTTAATGATGAGTAAACCATGTTGCAAAAACTACTAGTACTACCATAGATCAACAAAAAATTAAATAAAGACTCCTTTGGCACCTAAATAAGAAGATTATTCTCCAAAGTATCTTCAACAGCATGTTAGGAATTTTTTAGATGGAGAGGAAGTACTGAAAACATACAGCTTTTGGTCAACTATTCTGCTTTATAATGATCTTAAATATTCCTAACTTCTTAATTACGGTCTTTAATGAAGCCGTAAAAAACCTTTTATTTGAAAACATAATTAATATTACTAACTGTTTTTTTATAACGGAGATAGTACGTATATTTTATAGTACGATTTATATAATGCTAAAAAAGACTGCATTGCCTTAAGGCGACCTTTTCCTATCTATCATCAGCAATAGTATACAATCGTTAGCTCAAATAAATGAAACTTGTACCATATTAATGACAGCTTATAACAATATACAGGGTGAATGAGACAACCCGTATTAGTATTTTTTTTAAGGAACGGTGAGTCGTAGAGAGTTGGGATACAAACATTTATTATAAAAGTCATACTAAAGATACGAATGGTGATATTATTATTTCTCGAAAAAGTCAGCATCACAAGTAGTTTTGTCCACAATGTCCAGAACTTCAAAATCTTAAATGGCACCATAAGTCGAAAAACGTATTGTTCAAAAGATCGTTAAAAAAGAAAAAAGTTTTGTAGGAAAAATTATTTTACTACTACCACCCCTTTTAAGTAATATTCGATTAAAGTTATTAAATTTGAAATGCGTTGTTAACAAACAAAATTGAAAAGTTACAAGTGTTCAAAATGTCTTTCATTTACTTCTAAACACTGTTGAGCTCTTTTAGTTACACTATCAGTGGCTCTAAGTATTTCTTCATTGCTTAATGAAAGGCAAGCATTCCGAATTCTCAGCTTCATATCCTCTCGTTTCTTGTTTTTTCGATATATATAAATAGTTTATCGTATTCCTGGCAACTATGGAAAAATGAGCTGGGCAGCCATCTTGCTGAAACCACATTCTAGCTCGTATTAAAAAAGAGGCATTTTCCAGTAAGTCGATTAAGTCGTTACCTAAAAACTCGACATATCGTATTCCATTCAGAGTTCCTTCGAAAAAATAAGGGCCTATGATAGATCCGCCAAGAATACCACACCACGTATTAACACTCCAAAGGTGTTGATTGTCAATAGTTTGTAGCCAGTGAGGATTTGTTTGCGATCAGTAATGCGCATTGTGAATATTGACTTCTCCAGTGCTTTTAAAACTAGCTTCGTCAGTTCATAAAACTCTCCTAGGAAAGTGGGGACCTTTATTTAGTAACCAATTACAAAAAATGAGTCGACCTTGAAAATCATTCTCACTTAATTCTTGATGCATGTGTATGTGGTATGGATGGAATTTGTGATCCTTTAAAATTCTGCATACAGAGTATTGGCTAATTTCAGAATCTCTTGCAAGTGATCTCGTTGAAATATGCGAATCAACAATTACTGCAACGAGAATATCAGGTTCCTTGTCATTACGTACATGTCTTGTAATTCTATTTCCGTGATTGTACGTTGGTTGCACCTGCCCTGTAGTACAAATACGTGCTGCCAATCTCCAAAAAGCATCGAAGGATTGATGGGCACGATGAGGACATCTTTCAGCATACATTCTTTCAACCGCTCTGTAATTTTTTCTGCACTCTCGCAAAACCATTAACATGTCGAAAGCTTCTAAGTTTGAAAAAGGCATAATTTCACTAATTTAAGTTAAGTTAATTCACTTTCTAACAGAATTCACTTTTAACTTTAATCTATCCCCAAACAGATATCACTAACCAACAACAAGTTATCAATTTAAACAATGGGTAATTTGACGATAGATTAATACAACAAATGGAATTATTGACATTAAAACGTGTTTGTAACATTGTTTAATTTGGTAACTAGATTTTAAAAGCCAACTTTTCAATTTTGTTTGTTAACAACAAATTTCAAATTTAATAACTTAAATCGAATATTACTTAAAAGGGGTGCTAGTAGTAAAATAATTTTTTCTACAGAACTTTCTTCTTTTCTAACGATCTTTTGAACAATACCTTTTTCGACTTATGGTGCCATTTAAGATTTTGGAGTTCTGGACATTGTGGACAAAACTACTCGTGATGCTGACTTTTTCGAGAAATAATAATATCACCATTCGATTCTTTAGTATGACTTTTATAATAAATTTTTTATCCCAACTCTCTAGGACTCACCGTTTCTTTAAAAAAAATACTGATACAGATGGTCTCATTTACACTGTATAAACATCAATCATTAATTGTTGTATGAATTATATACAATCACAAGAAAGAGACTACGTATGAGTAAAGCAGTAAAAAAACTTGTAAATAATATTGTAAACATTTTGAATGTGTTTAGACAAGCATTTTTGATATTAATAGATAATTGGTTCCATCGGCAAGATATTTATACATTAAACAGACTAGAGAAACATGATGAAGAATTGATAACGTAAAACTCATGGCAGATGGCATGTCATGATTTGAAAGAAATCAGAAAGGGGATCAAAAATATGAGAGTTGATTGCCCTATGATACTATACATTTTAATCGATTTCAATATATCATGAAACATAATCATATTAAGTAAATAAATATTATACGCATGTCAATTCTGTAAGCGTTCCACGATAACATTCAAAAATTAAAAATGTTTGTATTGAAGTCTGTACATACATCAAAATGTTATAAACATTTTACCTATAGAAACACTAAATTATTACTTTAATAAAACGTGTTCGAAAAAAATTGATAGTGATTTGGTTGCTACCTAAAAAATATACTAACCATCTCATTTGAAGGAATATAAAAATCTGACACAGCAGCAGCTAAATATAATAATGCCTTATATTCAAAAGATGCTAAACATTCACAAGCAGCACGTAACAGCCAAAAATAGTCTGATACTGTAGTAAATGTTACATATAAAATTTTGCCGCCTTCCTGAGCAGATTTATACCTAGCTAATATTGGTGCAACTACATCAACGCAATGGGGTTTTACTGAAAAATATAATTTAGCTTAGAAAACTCTGACACATGTTGCAGAACCTGCAATAGTGGTACTTGGTCCTCTTTCATTAAGTTCTAACATATCCATAAACTTTTGACCAGTAAAATGCCTTGTAAAAGGTTCTAAAGATTTTAGGCGATGTAAAAATATGACATTATAATCATGTTCCAAAAAATATTCAGCGGATGCTGCACCTCTAGTTCCTGCACTAAAATTATCTACAAACCTTACAGTATTGTGTTCTAAAGGAATAGTAGTTCCACCAGACTGTAAATGAAATGGGATAATTTAACCTTAAAATAGTGTTGGAATACATACAGTTATTAATACTATTCTTTGACCTGTTTTATTGTGACGTTCGCAAAATTCTTTTAATAATTTTCTATTATCTTCAAAATCGCTGGGAGGTAAATGAGTAGAGTAAAATTCTTCCCAATGCGATGCCATACTTTAATGAAGGAGGTTAAAACCCTCAGAAAGTGAGGTTATGCGTTTTCAGAATTCAGAAATTAAAATTACAGTAAACTAAAGTATACTTTTTTATTTACTTTATTTACAGTATTTAGTTGGCATTACAACAATAAAATCACAATTTTTCAGCTAATTCGACTAACTAATTCATCTTTCAGTAAGTGGGAGGCTTTTCCAACTTGCTGTAGTCTATGGTCGGCGAATAAAACTGCAATAATACACAAGTTTAATACAATTCCTTTCAATATGTTGATAGAAACCTTGTACTGCTTATTACGATAGGCATCATTGGAATGGCCTGGATTATGTTTGTCGCGCCATGCAACATCTGGGTTGAAGAGGGCTAACCTTATGGTATATGATATTGCACCACCAACAGCAATAGAAACGGAGATGAACAATGGAATTAGCTATAAATTACAATGTATATAATAAACATATAAAGAGAATTGGTATTCGAATCAAAATATTTATGTAATAAGAAACAAACTAACAGGTTTATGCTTGCTTAAAAGGGTGAACAGCCCACTCATCCTTAGGTCTTTCTTTTAGACAAATACAAATTCCTGCGCAAAAATACACACTTCTTTTTGAACTTTTAGAATAAATCGATTTTAAGGCTTTTTTATAACAGCACACTTGTGACAACTGACAGTCGTACTATATCAAGGTCATAAATGCGATTATATAAGAATATTAGCAATAAGAAACCTAAACTATGGTTATAATTTCAAAGAAAATACAAATACCTAATTATTTTATTTCGAATTTAATAGGAATAAAATGCACAAAACATGATTATTGGAAAAATTACAGAATAATTTGACTGTAACTTCCGGAACTTGAGGAGGGAAATACAAATATCTTTTGACTGCACATGTTTACAATGCATTTCCATTTTAAAACGAAAATAATCAGAAAGCATTTATGTTCAAAAACACGAGAATTGGAGTTACAGCCAATTTTTTTTGGAGTTCCTAATTTAGTATTAGTGCTCTTAGTGCATGGAGAACTCGAAATATTTGAATCTGTAGCTAAACCGCCAACTAAATGTTCCTCTCACAGATTACTTTATCTATGTCATAGAATAATAGATATTATTCTATGTTTATGTGTCAAATACATGCACAGATAAACTACTATAAAATGTACAACAGGAGATTTTAGGAAGTTATGATGAAGGGTAAATAAGACCTGATCAGAGTTATCGTAAATGTCTGGAAATAAAGTTAAAATAATGCGCACAAATGGGGTCTTTCGACCAAGTGTAAATGTGTTAGACTAAATACTTTTATAAATGATAATTTAAAAAAATTCATTTTTCTCAGAGTTTGGGAATGGATAACTAGTAATTGATCATACTATGCCAGTATTTGGATCGTTCAGATTACTGTACATAAAATACGATATACATACACATATAAATCATAAACTTACAGTTGCTATAATCAAATTAAAATTGATTTTAAGTATGTTGAATAAATTGCTTGTCTGATCAAATTTTATTCTGAATCCTTTTGGTATTATTTCGTTGTTCCTGCATTTTATTAGGGACGTGAGTGAATTTTTGGAATGAGATAGCTTTAGGTTTAGATTGTCCAAGTGTCTAAAACAAATACAAATTTCAGGCCCGTACCTGACTTGTAAATACTCCCTGTATGTTTGTTGTGGTTTGTTAACTATTCTTTTTAATCTTTCTTGGTAATAAAACCACTTATATTTGTTAAAATGATCTTCATTTACGTCTCGATCCATGACCTAGGATCGTTGTCAATTTCACGTTAAGCGTATTGGCTACTTTAAAAAGCCGTTTCCAGGACGCAATACAAATTGAAAGTACTCATTCTTCAAAACTTTAAAATTTTCACCTAATGTATTTAAATCAAAAATTAATAGATCAAAGTCACCTTCAATTTATGTCATATATGTTGAGTAAAATTAAGTATCATCATCATTAGGTCTTCAGTTCTGGAAATGATTAGATGCGTACCATCATTGTTTCCTGTTCTATAAGTATATACACGATTTATCTACAAATTCTGGATATACTGCATCAGCATACTACAAATCAAAAAATTAGGTACAACCTAGATAAAACCATCTTGGACGAAAAACACATCCGACATTCTGCTCATTTTCAACTTCGACATTGCAATTTAATGACGCATCAAAAAATCCTCATTCTTGTTTTCAACCTGTGTATTGACCATTGTAACTGACACAGTTTGAAAACATATCAGTCTTTTTTTTAATACATTAGCCTTTCTTTTAAGTTTTTCTTTTACTTTTTTTTGTTTTTCGTTTTTGAAGAACTTTCTCTGTGTGGATATGCAACCAACCATACTATTAATTAATTAACCTGTAACCACGCAGCATACAAATAAATAACATGCTGCGCTAAAACACTCTTCACCCAATAATGGACTCGTCCAACATCGCGCGAAATACAAATAGAACCGTCCGAATCATACATTAGATAAGTTGTCCAAATGTACAATACAAATAAACCTCGGTGCAAAAGCAGCTCCAAACAGGGCAAATTACTTCTTAGCGTGTTTTTTTATGAAAGCCACCGAACTTTTTGGAGGGAACATCAGAATATTACAAAACGAAAGTCACCAAGCTCCTCCTGCAGCATGGGTTTCTTGAGAATTAAACCATATAAACTATATTTATTTAATTATTCTATTTTTTTGGCAATACAACTTGACACAACTGTTTCTTTTTACATAACTACTGTTATCTGCTTTTACAAGCTAAGGTATTTTGATAATGTTGGGTTTTTTTAATACCCCTTAAAGGACAACATTATATAGGTACTTGATAACTTAAAGCTTTTTTTTAACTTTATTATCATACATAACAAAATTAGTACTAAAATATTTCAACAAGAGCAATTCTTTAAAAAATAGTTTTAACTAATGGTTTGGTTAAAATGTCAGTAAATTTTCACTAGCCACATGTACTGTGCTCAACTGATTTTCAAGATATTTTTCACGAACAAAATAATAACATATATCAATATGTTTAGAGTGTTTGTGTAACATAGGATTCTTTATCAGTTTGACAGCATTCAGATTATCAATATGCAATACTGGTTGAGTATTCAAACTTGTGATTTCTTTTAATAAGCGCTCTAACCAAATGTCTTCTTTTGCAGCTTCGTTTGCAGCAACAAATTGAGCTTCAGTAGTCAATAGTGCTACTTATCTCTGTCTCTGGCTAGACCAAGAAATGGCACCCCTGAAAAAATACTAACAACACCAATGGTTGGCCTTCTTGTTTTTGGATCCCCCTAAAATCTGTCACTGTCAATCTTTAATTTACCATCGCTTCCTGCGTTGTAAACCAAGCCAAAATGCATTATACCTTTGAGATACTTGAATATGCGTTTAACGTTGAGCCAATCTTGATGATAGGGTTCTGCAAGATTTTGACTCACACAACTAGCTGCATATTACATTAGATTACCAACTTCTTCACGATATAGCACTTTTCAATCGCATTTTTTGGCTCTTCTTTTTCCAAAACCTGTTGGTTTTTGTCAATTGGGGTAGTAACTGCATTACAATCTGACATATTAAAGCGTTGTAGTATCCTCTTTGTGTAGTTTTTTTGAGACACGAAAACTGACCCATCTTTGAACTGTTGAATTTGAAAACCCAAGAAACATGTTGCATTCAAAACAGTTATTTTAAACTCTGCTTTTAATTCACTTAGAAATTGGAAAATAACATTTTTGCATTCAGTCAATAATTAATTTTCCATTTTCAGATGCATTTATATACAGGCATGTATCCGCTTGACTTTCCTGTAATCCATACTTTGAACGAAAAGTTGAGAACTTTTTGGTCCAACACAGTTCTTCTTCTAGATCGCCATGCAAGAAAGCTGTTTTTACATCAAATTTTGCAATGTGTAGCTTTTCATGTGCAACTACACTCAACATATTTCTAATTGAAAACCTAACCACAGGACTGAAAGTTTCATTATAGTCGATACTCATCTTTTGTGAGAAACCGTTTGTTACCATTCGGGCTTTATAGCATTCTGTATCGCCTTGAAGATTTCGTTTAACACAAAAAAACTCACCGGTTATTAATTACCCTTCCACCAGATGGTAAGTCACCTAACTCCCAAGTTCCATTTCCAGCTAATGAATCTAATTCTTCTTGTATTGCTTTTTTCTATTGGACAGAATTTTCTGAAGCAACTACTTCCTCAAATGAGCTTGGATCTTTATCAGCTAGCATTGCAAAATCGTCATACTTCATTGGAGCTTTTAACTTACTGCGATCTTGCAACTGTCGACGCACTACAGCAGAAACATCCTCGTTTGTTAAGAGCTCCTGATCACTTTCGTCTTGCGTAGGACTGGATAATGAAACCAACTGTTCAAGGTCTTTCTTAAAGATGATATTACGGCTAAACTTTAAAGTTTGTAGCCAGGAACGTACACTCTGTTTCCGTCTTTCTCACCAACGTAACCAACGAATATACCTTTTCAAGACTTTGCATCAAGCTTCTTACGTTTCTCTTTGGACACATGGACGAAAAATTCTGGACCAAATATTTTTACATGGTCCACAGCAGCCTTACCAAACCATAACTTGTAGGGTCTTTGTCAACCACATGCGTTAGTCCTGTCTGATTAAGAACATACACAGCTGTTTACGACTCCTGTCCAGAATTTGTGTGACAAATTTTGTTTTGATTGTAGCAAGATACGCGCTGCTTTAACTAGCATCCGATTTTCTTTTTCAGCTGAACTATTTTGTTCAGGTGTGTACGGCATTTTCATACGATGATTAAGTCCAAACTCCGCTGTGAGTGTTTTAACTGCATTGTTGTCGAATTCACCACCGTTGTCTGAGATAAGAACCTTTACTACGTGAGCAACTGTTTTGGTTTCTTTTAGATGTTGTAGTCTGTTTGCAACTCCAGATTTATTGGACAGGAAATAAATAACTCGATACTTGGAAAAATCATCCTTAAAAACCGCATATACCGTTTGCCTCGTATGGATTTCTCAGACTTTGCACCACATACATCTACGTGAATAACTTCCCCTGGAAGCGCAGCTCTGTCTTTGCGTGTGCCGAAGCTTTTGCGATGTTGTTTTCCTAAAATTCAACTTAAACAGAGGACATCATCTTTAACAAAATATCCTTTTTGTTAAGATATCATTCAACATGAGCTTTATTTTGATGACTTAACCTCTCATGTCATAACTGCTATGATTCCGCTACATAAACATGAGCAGGTTTTTCAGGTGTAACTGTACGAACTAACAATCTGTACAGGCATTAATGTCGCTTACCCTTTAGAATAACTTCATCTTCTATATATTTGAAAAAAACAACATACACTCTAAATTTAGAAATGAAATTGCTATTGAAATGCAAGACCCATCGATAATCAACAATTACTTCTTAAATTCGATCAATATTTCAAAAGTTAAAAAATCTAAAATTGCATAATACGGTAATACACGAAAACCTGGAACTGCTGTTTTTAACTTGAGTACTATTAGCTCTGATGAAATATGTAAAATTATCTCTTCAATGAAGACAAATACATTTGGCATCGATTGTATAAATTTACTATGCTAAAATTAATTTTACTCTATTCGTTAGATGTTATCACTCACATAGTAAACTACTCAATAAGCCATGGTGTTTTTCCTGAATTCTGGACACAAGCTATTGTTGTTCCAATTTCTAAGGTGCCAGTTGCCAAAAGTTACAGTGACTTGCGTTCTCTTTGTTTACTACCAACTATGTCCAAAATCGTGGAAGCCATTGAACATAAGCAACTCGGACCATGTAGTAAATAACAACATATTACCTGCACAACAGTCAGGATTCCGCCCTAAATATAGTACTGCTACATGTTTATCTAAAGTTATTACTGACCTCGCAAGGAATATTGATAACTCAGAAGTGACCTTCTTATGTTTATTGGACTTCAGCACAGCATTTGATGTCATCAATCATGATCTCCTTATTGCTAAATTAGCTTACTACATATATGACAACAGTTAGTCAAGATTGATAATAAGCAATCGAACTTCTAGCAATTAATCATGGAGTCCCGCAGGGAAGTATTCTTGGTCCGTTGCTATTTACGATTTTTACTGCTGATTTAATGCAGATATTAATTCTTGACTGCAACATACACATGTATGCAGACGATACCCAGATTTACATATCATGTCTTCAGTCATTATCAAACTACACCATCTTAAAAATGAACATTAATCTTAACCATATCTATAACGTGTGTAAGTAACGGTCTAATTCTCAACCCTAAAAAGAGTACTCCTATGTGCATTGGCACACGAACTGGCTGCATCAACGCAAAATCTAATGCCACTATAGACATCAACATCAACATCAAGGCCGTGATAAAAATAGTAGATACTGCAAAAAAAATTAGGTATTCTTCTTGATTCTCAGCTGACATTCGAACATCACATCAATAAAAAATCAGTCTCTGTTACTTCAAAATGAAGTCGTTATACAAATTTAAAATGGAGCTAAGTTCGACCGTTAAGTGGAAGCTTGTGGACAGCTTACTTTTGAGTCAACTAGACTACTGCTCCACTGTTTACTACAACTTCTTAACACTAAGACTAAGAAACAGGGTTCAAATTATGCAGAATGTATGTCTCAGATTTGCATTTAACATATACAGATATGAGCATGTAACTCCACACTACATCAATCAGAAAATCCTTAAATTTAGCTACAGATCTGAACTTGTTCAGCCAGCTGCACAGGCATTCTACTATCCATTCTCGCTGCTTACGTGATCAAAATCATTTTACCATTCCAAAACATAAGTTTGAAGGATGCTTTGCATACACTGCCGCCAAGGTACTAAATAAATATTCAACAACCTATATCAGAACGAAATCCAAACTCAGCTTCAAATCTTCAGTAAAAAGCATTTTACTTGTGTTTCAAAAAACTGAGCTATAGTCTATAAACTACATCTATAGACATCTATCGACTACTATTCCGTTCATATTTTCTGATGATATTTAATGTGGTGTTATCATATTAGGGTAAAACTAATACCATCTACGGATGAATTATGCCATTTTGAATAACTTTAGTCTGTCAATTTGCTTACTAATTGCATTACTTACTAAATATTTGAATATTTGAAATTTATATGTACTGTGACTTAACTGTAGTTATTTAATACATTTTTTATTATTCTAGTTTGACTTCACAAAAGTCTTTAGTTAAGTTATAAATCCTTTATCTGCAGCTGACGGTATTGAAAACAAATTCTTAACAACTTTCGGTGTATACAATACGTCCGTAAACTTTCTTTCATACCACTGGTTATCCACAAATGCCTTGATCATTACGTCACCTTGACCATACGCTAGCAGCGTATTATTATCCGCTGTAGTAATTGGTCTCGGCTCATTAAACGGTGTATAACACACGAAACAGTCTTTAGATTTTATCATGTGATGACTGGCCCCAATGTCAGGAATCCACAAGTCAAAATCTGACAAACGCGACATTGCCTAATAATGCATGCACTACATTACGAGACTGTGAACTTGAATCAAAATTACATTTATTATTAGGACACGTATTTAGTATGCCCCATTTCCTTGCAAATATTACGTTTATATTTGCTATAGTCTTTCTTCTTAAATTTATTATTTTCTGAAGGCTTGCGCTTACTGCTACTGCCGCCACTGTTACTAGAACGATTTGGGATTTACATTAACTACCAGAGCTTGAGTCTGACCTAACATGGCATGTTTTCTACCCTCATTTCAACCATTGGTAATCGCTCCTGAAGGTATTCAACCATGCACTGTTCATGAGGAACGGACTCCCACGTAGTTCTAAATTCCTTGTAACTGTCCGGTAACATACTTAAGATACGCATAATCAGCAAAGTGATTGGTAAATCTTTATCCTCAACACGACGCGATTCTTGTTGAAGTTCAAGTCAGATCTTTTGTAGCTTAGAAATGTGAGTTGCGATGGAATCGTTGGACTCCTTTCTATACTCGAGCAATTCTAGATGCTGTTCAGAAACACGCTCAAACGTGGCATTTAATTTATCCCACATATCTTTTGCCGAATTATGCATCTCAATTAAACACAATGGCTCTTCACTTAAGGTAGTCATAAGAAGGGTAATGGCATAACCATTAAGACGTTTAAACAATTTCATTCTTGCATCAAATGCCGCAGTTTGTACAACATTTGCATCTGTTACAACTGGAGCAGGCTTCAGAACTGTACCCGTAAGAATTCCTTCAAAATCGTGGTACAATAAATTTGATCCTATTTGGGTTTCCAAACAGGCCAGTTCGACTGATCCTTTAGTTTTGGTATTTGCAATTTGTCCATATTTAATATATAGAAATCTTTATTGCACTACTTTAGTCTTTTGACAGATTTCAAAATTTTTTTCTATCAAAAAGTGGTCCAAATAGAAATTTATTTTACTGAACGCTGCAGCACTGTCCGTAACTGAAATAATCACTTATAATTTATACAGTTTTGTGTGGTTGATGGTGTCTGAGCCCATAACCTGTTGAGAATTAAACCATATAAACTATATTTATTTAATTATTATATTTTTCTGCGACGGGAAAAAATGTGACATTTAATATTTCTTGACAGGTAACAAAATGTCACTTTATATAAAATTACTTTTTCCCAGGAAAAAATGAGTACTTTTCCTGGTAAGTGCAAATAAGTAAGAACACGAAGATATTTAATTTTAGAATATTTTATTATGTATAAGTTACGTTTCCTTAATGTTAAAAGTACAGTTATTAAATGTACATTGCCTGAAAGACATGTTTTTGAACAATTAGGAATGTCTGCTACAGTGGAATTTTCTTGATTTGAAATAATATTTTGTGCCACTGACACAACTGCCGTTGATGTACTTGTTCGCAAATTGGATTCTGTTTCAGCTGATGCACTGCCACACAAACTAAACAGTTTCTTAGCTATTTCTGTCTTGTGCACTATCGATTCATCAACATACCCTTCAGCGACCATTGATGACTTCCAACCACCATGTTTCTTTAGTGTCATCAAGTCTCCCCAGATTCAACTAAAAGTGTAGCAGACGATCTTCGAAATGCATGACCTGTATATGACTTAGCATTTTAAGTCGAAGAAAATTGGCTACTATTTCAGGTACCTTATAAAACTGATTTCTACCCACAACTTGATTGACGCATTTCCCATTGCGATATGCATAAAACAGGCGGCGATCCTTTGCTGCTGCTGGACGAAGTGCCATGTACAGATCTGAACTTGTTCAGCCAGCTGCACAGGCATTCTACTATCCATTCTCGCTGCTTACGTGATCAAAATCATTTTACCATTCCAAAACATAAGTTTGAAGGATGCTTTGCATACACTGCCGCCAAGGTACTAAATAAATATTCAACAACCTATATCAGAACGAAATCCAAACTCAGCTTCAAATCTTCAGTAAAAAGCATTTTACTTGTGTTTCAAAAAACTGAGCTATAGTCTATAAACTACATCTATAGACATCTATCGACTACTATTCCGTTCATATTTTCTGATGATATTTAATGTGGTGTTATCATATTAGGGTAAAACTAATACCATCTACGGATGAATTATGCCATTTTGAATAACTTTAGTCTGTCAATTTGCTTACTAATTGCATTACTTACTAAATATTTGAATATTTGAAATTTATATGTACTGTGACTTAACTGTAGTTATTTAATACATTTTTTATTATTCTAGTTTGACTTCACAAAAGTCTTTAGTTAAGTTATAAATCCTTTATCTGCAGCTGACGGTATTGAAAACAAATTCTTAACAACTTTCGGTGTATACAATACGTCCGTAAACTTTCTTTCATACCACTGGTTATCCACAAATGCCTTGATCATTACGTCACCTTGACCATACGCTAGCAGCGTATTATTATCCGCTGTAGTAATTGGTCTCGGCTCATTAAACGGTGTATAACACACGAAACAGTCTTTAGATTTTATCATGTGATGACTGGCCCCAATGTCAGGAATCCACAAGTCAAAATCTGACAAACGCGACATTGCCTAATAATGCATGCATTACATTACGAGACTGTGAACTTGAATCAAAATTACATTTATTATTAGGACACGTATTTAGTATGCCCCATTTCCTTGCAAATATTACGTTTATATTTGCTATAGTCTTTCTTCTTAAATTTATTATTTTCTGAAGGCTTGCGCTTACTGCTACTGCCGCCACTGTTACTAGAACGATTTGGGATTTACATTAACTACCAGAGCTTGAGTCTGACCTAACATGGCATGTTTTTCTACCCTCATTTCAACCATTGGTAATCGCTCCTGAAGGTATTCAACCATGCACTGTTCATGAGGAACGGACTCCCACGTAGTTCTAAATTCCTTGTAACTGTCCGGTAACATACTTAAGATACGCATAATCAGCAAAGTGATTGGTAAATCTTTATCCTCAACACGACGCGATTCTTGTTGAAGTTCAAGTCAGATCTTTTGTAGCTTAGAAATGTGAGTTGCGATGGAATCGTTGGACTCCTTTCTATACTCGAGCAATTCTAGATGCTGTTCAGAAACACGCTCAAACGTGGCATTTAATTTATCCCACATATCTTTTGCCGAATTATGCATCTCAATTAAACACAATGGCTCTTCACTTAAGGTAGTCATAAGAAGGGTAATGGCATAACCATTAAGACGTTTAAACAATTTCATTCTTGCATCAAATGCCGCAGTTTGTACAACATTTGCATCTGTTACAACTGGAGCAGGCTTCAGAACTGTACCCGTAAGAATTCCTTCAAAATCGTGGTACAATAAATTTGATCCTATTTGGAGTTTCCAAACAGGCCAGTTCGACTGATCCTTTAGTTTTGGTATTTGCAATTTGTCCATATTTAATATATAGAAATCTTTATTGCACTACTTTAGTCTTTTGACAGATTTCAAAATTTTTTTCTATCAAAAAGTGGTCCAAATAGAAATTTATTTTACTGAACGCTGCAGCACTGTCCGTAACTGAAATAATCACTTATAATTTATACAGTTTTGTGTGGTTGATGGTGTCTGAGCCCATAACCTGTTGAGAATTAAACCATATAAACTATATTTATTTAATTATTATATTTTTTCTGCGACGGGAAAAAAATGTGACATTTAATATTTCTTGACAGGTAACAAAATGTCACTTTATATAAAATTACTTTTTCCCGGAAAAAATGAGTACTTTTCCTGGTAAGTGCAAATAAGTAAGAACACGAAGATATTTAATTTTAGAATATTTTATTATGTATAAGTTACGTTTCCTTAATGTTAAAAGTACAGTTATTAAATGTACATTGCCTGAAAGACATGTTTTTGAACAATTAGGAATGTCTGCTACAGTGGAATTTTCTTGATTTGAAATAATATTTTGTGCCACTGACACAACTGCCGTTGATGTACTTGTTCGCAAATTGGATTCTGTTTCAGCTGATGCACTGCCACACAAACTAAACAGTTTCTTAGCTATTTCTGTCTTGTGCACTATCGATTCATCAACATACCCTTCAGCGACCATTGATGACTTCCAACCACCATGTTTCTTTAGTGTCATCAAGTCTCCCCCAGATTCAACTAAAAGTGTAGCAGACGATCTTCGAAATGCATGACCTGTATATGACTTAGCATTTTTAAGTCGAAGAAAATTGGCTACTATTTCAGGTACCTTATAAAACTGATTTCTACCCACAACTTGATTGACGCATTTCCCATTGCGATATGCATAAAACAGGCGGCGATCCTTTGCTGCTGCTGGACGAAGTGCCATGTACATTCTGTAAAATTTAATATATTCTTCAGTAACTATAAATCTCCTATTTACATCATTCTTTGTTTGCTTAAGTTTCACAATTAATGGCGTTCCCACGTCTTCAATATCATCTAATGTTACCTGGCTAATTTCACATATTCGACAGGCTCCTGCAATCCCAAATACAACAACAACCTTGACCAATAAATAAACTTCATCAGGAGCATTATTTAAAAAATCACTAATATGTGTACTCGTAAATATTGCAGATTTTTGGGCATGTAACCTTTCCCATTTGTTTCAGAAACGTAATTAGTTTGCAATATTTTGAAATGTCTACGTTATTATTGACTTGTAACATACTTTTATCATTGAATAATTCGACCACACTGTTGATGGCTTTTGTTGTTGCGCTAGTTCGAAAAATAAACCAATAACACCGTCTCCGAGTAAGAACTACATGTCTTTTTCGCCTTCCATTCCATGAATCTTGAATACGCAGTTTCGTAAATTTTTCGTGATTTAGCTGGCAATAATTTTATTGATGCTACTTTCGCTGCCTCTACCAATTCCGGTGGAGTAAGAGAAACTTCTGAATCAGTACTGTCCATTTTTGAATTTTGAATATTCAAAACAATCGATATAAACAACTTAAGTTCGCAATTTTGTAACCACTGCAAAATTAAATTGACAGATATTTGATTACTTTAAAGGTTTCCTTAGCAACGCAGATCTAACTGTCCCTATAAGTACATCAGCCTACCTGTTTGAAACTTCAAATTTGACATAGATTGATTTTTGACTTTAATATAATTGGTAATATTTTTAAATATTAAATCATTGTTTTGCCAGTCACAGAAAAAATAGTGTATTATACGCGGGTAAAAATGTAAGATTTTAGCTCTCGGTGTTTTGTCTCCCTCGCTTGCGTCGGAGACAAACACACACTCGAGCTAAAATCTAGTACTTTTCCTTGTATAATAAATAACTATTTTTGGTCATTACAACTTGACATAACTGTTTATTTTTACATAACCACTGTTGCCTATTTTTACAAGCTAAGGTATTATGCTAATGTTGGATTTTTAAACAGGGTTTCCAATAGATTATTTTGTGACAACCAAATCTAATGGGATAAAATGGAGTGAACTTTCACAACATTGTGGACAGGATCTCGCTATAACCTGTACTAACCCACCTCCAAAGCCACCGCCATCAGGACCACCTCATACAGCACATGTCGGCGATGATGAATTAATCATTTGAAGCAAGAGTTGCGCACCTGAGAATCAAACTAGCAAATAAAAAGTAAAGCACAAATATGTTTTTATAATAAAAACTTTTATTATATTATTATGACAGACTTGTCAAACCATGTGATATGATCAGGTTTAAAGCTAAAGGTAGTGTGGATGTTTTTTCCAGTTTACTTGCTTTGTGTATATTGTTTTGATTTTCTCTATGGTGCTGAAAGTAATCCCAATACGGCCCGCTTGAAAAATGTTAGGCGAGCATTTTTCACAAAAATACGCCCTCGTTCGAATGAGAGATAAAATGGAGGTCCCGTGTGCGAATGTTGTCACGCTACGTTAAAGATCCCTACCTTGCTTGGACTACCAAGGGTTCAACAAAATTCAAAATTGTTCAGCAGATTGGCACACTTTAGCAAAAGGACCTAGAATGCCTGCCACAAGATTTACAATATAAATGTTGTGCTGGATAGTTACTTTTTGGGTGTTTAGAATAACCACAAAAGAAGCACTTTCACCACGATCAGTTATGGTAGTTATAGAATTATTATCAATTAGTGGAACTGCATTTAAGGGAATGGGCAAGTCAAAACTTAAGATTTGTTTCTGTACAAGTTCAAGAAAGCAGACTATGTCATAAGCATCTTCTAATGTTAACATAACTTTTCCAAAAGATGTTCTACTCAGCACTGACAGCTTTAAAATGACAGTGTTTCCTTGATAGTTTTAATACCTGCAAATACTGATCGACAGTTTCATTAGACATTTATTTTCATATAGATAATACTTGCCGTGCAAAAATCTCGTTTATTGGTTTGATATAAACGTTTTTCAGTACGGTTACAGCAGCATTGTAGTTTCACAGTTACTAATATAAACGTAGATGTCTAGTGACACAGTTTACGAGTCCTCAATTTTTAGTTAACTATTGGACCTGGATTTAAAGTAGAAATAAAATTCTAGAATGTTCGTACCAATGTCAGCTCTTTGGATGTAGAACTAACCTTTAGATTCATATTAAATCTCTTGGGTTTTAAAACTCTGTCCACATTGATTCGAATACAAGTTTAATAAATTGTTGTGTATTTCAAAACTACCTTTGGGAGGCTTTATTAAACTAGCATTACAGAGCATGGAAGGCGATATTAGGAATGTCGATAATAAACAAACAGTAACTAATGAATGTGATGACGAACAACTTATGCATCATCACAAGAACATCCTTGCATTGTTTGAAATATCCAAAGCATTGAAAAATTTTAAATTATCACATGTGGCATACTTGTTTTCTAGCATTTGTACTTAAAGCTACAATTAAATCAACAAAAACCAATTTGTAAGTTTACATTTTAGGGACTGAAAACTTCCATTAACAGTGCTTGAATTTTTATTAAAATAACTATAAACAAAGTTTTTCTATCCCAATGAACTATCTTCTTATATTGCAATACTCCGATATTGGTATATAAAAATATTTTACATTAGATACTGATCAAGCATGTAACTTACAGTTACAACTGACTAAGATTTAAAATTATGTCAACAATAACATAATTAAGGTTCTTCAAAAATGTCAAAGATAAAACATTATTAAAAAAGTATCACTGTCATTTATAATGGTATGTGCATTTTCTTTTTATAAAGTATTATATATTTAAATTAATACAGGATATTATACCTTCACAAGAAATTCTTCAGGAAGATTTGATTGCTAATCTAGAACAAAATCCAACACCAGCAGTTCATAAGACATTTTTAAATCATATTTATGTGTCACATCCAGAAATAGAAAAGCATGGTAATTTAGAGCCTCCACGAATAGTAAAATGTGTTCCTCTTAGTTCAAATCTTAATTTGGACGATGATAACCCATTAACAACGAACAGCTTAGATTCTGCTACACAAACAAGTAAAACAATTTTACAACTTGCAAAATTAGAAAATGTAAGTTTTTCACCTGACAGTCTGTCAACTACCCCCAGAAATGCAGCATTAAATAGTAATATACCAGTTGAAGTTCAAACGGAAGCATCAACAATGCACATTAATACTCAGCATGAAACAGAAAAGCATTCTATATCATACATGCGCAAAAACCTCTTAAAACAATATTTAGATGCTTATGATCCAGTTCCAGTAGAAAACATTTATCCAAAAAAGTCTTTAACAGAAACATTTCTTGAGAAGAGGCAAAATGAATCGAGCGCATGCCAGTGTCGTTCACAATTTCTTCAACAAACATCACCTCTTCGTAATTTGAGGAACCAAAATTTTAAAAGTGAGTCATATGTTGATGCACATCAAAATTTTATGTATGAACCAGATAGAAAATTGTCAGTACCAGCTTCTAGGTTTACAGTAAAAAATGTAACAAAAAAACCAGTAAAAGAGTCGTATGTACCAAACGTAAGAAATGCACTAGGATGTACAAAACTACCAGTACAAGATTCATATGAATATAATGAATTTAGTAGTGACGATCTGCAACAAAATTTAGAATTTCATGTAGCTGATATAAAACATTTTGAGCAACCTGAAGTCGATAAAATGCAACTATATTCCATTTCTTGTGGTGAGAGTCAAACGATTGAGTCAGCAGATATGGAATACTTAGCTTACAAACACTCACCACGAGCAATATCACCAAATCATTCTTTTATGTCTCCCACATTTGCAAGTGAACAACGTAATCAGCAACACATCGTCAAACAAATTAAACATTTAATACCTTCAACAAGACGAGGAAAGTCATTAAGTCCTTATAGAAGTCAAATTAATCAACCAAAACTTCTTAAGAAGCATTGTGCAGATAGAATATCTTACATTGATGAAAGCAACTGTATATTTATAGATAGTAATAAAGAAAAAAAGGTATCATATAGAAAAACTGTACTATCTGAAGAAGTCTCTGGTAATGTCTTAAATAGTCCTTTAAAAACAGCCCTGCCATACGAAGAAGATTTGCTAAAAATTGACTTGCAAAGCCTACATGTTAAGACATCTGAGGTAACGATCTGAGATATGAAACTTACATGTCAAATAATTATTTTTAGGATTCTCATTATGGAGTTCATGCTACTTTTTCTTCAAATGCTTCCTGTGACAACGTAGTATTCATAACATTATCACACATCAAAAATCCTGATTGGTAAAAATCATTTTATTTATTTTCTGTATTAACAATTCACTTTTTCAAACATCTTGTAACGTAGCCACACTTTTATGTGGGACCCTATGTAGATATGCCGTTACAAAGTGAGGTATATATTGAATATGTAATAGTAATAAGTTTAAGGTAAACTGTTATTACGGATAAAATGGGCATGAAGTTAATTAATTTTGATCTAGGGGCGGGAACCCCATAACAATATAAGGGTGCGTGGCTAACTGCAATGGTACGAAAGTGAGTTCTTAGAGAAAAGTTATAAAAGAACAGAATAATTTGAAATAAAAATAATAAAGACAAAATTAATAAATAAAAGGGTTGAAATGCAAAAAACTATGTTAAACTATCACTTACACTGGAACATTTTCTTCTGTCAAAATCAAGGGGTTCCAAACTGTCTGTCACAATTCATTTTGATAAATTTCTACATGGAAGACATTTCGCATAAACCTCCCTTGCTTCGGTACCTAAATTTTATAACCTTATATCCTACCTTTCTCAAAAATACCTTAAACGCTGTTTAATTCTGTCATACTTAAAAAAATTTCTCAAAATAAATTAGTTGTCTCTACCTAGTTCCTAAATGAATTCAAATAGCAATTCCACTTCAGTTTAAACGCTATTAACATAAAATAAATCAATGAAAATATAAATTTAGTTTAATAAAAAACATTCTTTAACCTCAAATCTGGTCAGGTATTGATAAATGAAAAAATCCTAAAAAGACAACTCTAAGCCATTGACAAAGCTTTTCGTCACTGCTCATTTTTCCCATTTTTAATATTAAATCACATGACATTTATAAATCTCAATTACTGGAAATTTTGTTCATAACAAAAAAGAAACAGTTACCAACTTTTCGCTGCATCATTTCATTGTCCATTCCAAAATAATATAAAATCAATATGAATATACTTCTTAATAATTTAACTGATAACATTATACATAAATTTAATCAACATTTTTTCTATCGGTAAATCCTTCATCAATAAAAATAATCACTTTCAAGTTCGATTAACAGTCTATGTTATAAAATATTAACCATGTTAACATAAAAAATTCAAGCTCACATAACACAAAAAATTATATAACAATAAAAGCTCACAGTTACTCGTGGCTGATTCGCCTATTATAAGGTTAAGAATGTCCAGACCATACCAGCTATCACATTATCATTAGGTCTTCAGTCCTGAAACTGGTTAGACGCACATCCTCATTATTTCCTATTCTGAACTAACCTACACATTTCCCTGAAATTTGCACAGTCTGCTTCTATCACTATCTGCGTGTGATAGTCTGATCTAGGTCTACCTCTACTTCTTTTTTCCTATCTCTGCTTGTAATATATCCCTGATATTGCCCAAATATGCCTTAGAACATGTCCTGCCCTTCTATTTCTTCTTTTTTTTTGTTTTCCACGAATATCTTTTTTCCTCTAATATTTCTAATAACCTATTTGTTATTAACTTTGTCTGTTCATTCTATCATCCTCATACATCTGAAGCACAACATTCCAGAAGACTTTTATCTTTTTCTGTCTGCTTTTCCTACTGCCCCTATTTCATAGACGTATTGTACTGTACTCCACACATATGCTCTTAACAATTTTCTCCTTGTTTCTGTTTGTTGTCTTTGAACATAGCTACTGTTTTTTCTTGTTAGATGTAGTTCGGTACCCTTCTATTGTTTTACAATTGTATACCCTATTTCCCCGATATTCAGTGGTATGTGAAGGGGGGGGGGCGTCGCCGTGGATCAATGTAGTAAGCGTAAGACTACGGATCCCAAGGTACTTGGTTCGAATCCCGACACGGCCGACTGCTTGAAAAATGGCAGGTGAGCATTTTTCACAAAAATTACGCCCTCGTTCGGATGAGAGGTTAAATGAAGGTCCCGTGTGTGAGTGTTGTCACGCACGTTAAAGATCCCTACCTTGCCTGAAACGGCAAGGGTTCGGCAAAATTCTAAATTTCCAGGCAACAAAAAAACTCGCATCCTGGCCAATGTAGTACCTTCGGGTGGAGTATAGGAAATGTAAATGCACGGTATGTGAATGGGGCTAAGCAAACTGTGGCTGTCAAGTTCCCATAGCACTTGAAAATTTACCGAATTAATAATTTTTTCAATATATCCTTTCGTACAATCAACATTAGTTGAAAATATTTTACAACCAACAGCTAGCTGTTTATAACCATCAGATTTAAGTGCACTTATTTTTTCGTCATTATGTTTTCCGTCTTAAAACGGTTGGAGGCGTATCTCCACTTAATTATATTCTGAGCTAGCCTACACAGTTCCCTAAAATTCCCACCACTGTCTACATATAGTTCGGTTCCCCTTCTATTGTTTTCTAATTTTATGCCCTATTTCACGGAGATTCAGTGGTATGTAAATGGGGGCGGATCCGTGGCGTAGTGGTATATGTGTGACTACCGCGCCCAAGGTCCTGGGTTCAAATCCCGACACGGTCCGCTTGAAAAATGTTAAGCGAGCATTTTTCACAAAAATACACCGTCGTTCGAATGAGAGGTAAAATGGAGGTCCCGTGTGTGAGTGTTGTCACGCACGTTAAAGATCCCTACCTTGCTTGGAACAGCAAGGGTTCGGCAAAATTCAAAATTTTTCAGGTAAAAAAAAACTCGCTTCCTGGCCAATGTAGTACCTTCGGGCGGAGCATTGGAAAATCACATGGAAGGTATGTAAATGGGCTGGGTTCATATCCCGACACGGCCGACTGCTTGAAAAATGGCAGGTGAGCATTTTTCACAAAAATTACGCCCTCGTTCGGATGAGAGGTTAAATGGAGGTCCCGTGTGTGAGTGTTGTCACGCACGTTAAAGATCCATACCTTGCCTGGAACGGCAAGGGTTCGGCAAAATTCTAAATTTCCAGGCAACAAAAAACTCGCCTTCTGGCCAATGTAGTACCTTCGGGTGGAGCATTGGAAATGTAAATGAACGGTATGTAAATGGGGAACTACTTTAACTCTGGAATCTCTTACCCCAGAGGATGCCATCATGTAACTTACAATTTAAGTACGCTGTGTACTTGGGAGGTAATGTGATGGTTTTCCTTTGCCTTCCACATCGCAGTAGTGTGTCTTAGAATGCCATACCGGCCCCTATGGTCTGCCAATTTAAGTACCAAAAGAGCCACTGCTCTCTTTCGGGGACCTGTCTTAGTCTGGTTCCTCACTAAAGACTCCACTAATTTAGTTAAACCTATAGTGTGGCTTTTTAGATCACTGGTACTCTGAAGCTGTTCTACCTGTTCTAGTAATCTAGAACTTCTTCAAGGTGTAGTTCCATTCAGAACTCATCAGCTTTCTAATTATTAATAATTCCATTTTTTTATCCTTGAACGAGAGCTATCATTGACCCGACACAAACCAAAATTCCAATTTAATGGCGGGGTGAATCAAATTCTAGCACTTCTAAACGATCACAACTACTATAATTCCATCCACAGGTGCATGGAAAATACCTCGTTTGTGCGAGAGTAAGTTAACATTTTGCTGGATATTCATTCTTAAAGTTACGTTTTATTCCACTTTCCATAAAGATCTCGTATTATTACATTTTTACTTATCATAACTTCCCACTACATCAATCCCTAAGCGCACCGGTCACCGCCGTGTATTTAAATGTTTGTTTTCGGATTCATGGTTCACGAGTAATTAATTCCACATCTTTTCCATCGGGTCCAAGTAACTTATTTTCTCCCACTTTCTCTATTCGGAGGAATGTCATTAACATACCTAACACGTGAAAGATGTATGCCTGTATATGGTTTAGAAAACTTGCTTAATTTTCTTTATGTAACTAAGGTTTTGTATCATATTGTATGAAAAAGGTTAAATCACTTTAATTTAATACTTATGAATTTTCCCTATACAGCGTATGGCTTTACATTGTATTTTGAAATATGATTTAAGTGTGTCTGTGTTTTTCTATGTATTTGCAACTATGAAATATTGAATTTAATTTATTTAACTAAAATTTTTAAAAACTCTTGTATTTGGAATGCATATTAATGAATTCACTGTTATTTCATAATAATTAGAGCGGCCTTAAAATGACGATTTTGCTATGAAAGTTTGCAGTTATAATTATGTTGTTTACATTTTTATGGTTTAAAATGATGTACAATCCGGAATTTAGTCAATATATATTGTACCCACTTAACTTTCTAATTTCGTGGTTTAAGTTTATTGTCTGACACCTGTATTTATTACTGTATTTATGACTTAAGACATTTGTTGTTTCAGCGGTTTTCATTGTCGCAACATTTATCCTATAAAATGACTAGTGCATTAAATTGTACCAATTCATTTTAAGAAATTTTATTTTATAGGGCTCTGATTATATTAACTGTCCTAATTTGAATTACATTTTCTAAAATGAAAGAATTAAAATACCACGCTTACTTAATCTTAGCCATTCCCGAAATCCTCTACACAAGGTGCATCATATTTAATTTGTTCATTTAACCTCACTAAACTTTCCTCAGTCCTTTAATTTTATAGCTAGAGTAATGCGCCCACGTTACATAGTCTATCATTTTGGTGTAATAAAACGAAATTAATATAAACTTACATGAGGTTCCAGGTGCGGATTTAGAAAAAAAAATCAGGGGTCACAATTTAGTTTGGACAGTGTATTGTAAATACATTGAAAAATACTGATGCTTTTGCCTTTAATATACTGATCCATTCACACATCTAACTGAAAACCAAAATATTGGTAGCCAGTTTTATTTTAAATAACAAAGAATATTGCTGCACTAAAATGTTATTTTACAAAAAAGAATGTATATAATTAACGTCCGTGACATTGTACGGCAGAAGAATATTAACTTGATGTTTTAGAACACATTTGTAACAAGAGGCAAAAGGTAAGCTTTAAGGCAGATGCATACGAAAAATGGGTCCAAGAGTTGTAGTTTTATTGTAATACACAATAAGCCAGATACGCTTCATAAGTCACGCTATGACGGTGCACAGGGGTTCGTGCCCCTCGTGACCCACCCTTATATCCGTGCCTGTTAGCCTCTATCTTACATTGCAGCGTATCTGGTTATCTACAGTACTTGTATTTATTATCCATTTAGCAAATTATCTTATCAACATTATTATCTACAAGTTCCACAACCATTAACTACTGATTAAGTAATTAAAATTTTTACTATGGCTGGCAACTTTCTATGAGTGAATGCTTGCAGTAAGTCTTTTGGTTTTATATATTGTCCTAAGATTTTCAACAATTACATTTGTATTTGGTGCCATAGTGTATACCACAAAAGCTGCTTACATAGAGTTAAGTACCAAACGTTATTTAATGATACACTTCTACTATGTGAAAACTGCATCTTATCGTCAACTAGCACCTTGGCCTCTAACATTGTTAATCATAATCATTCTAAACTTCAAGAACTTGCAGAGGTAAACAATCTGCTTAAAAATTGCTAGGCAAAATTAAGACAGGATCACAACTCTTTCATCCAGGATGCCTTGGATAAGGAAGCTTGCCTCAATGAATAACTGCAGAATGCCAAACTCAAGATTACTATGCTTCTGACTTTAGTAGATAAGCTAAATTCGAATTCACTTTTGACTCGTCATTTCTCATTCAACTGCTATTCAAACTGACTTAGTTCTCTATTCCTTTTCCACTAAACTATTTACAGATAGCGATGTTGGTACTGGTACTTGCACTGGAACAGATACTCAATGTGCTTCAGTAAACAATTCTCTCTCCCCTAATTTAAATAGTGAGTTTAACAAAACTTTTTCTGATGAGTGGTTTTCAATCTTGTTTTGTTACTCGCCAATCTACACCAGAGGTTTTATTGTCATAGAGTCTACACCTGTCTTGGGAATCTCTCCATTAGTACCTACTTCCACCCACGTCTTTAACATCAAAGATATTTTTAAGTGATAACCAATGGCATAATTGTGATTGTATACTAATTTGCTTATAACATATGCTTTGACACTTCTGCCTTCAGTAAACCTAATGCATTATTTGAACAAGTTGTTGCAGACATTGACCAATTATCTAAAAGATTGTCATATCAAGACTTTGCGGTTATTCTTGCAGGGTCAAATGACGCCCTTAGGAGTAATATTCTTAGTACATAATTTACTAATACTCTGTGAAACCGCCTGGTCCATACTAATGTTATAATTATTTTTCCTCGTTTTTGGCATAATGCCCTTGACTTTAACCACATTATTTTGCAAAATAATCTATTGCTATACCCTATTTTCAAGCCTTGTGTATTCTTTATAGAAGCCTTTGAGAATACTAACCGACAATAACTTTTCTGGACATGGCTCACACATCAATCTTTCCAGTAAATTGCTACTCCTATGAGAGGTTAATGCCTTGGTCCGCTCAATTCTGCTTGCAAAAACCAAACATAAGCTCCAACTCCATCGGTCCTCTCACTATCACCTGCATCATCTGCACCAACAACAATTCCTAACTTAAACTCATGTAAAAAAATACCTTGATTAGTGTTATTCAAGACGTGCATTCAATTTCTTCTTCTATTCCTGGTCCTAATGAGGGCACGGTAACTCCTTTTGTTTCTAATAAGAATATTACCAAAGATATTTGTAAAAAACGATAATATTGTTAACAATAGTCGTAAGGCTTCTCATAAAGTAGGGTATAACATTAGTTCAATAAATTCTATTGAAACATCAGGAATATCTCTAGCATTATGTAATATCCAGTATTTGCAAAACAAGGCTAACAGTTTATTTTTGCTTATGAATGAATTACAACTTGCAACAATTATTTGTATAACTGAGATTTGACTAAAACTTAATGAGTGTATGTATTTTTTTACAAAACTATAAGCTAGCCAATGTCTTCTGTAGATAACAACAGCAACATGGTGATATCGCAATCTACTGTAACGATACTCTAAATTTGAAATAATCCTCAAATATAATGATTTAGCTGAAAAAATCATTTCAAATTTTCGCATACTTACATTATCAAATTTAAACTTCAAATCATGTATATTTATTGATCTCCGTTGGGAAATACAAACGTATTCTTTAGTTCATTTGAGTAATTATTCCAAATGTCATCATGAAAATACTTATAACGGGTGACTTCAACATAAACTTTAATAAGTTTCTACACAAGAATGTTATTCGCTTACAAGTTTTTCAAGTCTTTAACTTAAAAATGCAAGTAAGCAAGACACTAGAATCACACCTTTGACAAGTACTTGGATTGATTATATACTAACTAATATAAACTCTTCATTAATTTTAAGCACAATGTTAATAAGTACGGACACCTCTCTGATCATGAAATGATTTATTGTAAATTAGGTTTCAATACAAATAGGATATCTGACTATCAGTACATGCGCTCATATAGTACATAGAATTAGAATACACTTATCAGCATGTGCAATATAATTAGTACAAATTCTATTCTTGCCTCAAAACTCTAAATATGACTCGTTTATGAGTAACATTCACAAGCTTATGAAAAACAGTTTTCATGCACAAAACGTAAGAAAAACAAACAAATTGGTTAACTAATGCAATTAGAACATTAGCTCAAAATGATAGAATTCTACATATCATTGTAAAACACTTTCTATATTGTGAATTTATTAAACAACTTTATGGCAAATACAAAAAACTATAAATTTAGATAAATTCTTATCATTATCCAATAGTATAACAAATTCAAAATATACACAGAGAAAGTTGGAAAATAATTAGTAAAACCTTAATAGTAAAATCACTTGCAATAATGAAATACATATTGAAAGCTGCTCAACTAATAAAATTGCTGATGAAATAAATTTCCATTTTATAACTGCACCTGTAAACCTTATAAAACATAATTCTATGAACTGAATGTTTTACAAAAATGATAACATTAAGGCTAACCAAAATAGTTTTATCCAACTGATCATTCAGAAATTAGCTCAACAATTAGTTTTAAAAAAAAAAGGTATTCAATTGGCTACGATAACATTCACGTTAAAGTATTAACGAATTCTTCAAATCGAGTGTTTTTTCAACAAGTCTTAAACATGCCATTATGATACCAATACATATAGGAGATGCATATGAGTTATACAACTTTCGACCAATGTCATTGTTATCGACACTCTCTAAGCTTATAGAAATATTATTTAAAATACGCATTTTAAATTTTTGTAAACTACCTTCAATTATAAGTTTTGCTCAGTTTGGCTTCTGGGCGAATAAATCTACTACTAATGTCATGTATAACTTCCATAAAGCAGAATTACTGCTTCATATCAGCAATGGTGCATGATGAACAAAATTACAATAAGTTCTACAAAAACGTCTTACATGATTTTCAAAAACACGGGTGTGTTATATTACTCATGATTTGGCCTTAAATGTAACTAAATCTACTAAATTTCTAGGCTTAACCTTAGACAGTAAATTGGATTAGACTGATCATATACATATCTTTACTAAGAAATTGGCATCCACATGTTATGCAATAAAACTATTGCTAAGGAAGTCTTTGTTGAATATTCCCTTAACCTATACTATGCATTTTTTGAATCTCAATTAAGGTATGGAGTTTCGTATTAGGGTGCTGCTTCACTTGAAAATACTACTACATTGTTTAAACTACAGAAACGTGCAGTTTGTATTATTACTGGGAGTCCTTATAATGCACAATGTAGACCGTTGTTTAAACAATTACAAATACTTACTTTTTATTCTTTATACATTTATGAAGTACATTTTATTCTTCAAAAACAAAAATAATTTACTATTTCAAATTGTTTCCACACACAACACAAGACAGTCTGGTGATATATACAAAGTAACTCCTATTTCCGCCCTAATACAAAAATCTTTCACATAATTAATTCATCTTCAGGTTTAGTTCAGTAAGTGTGTGTAAATTTTCAAACAAGTATTTTATAAATCAATTATCTTGCAGCATGTGTTTATTTTTGGTTCCAATTACATCACTACAGCCATGTATTTTAATCGATAAAGAATTCCAGAGGTACTTAATGCTGATATATAAAATTTTTGTATGTGCATAATTTGAAATAGGAAATGTAATATAGCTTGCACGCTAAAAGAAAGAAATTGCATTTAGTGCATTGTTTGCTTGAACCCTTTCCTATTGTTGATAAAGTTATGAGCCGCTTTTCCCACAGCACGTGACTTATTACTCACTTTATAGGTATTCGTCCAAGTGAAAACATGTCTCAAAGTTCACAGTAAGTAAAGCTTCAAAGGAAGCATACAACCATTTCATTGAAGTAAGGAGTTAATAAATAAATAATTACAATCGTAGACCGGCTTTTCGCAAACTGAACAATATTTTTGCATTTTCCTGAGTATTTTGATCATTTCTTTGTAACAAACATGACAAGAGTCTGTAATGTTTTTCCTACAAATACTATTTTTAGGTTGAATTTGTTCTTCAGAAACACCACATTTCATTTTCCAATGCTCCACCCGAAGGTACTACATTAGCCAGGAAGCAAGCATTTTTACCTAAAAATTTTGAATTTCGCCGAACCCTTGCTTTTTCAAGCAAGGTATGGATCTTTAACGTGTGTGACAGCACTCACACACTGGACCTACAGTTTACCTTTCATCCGAACAAGGGCGCACTTTTGTATAAAATGCTCTCCTAATATTTTTCAAGTGTACCGTGTTGGGATTCGAACCCTTGGACTCAGTAGTCACAACTGAGCCACAGAACCGCCTATTATTCTTCAGAAACAGCGGAATAAGCAAGCTGTAGCCTGATCAAATTTGCAGTCCAAATTTTTGTATTGTAGTTGTGCATTACTTGGCCATTCATGGAACGATTGTCTATGAGACGTTTTACGTGTTCCTCATTCGGTTGGCACACGGAAGTACGTAATTGATTAGTCTTCTGTTGGATCATTTTGTTGTTCTCATAATAAATTATATATGATATAGAAAAACACTGCAAGAGGCCATCTCTCAGTACACCTGTGTATGGTATTGCTTTACCATTTGATACATTATACCTATACCAGTTTTGTATTTATTATAATAAATGATAATGAGAAGTTTTTCTTTTCATCATTTGCAGCAGAATCAAAAGATATTGTCGATAGTAAAACTTGTTACGGTTCCCGCGCCATATTATTGTGCAATCGTTTATTATAACATGATTATGCGGCAAAAGTATCAAATACAAAACACGTTTAAAAGTAATACAATGATCAGATTTACTTTTAAAATATAAATAAAAGCAATGTACTCACTTAAATCGCACCTTACAGTTATGTCCCAGGGCAATCTCCTTGTGGGTTACATCACGCCATTGTTGGGTCCAAATTCTATCCGTCCATCCCCCTTTGTTCGTTCGTAGGTAGGGCAAGATGGATACAGGTAGAGGTACGATAAGGCAAGATAAGATACAGGAACCTACATCCTAAAAAGAGAAAAGATAGACACGCAACACCGGTAGATGTTCTTGGCTTGAGGTCTCGTAGATTAATGACGTCTCATCACACCGCGCGCACTTGCGCCATTCACTCCGCATCTGCGCATTCTTTTGCGCAGGCGCAACTGTCCGGAATGACGGAAATTGACAAGTTCATTTAAAAATATTCGCGGGAATTTATCTACATATTTAACAATGTACATTACCAAATTTGGAATGTAACAAACTACAGCTTTGTTTTTCTTGGGCACGTACGAGCAGATTGCAACATGTTTGTGAAAACCAAAAAGCATATAATATTCCTCTCTAAATTTATGGGGAAGCATTGGTTTTGGAATGTAAGGCTTATTTTTTTCAAAGTACCAACATAGTCAATTTCCAGGACAATAAGTGTTTAGCAAAAGAAAAAGTTTTTTTACTAATCCCTGTTCTTGATTTTTTCACGAACATTTCCTGTTTTGCATGAGTAAATAATCCTATAAGGCGGTATGCATTGCCGGCATCACAAATCCACCAAATTTTGATTCTGTACTTCACTGGCTTCAAAGATATATATTGCATAAACTTTGTGTGGCCTTGTATAGGATAAAGCCGTTCATTAATTGTCAAATTTGCGGTCGGCTTGCACATATTACTCAAGTTTGAATTAAACATTGTCTAAATGTCACATATAAGAAAAGCTTTATCCTTTTGTGCTTGTGTCTGGCGTCTGTGAACATCGTCGAATCGAATAAATCTCATTGTAGAACAAAATCTGTTTTTGCCCATTAACGTTCAGTAAAGAGGGTACAAAGTACTTTCCACATTTCACTCGTATGATGAACATTTGAATTATTAATCCCAGAACAAATCAAAACCCCACTAAATGCACACATTTCTTGTATTTCTGGCATTCGCAATCGCTGCAAATCCGGGTCCACGTTATGATTATCATATACTGTGTTACTGTGTAATCTTTTTTTGTTGGTATACCAAACAATAAGATCTACCATTTCGACTGTAATAATTTTTTTGAAAGTATTTCTTAGAGACAAAGTTTCTGTAGATCTCTATACAAGGCCACTTCTGTTGTGTAAAACATTATAAGAAGAAACTTGATATACTTAAGGTGGTGTCTTACTCCAAACAGTTTTGTCTTTCGGTATGTACGCATTTGCATTTTGTATACCTGTTACATCTGCTAATGTACCTGCCTCTTGACTCTTGCTTTCGCTCTGCCAGACTCATCATCAGTACCTCCTTCTTCGGATGTCTCGCCTGCAGTTTCCACATCTGATGGCAACTCTTCAACTAAGGCCTCATTCAGTAGCCCGCCCTCATCATTGTCGTCTTCGAACTCTGATTCTTCATGGTAGCCTTCAAGTAGATTATTCAAATATTTATCTCTTCGATCATGATTCAATCTGGATTTAATAAAAATTAGTTTTTAAAATGAAAAACACGATAAAAGCAAAATAAATTATATTAGGGAATAATATTTACCTAGGAAATTCAGTTCTTGATGGTTCTTCCTCCATAATGTGAATAATTTTGCACCGATAAACAATTATACAACGGTCACAGAAATGTTCAAAATCAAATGTTTGTCACACACACAATATAAATAGAAAAGAGGCGACGCTCTACCAACACGCTACCGTGCACTCAACACATGGTCTCCTTTTTCTCCACAGTACACATCTGTCCTCCTCAATAGAACAATTCTGAATAATGCACAGCTGTGTAGCCCTTTGCCTTGATGCTATAAAGAATGCCACGTTATGCCATTATCCCTACTACTTACATTTTGAACACTTGCCAGCAGGTCAAATCTGGCAGTGTGCTATAGGTGCAGTGCTCGGAGAACCTACGTCTATCTCTTTTCATGGAAGCTAAATTGGTTACGAGACTTGAAAGTGGCTTGGATAGTTTCTATTGATGTTTATTTAATAAAGTAGATTGATTCCAAATGATTCTGTTCATATGCAAATTCAAAAATTAAGAAAAACTAGTGGTGGGCACCTGGGTATGTAACTAGGTAAATGTTGGGTGTGTATAGAAGGGTGGACAGTGTTTTAATTTTGTATTACTAAGGACTAACTGTAGTTCCTGAAATAAGTACTAAATTTGATCAGAAAAAGACATGCTAACAATGAAAAAGCACCTGAGGTCATTTGGAATCCTTGAACATATCAAACGTCTTGCATTATTCTATACAGATGTATTTTCGAGCTCAGATATTTAAGTTTTACATTAATTTATTTGAAAATATTTATACATATATCCAAAACTTTCTTTCCCAACTATACAGTGTTTCGCCAATTTAGTGGACGTTGTTTGGGCATACTGGTACATTAATGTATAAGTAAGAATAATTTATTCCTTTGCTATATAAAGAAACTTGTTTTGGTAAAGGTCAATGGAACGCTTTTAATGCAGAATTAATTTTCAAATTTTAATATTTTACAAAATGTATGTGGTTTGCAATAATAACCTATATTTAATACTGATAACTGTAATATAAAAAAAGTATTATAGTGCTTTTATATGTAGGGCAAAAAGAATCACAGACCAGCATATTTACTTCAATTTCATGTAATTTGCTCCAAAGTAGAATATTATTTTATCACTGCAAGATGTATTAACAGGTCACTGCTCTATATAGAATTTTCTGATCTGATATTACACAATTTACTAGTGTCGCAGTGCGAAGTTTACATACCTAAATTGTTGTATTTGACTGTATCTTCAAATCAGCGGCTCCGTGGCATAGTTGGTATGCATGTCACTACTACCAAGGTCACGGGTTCACTTGAAAAATGTTAGGCGAGAATTTTTCACAAAAATATGCCCTCGTTTGGATGAGAGGCAAAATGTAAGTCCCATGTGTGAGTGTTGTTACGCATGTTAAAAATCCCTACCAGCAAAATTCAGAATTTCCAGGTATAAAACTCATTTCCTGGCCAATATAGTACCTTCAGTGGAGCATTGGAGAATCAAATGTAGTGTATCTTCAAATCCAGTCGAGCCTTGCAAAATTCTTCCCAAATTTGTGTTCTGGTAACCTGTAGTTCAACAGCCCCCGAAGCCCCAAAACTAGTCAAAATTAGGTAGTGCCAAAAAAATATCAATTTAGACAGGTAATCCCTGGCAATAGTTCTTCAGCTCTAGGCAGGGCAACATTGACTGTGTTCTATACAGTCTAGATCAATTACAAAAGTGAGGTGCATTACCAGATTTTTGAGTGAAATATCTATCTAATTTTCTGGACCGAAACTGATTCCACAAACTACAACAAAAATTTCAATTTATTTCTAGTTAAATAAACAGGTTCAGTTTGTGAGTGATGTACGTGTATTTAAAATTGCTGCATGTTGTGAATTACAATCTATTTCATGCTACTGATAAATTTGTCACCAAATCTGAAAAATTTTAGACTAATAGTAACTTTTATAATTTACCAATTCGACCGTCATGCACGGGTCATTGTTTTGGACATTGGTTGGCAACTTTTTTGTCGACCTAGATACAGACATAACTGACATAAAGTGAAATGAAGACCGGAAATATGCAAATATTGCAAAAGGATACATTGAAAATTCCTTGCAGAACAAAAAAATTTTTTGGTAACGAAGAACATGTACTTTTCAATCAATTTCCAACAGATCAAGTTGCAACATCTCAATATTCAATATTTATAGTCACTAAAAGAATTGTAATATAAAATTTAAGAACAGCAACCCTGGTAGTGTTGTGGTTAATAATATCAATAATTGTTGGAGCTTAACTATAATATTAAGGTAAATAAGTGATTGTTTTTGATATTCGTTAGAGGTGGCTGAAATTTAAGAAAAATGTCACATAATAAAACAAAACATGGTTTTGTATAAAGAGTTCTTAAAATTCTTCATATGCCAGCATATTATTGGTTTTATATACCTTTAAAAATGCGGTAGATAAAACTTTGTACGGCATTATTTTATAAACTATTTCAAAATTAGTTTTCATAAATTCTCAAACATGCAATTAGCACATATGAGATCTTTTATCCCAAATGATATTCAATGTTGAGTCGACGCAGAAAGAGCTCTTCTTATGGTTACACCTTTAGTCTGATTAAATTTGTTTTAGAATACCATGAAATAAAATTGTATCGATTTATGATAATGAGTTGATCAATACGACTAACTGTAACATTAGGTTTATTTTCTCAAATTAGCTTCTATCATTCATGTATACCTTTTAAATAAAAACTGATCAAACATTTTGTTAATATTTAGTAAAGAGGCCAATGAATTATTCTGTACTAATTATGAAATTACAGGTCAATAGCACTAAAGGGCTTAGCAGAAATGACTGAACTTTGTAGAATTATAGATTCTGAACAGCTCTATCCCTACATGATTACTGTTAATCAAAAGCTATTGGAATTGCTAAAAAGCCCTAGATCACATGTTTGTAGAACTGCATGTCAAGCTGCTGGGCATTTTTTTGAATCAATGAAAGACACTCGCAAACCAGTAAGTAATTTATAAATTCATAAATTACTGTAATTGTTAAAACTTGTTTTTGTAGGAGTTTGATGATATTGTAGAAAACCTACTTTATAAAACTGCAGATTCAAATAAATTTATACGTATGGATGCAAATTTAGCACTGGACTGTATGATTACTCACATTCCAATTTTTCATGCAATAAGATCGTTATGTCTAAAAGGACCAATACACAAAAACGCACTTGTAAGAACAGCAACAATTCGCTTAATTGTATGTGCAGTTGTAATGGTAGGCGCTGCAGCAATTTTAAATATACCAAGTCATAAACATACCAGGAAAAGAATTATACAACATATGGCAAAATTTTTGGAAGATAAGCATCAAGATATTAGGTAAAACTGCAAAAGCTAAGCAATAAATAATTATGCCTTTTAGAAAATATGCTGAACGACTTTATAAAGTTTTATGTCGAGATTCTAGCTTTGAGATTAATTTGAAGAAATATTTAGAAAAAGATGATATTATTCGAATGAAAAATACGTTAAAAAGTATGTGTATAAAAAGATAATGCTTTAATGGGATCTTAGAAGGAGGCTGTATTATAAGTTATATATTATCTGAGTTTTGAACTCCAGCACTCAATTGTCTTAATAATTTTTTGAGAAATTTGTAAATTAATTTGATGTCACAGCACTTTATTTGTAGTATTTATTTCAACAAAATACACAGTTTAACTTAAGAGTAGTATTAATTTACAGAGTATTTTTAATAAAACACACCTGAAATTGAAATTAATTATATCAAGGCACTTTATAAACAATACTTAGTAAATACACATTTATCACAGCTGAATTAATGATAGTTGTGCATTCATTAGTTAATTTATTAGACTGTTAATTATCTTCATGGTGATTGTTTACACACTTTATGCCATAAGACATTTAACTCACTTACAGTTTTTATTGAGTCATATATGTGATCATAGCTTTAATGTATTGTCAAGAGTTTTCCTCCTGCGAGAGATGAGAACAGTTGTGCGATCGCAGCTTATAATGCAGCAATAGAAACATGTGTAATGATGAATGGTTCTTCATGTAGAGTTGCACTGATGATCGAGATACATGGGATGGCATGGTTGCTATACAGGGACATTAAACGGTTTTCCTATTAAACTACGTTTACTTATATTTCTTTATACAAGGGAATGTCATCATAGTGGTGTTGACATGTTACAGGTAAAATGAGCAGTAAGTTAATTAATTCTGATTTTTCCTAAAAAAACGGAGACTCCGTAATAATATAAGAATACATCGACCAACTACAGTGGTGCGGAAGTGGGTTTCTATGGAAGAAATTAGAAAAGAAAATTGAAAATAAAACAATAAAAAGGCCGAAATTCAAAAAACTGTGTTACATTAATCACTTACCCTGAAATGCCCTTTCTCTTGTCATAATTGAGGGGCTGTAAACTGTCTGTAACAGCAATCCCTTTGATAATATCTCTAAACGGAAGACGGTTATTTCGCATAGCCCCCCCCCCGCTTCGGTTTCCTAATTTTTTCCCATTATACAATACATTTCCTTCAAATATCTTAATACACTTATTGAATTTTTGTCATATTAAATAAAAGTAAACAATAAAATGTCTCTTCCAAATAAGATTCCATCATACAGGTAGCTCGATATCCTGTACAAATGGATTTGTTTACCTAGTTTTTTAAATAAATCCAAATATAATGCAACCTAAAGTTAGGCCCTATTAACATAAAACAATTTCACGTAAAATTACAGCTTTCAAGTGGCTCTTCTTCTCCACAAAGACAATAAACCTATTTTTATGCACAAACGGAATATTCCTTATGTTTTACCATTTTGAAGTCGAACTATAATAACTTTTAAAGGACGGAATCATTTCTCTGATAGAAACAATAGAATAGAGTTCTCCGTTGGTTATAATCCCAAACAATACTGTGGTATCCATTTATGTGTTTACCATAAAATTGGTGTGTAAGAGAGGCTAATCCAGGCTCATCAACCTATTCGACAAATGGGGGCAGGTATTTCTGCAAATTTGTTATGTAAAAAGCTTACTTACAGCTTAATGTTGTTGTAGAAAGTAGTTCTATTCAGGTAATTTCAACTCATAGAGATACACACTGAGTGAATCGCCTTAATTTTGAAATAAAAACAGCTCCATCAAAATTCTATCTGATTTTGTCGCAGATCCTGAAAGGATTCCCGAAAACAGATACATGTTTATATAGTCGTATATGCACCAAATAAGGAAGAATGCATGCAGAACCTTCGTGCATGTTTTGAAAGACTTTTAGAATGATCATTTAAATAAAAGCAAATGCCAATTTTTCAAAGACGTCATAGAATTTAATAAAATCTCTAAAAAAGTAAAAGCTATTCAAGAAACACTATGTCTATCCCTCGTTAAGGACTTTTCGGTACGAACTTGTCCACTCATATGTTTACTTCCAAAAAACAAACATTGGACATGGGTAACCAATTGTGAAACAGCATTCATAAATTGAAAACGGAATTTTGTAGTGATCGCATGCTTGCGCCGTTTCATCCAGTATTACATTGTCTTAACAACAGATGTAAGCCCTTATGATATTGCTGCGATACTTGGCTATATTTTTGTAGAAAAACAAATGCCAATTGCATATGCTTCAAGATCCTTCAATAATTCAGAACAGAATTACATCCAACTTAAGCGTAAAGCCATTGCCATTATTTTTGGAATAACACATTATTACGATAAATTTTTTAAAACGATTGATTTTGCAACTACCTTAATTATACAAGCTTAACAAGTTCAATAAATGCGTATTAAAACATCCTATAAAATTATAAGTGTTTTGTACAATAGGAATACGTGGAATATATTCTTCACCGTGTTTATAAATTCTCTGAAATATTGCTATCGTAAAACCATTTCTAAAAGGCTAGAAGCTCACATTTTCAATTCCATGTAACACACTCTAACAGCTGCCTATTATTTCCAATAGTTATTCGTTGAAGTACCCATCGTAAAATAAAAGCTTTTAATGGGTAGTACTGAGAAAACCTACTTCGTTATATTTGCACGTGTTCGGCCGTTCGAATTTTATGGGTAATAAAATCGTTCCCTAATTAATTCATTCTAGATATCCCCGTAGCGTGGATCGATAATAATACAAACCTCTATTTATATCTACAAGTCAGGCAACGTAAATGTGTGGTTTTGACTTTTGTAAGTATTTTTTTGGGACTATGTTTATAATATAACTTTTTACTGAGGTTTCCAATTTTTTTTTCTATAGCAACCATCCAACTCTACGACGTTTTTGAGCTAGCCCAAAAATCTAATTCTTTTGGATTTCGATTCTACCATTTTGTTCCTGTTTTGTTGCGGTATTCGGTGTAGGTGATTTTCTTTTTACTGCTTTCTTTTTCGTCTGCATGGAATACCATAACATTTTCATGATTACTTACTTCACAAACAATTTGGAATTATTATGGATAATGAGCTATTGCATAGGATTTTTGACCACAATAAAGCACTTTCTAAAATAACATCGGTCCGATTACTTCGAGCGCATAATTCCTGTTAAATTTCGATTACTCTGTCAAATATAAAAAATAAAGGATAACCAGAAGTCCAATAAACTATCATAATACATCAATTGATGAATTTATAGATGAAGAAGTTAACCATCTATGTGCAGAAACAATCTTCCAAATGTCTGGTGAATCTATAACATCTACAACAATAAAAGAAACTACTTCAAGAGATCCCCAAATGAATACAATTTTACAGGTTCTCCAGTCAAATTCTAAACAATCTGAATGCATGATCAGTGATAGAATTCTTTTGTGACAAGAAAGAATTATTATTTCAAGTTGCTTACATTCAAAAGCACTCGAAGAGATTCATGAAACTCACCTTGGAATAACCAAGATGAAGCAACTTTCCCGGCAGCATGTATATTGATTTAACATAGACCATGACATAAGAAGGCAAAAGTTGTGAAGGTTGCATGTCAAATCAAGGAAATCATCAAAAGGTATCAGTTCATCCTTGGAATACACCTTGAGAAAATTGGGAAAGAATTCAGATCGATTATGCTGGTCCATTGGAAAATTGATTGTACCTGTTAGTAATAGATGCAAAATCTAAGTGAGCTGAAGTAAAAGCTGTCAAAATTCCGAAGACTAGTTTATCGACCATCTTTTTATTAGAAAATATTTTTGTGATATCCACAAGTAATTGTCAGATGGCGTTTAGATTTTCTAGAGCAAGAAATTTCTTACGTATTGCAAAACCAGTGGTATATTTCAAAAATGTATAGCTCCGGGACATCCAACCACAAATGGTCTTGCAAAACACAATGTACAAACTTTAAAACGTGTGTTGAAAGTTGCCAAAAATGACAAAACACCAATATAAGATGACACAAAAGTTATTTTTCATTATAGAGCAACACCTGTTGTCTGTGGAAAACCACCGTCAGAAATGTACCTCAATCACTACTAGCAAATTCAATTAGATGCCATTTTTCCAGACACACCTGACCCCTTGCAGGCTCGTAAAAAAGCATGACGTTCGTTTTGCGACAGGGAAAGGATTAAAGTAAGATTATTCATGATCAATCATCTTGTATGATAATTTGGAGAATATAAAAAGAAATTGGAAACACTACATTATCAAGTTGTACTGGATTCTAGAAAAATGTCAAAATTGCCATATCAACCAGCTCTAGTCAATGTTAGTTATTAAACCAACAAAAAAGTGTAACGTTTAGTCCGAGTCAATCCTTTGAAATTCCTAAAAGTTCTAAGGCTCAGTTCTTGACTTGATGCTCTACTGGTCGAAGAACCAAACCCAATTCTAACCAAACCCAATTCTAGAACCCAACTTTTTGCCAGATGACATTATGGAAATAGTGCGATACAGAACCAGTACCGTACCAAATAACAGGGCGACCTCGAAGAGATCGACGATTATTGTTATGTTATAAAGATCTTGCCTTGACTGAAATATTTCAGGTGTTTTGGGTTATTCACTCACCAATACCATTAAAAATACACTGAAAAGATACACATCTTACTTCAATAAGTTAGCAGTAAGAAGGTTATTCTTCAACGCATCGATCAAAATAATTAATCCTAATAGAGTATTTAGTTTAGATAAACACAAATTAGAGGCAGTAACTTTATTTAAGATCTTATACATCTTTTTCAAAAAATTTCTTCATTTGTATGCATAAGTAATTTTTTTGGTTATTTCATTAGTGAAAAAAATCTTATAACAATCTATTGGCTCGGTACAAGAATGATCATTTGGCAAAGGACCCGGTTGTACACAAACAATATTTCTTCTTGGAAGCTTCCCATTAGTAAAAATTTCTTCCTTTTTCTACTTGAAATTATTATTTCCAAGAATGTTGTGTTTTGAAATTTCAATATATAACTTGGTTCTCCAACAAAGTAGCTTCATGTTGTATTTCCATTACTTTTACTTAGCCTTTTTTTTCCTAATTTGAACCGATTTTGCTTCAACCTCTTTTATCGCATTTCCAACTGCTTCTTCTTTTTTTCGTCATTAGGTTCTGGGATATAATCAACATCACTATCATTAGAATCTACTTCAATATTATCAATATCTGTGTCATCATCAGTTTCAAGGATTCACAATAACCTTTCATGTTCTTTCCAAAAACAAAAATCTTTTTTTATCATCTCAGCAACGTACAACAATAGTAATCAAGTCATATATAAGATTGGATAACAAATTTCACAACCACAGATAAGGTATCAATAATTATGCAAAATAATTATTCACTCCTACCATTATGGGGATTTATAACCATGCGCAAAATTTACGTGGTATAGACTTGTATTGACTTTACTACACAGATTTAAGAGATCCTGCACTATTTAAATCTGGAAAAATTTGACCATTGACCAATTGACAAAGGCATAGCTGGAAGTAGGTGCACATGATCCGCAATCAGCCAAAATCTGTGTAAAATATATGTACGTTATTGTTTTACAGTTAATAAATAATACGGGTAGTAATTAAATAAACAATTATGGCCCCGGCATACACTCGATTTTGCTGGAAGTAAATAGTTTAGTGTAGGTGTCGCGATTTGGCCTCGACTAAACTGCATACGACCAGTAGCTGCATTCAGTTGTCATTGGTATCACCAAGCCGTTCAAAATAAAAACTCTCGCCTGTGTTTTATTTAATATGGAGAAGAGAAGAAAAGGGAAATATTATGTACATCCCACAATTAGTGATAAATTGATAAATGGGAAATTCTACACATTACATTCCAATCTGAAGCAATATCCAGACAAGTTTTTTTCAGTTTTATAGAATGAGTGAACAGAGTTTTAATGAAATACTTTTACCAATTGGTTCACATATAAAACGTTGTGACACAACATGGAGGCTTTCAATATCACTAGCAGAAAGATTAGATGTTACTTTTAGGTAAGAAAAGTAGTCAGTGTCAATTACGATACTTTTAATAAATCATCAAAATACAAATCACAAATCTACTAAATCACTTTCTGGCGAAGCTGGGAAATTTAGCCTGTAGCTATGCATGCTGGAAGTTGATGACTGAGGTCGGTGCTGAGTATTGCAAAATTGATCATGAGCGGACATTCCTTTATTTTTAGTATATCAATTTTCGTTTCCAATTTTTCATCCTCAGTGAGCGATTTTAACGATGGAACTATGGAAAGAGCACAGTTCTTATCCTCGTTCACATCTTCCTTTAAGATATTCAACAACTACTGTTGAAAGATTTCATTTGTATATGTTTTGTTTTTATTTTTGTTCAGTCCCTATGTTGGACGTGGTGGCATAGTTTCACCAGTTTCATTTGATTCCGTACTTTCCTCGTCACCATCACACGAATCAATATTACTCTCTCTGAGGCACTGAGCCAAAGAAGATTTAAGAAACAGTAACTTTTCAAAATATGTGTATTTCTGACGTTTACTCGCAGCTTGCCCTGATTTTGTTTGTTAATCCTTCAAGTCTCTTGAAAAGCATGTTCACAAATTCAACCATTCTTTTGCACTTCTGCGCCTGTAACGTGTGAAATAATTAGTTATATTAATTTATTTTTAGATACCTGGCTATTGATACAAGCATTAACATCTTATGATTTGAATTTCTATTGGGAGCTTCAATCATATGACACATTGTGAGGAGCATGTGTGATAAACTGTGGGAAATATTGCAGCCAATCTATATGTCACGGAAAAGCAGAGGAAGACTGGATCAAAATTGCTGATTAATTTTATGAGCGGCACTAATTTTCCTAATGCGACAGGAGCAATCGATGGCAAGTATATACCGATAATACGACTGGAACAATCTAGATCAACATTTTTCAACTACAATAAATACTTTTCATGTGTGTTAATTGCATGGACTGACGTAGACTACAAATTTGTATGTGTAGATGTTGGTGCATATGGAAGATTTTGTGACTCGGCTGTTTTTAAAAACTCATAAATGAGTATAAAGTTTATGAAAAATAATTTCAACGTGCTTTGTAGAAGAAATTTGCCCAATGACGAACGGGAAAACCGTTCCCTTTTGTCTTATTGGAGATGATGCTTTTGGGCTAATACTTTATTGCGGCCATATGCTAAACAAAACATTTCGTATTACAAACAAACTATAGCTCGCCGGATGGTAGAATGTACTTTTGGTAGAGTAGCTAACAAATGCACATGCTTCATACACCGCTAAATATAAACATAAACTTTGGAGTAGCTATAGTACAAGCATGCTGTATTTTACATAATTTTGTTCGTATGCATGACACTTTGTACATGCAATTAGGAAATGCCCAAACTTCTAAGTATATAGATAGATAATAGAGAAAGAAATCTTATCGTGGGTTTAAATGTCCATCGTCTTATTTTATTTCTCCACAAGGTTCTGTACCATGGCAATACAAACAGGTTTAAAGTACCGTAATGATGCAATAAAATATTACTCAAAAATGGTATAACGTGAAATAACAAAAATTACTTACCTGTTTTGGTTTTTTCATGCATCCAATTCTACCCAACTAGATACAACTTTCCAGCACACTTCCTCCCACATTTTTCTTCTGTAATTAACATCAGACTACTCTTAGAATGATTTTAAATACAGAGCAGGTCTCTTTTCAATACATTCAACAGATGATTCTACGCAGATTCCCTCCATTTGCTGCGTACGTGTCCGTTTCTACCTTCGGTCAATTTTTATTATAGGTATGTGGTAAATAGGTGCTAAACAACTATTTAGCCGAGTGTACGCGGGTGATAATATAAAACAATGGCTACTGAGTTGCGCACCGATAGTTGTGCGATCGTTTAGTCAAAAGGCGATCGAAGATGTTTTATGATTATTCTGTCACAGGTATCAAGTTGATGATGTTCGCTAGACCCAATAGCTTTTTAACTAACAACTAAATAGTCGAAGGACAAAAAATTGTGTGTATGCACGAGGGGGGGAGGGGGGGGGAGGGGCCTAAGCTGCTACACTTTTTTTAAGTTATAAATTTGTATCGTTCAATGTTAAGTTATACCACTTATTAATTTTTTTGTTTTTATTTGTTTATAGTGATCACAAACAGGCAAAGTCTAATTACATGGATCAACTTAACAATAATTGTAAGCCAAACTTAAACAGCATTCAATGAAAGAAACCCTAAGACGATTACACCCCCACACACACAAGAAAAACTCTCATCACATGCTGCACACACATACCCACACACATGCATGCACAATACACGCACACAGTTACAAAAACACAAAAGTCGAAGGAAAGTAAAGACGTTTAGAGTTAAAGCTATGACCTAGTAGTGCGACATGAGTAAGCACTAAACAGGTAAAGTTCTTAAATACAGATAATATGAGAAGACGATAGCATGGCATCCAATTTATTGTTACTCAAACTTGTCATAATTTAACACAGTTTTCACAAAGCCATTATAAGCAACTGATAAATCTAGGTCAGTATCGGTACTAACTTTGTGACTACCTATGCATGACCAATAAAGAACAATAGAAAGTATATGAAACGCGTTGAATATAAAAAACTTCTGTGTTTTTTGTTGACCAAGGAGGGATTTTGAAGCCTAATAGAGAAAGAAGAGCAGGTTCCGAAATAAAATTATTTACTATTTTGTAGCACATTTGAATAAGAGCAATGTCTCTACGATTTAAAAAACTTTGGACTTCAAATTCTACTCTTAAGGCCGCAGTTCTTGTAGTATTGTAATCAGGATAACGTTTGTGTTTTTTAAAGTAAAGGTAACGAAAAATCGGTTCTGCACCTTTTCGATATGTTTAGTGACACCAACACCAAGAGGGTGCCAAACCACGGATGCATATTTGAGCTTGGGAGTACCAGGGTTGCATACAGCATTTTGATAGTTTTGACATTCCTAAAACTATGTGTTTGTCTAATTACAAAACCTAATATTTTATAAACTTCAGCAGCAATAGTGTATATGTGCTGTATAAAACGTAAACGGCTATTATATGTTAGCCTCGAGTCTTTGATATTGTCTACTCGCCTGATGATTATATTAAACTTATAATCAAATCGTACGCAGGTTTTACCTCTGCAAAAAAGAAAAACTAAGCATTTAGATGTATTTATATGTAGTTTATTACTGACGCTTCGATCATAAACCCTATTTATGTCACATTGTAAATTTAGACAATCCGTAGGTGCCGTAATTTTTGCAAAGATTTTTGGTCATCTGCAACATGTTTGGAAGGTCGTTAATGTATAATTAAAAAAGCAAATGTCCTAGGTTTGAACCTTGCGGTACCTCGGCATTTGCTGTATATTTCCCATAAGTGTTGCCGTTAAATTTGATTACAAAAGAACGTGAAGACAAATACAAAGCAAAAAACCAAACCAATATCCGAGATACACCACATAATGCCAACTTTTCGAGCAAAACATCATGGTCCACTTTATCAAACGCCTTGCTAAAGTCAATGTATACGACATCTACTTGTTCCTTGGTTTCAAGTGCTTTAAACACCTCGCTACAAAAAATAGTCACAGTTGTAACAGTAGATTTACACGGTACAAATCTATACTGAGCTTCGCTACTTATTGACCTAATACGGTAGAATAATTTTGAATACAGTATTTGCTCAAAAAGTTTTGCAGGCGCCGATAATATTGCGATCGGTCTGTAGTTTGACACACATGACTTTGATCCACTTTTATGTAAAGGCACTACAGTGGCGTGCTTCCATATTTCAGGAAAGGTAGACTTTTGGATTGATGTTAAAAATATGCATTAGCGACATTTGTAACCACTCCAAGCATCCTTTTATTATATACGGTGGGAGCTTGTCTAATCCCGCTGCTTTTTTGGCTTTCAATTTTTTGACGGCAATTTTATTATCATTAACAGAAATATAAAACCTGTTTATGGTTGTACAGCAGGGGATGGAATTGTTATTTGAAAATACGGTTCTATAGGTAGGTTTGGCGTTGCTATATACTGAAGAAGAGTAATTTACAAATTCATGGCAAGCTTCACCTGAACTGAGAATATTCCAATCTACGTCCATAATAAAAGCATTATTGATGCACCTGGCACGTTTTTGCTTTACATAAGATCAAAAACTGTTAATGTTGTGATAGTTGAAGTTTTCGGTTATATTTAAATAATTGCAATGTGATTTCAATTAGAGACTTTAATTGTTTACGAACTGCTTTGTACCTATTTGAAAGTGGCATAGATAAGAACCTGGTTCTTCTAAGTTTATTTTTTAGCCGAAGCAAATAAATTATTTCTTGTGTAAACCAAATTGGATATTTATGCTGTTTTTGGACAGACTTTAGAACATGTACGTTAAGGTGACCAGACGTCCCGCTTTTGGTGGGACAGTCCCGATTTTTCACAATTTGTTCCGCGTCCCGTGACGTTTTTCAAAAGTCCCGACTTTTAGAATTAAGTGTGGACATCAGAAAAATCAAAATTAAGTGTTGAAACTTTGAAAGCCATTTTATGTGTCAAATATAATTTGACAAATTCCTGTGAAGATTTTTACAATATTTTAAAAAATGACAACAATCTACTGAAACAAATTCACTCAAATAAAAAATATGTCAAGGAATAAAATATTATACACTTTTTATATTTATAAATTGTACTTATGTTAAAAATAAAAAAATATTACGCTATTATTTTTATTCCGTATGAAAATTTTTGTTGATACCCCCACCCTTAAGAGTTGTCCCGCTTTGCCCATCTAAAAATCTGGTCACCTTAATGTACGTCGAAAATATTATATAAAATTTTGTAAAAATGCTCTGCTGCATTGTTTGCATCAACGCATTGCACATTACCTGATCCCAATCAGCATTTCAAAACGCCAAACTCAGGTTATAGAAATTACAGAGCTTAAAATTATACGGTTTATAGAAGATAGCAGTAGTGGCATTATATGTCTTAAAGTCAGCATCTATTGCTAGCACTGGATGATGAACATCTTCATCATCCGATACCAAAACAAGATCAAGCGTTCTTCCAAGAACGTTTTTAAAAGTGTTTGTAAGTACTGTCATGTAAATTAAGAAAGTTTTACAAAACTTTATATTTATTATCATATAGTGATATATTCGTATCTGGGCCTGCAATGTTTGGTAGGTTAAAATCCCCAAATATTCCCACAAAGTTATCCGGTACTATCAGATTCGATTGAACAAAATCGAAAACTGCAAGAACGACTCAATAGGTGAATCTGGCTTAAAGTACACATTTATAATATAAAGTTTTTTGTTATTTGCTATAGCCGATAATGCTAATACTTCAAAATGCCTGGAGTTTCGATATGACGATTTAGTAACCTTTACTAATTTACCTATCCCAATTAACACTCCTCCGCCCCTCTTCTTATCTGACATTAACAAATCCCTATCGCTGTAATATAAGCAATCCAATGTTTCCCCATCTGCAACATCTCCCGATAGCCATGTCTCCGTCAAACAAATTATGTCATAATTGTTAGTACAAAAATTTTTATAAAGTGTAAGAAGTTTACTCCTAGGACCCTGCAATTTTGGTACTATACAAATAACATTATACGCTCAACACTCCAATCACGTACATTTAACTAGATATAACTATAAAAATAATCTTAAGTTGGAAATATCTGATGCACACACTGAGGTCCGGTATAATTACAACTTAATAAATTAATTTTTAACAAATTTTGTAACAAAAACTTAAAATACTTTATACCAGTAGTATTAGAAAAAAAAAGCGAAAGGCTGCTTAACAATTTATCTTAACGAAAACATGCAGAAAATTCATGCAGAAGTTTTGACTTAATAGGTATGTTTATATTTATATTACCTGACAAAGGGAATTACTCGCCTCTTTTTATGATTTTTAAAAAACTAATTTGTATTTTATATGTTTATAACAATAGTAAGAAATGATGACTGTGGTAAAGCAGTGTAAAATATTTATATATACCTTGTGAATAATATCAAATACATCACTTCTGTAAACAACACATTAGAGGGCATCTAGTTTAGAAATGTTTAAAACTTGGAAACTACATTAGATCTTAGCTTCATTACTAATTCTATAAAGCTGTAACACAAAATTCATTTACTTACACACTTCATTTACTTACTTAGCATACAAAATTTGTCTATTTGAACATATTTGTCAATTTTTATTCAATTCATGCACTCACCTCCAATTAAGCTTGCTTTAGAGTATTCTTTAAAAACTATAGAAAAATTCTTAAGCAATGTTACTGTCCTACATTGATTGTTATACCTATTTAATTTATATATATTGATGGAGAAAGCATTATTCTATAATTTCCTACAAATGAAGTATAATTGAATTTTATGGGCACTTACAAAGTAATCTAAGTAAGAAAATTGAATATTATACTGATTTCCCACTAATTTAGTCACCTGTTATTTTAACCTTAAAATAACAGGGTTGTAAAGTAGCAATCTTATTCTAAATAAATATTATCACGGTAGATGTAGCAGCAATCAGAACAATAAAACTATGCTTTTCTTTATCTTTCTCACGTCTATTCTTGTCTGGGTCATTATAGTTAACCTGTGACGCCATACCCTAAAAACATAGAAAAGTAAGGTGGGAGATTCAAAGAAATAAGAAGCAACAAATCTGCATTTGTTGTTGCTTCATAGTGCTTACGTGCGTGAAAGGTGTTTGAGTAGTAGATGCTGCATTATTTTCGTCTTTCATAACTTGGCATGTATAAATATATTACTTTTAAAAAGTGAATTCCCTTGTAAATACCGCGCCAAAAAAAAAGATATTGGCAACAGTTACTAGAAAATTTATTTGATTCGTTTACGTTACTGTTTGTTTTTATAAGTAATAGATAACATGTTTGATATTTGATAAGCATGTAAAATTTCATAAAAATGGGCTTTTCAACTAATTTACAAGGTCGGAGTGCCCATGAGGCACTGTTATCACGACAGGATGCCGAAATACGACTTTTAGAAAGTATGAAACGATGTGTGATTTCAAAAGTGAGATGTGATCGTGATTATGCAGTTGCACTTAGTGCGGTGGCCACACAGGGTTTAAAAATTGACCGAAGTGATGAACTTTCAGGAAGTCTTGTGCTTACGGCCTGGAGAGCTATGATGGAAGAATTGGATAATACTAGTAAATTAATGAAACAGAATGCGGAGTGTATTGAAAGTAAAGCCTTAGATGCTTTAAATACTTTGTATGCAGAAAAAAGAAAAGTCCGAAAATTATATCAAGAAGAGCACACTAGAATAGCACAACAGTTTACACATGTGAGTTAAGATTTATTTTTGGTTTTGTAAATTTAGATTTTTACATCTTTGTTTTATTATAGGTTTAGTATATAGGCGATACAATCTTTACCATTCTCATAAATTTTTGATTGCTTAATCCTAATTGCAAAATTCTATTCCGGGTTTATTTAAAAATTTGTTTATAAATCTCACCTATATTTAAATTAATTCTGATGAAGTACATGCGTACTGACAAACAAAACAAGAACGAATAAAGCGAAATTCTTTTGTTCTGTTTATTATAACGATGCGGCTTGGCTTGTCCAGTTCTGACTTCTAGGCTGCTGTGTTTCTAGATGAATTTTAAATTTAAATGATGATTGAGAAGATATTTATCCTCTTTCACTTTGGTGTGTAATCGCAGAATAAATAAATAGGCACATGCTTGTTGTATGTTACTGTTTATTAACGATTTTTCGATTGTTTTTTATTCTATAATGAGTTTAATTGATATTTCAATCTAGAGGAATGTGGTATAATCTATGTATCATAATAGAGCTTATTGAGGGATCTATTTAGAGTAGAGGTTCCTAAACTTTCTTGTTTCGTAGACTACGTGCCAATTTTTTCTGTTTTGAGTAGAGCTCTACCCCCCGCGCTTTTCTAATACTGAATTGTTACAGGTTCGTCAACTTTGAATGTGTTTTTGACAGCGGTGGTACTTCGTTTTAGCAACATGAATAAATTTTTATAGTAATACGGTGACAATAATATACGTATGTTATGGGCAATTTTGTTATTATAATAGTTAGATTACGAGGGTAAGGTGAAAAGTACTCGGCCTACAATGAAAGACTGCAATTTTCAGTAAAAAAAATAATTTTATTTTTCGACATAATCTCCCTTAACTTCAACACATTTGGTCCAGCGTTTCTCCAACATCAATATTCCTTCCCGGAAGTGAGAGTCTGAAAGGCTGTGAAAATATTCGTCTACGTCTCTCTCAACTTCTTCATTGGACATGAAGCGCTTCCCAGAAATAAATTTCTTCACGTTTGGGAACAGATAGAAGTCTGTGGGCGCCAAATCGGAGGAATAGGAGGGATGGCCAAGCAAGTCGTCGTACCCCAAATCTGTCAATTTTCCCATTGCCAACGCACCCTTGTGTGCAGGTGCGTTGTTTTGGTGAAAGATGATTTTTTTTCTTCAAGCCAGGCTTCTTCTCGCGCATTTTGGCATCCAGCTTGTCTAGAAGGGTGGAGTAATATTGGCCTGTAATTGTTCTGCCTTTTTCAACGTAATCTATTAACAGGATCCCTTTCGCATCCCAAAATACGCTGACCATCACCTGTTCGGCAGATGCGATCGACTTCGCTTTCTTTGGCGCTGAACAACCGGCTTTCACCCACTGCTTCGACTGCTGTTTCGTTTCTGGCGCGTAATGGTGGACCCATGCCTCATCCATAGTGACAAATCGCCGCACAAAATCGCTCGGATCCTTATTGAACCGGGCCAAACATTGCTGCGAAACTCGTTTTCGTATTTGCTTTTGATCGGCATTCAGCAAATGCGGCACCCATCTTGCGCAGAGCTTTCGCATCCCTAACTCTTTATGCACGCTGTTTCGCACCCTTTCGTCCGATATCCCTACAGCTTCAGCTATCTCCTTCACTTTCACTCGTCTATTTCCAACACGATATCATGCACTTTTTCAATGGTTTCCGGTGTGGTTGCAGTTTTTGTTTGTCCTTCACGTGGGTCATCTTCGAGAGATGTTCGACCACGTTTAAATTCACTACCCACTTTTTAACGGTTGACAAGGAAGGGGCAGAGTTTCCGTAAACTTTTGTCAACTTCGGATGAATTTCCTGAGGGGTTAATCCGTCCAAAACGAAGAATTTTATGACCGCACGATATTCAAGTTTATCCATCTAAAGGAAACACGCATAAGACGTCTACTTGAAAAAATTCGTGTAAACAAACTACTTGAGTAGCAAGTTGAAACTTGTCATACGAACTAATTACATATACACTCAGGCGGAAAGCATAAATGTTTGTTGATTAGAACGCCATCTCTGTGTCAGGCCGAGAACTTTTCACCTTACCCTCGTAAATGGAGATTATAGGCAGTTTTTATTCTTAATACAAATATGCTATTGTGTTTACAAAAGAGCACATGGCTCTTTAGATATTTTGGAAAAACAAAAAAACAGAAAAACTCGATTTCTTTACAAATTAATCTGCTACTTTGTTATCGTAGACGAAGAAAAATAATTTTAATAAAATTTATAGATTATATTTCCCTTTACAGTACTGTAGTGGAGTATTGTTTCACGGTTTACGAGATATGACAACCTTGTGTTTTTTAAATGAAAACGGTAGTTGACATAACATAGGAAACAGCATATTTTTCCCCTTTCCAATGATATCAAAATATTTATATGCATAACTAAAAAATTGGAGAAGTAGGTATTTGTATTTATCCGATTTTTTTTAACCAAAAATCTAATAACTTATAAAATCGAAAGAATACTTACCAATTATATAGAACATTTTTATTTAGATGGATTAGCATCATTCAAGTAAAAGACTGTAGAAGCTACCCAGAAGCAGATATAGACACTGACTACAAAATCGTAATTATGAAGGCCTCACTTAAATTTAAAAATTTGAAAATAATACGGAAAAAGGCTTGAGAAACTAAAAGATAAAGATATTCAAGATATATTAGAAAAAAAGTCAAATGAATTGCTGAAAGATATCGGGAAAATTTCTGATACTAAGGAAGTAGAAACAGAATGGAATAACATTAAATCCAGCCTAGACATGGCAGCCAGAGATATGCTGGGGTATACACAAAAAGAAAATAAGAAACCTTGGATAACAAAGGATATCTTGAATTTAATAGAAGAAAGACAAAAATACAAAAATAAATCAGACGAAACAGGAAAACAGTCATACAAAGACGTCAGTGAAGTTAGCGGCTAGAGTTAGCAGCCTAAACTCCGCCTCTTCAAATAGCCACGCCCCCATACCAATCATCGTTAAAGCCACGCCTATTTTAACCCAACATAAAATAGCTCCACATCCTGTTTCTTACAATACAACCTATTGTAAGAAAGAAAGAACAAATACAATAACCGTGTTTAGTAAACAAATCTAAAACAGAACTTTGCTAAATACCTATTGAAATTAGTGTCATCTGATAAAATCTCCAGAAGCACATATATATTCTTACTAAAAATCTAAATTTCTGTTTATATTCAAACATTATAGGAAAAGTTATTAACGTTTACGTGACATATATCAAGTAGCCGCTAGCTCCACTTTAATTTTTTTCATGCTTTCTATTAAAGCAACGACTTTGTAAAAAAATCTCCACTTGGGCACACCAGCGGCCAATACGTGTGCGACAGGGTTTTAGATTTCAAGCCCAAATAAAAAAGTTATTATCGTTTACGTGATATGTATCAAGTAGCCGCTAGCTCTGCTTTAATTTTTTTCTTGCTTTCTATTAAAGCAACGACTTTGTAAAAAAATCTCCACTTGGGCACACCAGCGGCCAATACGTGTGCGACAGGGTTTTAGATTTCAAGCCCAAATAAAAAAGTTATTATCGTTTACGTGATATATATCAAGCAGCCGCTAGCTCTGCTTTAATTTTTTTCTTGCTTTCTATTAAAGCAAGGACTTTGTAAAAAAATCTCCACTTGGGCACACCAGCGGCCAAAACGTGAGCGATAGGGTTTTAGATTTCAAGCCCAAATAAAAAAGTTATTATCGTTTACGTGATATGTATCAAGTAGCCGCTAGCTCTACTTTAATTTTTTCTTGCTTTCTATTAAAGCAACGACTTTGTAAAAATCTCCACTTGGGCACACCAGCGGCCAATACGTGTGCGACAGGGTTTTAGATTTCAAGCCCAAATAAAAAGTTATTATCGTTTACGTGATATATATCAAGTAGCCGCTAGCTCTACTTTAATTTTTTTCTTGCTTTCTATTAAAGCAACGACTTTGTAAAAAAATCTCCACTTGGGCACACCAGCGGCCAATACGTGTGCGACAGGGTTTTAGATTTCAAGCCCAAATAAAAAAGTTATTATCGTTTACGTGATATGTATCAAGTAGCCGCTAGCTCTACTTTAATTTTTTCTTGCTTTCTATTAAAGCAACGACTTTGTAAAAATCTCCACTTGGGCACACCAGCGGCCAATACGGTGCGACAGGGTTTTAGATTTCAAGCCCAAATAAAAAGTTATTATCGTTTACGTGATATATATCAAGTAGCCGCTAGCTCTACTTTAATTTTTTTCTTGCTTTCTATTAAAGCAACGACTTTGTAAAAAAATCTCCACTTGGGCACACCAGCGGCCAATACGTGTGCGACAGGGTTTTAGATTTCAAGCCCAAATAAAAAAGTTATTATCGTTTACGTGATATGTATCAAGTAGCCGCTAGCTCTACTTTAATTTTTTTCTTGCTTTCTATTAAAGCAACGACTTTGTAAAAAAATCTCCACTTACGTACACCAGCGGCCAATACGCGTGCGACAGGGTTTTAGATTTCAAGCCCAAATAAAAATGTTATTATCGTTTACGTGATATATATCAAGTAGCCGCTAGCTCTGCTTTAATGTTTTTCTTGCTTTCTATTAAAGCAACGACTTTGTAAAAAAATCTCCACTTGGGCACACCAGCGGCCAATACGCGTGCGAAAGGGTTTTAGATTTCAAGCCCAAATAAAAAAGTTATTATCGTTTACGTGATATATATCAAGTAGCCGCTAGCTCTGCTTTAATTTTTTTCTTGCTTTCTATTAAAGCAACGACTTTGTAAAAAAATCTCCACTTGGGCACACCAGCGGCCAATACGTGTGCGACAGGGTTTTAGATTTCAAGCCCAAATAAAAAAGTTATTATCGTTTACGTGATATGTATCAAGTAGCCGCTAGCTCTACTTTAATTTTTTTCTTGCTTTCTATTAAAGCAACGACTTTGTAAAAAAATCTCCACTTACGTACACCAGCGGCCAATACGCGTGCGACAGGGTTTTAGATTTCAAGCCCAAATAAAAATGTTATTATCGTTTACGTGATATATATCAAGTAGCCGCTAGCTCTGCTTTAATTTTTTTCTTGCTTTCTATTAAAGCAACGACTTTGTAAAAAAATCTCCACTTGGGCACACCAGCGGCCAATACGTGTGCGACAGGGTTTTAGATTTCAAGCCCAAATAAAAAAGTTATTATCGTTTACGTGATATATATCAAGTAGCCGCTAGCTCTACTTTAATTTTTTTCTTGCTTTCTATTAAAGCAACGATTTTGTAAAAAAAATCTCCATTTAGGCACACCAGCGGCCAATACGTACGCGAGAGGGTTTTAGATTTCAAGCACAAATAAAAAAGTTATTATCGTTTACGTGATATATATCAAGTAGCCGCTAGCTCTACTTTAATATTTTCTTGCTTTCTATTAAAGCAACGACTTTGTAAAAAAATCTCCACTTGGGCACACCAGCGGCCAATACGTGTACGACAGGGTTTTAGATTTCAAGCCCAAATAAAAAAGTTATTATCGTTTACGTGATATATATCAAGTAGCCGCTAGCTCTACTTTAATTTTTTTCTTGCTTTCTATTAAAGCAACGACTTTGTAAAAAAATCTCCACTTGGGCACACCAGCGGCCAATACGTGTCCGACAGGGTTTTAGATTTCAAGCCCAAATAAAAAAGTTATTATCGTTTACGTGATATGTATCAAGTAGCCGCTAGCTCTACTTTAATTTTTTTCTTGCTTTCTATTAAAGCAACGACTTTGTAAAAAAATCTCCACTTACGTACACCAGCGGCCAATACGCGTGCGACAGGGTTTTAGATTCCAAGCCCAAATAAAAATGTTATTATCGTTTACGTGATATATATCAAGTAGGCGCTAGCTCTACTTTAAGTTTTTTCTTGCTTTCTATTAAAGCAACGACTTTGTAAAAAAATCTCCACTTGGGCACACCAGCGGCCAATACGTGTGCGACAGGGTTTTAGATTTCAAGCCCAAATAAAAAAGTTATTAACGTCTACGTGATATATACCAAGTAGCCGCTAGCTCTACTGTCTCTACGCATCCATTTTTTTTTATTTTTAAATCTAACATTCTAGTCGTCTGTCATCTGACATTTTAGACAGACCTGTTATCCCCCCATTGTAACCTGTGCTTGATTACTATCATTTAGTACGGATTGTGTTTGGGTGTTTTTCTTTGTTGTGTGTAATTAAGTAAGTGTAGATGTTTGTGTGCTTATGTGTGTGCGCTAGTGTGTTTTATTGTGTTGGTTAATTGTTGTGTTTATTGTTGATGTTGTTTCTACGTTGTACTTTCGCTCTTGACTAGGACCATCGGCAGCCGGAAATCCCAGTCTTGAGGGAAAGCGCCCCGCAGAATTTGTACCCTTCATCCGGACCATCGGCAGCCGGAAATCCGGATTATTGAGGGGCACAATTTGTGTTTGTATGTGTTGTGTTGGTGTGTATGGGTTTGCTTTTTTTGTGTTTGTAGTTGTGGTGGTGTTGGTGTTGTTTCTGCTTCGTTCTCTCGCTCTCTGTCCAGGACCATCGGCAGCCGGAAATCCCAGTCTTTGAGGAAAAGCATTCCGCAGAATTTGTACTCTTCGATCTGGACCATCGGCAGCCGGAAATCCAGATTATTGAAGGGCACATTTGTTTTGCATGTGTTGTGCGTGCGTGTGTGTGTGTGTGTGTGTGTGTGTGTGTGTGTGTGTGTGTGTGTGTTTGTGTTTACGCTCGTGTTTGTGTGGTTGTGTGTGTTCGTTTTCCAAAAGGTTAATTTCTTTTATGCATGTTTGAATGGTACAGGTTACAGTTGGGTGGAAATAAATACTTCAGTTTGACATTTTGTTGCCTCAATTACTGTTAGTTTTTGATTTCATACAGTGGTGTTAGCGTAAAAAGTTCCTATTCTACTACTTATCCTAAAACTTAGCCTAACTTAATACTAATGTTAGTCCTTATTGCTAGAGACATAATTGGTCGGTAGGTTTTGATCGGGTTTGAGTACCTTCTTCGGTCTTCGAGAGCTATTGTTCTCGGAATTTCCAGAAGACGGACTCTGGCATCGGGGGTGCAGCCCCCGGGATCCTAGAGCAGTTGTTCCTTGGTGTCTCAGTTTGGTATGTAAGATTGCGTGCCGTTTTTAAGAGGCCTATTCAAGGTAGCGGTTGTGTAATACTTGCGTAGTCTTTTGAGTCAGTGCGTTTAGGTATGGGAAAATTTGTTCGTTCCATATCATTTCGTTGATAGGGATGTCTTGTAGTATTGTTCTGTATCCGTGTAGTTCCTGGGTAAGGTCTACGCACTCAAACACAACGTGCTCGGGCGTACCAACCTCTCCGCATGTACAGGTGTCGTTTTGTGCTAAGTGCATACGGTCCCGATAGGTCGGATACGGGCCGTGGCCAGTGAGGAAGTAGATCAGTCCTCTGCTAGGTATGAGATGTTTGTTAGTTAGTCTTTGTGTTATGTTAGGAATGACAGCGTACACCCTTCTACCAGTATCGCTGCCGTCCCATCTAGCTTGCCATTCCGCGGTTATGCTTTCTTTTATCCCTTTTTTGGTGGTTGGGGGATTTTCGGTTTTTAAAAGTTGTTTTAATTTATTTTGGTCGTTGTTTGTTAAATGATATATTGCTGCTCTTTGCTTGGTTATTAGGTCGAGTGGCATTGTTCCGATTAGCACATGGAGAGCGTCATGTGCCGTTGTTCTATATGCCCCTGTCATTCTTAGGATTATGCTTCTTTGGGTTGACAATAGTTTTTGTTTACCTTGATTATGTTTAGGCGGTGGCCCCAAGCGCTCGCAGCATATGAAACCATTGCCACGAGCACGCTGTTGAGGTATAGCCTCACACAGGCAAGGGGGATTTTGTAATGCCGTTGCGCCAGTGTTGCGATGTTTTGCATGACCTTTGTTGCATTATTGCACACGGTTGTTATATACTCAGTGAAATTTAATTTCTCGTCTAGGGTTATACCTAAGTATTTGTATGAAGAGGATCTCCTGATGTTGACTCCTTCTAGTTTAATTATGGGATCACACTTTAGTGCTACTTTTATAAGCATATATTTGGCTTCGTTGGGTGCAATACTCACCTTGTTTGCTCTGCACCAGTTCTGGACTTCATTCAAGGCATTGTTTGATTTGTTCTCGAGTTCGCTTCTGGAGTTACCTTCGACCAACAGTAAGATATCGTCGGCGTATGCTATCGTCGTCGAAACTTCCCTGATGGTATCCAGCTTTTCCAGAAGTTCCTCAATTACGATGTTCCAGAGAAGTGGACCAAGGACCGAGCCCTGTGGACAGCCCCTGTTTATATGTTTTGTTATTCGACTACACATCCATATTTGATTTTTGTGGATGGCTGATAGTATGGTATTATCTGGACTTCTGTGACACTCTTTTCCTGCAGTTTCTCTCATTTCCTTACGCTGGATAAAAATCTGTTGATATAAACCTTGAGACAAATCTGTCTTATAGTTTTCTTCTTGTCTTACAGATTATTGGGACCTCAATTACTCTAGCATCCTCATTTCCTGTGGACAGCCCCTGTTTATATGTTTTGTTATTCGACTACGCATCCATATTTGATTTTTGTGGATGGCTGATAGTATGGTATTATCTGGACTTCTGTGACACTCTTTTTCTGCAGCTTCTCTCATTTCCTTACGCTGGATAAAAATCTGTTGATATAAACCTTGAGACAAATCTGTCTTATAGTTTTCTTCTTGTCTTACAGATTATTAGGACCTCAATTACTCTAGCATCCTCTTTTCCTCCCGCATCTTTTGCGATAAATCTCGAGATAAGTCTGTCCTATGGATTTCTTCGAGTAACCAATTTTGAATACATCACTTCACCACAGCCATTTGTGCTTATATTAGCGGAAAAAAAATTGTCCTTACATGAAAATCGAACCCGACCCACCTGGGTGAGAGTCAAGCCTTTAATCACTCGACCATCGATTCAGTCGAAATGAATATCTCCACATCTCTTAATATTGCAGTAATAATATAGAACTGATTGTTAATTTATCTTATAAGTTAATTTAAGAGGCTTACTTGTAAATAAAACCATAGGGCAAGATTCCGAATGATTAAAAAGCTTTTCAAAAATCTCATCTTGGATAATGTAGTAGCTTAAACTTGAGAACAGACAACCAAGACCTACTCAATAAAATTGACAAAGGAATCAATTAAACTCATGAACTTTAATACGTTTCTTAATAACATCAGTTAATTCGAAATTCTTACAAATTATTTTAAACATGTATTTCAAAATATATATTTTTTCTATCCTAAACTTGGTGTAATACACAAAATATGATTGGTCGGAAACTGCGAACAAAAATAATTCATCATTATCATTAGGTCTTCAGTCCTGGAACTGGTTGGACACGTACTCTCATTGTTTCCTATTCTTAACTAAACTTCAGATTTTTCTAAAATTTGCACAGTCTGCATCTATCACTATCTGCATGCGAAAGTCTTATCTCGGTCTATCTCTACCTCGTTTTTCCTATCTCTGCTTGTAATGTATACCGTACTATTCCCCAGAAATACCTTAGAACGTATCCTTTCCCTCTATTTCTCCTATTTTTTTGTTTTCCACAGATATCTTTATTCTTCTACTATTTGTATAAACTATTTGTTATTAACTTTGTCTGTGCATGCTACCATCCTCATACATCTGAAGCACAACATTCCATAAGACTTCTATCTCTTTCTGTATGCTTTTCCTACAGCTCCTATTTCATAGATGTACTGTGCTGTGCTCCCCACTATGCTTTGAACAGTTTTCTTCATGTATCTATGTTCGTTGTCTCTGAACATAGCTGCTGTTCTTTCTTGGTTGATGCAGTTCGGTCATCTTCTATTGTTTTACAGTTATATACCCTACTTCCCCGATATTCAGTTGTATGTGAAGGGGGGTAATAGTCTTTGGCTGCAAAGTTCCCCCAGCACTTGAACCTTTGTCGAATTAATAGTTTTTCCAATTTATCCTTTCACAGAATCAACATTAGTTGAAAATATTTCACAACCAACACCTGTAGTTGCTTATAATGATCATACGATTTAAGTGCACTTATTTTTTCGTCATTAAGTTTTACGTCTTAAAACTGTTTGGGCGTGTACCTCAACTTATTTATGTTCTGAGCTATCCTACACAGTTCCCTAAAACTCTCACAACAGTCTATATACAGCTCGATTTTTCTTCAATTGTTTTCTAATTATATGCCCTATGTCACCGAGATTCAGTGGTGAGTGAAGGGGGTTAAGCTATCTGTTGCTGCTAAGGATCCACCAACCATATTAATAGTTTTCCAGTAAATCCTTTCGCGCAATTACTATTATTTGAGAATATTGCAAGATCAATACATGTAATTGTTTATAATAATAATCATTATTTAAGTATAGTTATTTTTTTATCATTAGTTTTTCCATCTTGCGACTGGTTGGAAGCGACCGGTGTGAAGTTAGCAGTAAAATTGTAGCAGTAATTTTTACGAGGAAGGAGATGTACAAATGGCAGTAAATTCCCAGCAGTAAATTTTTCGTGCAAACTTTATTGAATAGACAAAATGCGATTTCAGAAATGGAGCTACACTTACACCTTCCGCCTTGGCACAACTATTTAAATGACCACCTTTACAGTCCTAGTGGAACCAAATTACCTTTCGACCCCATATGGATTTCAAAAACACTCCTTAAATAATAAAGTGAAACAATTCAAATGGCAGAATTACACCTTCCACTTAGGCACATATATTGTAAAACCTTCCTTAATGCACCTGCAAAAACTAAAATTACTTATGACCGTATGAGTATCACAGCCGAACTGTGTATGCTTCAAAACCATCTTTTAATGATATCAATAGGAAAAATCAGAAGTGACAGAAGGCCATCGAGTTACACCTTCTGCTTTGGCACATATATTGCTAAGACCTTCCTTAATGTACCTGCAAAACCAAATTTACTTTGCGACCCGTATGGGTATCAAACTCGACCTGTAGCTTCAAAACCATCTTTTAATGATATAAATGGAAAAAAATCAAGCAGAGGCCATCGAGTTACACCTTCTGCTTTGGCACATTATTGCTAAGACCTTCTTAATGTACCTGCAAAACCAATTTATTGCACCCGTATGGTATCAAACTCGACCCTGTAAGCTTCAAAACCATCTTTAATGATATAAATAGGAAAAATCAGAAGTAGCAGAAGGCCATCGAGTTACACCTTCTGCTTTGGCACATATATTGCTAAGACCTTCTTTAATGTACCTGCAAAAACTAAATTTACTTGCGGCACGTATGGGTATCAAACTCGACCCCTGTAAGCTTCAAAAACCATCTTTTAATGATATAAATAGGTAATAAAATCAGAATGAAGGCCATCGAGTTACACCTTCTCTTTGGCACTATATTCTAAGACCTTCTTTAATGTACCTGCAAAACAAATTTACTTGCGACGTATGTATCAAACTCGACCCCTAGCTTCAAAACCATCTTTTAATGATATAAATAGGAAAAAATCGAAGTAGCGAAGGCCATCGAGTTACACCTTCTGTTTTGGCACATATATTACTAAGACCTTCTTTAATGTACCTGCAAAACCAAATTTACTTGCGACCCGTATGGGTATCAAACTCGACCTGTCAGCTTCAAAAACCATCTTTTAATGATATAAATAGGAAAAAAAATCAAGTAGCAGAAGGCCATCGAGTTACACCTTCTGCTTTGAGCACTATATTGCTAAGACCTTCCTTAAATGTACCAGCAAAAACTAAATTTACTTGCGACCCGTATGGGTATCAAACTCGACCCTGTAAGCTTCAAAACCATCTTTTAATGATATAAATAGGAAAAAATCAGAATGCAGAAGGCCATCGAGTTACACCTTCTGCTTGCACATATATTGCTAAGACCTTCCTTAATGTACCTGCAAAAACAAATTTACTTGCGGCCCGTATGGGTATCAAACTCGACCCTGTAGCTTCAAAAACCATCTTTTAATGATATAAATAGGAAAAAATCAGAATAGCAGAAGGCCATCAGTTACACTTCTGCTTTGCACATATATTGCTAAGACCTTCCTTAATGTACCAGCAAAAACTAAATTTACTTGCGACCGTATGGGTATCAAACTCGACCTGTAAGCTTCAAAAACCATCTTTTAATGATATAAATAGGAAAAATCAGAAGTAGCAGAAGGCCATCGAGTTACACCTTCTGCTTTGGCACATATATTTAAGACCTTCCTTAATGTACCTGCAAAAACCAAATTTACTTGCGACCCGTATGGGTATCAAACTCGACCCCTGTAAGCTTCAAAAACCATCTTTTAATGATATAAATAGGAAAAAAATCAGAAGTAGCAGAAGGCCATCGAGTTACACCTTCTGCTTTGGCACATATATTGCTAAGACCTTCCTTAATGTACCAGCAAAAACTAAATTTACTTGCGACCCGTATGGGTATCAAACTCGACCCCTGTAAGCTTCAAAAACCATCTTTTAATGATATAAATAGGAAAAAAAATCAGAAGTGGCAGAAGGCCATCAAGTTACACCATCCGCTTTGGCACATATATTGTTAAGACCTTCCTTAATGTACCTGTAAAACCGAATTTACTTGCGACCCGTATGGGTATCAAACTCGACCCCTGTAAGCTTCAAAAACCATCTGTTAATGATATAAATAGGAAAAAAAATCAGAAGTGGCAGAAGACCTTCGAGTTATACCTTCCGCTTTGGCACATATATTGCTAAGACCTTCCTTAATGTACCTGCAAAAACCAAATTTATTTGCGACCCGTATGGGTATCAAACTCGACCCCTGTAAGCTTCAAAAACCATCTGTTAATGATATAAATAGGGAAAAAAATCAGGAGTGGCAGAAGGCCTTCGAGTTATACCTTCCGCTTTGGCACATATATTGCTAAGACCTTCCTTAATGTACCTGTAAAAACCAAAATTATCTTGCGACCTGTGTGGGTATCAAACTCGACCCTGAAATTTTTAAAGATACAGGGTCGTATTATAAATAGAAACATCACAGTGCACAATGCCATCGTTATACCTTCCTTAGTACATTAGTGAAGGTACTTAGTCAATATACTGTCCAAACAAAGTTAACTTGCGACCTGTTGTTTATCATAACCGACTGGTTTTAAGATACAGGGTCATTTATACATAGCAATTGTAAATTTTCGGTCATAAAAAAGTCTTAACAATATATGTGCCAAACGAGTAACTGATGGCCTTCTGCCACTCTGATTTTTCTTCAATTACTCATTAAAAGATGGTTTTGAAGCTATGGGTCGAGTTACCCATACGGGTCGCAAGTAACTGGTTTGCATTAAGGAAAGTCTTAACAATATATGTGCCAAGGAAAACAGAAGGTGTAACTCGAGGTTTCACTCTGATTTTATTATCATTAAAAATGGTTTATTGAACTACAACTTGTTCGAGTTTGATACCCATCGGGTCGAAGTAAATGGTTTTCAGGTACTTAAGAAAGGCTTAGCAATATAGGTGCCAATGCAGAAGGTGTAACTCGATGGCCTTTGCTATTTTTTCCTTTTATACATTAATATGAATTTTGAACGATTACAGGTCGAGTTTGATACCTTACGGGTCGCAAGTAACATTTGGTTTTCGGAATAGAAAGGCTAAAATATATTTGCCAGAAGCTGAAGGTGTAACTCGATACCTTCTGCTTCTGATTTGTTTATTTATATCATTAAAAGATGTTTTTGAAGCTTGGGTCGATTGACCCATGGGTCAAGTAAATTGTTTTCAAGTACATTAAGGAAGGTCTTAAAATAGTGCCAAAGCGAAGGGTAATCGAGTTTACTTCTGCTTTGATATATTCTAGATTTATATCTTAAAAATGTTGCTTGATAAACGCTTCAGGGTCAGTTTGATCCCATGGTCGACCAATGTTTTTCAAGTACATTAAGGAAGTCTTGACAATATTGTGCCAAAGCGAAGGTGTAGACTGATGGCCTCGATTTGATTTTTCCTATTTATATCATTAAAAGATGGTTTTTGAAGCTTAAAAGGTCGACTTTGATACCCATAGGGTCGCAAGTAAATTTCGTTTTTAAGTACATAAGGAAGGTCTTGCTAATATTGCCAAAGCGGAAGGATGTAACTCGATGCCATTCTGATTTTTCATTATATCATTAAAGATGGTATTTGAAGCTTCAGGGTCGAGTTTGATACATACGGTCGCAAGTAATTTGTTTTGCAGGTCAGTTAAGAAGGTCTTAACAATATTTGTTTAGTGCAAAGCAAGGAAGGAACTCAGTGGCCTGCCACTTTGATTTTCATATTTATATCATTAAAAGATGGTTTTTGAAGCTAGGGTCGAGTTTGATACCCATACGGGTCGCAAGTAAACTGGTTTTGCAGGTACATTAAGAAAGTCTTAGCAATATATGTCAAAGCAGAAATGTAACTCGATGACCTGTGCTCTGATTTTTTTCCTATTTATATCATTAAAGATGGTTTTGAAGCTACGGTCGATTTGATACCCATACGGTCGCAAGTAAATGGTTTTCAGGTACATTAGAAGGTCTTAACAATATATGTGCCAATGCGGAAGGTGTAACTCGATGGCCTTCTTCCACTTCTGATTTTTTCCTATTTATATCATTAAAAGATGGTTTTTGAAGCTTAGGAGTCGAGTTTGATACCCAACGGTCGCAAGTAAATTTGGTTTTGCAGGTACATTAAGGAAGGTCTTAGCAATAGTGCAAAGCAGAAGGTGTAACTCGAATGACCTTCTGCTACTCTGATTTTTTTTTTATATCATTAAAAGATGGTTTTGAAGCAGGTCGAGTTTGATACCCACACGGATCGCAAGTAAATTTGGTTTTGCAGGTATTAAGGAAGGTCTTAGCAATAGTATGTGCCAAGCAGAAGGTGTAACTCGATGACCTTCTGCACTCTGATTTTTTTCCTATTTATATCATTAAAAGATGGTTTTGAAGCTTCAGGGTCGATTTGATACCCATACGTCGCAAGTAAATTGTTTTCAGTACTTAAGGAAGGTTTAGCAATATTGCCAAAGCGAAGGTGTAACTCGATGGCCTTCTGCTACTGATTTTTTTTCTATTTATATCATTAAAAGATGATTTTGAAGCTTCAGGGTCGAGTTTGATACCCATACGGTCGTAAGTAATTGGTTTTGAGGTACATTAAGGAAGGTCTTAGCAATATATGTCCAAAGCAGAAGGTGTAACTCGATGCCTTGCTACGATTTTTTCCTATTTATATCATTAAAAGATGTTTTTGAAGCTTAGCGGTCATTGATACCATCGGATCCAAGTAAATTTGGTTTTAAAGTACACAAGTGAAGCGTCTTAGCAATATATGTGCAAAGCAAAGGTGTAAAGTCGATGCTGCTGCTTTCTGATTTTTTTCCTATTTATATCATTAAAAGATGGTTTTACTTGAAGGTCGATATTATACCTACGCAAGTAAATTGGTTTGCAGGTACATTAAGAGAAGGTTTACAAATAGTGCCAAAGCAGAAGGTGTAACTCAAGACCTTCTGACTTTGTTTCCTATTTATATCATTAAAAGATGGTTTTTGAAGCTTACAGGGTCGAGTTTGATACCCATACGGCGCAAGTAAATTTGGTTTTTGCAGGTACATTAAGGAAGGTCTTAGCAATATAGTGCCAAAGAGAAGGTGTAACTCGATGGCCTTCTGATTTTTTTTCCTATTTATATCATTAAAAGATGGTTTTGAAGTACAGGGTCGAGTTTGATACCCATACGGGTCGCAAGTAAATTTGGTTTTGCAGGTCATTAAGGAAGGTCTTAGCAATATATGTGCCAAAGCAGAAGGTGTAACTCAATGACCTTCTGCACTTCTGATTTTTTTATTATATCATTAAAAGATGGTTTTGAAGCTCCAGGTCGAGTTTGATACCCATACGGTCGCAAGTAATTTTGGTTTTGCAGGTGCATTAAGGAAGGTGTAATTCTGCATTTGATTTGTTTCACTTTATTATTTAAGGAGTGTTTTTGAAATCCATATGGGTTGAAAGATAATTGGTTCTACTGGGACTGTAAAGGTGGTCATTTTAATAGTTGTGCCAAGGCGGAAGGTGTAAGTGTAGCTCCATTTCTGAAATCGCATTTTGTCTATTCAATAAAGTTTGCACGAAAAATTTACTGCTGGGAATTTACTGCCAGTTGTACATCTCCTTCCTCGTAAAAATTACTGCTAGAATTTTACTGCTAACTTCACACCGGTTTGGAAGCGTACCTCCATTGATTTCTCTTCTGAGTTAGCCTACACATTACCCTTAAATTCCCACAACCTACATCTTTCACTATCTGTGTGCAATAGCCCAACCTAGAGCTACCTCAACTTCCTATCTCTGCTCCTAATATATTCCGCACTATTCCCTAATGTCCTAGTATGTGGCCTATCATCCTATCTCTCCTATTTTTTACTGTTTTCCACATATTTCCTTCTTCCCCTGCCATTTCTACTACCTCTTTTATCTTAACTTTGTCTGTCCATGATATCTTCATGATACGTCTGTAACATCACAGTTCAAAGGCTTCAACCATTTTCTTGTCCGCTTCTCCTACTGTCCAGACTTCACAGTCATACAGTGCTGTGCTCCACACATGTTGTAACTAATCTTTTCCTTGTTTCTTTGTTTGTTGTTTTTGAACACAGTAGTTGCTTTTCCTTTTTAAATGTGGCACGACCTGGTGCTAATGTTTGCTTTATATCTTTTGTGCTTTCTCCATATTGCGTTATTTGGCTTCCTAGGTAGCAGAAATCCTTAGCCGCTTGTAAGTTCTCGTTACCTAATTGTATAAGCAATGTACTATCCGTCTATCGCTAAAACTCATTCCAATTTTCCCAACATTTTTTTTGCATTTTACATCGTCGAATGCTATTTCCAGATCTACAAACCCTATATACACGCTTTCTCCCTTTTCTATTGTTTTCTCCATTATCACCCTCAGAGCTAAAATAGCCTCCCGTGTTCCCCTGTTTCGCCTAAATCCAAATTGATCTTCTCCTAGTATTGCTTCAGCTCGTTTTTCCATTTGTCTTTGTACAATTCTAGTTAATATTTGTGAAACGTGCGATGTCAAACTTATTGTTCGAAAACTTTCACATCTAACAGCACCACTTTATTTTTGGTAAAGTTACTATGATGTTACGTTTGAAATCTTTGAGTATCTCGCCTGTCTCATAGATATAGCTTACAGGTTGGAAGATTCGTTCTGTTACTGCTTGTCCAGAGGTTTTGGAGTTTCTGCTTGCACCTTCTCTGTACTCGGTAAACGATAATAACTTTTTTATTTGTGCTTGAAATCTAAAACCCTCTCGCGTACATATTGGCCGCTGGTGTGCGTAAATGGAGATTTTTTTACAAAGTCGTTGCTTTAATAGAAAACAAGAAAAAAATTAAAGTAGAGCTAGCGGCTACTTGATATATATCACGTAAACGATAATAACTTTTTTATTTGGGCTTGAAATCTAAAACCCTGTCGCACACGTATTGGCTACTGGTGTGCCCAAGTGGAGATTTTTTTACAAAGTCGTTGCTTTAATAGAAAGCAAGAAAAAATTAAAGTAGAGCTAGCGGCTACTTGATATATATCACGTAAACGATAATAACTTTTTATTTGGGCTTGAAATCTAAAACCCTGTCGCACACGTATTGGCCGCTGGTGTGCCCAAGTGGAGATTTTTACAAAGTCGTTGCTTTAATAGAAAGCCCCCCCCCCCCCCCCCCCCCCCCCCCCCCCCCCCCCCCCCCCCCCCCCCCCCCCCCCCCCCCCCCCCCCCCCCCCCCCCCCCCCCCCCCCCCCCCCCCCCCAAAAAAAAAAAAAAAAAAAAAAAAAAAAAAAAAAAAAAAAAAAAAAAAAAAAAAAAAAAAAAAAAAAAAAAAAAAAAAAAAAAAAAAAAAAAAAAAAAAAAAAAAAAAAAAAAAAAAAAAAAAAAAAAAAAAAAAAAAAAAAAAAAAAAAAAAAAAAAAAAAAAAAAAAAAAAAAAAAAAAAAAAAAAAAAAAAAAAAAAAAAAAATAACTTTTTATTTGGGCTTGAAATCTAAAACCCTGTCGCACACGTATTGGTCGCTGGTGTGCCCAAGTGGAGATTTTTACAAAGTCGTTGCTTTAATAGAAAGCAAGAAAAAATTAAAGTAGAGCTAGCGGCTACTTGATATATATCACGTAAACGATAATAACTTTTTATTTGGGCTTGAAATCTAAAACCCTGTCGCACACGTATTGGCCGCTGGTGTGCCCAAGTGGAGATTTTTACAAAGTCGTTGCTTTAATAGAAAGCAAGAAAAAATTAAAGTAGAGCTAGCGGCTACTTGATATATATCACGTAAACGATAATAACTTTTTATTTGGGCTTGAAATCTAAAACCCTGTCGCACACGTATTGGCCGCTGGTGTGCCCAAATGGAGATTTTTACAAAGTCGTTGCTTTAATAGAAAGCAAGAAAAATTAAAGTAGAGCTAGCGGCTACTTGATATATATCACGTAAACGATAATAACTTTTTATTTGGGCTTGAAATCTAAAACCCTGTCGCACACGTATTGGCCGCTGGTGTGCCCAAGTGGAGATTTTTTACAAAGTCGTTGCTTTAATAGAAAGCAAGAAAAAAATTAAAGTAGAGCTAGCGGCTACTTGATATATATCACGTAAACAATAATAACTTTTTTATTTGGGCTTGAAATCTAAAACCCTCTCGCGTACGTATTGGCCGCTGGTGTGCCTAAATGGAGATTTTTTTACAAAGTCGTTGCTTTAATAGAAAGCAAGAAAAAAATTAAAGTAGAGCTAGCGGCTACTTGATAATATCACGTAAACGATAATAACTTTTTATTTGGGCTTGGAATCTAAAACCCTGTCGCACACGTATTGGCCGCTGGTGTGCCCAAGTGGAGATTTTTTTACAAAGTCGTTGCTTTAATAGAAAGCAAGAAAAATTAAAGTAGAGCTAGCGGCTACTTGATATATATCACGTAAACGATAATAACTTTTTATTTGGGCTTGAAATCTAAAACCCTGTCGCACACGTATTGGCCGCTGGTGTGCCAAGTGGAGATTTTTACAAAGTCGTTGCTTTAATAGAAAGCAAGAAAAAATTAAAGTAGAGCTAGCGGCTACTTGATATATATCACGTAAACGATAATAACTTTTTATTTGGGCTTGAAATCTAAAACCCTGTCGCACACGTATTGGCCGCTGGTGTGCCCAATGGAGATTTTTACAAAGTCGTTGCTTTAATAGAAAGCAAGAAAAAATTAAAGTAGAGCTAGCGGCTACTTGATATATATCACGTAAACGATAATAACTTTTTATTTGGACTTGAAATCAAAACCCTGTCGCACACGTATTGGCGCTGGTGTGCCCAAGTGGAGATTTTTACAAAGTCGTTGCTTTAATAGAAAGCAAGAAAAAATTAAAGTAGAGCTAGCGGCTACTTGATATATATCACGTAAACGATAATAACTTTTTTATTTGGGCTTGAAATCTAAAACCCTGTCGCACACGTATTGGCCGCTGGTGTGCCCAAGTGGAGATTTTTACAAAGTCGTTGCTTTAATAGAAAGCAAGAAAAAATTAAAGTAGAGCTAGCGGCTACTTGATATATATCACGTAAACGATAATAACTTTTTTATTTGGACTTGAAATCTAAAACCCTGTCGCACACGTATTGGCCGCTGGTGTGCCCAAGTGGAGATTTTTTTACAAAGTCATTGCTTTAATAGAAAGCAAGAAAAAAATTAAAGTAGAGCTAGCGGCTACTTGATATATATCACGTAAACGATAATAACTTTTTTATTTGGACTTGAAATCTAAAACCCTGTCGCACACGTATTGGTCGCTGGTGTGCCCAAGTGGAGATTTTTTTACAAAGTCGTTGCTTTAATAGAAAGCAAGAAAAAAATTAAAGTAGAGCTAGCGGCTACTTGATATATATCACGTAAACGATAATAACTTTTTTATTTGGGCTTGAAATCTAAAACCCTGTCGCACACGTATTGGCCGCTGGTGTGCCCAAGTGGAGATTTTTTTACAAAGTCGTTGCTTTAATAGAAAGCAAGAAAAAATTAAAGTAGAGCTAGCGGCTACTTGATATATATCACGTAAACGATAATAACTTTTTTATTTGGGCTTGAAATCTAAAACCCTCTCGCGTACGTATTGGCCGCTGGTGTGCCTAAATGGAGATTTTTTTACAAAGTCGTTGCTTTAATAGAAAGCAAGAAAAAAATTAAAGTAGAGCTAGCGGCTACTTGATACATATCACGTAAACGATAATAACTTTTTTATTTGCCCTTGAAATCTAAAACCCTGTCGCACACGTATTGGCCGCTGGTGTGCCCAAGTGGAGATTTTTTTACAAAGTCGTTGCTTTAATAGAAAGCAAGAAAAAATTAAAGTAGAGCTAGCGGCTACTTGATATATATCACGTAAACGATAATAACTTTTTTATTTGGGCTTGAAATCTAAAACCCTCTCGCGTACGTATTGGCCGCTGGTGTGCCTAAATGGAGATTTTTTTACAAAGTCGTTGCTTTAATAGAAAGCAAGAAAAAAATTAAAGTAGAGCTAGCGGCTACTTGATACATATCACGTAAACGATAATAACTTTTTTATTTGCCCATGAAATCTAAAACCCTGTCGCACACGTATTGGCCGCTGGTGTGCCCAAGTGGAGATTTTTTTACAAAGTCGTTGCTTTAATAGAAAGCAAGAAAAAATTAAAGTAGAGCTAGCGGCTACTTGATATATATCACGTAAACGATAATAACTTTTTTATTTGGGCTTGAAATCTAAAACCCTCTCGCGTACGTATTGGCCGCAGGTGTGCCTAAATGGAGATTTTTTTACAAAGTCGTTGCTTTAATAGAAAGCAAGAAAAAAATTAAAGTAGAGCTAGCGGCTACTTGATACATATCACGTAAACGATAACTTTTTTATTTGGGCTTGAAATCTAAAACCCTGTCGCACACGTATTGGCCGCTGGTGTGCCCAAGTGGAGATTTTTTTACAAAGTCGTTGCTTTAATAGAAAGCATGAAAAAAATTAAAGTGGAGCTAGCGGCTACTTGATATATGTCACGTAAACGTTAATAACTTTTCCTATAATGTTTGAATATAAACAGAAATTTAGATTTTTAGTAAGAATATATATGTGCTTCTGGAGATTTTATCAGATGACACTAATTTCAATAGGTATTTAGCAAAGTTCTGTTTTAGATTTGTTTACTAAACACGGTTATTGTATTTGTTCTTTCTTACTTACAATTGGTTGTATTGTAAGAAACAGGGGGTGGAGCTATTTTATGTTGGGTTAAAATAGGCGTGGCTTTAACGATGATTGGTATGGGGGCGTGGCTATTTGAAGAGGCGGAGTTTAGGTTGCTAACTCTAGCCGCTAACTTCACTGAAAAGGAAAGCTAAAGAACAATGGATTGATGAAAAGTGCAAAGAGGTATAAACTAAGATGGAAATAGGAAAGACAGATTTAGCATACAAACTAATTAGAATCAATTTTAGGGATATAAAACCGTATAGCAAAAATATAAGGGACTCGGTAGGAAACGCCATTATAGAAAATGTAGAGAAAGTGGGTAGATGGCAAGAATATATAGGAAATTTATATGCAGGAGAGGAACTAACAGCATTAGAACAGGAATCAGACATTGAAAATGATGACCTGGGAAATCCTATACTTAGAGATGAGTTTGAAATAGCATTAAAGGGTCTGAAAATGGTAAGGCGCCGGGTATAGATAAGGTGCAAGTAGAAGCTGTAAAAGCCGTTGGACAAGCAGTAACATAACGTCTCTTCCAACTTGTAAGCTATATGTATAAGACAGGCGAGATACCCAAAGATTACAAACGTCACATCATAGTAACTATACCAAAAAAGAAAGGCGCCGATAAACGTGAAAATTTTCGAACAATAAGTTTGACAGCACACGTGTCAAAAATATTAACTAGAATTGTACAAAGACGAATGGAAAAACGAGCTGAAGAAATACTAGGAGAAGATCAATTTGGGTTTTGGCGAAACAGGGGAACACGGGAGGCTAATTTAACTCTGAGAGTGATAATTGAAAAACAATAGAAAAAGGAAAGCGTATATATATATATATATATATATATATATATATATATATATATATATATATATATATATATGGGGTTTGTATACCACACCACTACTACGCCAAAGGTCCCGGGTTCGAATCCCGACACTGTCCGCTTGAAAAATGTTAGGCGAGCATTTTTCACAAAAATACACCCTCGTTCGGATGAGAGGTAAAATGGGGGTCCCGTGTGTGAGTGTTGTCACGCACGTTAAAGATCCCTACCTTGCTTGGAACAGCAAGGGTTTGGCAAAATTCCAAATTTTCCAGGTAAAAAAACTCGCTTCCTGGCCAATGTAGTACCTTCGGGTGGAGCATTGGAAAGAAAATCACATGTAAGGAGCCTCCCTTCCCCTCCTCACATACCAATGAATCTCGTTGAAATAGTGCATGTAATTAAAAACAATAGAAGGGTAACCGAGCTGTATATAGGCTATGTGGGAATTTCAAGGAACTTTGTAGGCTAGCTCAGAATATAAATTAGTGCAGGTACGTGTCCAACCAGTTTTGAGATGGAAAAGCTAATGACGAAAAAACAAGCGCAGATAAATCTGATGATTATTAGAAACAACTACAAGTGTTGGTTGTGAAATATCTGCAACTAATGTTGACTGTGCGAAAAGATATATTGGAAAAAATATTAAATTGGTAAATGTTCAAGTGCTGGGGGAATTTGGTAGCCACAGGCTGCTTACCCCCCTCCACAACCACTGAATGTCTGAGAAATAGGGTATATAATTGTAAAAGAATAAAAGGGGACCGAACTGCATCTAACAAAAAAGAACACCGCCTATGATGAAAGACAACAAACATAGAAACAAGAAGAAAATTGTTGGAAGCTTATGTGTGGAGCACAGCACAGTATGCCTATGAAATACGGGTAGTAGGAAAAGCAGACAGAAAAACGGTAGCAGCCTTTTGGATTGTTGTGCTTCAGATGTATGAGGATGATAGCATGGACAGACAAAGTTAATAACAAATAGGTTATGGAAATACAGGGGGAATACAGATAGCTGTGGAAAAGCAATAGGAGAAATAGAAGAGCAGAATACGTTCTTAGGCATTTTTGCGTAATAGTATGGGATATATTACAATCAGAGATAGGAAAAAGGAGGTAGATGTAGACCTAGATCAGATAGTGATAGATGCAGACTGTGCAAATTTTAGGGAAATCTGTAGGTTAGTTCAGAATAGGAAATATTGAAGGTACGCGTCTAACCAGTTCTAGGACTTAAGGCCTAATGATGATGATGGATTAGTATTTTGATGTACACATATTTGAGCTCGTTTTAATGCTTCCCTCTATACCTTTAATAAAATATTGTACCTAAGTCCAATAATAACTGCAGTTATTTTGTTTTTCATACCTTCCAAACTGGTAGGCTTTTCTTTATACATTTAATAGAGTGGAATTTCCACCCCGCCACGCCCATCCACCTTTCGGCATAGTTACATACTAGCAGTGGTGTTGTCGAGCCGGAACGCTCCGGAACGTCGTTCCGGTACTTCCTTTTTGGACAGGAACGCGTTCCGGAACTAAAGATGATTTCTGATAACGAGAATTGGCTGACGTATTGAAAAAAAATTAAAAAGAATTGCTGATTTATTTTTACTAATTTTTGATGAATTTTTATATGTATTATTATAAACAAGGGTTTGAGCCGAACCGGAACGAACCGGCTTGTTTTTCCGAACCGTGAACCGGAGTCCGGAACTTTTTTTTCTGCTGAACCGGAACTCGAACCGAACCGAAACAAATACGTGAACCGGTTTTTGAACCGGTTCAACGGGAATTAAACTTTATTTATAATAAACATCTAGCAAATCTTTTATTTATAAAAATGAATGGCCCACCACAACAATTATTTAAACCAGATGATTATGTAAAAACTTGGTTAAGGTCTCATCGTTCAGCGGATGACAACAAAACAAGGAAAATTCAACCACAAGATCCTGAACATAATCCTATTTGGAATATTTTATAAAAACCATTAGTGTTTTCATGTATTGTTAAAAATATTTATGCAATATTGTTTGAGTATCTAATATGCGTATTTTATAATTTGTTAACTAATTTTTATTAAACGTTCCTATTATTGTAATAAACGTATATATATATATATATATATATATATTTATTGCTGTGATAAGGGGTTGTTTAAGGGTGCACGTTATAGTAAAGGTCGTTCGGGAATGAATAATTAGAATAGGCAGCAGAAAACTGTACTTATTTAAGGAAATAATTAAGAAATATACATAGTTTGTAGATAGTAAGTAGTCAACACCCTGTATATAAAGTAGAAATAGTTTTGGGCGACGCAGGTAAACATAGTAAGACGCATAGTTGGCGTAGGAATGAGAAGTACATGTATTAAGTAAATAGTAAATATTAAATACCCTGTAGATAAAGTTTAGTTAATTTAGGTAAAACAAATAAGGATATTTTCAGTGGAAGCACGCGTAATAAATGATAAAGTGTAATTAGACACGCATTAAGAAAAAGAGTTCCAGACGATTAAATTAATACGGATATAGAAATAGAGTTTCAGGTAGTTAACATAAATGCGTAAAAAGATCTAATCATTTTGATAAGAGAAATGATTAAAAATTGCGTGAATCGCATGTAAACATGGAAATTTAAGGTCGGGTTGCATCAGTTGTTTATAGAAAAGCAAGTAATCTATCAAAATACAGCATGGTGATATGAAAGACAGCTGTGGACAGGTGGTGATTATGAGGAAACGTAGAGCATTGCATCAGAAACTGCTCAATATGTATTTATTTGATTGGTCAGAGACAAGCGACGAGTTCTAGACCAAACCCACGGATGGAGAGGGAATTCGAGATTATATTAGCAAGCACCTTGATAGGAAAGTCAGTTTTGAACTTAATGAAGGCCGAAGTGCATTGCCATTAAACAAAGTGATACGTAATAAGTATAAAAGTGAAAAATAATATGAGTGCTAATATGAAGATAATTACCGTTTAAACGTAAGTACGTTTTTAATGAATTTATTGTAAACTAAGACATAAAAATAATAGGGTTTCGAGGTCTGAGGGAAATAGACTAGGATTCTGATGTTAAGAAATACAGTAATACAATTTAAATGTCAAGGGGAAAAGAAGAATAATACAATTTTGAAGTACAGGGATGAAACAAACTACAATTTTTAGTCTGGGGCAAGAATGATAAAAGTCTAAGTTTGAAGAATTGAATTAAATTGGGGTATATGATTTAATGGTGGTGGTCCATAGTGTAATAATTTGAATGGAATCCAGAATTGGGGAAGATCATTTTTATTGGAAGCGTCGATGTGAAAAAGATAAAACCAGGTCAGATTTTCAGTTATAAGACATTTGTTTTCTATATGAATTTTTATTTTATTTTAATATTGAATTTGCTAAATAAGAAATGCTTGTGAAAAGTCAACAAAAGAAGTTGTATACGTATTGAATGAGTAATAAGAGAACAGGTTTAGAATATTCTACATTTGTTGGTAAAGATCATAAATTTTCTTTGGTGACTTTGGGTTTTGAGTAAATGATTGTTAATAAATGAGATTTATAAAATTAACTGATTGAAAAGTGTATTTCGAATAATTTCAAAAGCTGTACATAACATATTGGTTCTATTATACAAAATCTAAATTTACTGAATTTTATAATTGCAAATAAATGCTAGCCGAGGTCATAAGATTTAAATAGTACAAAAGGCGGAGCCACCAGTTAAACAGGAAAGTGATAACTCGCAAGGCGGTAACATATCGAATTCTGCCATTGGTAGATAGAGTTGTTTACAGATAAAGTCCAGTTGATAGCAATATTAAGAAAACAGCTGGAGGAGGAAATAATTACACTTAATCGTGAATATTAAAATGGTGGTCCAATAATTTAGAGTACGTAGAAAATAAATAATGCAGCCCAAAGTCGGGGCATGATAATTCTTCGAATAGCATAGCAATATATATATATATATATATATATATATATATATATATATATATATATATATATTACTCATATTTAGACCAGGGTAGAAAATTAATGAATTACATAAAATAATTTTAATCACCGTGTATAAGGAATTTTATTAGATAATACGCTTTATTAAAACACCGTGGAGAATAAAAATTCATTCGTTTCAGTAAAAATAAGAGATTTAAATCATGTACAAGACGCTTTATATCAAAAGAAACAGTATTAACAAGCTCTACGTGTAATGTATTTATTCCGAGGAAAGAAACAAATGGAAATTACGTGCAAAATTTATATTAATTAACCCTATTTTAAGTAACCGGTATTAAACAAAGTGTACACATAATAATTAATATTTAATTTGTATTCGCTAAAAATGAAAGGATAAAAGTCAATTTTAATTGGAGTTAATTAAACCATTATTAATAATAAGCATAAAAGTCTGTGAAAATCCAAGATTAAAATACCACGGAATAAGGCTCTCAGAATTAATAGTATGTTTGAACACCTGCGTAGTTTAAAAAGCTCATTCGGCGTAAATTTTGCAGATAATTAATGGTTCAAAGAATCTTGGAGAAACCGGGGCTTAATATTCACGGGAAGGCGCGATACGGGGTTATTTAACCCAGATAGTCCACATGGACTGAAATAATCGATAGTAAGGAATATCAATTTGCACCACTAAGAACAGGTTAGAGAAGGAAAGATAATGTGCGTAAGACAAAGACACTAATAATTAAAGGCGTGATATGAGCAACGTCACGAGGGTCACGATTGGTTGAAAGTAAAAGGCAAAATTTGAGAGGTGAAAATAACATTTCTGAATAAAAGTCAATTAGTTATTTCCAGGCGGTGCGTGCCGTGTTGAAATTTCTGAGATTTAACTGGGGTGAGTACAAAATTCGTAAAAACCGACACGCGGGCTACGGAATGGGAACCGAGAATGCGAAATTCTTTAGAATTGCCCGTTTTGAGGACTCGACCGACAGACAGGCTAACTTCTATATATACCCAGGTGAATATAAACAAGCTCTCTGACATCCGCGACTTGATTCAAGATGTTAAACAGTGCATTTTAGTTTGATAAAATAATTTAAAGTTTGCTCGTATATTTTGATGATTCAAAATAGTTTGTTCTTTACGTGCTAACATGAATATACTTTAGTGCACTTAGATACAAGTAGGCAGTTTTGGCGTATATTGGTGAAAGAAGTATGAATTTCTTTGCTATTTTTCGGGGGTGTTAATAATTAAATGGTTCATGAATGTGTCTGGATCCACAAAACAAGGGTCAGATATACACAGATGAGTTCCGGAAAAGCCCAGAAACAACTTTAGATGAATGGTGATGGAGATAATTTTAAAAGCGTTGAGAATCAGAAGCCGTAAATATAATCCAGTTGGAATGGTGTGATTAACAAAAGGGACGATGTACATTGAAGCTACGAGTGCAGTAAACTTCAGGTAATTTATACTATTTTGTTTGAACTTTGATATTTTTGTGTGTGTTGAATAACTTTATAATTGATTTACTTTAAATGGACATTAGTGAGATTATACTAACAATAAAATTTTAATTTTAAGGTGAAATTTTGCTTGTTTAAGTAGAAAGGGGTATTTAGTATTGATGTTCTGGATTATGATGAAATTTTAGGTATGTCTTTGAGCTCAATTAGACGAACCTGGTTAATTAACGTAAAGGGGTGGTAGATGCTCCCTTTGTACTCAGACTCAGATCTGCATATATTGTTATATTAATTAGTAGGCATCCTACAAGGACTTTAATTCTGGATGCACATTAAATGATAATAAAATTAATCTTGAAATTCCTTTTAAAACTGAAATTTATGCTGAATTTTTAATTTGAAATTTTAATGTATTGTGAATATTGATGTAAATAGAGTTAACGTTGATGTTTGTGGTAGGAATGTGTTTTTTTTTATGAATGAGGATGAAGGTGTAACTAGAGGAGCAGCCGAGGCGATTAACAGAAGAAAGTCAATGGACCAACACAGTTAAGGTAATGAATAGCTTTTTGTAGGATTTACAGCATTCTTTGGCATCCAATTCGTAGGGACTCGATTCGAAAAGCGGAGTACCCGGATTTTAAAGGGTTTCGTAATGATTTTTGTTTCCTTTCTTTTTTATGCTATATACAGGGTCGATTCTGGTGACGGGCGAAAATTGGGGTAAATCCCCCCCCCACCGTCGTCAAATTTGGGACATGAGACCTAAAAAACGTCGCCGCCAGGATTATCATGGAAAATCCCCCCCCCGTCGTTAAATTTGGAACATGAGACCGCACAGAGCGGTTGCCTACCCAGGATCAGCCCTGTCTATATAATTATATATACGCGTTCCGGTAAAAAAAATTAGCACAACACCACTGCATACTAGGTCTTTATTGTTCCCCATAAAATAAAGTTCAACCAAGTTATATCAGTAAATCTATGAGGCCAAGGAGTAGGAGTGGATAAACTGCGTTTCTACGGCGCCAAAATCGATTATTTTTATATGTAAATCTCTATAAGATTTGTAAGTTTTTTTTTGTTAGTTTTTGTACCAACTATAGAAATCCCCACAAGGAAGTGGAGACTCCATTCTTGTAAATGGGCATTACTATTCTTTCAACTACCTTTCAAAGCTATCGTTTAAGTATACCTCTCTTTGCGGGGAACCTTATAATTAAATAACTAATTTGTGATTTAAATTTTTATTATATCTAATAAATATTACAATTAGAAATTGGTTATTTATTTATAAGGTTCCCCGCAACAGTCAAAGAGAGGTATGCCTAAATACTGTTTATTATCATAAAAAATACCTACATAATACAGGGTGACTTACGGGAAACGGATGTTTTTGAAATGGCTAGTGCATGCCTTCTGTAGGCAGTGGGGCGACGGAGGGTAGGTCATACCGAGTGCGGCGCACGATTTCAGTTGCAATGGAGCAGTGGACGACGCAGCATTGTGTTTTTGCATATGATTCGTTTATTCGAAATGGTGAGTCTGTTATAACCACACAACGGATCTTTCGTCGCCACTTCAATATCGGTCGGAACGGCACAGTTCCAAGTCGAAACACGTTGTTAAGGTGGGTTGAGGCATTCAGAACAACGGGAACAATATCAAAGAAAAAGCCACCAGGCCCTCCAAGAACAGCAAGGACGTCTGAAAACATCGCCAGTCTGAGTGCGGTAATAATCAGGAGTTCGAGTCGATCTGCACGCCAACATGCACGAGAACTAAACATGAGCCGTGATTCTGTTAGGAGGATTTTACGACTTGATTTGAAATTTCATCCGTATAAAATGCAGGTGGTCCGGAAACTTAACGTGGCGGATTATGAACAAAGAAAAGAATTCGCAGTACGTATGCAAGTGTTGTTTAATGATAACCATAATGCAATACTGTTAGTGAACGACGAAGCCCATTTTCATTTGAACGGTTCGGTAAACAAACAAAACTTTCATTACTGGGCTACTGAAAATCCATGTAACATTCATGAAAAACCTTTCCACTCTCCGAAAGTTACAGTTTGTTGTGCGGTAGCCAAGTTTGGAGTTATCGGGCCGTATTTTTCGAGGAAAATGGCGTGACTGTGACAGTGACATCACAACGCTATGTTCACATGTTGAATACATTTCTCAGACCAGACCTTCAGAGGCGAGGATTCAACATGAATGATATTTATTTCCAACAAGATGGCGCCACAGCGCACACTGCTCGCACATCGATGGAAGCTGATTTCACGTTTTGGTGACGTACCGTGGCCTACTGTGATTACCTCTTTATTTGTGTAACATTAAAATAATACTATCCTGCAAATTAATTTTGTACTGCTCAGTTGAAAAACATCCGTTTCCTGTAAGTTACCCTGTATAATAGATTCTTTTCTACACCCAAAACACAACAATTTCGTTATTTTTATTCGGAGTTGTTTTTAACTTATCTAATTTAATTCTCAATTTATAATTTAGATCTATATTTTCTTCTTGTGGTTCCCTATTATAACCAATAATTGGATATGTGCATCGCCGTCTTGTTTTTTGAATTGGAGGATACAACGCACATTGTTTCTGCGCTTTACTTTTAATTCCAGCAATAACAAGTACTGTTCTTCCATCTATTAGGCACTTCGTAATATGTACACGTTCACTTCCTGCATTAGAATTTCGTCCACTTGTTCTACCTCTTTCTGTGTGAAGAATGCATTCTCCATGTTTTTCCAGACATCCCAGAAAACTGGAAGTCCTCTACTTTCGGAAGTACATGTCAATTATATGTTGTAATACCATTAGTTCTAAATGTTGCAAAATGTTCTTCTGTAGGCAAGCAAATCAAATTCATTCCGTTAAGAGGAATTAGCATGTATCCTTGTTTTGTAAGCTCTTCTATTGCATCGTACATCTTAATAAACTCGGTTTTATAACATCTCTTTAAAAAATACACATCCGAATGCCCATTCTTTTTTGGAACAACTCCGACTTAGGAATGCGTTCGTTGGTTATTAACTGTAAATGCGGGAACGTTATATACGCCAGATGTGTCCAAATTTTTCCTGTGGGTATTAAAATGATTTATTAACCTCTTTATGTATGCCACCTTGCATTTTTTTCTACTAGATGTTTATACTGCTGCTTTAATGCGGTTGTCTTTGTCTCGTACTCTACCTTTCCTCTTTTTGTATGTGTTTCTTCCAATTTTAGTTATCTTTTCTTAATTGATAGTATATAATTAGCCGATACGGGTTCTATTTATGTTACGACGTGCGGCAAAAGTTTGTTGCATATATTGATTCTTTTTCTTAAAACCTGGGGCGATACATTACTTATAGCGGTCAGTCGTAGATAATCGATGTTTACATCTTCTGGAATTATTGCGAAGGGTATTTGTTTCAGGCTTTGCCAAAAACGTGCATCCAGCTTTACCATAACTACTTGTATCTGTTTTTAATATCGATTGATAATTTAAGCTGCAATTCAGTCAGTCTCCGTGTATTACCGTTTCCCCAATAAACATGCTGCAGAATGTTTGTAAATACAAGACAACACTGTTTTGCAGGTTTTCGGTTAGTTTTTTTCTACATATTTGCAACGATTCCGAGTTCGCCTGTGTATTTTGCATGTATTATTTGCTGTCTTCCAACAAAGTTAGACAGTTCTTTCATGGATTATATTCATTATCTACCATATAACAATTTCCAACCGTGTAGTTATATATTGTTGCTTGTAGTCTCGTAATACCGCGTTCTTTAGGCATAGTACATTCAAATGTCTGCTATAATCGAGCATCCAATATATAATTCCCTATCTGCTTGCTAATATCTGGACTGTTTAGTTGGCATATTAACTTGTTATAAACGTTAACGCGACTATTGTAATTTACCCACGTTAAGCAGTCGTTGCCAGCTGTTTTATTCTTATTCAAAATTATATGATCGTGCTGTGTATATTCTTCATGGCAGGTCAATTTAAAATTATTCGTTAAGTTAATTTCTATCTTGTTAAATATTCCTCTAACATTTAAGGTTATATCCAGATGTAGTAGACAGTAGTCTTCTTCTTCGAGCTGATCCGATAAATCCGGCAATTCCTCCAACAAAATCTCCTACTTAACATCTGATAATTCCACTTTGTACGGATTTCATATTGGATTTGTATACTCCTTGTTTACAATTTCTAGACGTTCTTTCTTAATAATATATTTTATTTCTCGAGCCATTTTGTTTTTGCTTTGTAGTAGGAGCGGAAATTTAGCTTTTACTTCATGCCTAGCAAATACAAATTTTCAATTCTTCCCACGTATGTACCAATTAAAAGAGCCATGTATCTCTTGCTTAAAAAATTTATCCTTATTTTTTTGTTGTTTCCTCGGTGCAATCTACATGGTTGCCCATTTTAATTACATTATATTTATGTTAACGCAGAAATGTTCCATAATTATATTAGGTAAGTCGATGCTTTCTAAACGTTTTTCTTCGTCAGTATAGTTAATGTTTCCAATATCGGTGATTAAGTTATTATTGCCCAGATTTTTTAGCAGCAGCCACAATCCAAACATCTCATTTGTGGGTTTTACTTTACTACCAGGCAGCTTCCGGATACTAAACACTTTAGAAGGGTTCATGTTGACTGTTGCAATTTCAGTCGAATACTAAATTACAAAGGAAATATGTCCTCTTATATATCACATAGAGTGAGAACCGAAGGTTACCGAACACACCCGAACGAAATTATGTCTAGCCGGAGGAACTAAAACGAGAACTAAATCCGCAAGAGCACAATCGCATATGTAGAAATTACGCTACACGTACAATGCTATGGCTCATTTACGCCATGAGCCATTCACGCTATGATCCATTTACATCATGGACCATTTACGCAATACGAGCGTGACATCAGAGGTTAGACGAAATCTCTGAGTTAAATAAGATGAGTCTTCTCTCGGTTACGTTAGGTTAGCCACGATATTGTTCGAAGTAAAATTTTTAGGTTAGTTCAGCGCCGGAGACTGGGGTGAACGTAACCAGGAGAGGATTTGTCTAACCTAACTCAGAGATGTCGTTTAACTAACCTCTGACATCACTCTCGTATGGCGTAAATGACCAATGCAGTAAATGACCAACGACGTAACTGGCCCATGACGGAAATGCCCATAGCGTAAATGACCCATGGCATTGTACGTGGGGCGTAACTTTTCCTTTACGGTTGCGCTCTTGTGGATTACCCACTGGAAAAATTTGGACATATTAGGCTTATATAACATTTCTGCATTTACAGTTAATAATCGAGGAACATATTCCTGTGTAGCTTTCGCAGAGAAGAAAGGGCATAAGGATTTGCATCTTCTAAATGGATTTTACAAAACCCTGTTTACTAAGATGTAGCAGGCAAGAGAAGAGCTTACAAAACAAGGATACGTGTTAATTCCTCTTAACGGAATGGACTTGATTTCGCTGCCTATAGAAGTGCATTTTGCAAAATTTAGAACTAATGGTATTACAACATATAATGGTCACTCACTTATGAAAGTATAGAGCCTACGGTTTTTCGTCGGAGTGAATATGGTGAATGCATTCTTAACACAGAAAGAGGTACAACCAGTGAACGAAATTATACAGGAAGTAAGAGGACATGTACATATTACGAAGTGCCAAAAATTGGAGCAAATGGATGGGAGGACAGAACTTGCTAATGCTGGAATTAAAAAAGTAGAGCACAGACACAATATGCGTTGTATTCTTCAATTTGAAAATCAAAGCGCGCTATACGTATCCGATTCGGTTACAAAAGTAGCTACAAGAAGAAAATATAGATCTAAATTATAAAATAAGAATTAAATTAGATAAGTTAAAAACAACTTCGAATAAAAATAAAGAAATGGTCGTGTTTTGGGTTTAGAAATTGATTGATTATCCTCAGCTCTGAATAAAATTTCATCATGAATAACAAATCACTTCTTAAAACCCTTTTCTCCCTTTTATTAAATTCATCGTCCGGCTTTCCTTCTAACGCCCTTAACATTTCAATCTTAACCCTTATCCATTCTTCACCCCTACGATCACCCTAATTGTTTTAAGGTTTTCTTTTACTCGTTTGATTCATTAGTAACTTGTTACGGTATTCCGCGCAAACATGAAAGAAAACAGTAAGAGTAAGTAAAGAAATCGTTTACGCCGAATACCGCAACAAAATGGGGACAGAATGGTAGAATTCGGACTAGCTCAAAAGCGTCGTAAAGCGGCGTACATTTATAGAAAACACGTACTGATCTCGTCTTTTAGTCGTAATATGAGAATTTTGTTGTGTCTAATGAATGCAGTTTTTATTGAACATTCTATTACTTTTAAATTTCGCCTCATCGGTAAACAAAATTGTTTTAAAGAACTCTTCATTTATTTGACTCTTGTCAATAAACCATGCCTCTCGAAATCTGTTGGGTACTACTATGTATTTCCGACATGATATTGGTAGGGTTTACAAGTATTTTGTTTTAAAATTATTCGCGCTTCTTCCCTAGAGGTGACGTTACATTCCAATCCAATTTCACATACAGATGCAGTCGGCTTAAAATTATTGTATGCCAAAACTTTTTCTTAGGAAACTGACCCTTAAAAAATTATCAATTTTCTAAATAATAATGTTAAGTCTGTTGGAAATATCCACAGTTTAAATCTTTCACTATCTGTAAGCAATAGTCTAATCTAGGTCTACCTTTTTGAGCCTTTTTTTATATAAAACTTCACCTTTTATTTTACTATTTAATTTTTAGGGGATTTCTTAAACCCAGTACAGGAAAGTTGCAGTGTGTCAATCGCAAACTTTGCGTTCTTAGGTGATAAGAATGTAGCCGTGTTTAGCGGTTTTAGCAGTTGGAGCATGGGAAAAATGCTGGGAAACTGTAGTTGGTCAGAACTAAGCCTTTTAAGGGAAAGGACTTTTACTATCGGCATTTGACAGGGATGGAGTGCGCGAAGTTCCGAGTTCGGCGAAGTGATCCTTTCTTTGTTACCTCTTTCTTATATCTACAAATTACTTGAGTTCGTCGACGAGGGCAGCTGAACCGCATTGAAAAACCCCAGCTGAAGGACTACCCCTGAGACTCAGGTAGCAGCCGTGGCTTTAGTAAAAACCCGGTAATTTCCCGGCTTGTTGTATTAATTTGTGTATTTTACACTTATTTATGGAACCTAATTTACAGATGTAATACTTTTTACGTCAGGACTATGCATGATTAACCGATGCCGCGAAGTTAAATTTTACTTAATTTATACGGAAAAACTGGAAACATAACAACCTCTACATCACTTTTTCTTTTCTCTGCTTTTGATATATTCTGCACTATTCCTTCATGCCTGAGTATGTGTCCTATTATCCTGTCCCTCTTGGTATTTACTGTTTTCCACCTACTTTTACCTCCTGCCATTTCTAGTACCTCTTTGTTCTTAACTTTGTCTGTCCATGATATCTTCAGCATACATCTGTAGCACCACATGTCAGATACTTCTATCTCTTTTTTGGTCGCTTCTTCTACTGTCCACGTTTCACAGACGTACAATGATGTGCTCCACACATGCTTTCAATAATTTTTTTTTTGTTTCTATGTTTGTTGTCTTCGAACAGAGCGGCTGTTTTTTCTTGTTAAATGCAGCACGACCTTGTTTTTTTATATTTTTGCACTTTTCTGTCTTGCGTTATTTGTTTGACTTTCAAGGTAGCAGAAATCCTTAACCTCTGGTAAGTTCTTGTTTCGTATTTGTATTTTAGTTTTTGACTTATTTTCCCCTGCTTTACATAATAGTACTTCAGTTTTTCTACAAACTATATACACGCGCTCTCTTTTTTTAATTTTTTCTCCATTGTCTCCCTTAAAGCTAAAATGGCCTCCCGTGTATCCCTGTTTCACCTAAATCCAAATTGACCTTTTCCTAATATTTCTTCAGTCCGGTTTTCCATCAGTCTTTGTACAGTTCTAGTTTATATTTTTGACACATGTGCTGTCAAACGTATTTTTTGAAAAGTTTTACATACATCTCCACCTCTCTTTTTTGGCATAGTGAACATGATGTTACGTTTGAAATCTTTGAGTATCTCGCCTGTCTCATACATATAGCGTACAGGTTGGAAGAGACGTTTTATTACTTCTTGTTCAGCGGCTTTTAAAGTTTCTGCTTGCATCTTATCTATATCTGGTGTCTTATTATTTAATGCTAGTTCAAACTCGTCTCTAAGTATAGGATATCTTAAGTCATCCTTTTCAATATCTGATTTCTGTTATAGTGCTTCTAGTTCTTGTCTTTCATATAAATTTCCTATCTATTCTTTCCTTCTATCGACTTTCTCTACATTTTCTATTATGCTGTGTCCTCCTGCGCCTCCTTATATTTTTGCTATACGGTTTTATATCCCTGAAATTCATAAATAGTTTGTATGATTCGTCTGTCTTTCCTATTTCTGTCTTAGTTTGTATCTATTTGCACTTTTCCTTAATCCATTGTTCTTTAGCTTTCCTGCATAACTTCCTATTTTACGGCTTTACATCTCTGTTTTCTTGCTTCGTCTGGTCTGTTTTTGTATTTTCTGCTTTCTTTCATTAAATTCAGATTATCTTTTGTTACCTATGGTTTCTTATTTTCTTTTTGATTATACTTCATAATATTTCTGGTTTCCGTGTTTAGGCTGAATTTAACTTTAATCTTTTGTGCTTCTACTTCTGTCGTCTAAGATATTTTCCCAATGTCTTTCAGCATTTCGTTGAACTTTTTCTCAAATCATTTATGGATTTTTTCATCTTCTAGTTTCTCAAAGTCTAAGTGCCTTTTCGGTTCCTCTTTTTCAGATTCTTAAATTTAAGAGCGGCCTTCATAATTACGGTGTTGTATTCAGTGTCTATATCTGCTTCTTGGTAGCTTTTACAGCCCATCACTTGATTCCTAAACAGTTTTTAATGTAAACATGATTTTTATAATTACTATGTTGTGGTCAGTGTCTATATCTGCTTCTGGGTAGCTTCTACAGTCTGTTACTTGATTCCTAAACCATTGTCGAACAAGAATGTTATTTATTTGATATCTTTCTATGTAACCTGGCATCTTCCACGTGTATCGTCTTCTAATCTTACCACGAATACTCTTTCGGACAGTGTTTTATCTTTTTTCGCATAACTATCCCCACACCCGAATTTCCTCCCTACGTTCCTGTATAAATTATCCTAAAGTCTTTAAAAATCCCCCGGATCTGGCCACCGAACTTCTCTAATTCCTACTATATCTCATTTCAATTTACAAAATCTTTAGCTTGCGTATTTGCTTTTAACATTCCACGCCTCGATCCAAGATGTTCCCGGTTTTTCTTTTCTTCTTATTAAGCTTCCCGGAGATTCGAATGGGGAACTATTTTAACTCCAGAATCTTTTACCCCGGAGAATGCCATCAATTTTTAAAGCGTTTCTGGTACGGTGTGTACTTGGAAGGTAATGTGGTGGTTTCCCATTGCCTTCCACATCACAGTACCGATCCCTATGGTCTCTGCCACTGTAAGCAACGAAAGAGCTGATAAACTCTTTCGGGACCTTTCTTATTCTGGTTTCTCGCTAAAGACCCAGCTAATTTAGTTAAACCTGTAGTTCGCCTCCTTAGCTCCCTGAAACACGCAAGTCATTATACCCGTTCTAGTATTCTAAAATTTCTTCAAGGTGCAGGTCCGTTCAGAACATGGAATTTATACAACATTTCAAAAAATTTTATATTGCTAACGAATAGTGATAAGAGCTTCAAAAGGGTCACGCCCTATTTTAGCGTTGTGACGCAGAGATTAATTCCAAATTTATGTTCGGAAACATGTCTAGATAAACTAATTATTAGAACAGTTCAATTGATAAAAATAAACAAAAATATTTACTTTTAAACACAAAGTTTGAAGTCAAAAGCAAAATGACACTAAAACAGACGCCCAATCTTTATTTGGTAGCTGTGCATGTGTGAGAATGTCCATCTAGCGGTTACGTCAGTAATTAAAAAATTTCATCAGGTTTAACCTTTGGCTTAAAAAATTTATAACTTTTTTAGGGTTCGTTACCTAACATAGTTTTATATATTTATAGTCTGGAAACAATCCTCTGTCGAAAAATAAATATACGACCTTTAAATTAATTTCGGAAATCTCGAGAATATCATTTTTAAATTCTGGTTTGTTTTAGAATAATCTAGAGCAATTGGATAAGCTATAAATTACCGTTAAGAGTTTGTGCAGTCCAGTTCTGATCGCAACTTTGATCACAATATGCCTGATTAAAGCTTTGATTATAGTATGTTCTAATTTAAACCTTTGGAATATGTGATATAAACGACTCTCGATATAAATTACTCAATGTGATATGAATTACTGTGGTGACTATATAAATTAATAATTAGTGCTTGCATAGTTCGTTAGTAAGTTAGAAGATAGCATCGTAGTATTAAGAAGATAATACTTGTACTGTTGGCTGAAAATAAATTGTTGGGAGAGCTTTAAGCAAATTCCGTTGCAACTACGAGTTGTTAAAAAGGCTTGCATAATAAGTTTGAAAATAAAGAACTGTTGTTGCAAATAGTTTTCATTACAGTAACTACACAAAAATAAATGCTTTTAAGTAGTAGAAGGGATGAGCCTGATGCTTTGATAGTAAATATTCATAATATTTCTTTTTTTAAGAAATCGACAATCGCACTGAAACTCTTTTCCCCGACGCATGAAGATGGAAAAACTGTCAAAAGCTTTCTGACGCTAATCCACAGTGCAGGATAAGTAATTGATGTCTCTGAAGCCAAATTTGCTGTCTTCATTTAATACGATATCTGTTTCTTCAATGTCACCATATGGATCATGTGGTATTTCCATAGTCAAAACACCTCAAACTTCGTTTCAGAGTCCGTGTGAAGCATATTCACATGTTGAACGTAGATTGAAACATCATCATCGTGACAATTTGTCTGTCACAAATAGGGAAACTGGGAAAATTCGCGTCGTCCAATATTTTACCTCATTGGTTTAATTCTGACAACAAGGTGTAATGATGAACTTTGTTTTTATCATATTTAGACTATCACCTTGTAACTGCAAGTTAACCTAATTAAATTTAGTGAACAAATCTCTTAAATAAGCAATATCTGGTTGGCACTTAATTAAATATTCTTTTAAAATTGGATTTTATCATCCTAAAACTCTACGACTGTTTCAAAAAAGCGAAAACAATCTTGTTAAACATAAGCCTTTTGACAACCAGCGTACTTCAATGCAAAGGTGAAGTTGATGAATGTTCTCATCGTATTTTTCACACGGCTGCGCAAATAACCTAATATTCAACTTTCGAATTTTGTTTACTGCGTTAATGACAAATTGAAGAGATTGATGCAATTTACCACAATTTTTAGCAACTAAATGTTGCCGATGGATTCGGAACAACCCGGGCACATTTTGTTTTAAATGGTTTTAAATTCACGATAGCGCCCAAACATGGCAGGTGCTCCATCTGTTACTGCTGACATATTTGATAAAAGAATCGCTTTTTCCATGAAATAATCTTTTAAAATATTAGCTATGGATTCGCCTTTAGTGTCTGTTGTCAAAGTGCTGGCAAAGAGCAGTTTTCATAGATTTCTTGGCCCATAACAAACCGAACATATGCCAATAATTGTGTTTCATTACTGGGTTATTGTTGTCAAATGACAGTAGGCGGCTCGCTCCATGGTCCAGTTGGTATGCGTGTAAATATAGAAACCAAGGTTGAAAAATGTTAGGCGAGCATTTTTCACAAAAATACGTCTTCGTTCAGATAAAAGGTAAAATATAGGTTTCGTGCGTGAATGTTAAAGATCACTACCTTGCTTGAAACAGCAGGTAGGTTTGGTTTTATTTGTTTGAAAGCGGATCACCTAGGTTTCACCACCCACATTAAAATTAAGATTTACATTAGTTTAGCTCAGTCAGGAATTGCCTGTCATTGAATCGTTATAGTATGACATGAGTTGATTTTATAAAAGTATCAATCCATTAAATTTTGTTTTACTGTTCATTATTGGTTGATAGTGTATATGACAAGTTGTATGAGAAATTAAGGAAAAGGTTAACAACAAAAATTTAAGTGTAATTAGGAAGTACAATCGATCAATTGTCTTCTCCAAAGGTACACTAACAGTTGAATTTCTTAGAGTACTTTACAACTATACCACGGAGATATGAGTTATTGCTTTATCGACAAGCTAGTCCCGACATCTATTGATACATCTTATATTAATCAAATTTAAGTAGCTCAAATTCCGAATTAGAAACGTGAATGAAACACTACCTTGAACTAGTACCAAGAATATATATTAAAACATTTTGCTTTCAACATTTGATCACGAGAAAAACAAAAGTGTAGCAAGATTCGACTATGTTTAGTATCAGTTATCTGTGGACAAAGATTAAGGTATTTAGATATGATAAGACGTAGCATTCAAAATTTATACCCGGTGTAAAACCTTATTTTAATTTAATCTTTTAGATATGTTTTGTGTGTTTATAGAGAGGAATCATGTATCATATAATCATGTTTTTAAAGATAGAGAGATTATGCCGATAGCTAAAACTTTGGAAAAAACTATTAAGGAATACTACTGTACTTCTTGTGGACTTGAATATTGAACACAAGTTATGATAGGCGTGTATATATATATATATATATATATATATATATATATATATATATTGCCGTGTTAATAAGGTCATTTAGGGGTAGTTAGGACCAATAGTATAGCGCACTTCATATAAAATACATGAGGGCTCAGAGAACGAGACAGTTTTCTGAAGAAGACAAGAAATACGATGATTAGACTGGAAAGTAAATGACAACGCCCTGTATATAAATCATAATCATAATTAATTCAGTTAATGAAAAATATTTTGAAAATTTATTTGAATAAACAAATTCGCAAGTCGTTAAACAACACAATTGCAAGCTGAAACGCGACATGCATGAATAACGCATCATTATTACGTCAAGTATTCTAATTAAAACAAGCAGGTTTAAAAATGCGTAAGATAGCAAACGCATATAATTTAATGCATACATTGTATTTAGTCTACATGATTTATTGGAAACAAGCAAGGCATGGTAATTAAAATCAAAGTTTACCAAATTTATTCGAACAAACAATAGTTTACTTATCTAGAAATATGAAAATTCAAGCGAATCGATGCTATTAACTCGAAATGGTACGTGACAAAAGTATCGCGTTGATGTTAATATACAATAATAATACCATGGAATATCCGAAAACCTGGTATGAAAGTTTAATACACAACAACGAACTTTGCGCTTGTTAATAGATAGACGGTGCATTTAAATATGACCGGATTTATAAACAAATCATTTCGCCATGAAGTAAGGCATAGTTTACGTCTCTGAAAATAAAGATATTTACGTGAAGTGATTAATTGTGAAGTGTAAAATAATACCACTGTAATTATGGAAAATTGATGGGTTTGTCGTTTTATCCTTAAAAGGCGTAAGTAACTAAAAGTTGTTTTAATTTCAATTCTAATATTAATTTTAATAAATAGGACTTTAAATAATTACTGGGGAACAAGTCTGAGGAAATACTGGAAAACAAGTCTAAATGATTAATGGAACAAATGAGGAAATGCAACACGCATTTACTTCAATGATAAATGGTCAAGGAGTTTAATGGAGGACGCTAGTGTGATTAAGGCTATGCTATGAGGGATGCAGACAATACCGAAAACAGTTGGACCAGTGAACTGAAAACAACAGGTTAGCCAATCTGAATGTTTTATTATTTTATTTGTGAATATTTCGTTGTACATTGCTAAACTAAATGATTTAAAAATTAACATTTAATTGAATATTTCTAATTTAATTACTTTAAAAATTGCTTTCATGATAATTTATGTGAGGGGGTCGGCAAGGTTTGTGTTTTTTTTAGTATACGTTGTAAATTACGTAAATAGTAAAAGAGGTTGAATGAACATTCATCAGGCTTCAGTTAATAATAATAATAAGGGATTTTGCTGGCTTTTTGATCATCTTTGGGAATGATAATTATTAAATTTTTTTATTCAATTATTAGAAGAAAATTCTAGTTAAGAGAATTCTTTAAACTTTTCATACGCTGTAAATATTTTTGAGAACATTATAATAATTTGTGCTTAATGGTGTTTTGGTTTGAAGATTGAAAACAGGAAGGAGAGGTAGAAGATAAATTTAAATTCTTTGTTTGTCGTATTTGTCGCAAGCTCCGTGCGTAATTTAAAAACTGAGCTAGCCGACGCAATTAAAATTATACATAAAAAATCAAAAATTGACAGATTAAAAATGTTTACCTTTTTAATTCACAAAAAGGGCGCATAGGGGTATTTCTACAGTATCACAACAATATATATATATATATATATATATATATATATATTGATGCACTTTACTTTGTGTGTACCGTGTTCCTAACTACCTATTTATTTTTAAAAATATTTGCTTATAACTTTTCTTTCCAAAATTTCGAAATCAAATGAACAGTGTTTGTCTCTGACACTCATAGTTATAATTGTCGAATTAAACAAGTCCGTACAAGTACAATTGGTACAAGTCTACGCCGTTCTTACAAGACTCTGCTGCAAGTCTGGACAAACGTTGCTACTTCATGTATGCGCACAACATATTGATGCTAGTATCAAGTGTGCAAGTTGTTACGTTCATTTTCGACGGTATTTGGTTATTTTGTAACAATTTTATTTTCGATAATAAATCCCTCCATATAATTTTAAGAATAATGTAACAATTTTATTAATAACAATAATAATTTGCATTCAACTTCAAAAGTAATACGTTAAGCCTGCATCGTTCTTTAATAATCTACTTATATTTAAATATCTGTGTAGTATACAGCTATTTACAAGCACAGCTCTGTTTGATTGTTCCCTTCCTGACGGCGCGACCGCCCGAGCTAGTTAGAAGTTAGTCGGCCACAAGTGATAGAAATATCAACATGTACCCTAGATTACAGGCCGGTAATCTGCGAATCCACTTCAATTAGTGAACATATCTTCGAATAACGGTCGGTAAGGTATATATTGTGAGAACTTGTTTAATTTGAGATAATTTATTTAGCGCGACAAGAAGGATGCAACCTTTTAAGACACACAACGACAAGAAGGATGCACTTTTTAAGACACACAACGACAAGTAGGATGCAACTTTTAAGACACACAAGGACACAGTAAAGTATACACATGTAAGATGCTACCTTTGGAAGGCGGCGTAATTCAAGTTCGAGATTACAACTGCTGCAGAATGTATTGCAACAGGATTTGATTTGGCACGTGGAACGAAGTCATTATAGAAGTTGTTTTGGATGAATTTGTTTCAAATTACAAACGCTGTTATCGTTGCTTGAAACGGGGATCCCGTCTTTCTTTGTTACTATGCGACAAATGCAGTTTTGGTTCGTAGATAGCTATAAGTTCTTTTTATGTGTTTCAAAACTAGGAACACGTTAACTTGCTTTGATGCGTAGTACAAGTACGTTATAAAAGTTTCAACTAATTGCTAAGCTGGATTTACTAGTAGTAAAACTAAAGTTCACTGATTTAATGTTTTAAAAACAACACGCTTTGCTCAATATGAATCGTCGGTAACGTCAACAGGTGTTACTGACGTCATATATTTTTCTGCTTTGTACTGCTGACAGATATTATTTTGAAAGCAAATGCTTTGAACAGCTTTAGTACAATACATGTAAACATGTCTATTTTGTGATCAGCTTTATCTAAATTAAAATTTGTATATGTAATTTAGAAAACTCAAATGCTAACATTGTTAGAAACTATTAATTTGTTATCTGCCTGAACAGATCTGCACAGGTTAGAACCCTTTTGTACAACAAGTTCATGTCTTGAAGTAAAATATTTGATTGAAAATAATTAAGACACATGAAAGTTGAAAGTTTTAGATTGATATAGTTAATGATTAAATTTTTGTTACAAGTCATATTATTTTAAAAGAGATTCTTTTAGTAAACAATTGGTTCAAGATTAAAGTTTTTATTTTGATCAAGTATGATCAAATCTAATAATATAAAGCTAAAACCCTTATGAGTAAGAAATTGATGCCAATTTTATATTGGAACTACTTTTTACTACTTCTTTATGTATTTTGCTGGACACAAATGGTGTTCCACTTTTTATTTAGTTAACTATTACAATTTCTTACAGGAGCTGCGTCTTATTTTATTAAGACAGGTTTTTGTCAGCGAAGGCGATCCTTTTTCTTTGGATCTCCATGTCCGCCCTTAGAAATACGCTATGCAATAATCATAATTACATCAGGACTTGGTGACGCCTATTTGGTTTAGATTAAGTTTGATCTGCAAACAGATTTCGACTTCCCCCCCCCACTTCTCATAGCTCTACCCAAGGAATAGACCCCTAGTTGTGTCGGAAGATTCTTGGAACAATAAGTTTCACTGGCTCACAACGTGAGGCCAGCCTTATAAAAAAGTTGTTCCACTGTATAAAAAAAAATAGTTTCACTGGCGACCAAGAAAACCAGTTACACTGGCGCCCATGAGTGAGGCCAGCTACATATATAAAAAATTATTTGTTTCTCCAAGAAAAAATTCGTTTCACTGGCGCCCAAAAAATTCGTTTCAATTTCATTTACATCGATTCCGTTTTTACTCTTTCATACGTCGACAACATCCTGTTTACAATAAGTACGCTTCCTACTAATTTTCATTTTAAACTTATTTATTTCAAACGTAAAGTTTATGCTAAAATTAAATAGTCAATATCTTGTTTTAGGTATCCGTTAACTTGTTATACATTACGACCGCGTATAATTGATTCTTATGTGATTTCCATCTAAAGACTCGTTGAAATGAGGTATTGAACTATCCGATAACACCGTGTTTTCAAGTTTTCTAATCGCGTTGGATAACACTAGTATTACTTTGAACTCGAGTTATTTCAAAACGAAGATATATGTATTTTCTTTCTTGAACACGACAAAAGTACTCCTTGTTATCGCTGTATTTTTCGTTTCTGTTTTTTTTTGTGTGGTAAGTATTTCTGTTTTTAAGAAAAGTGTACTTTGCGGCGACAATAAAGTAATTGTACCTGTAATTATTCCAGCTTCACCCGATGGATTGCCGCCCTTTTAATTCACAAAAGGGCGCATAGGGTATTTCTACAGTATCACAACAATATATATATATATATATATATATATATTGATGCACTTTACTTTGTGTGTACCGTGTTCCTAACTACCTATTTATTTTTAAAAATATTTGCTTATAACTTTTCTTTCCAAAATTTCGAAATCAAATGAACAGTGTTTGTCTCTGACACTCATAGTTATAATTGTCGAATTAAACAAGTCCGTACAAGTACAATTGGTACAAGTCTACGCCGTTCTTACAAGACTCTGCTGCAAGTCTGGACAAACGTTGCTACTTCATGTATGCGCACAACATATTGATGCTAGTATCAAGTGTGCAAGTTGTTACGTTCATTTTCGACGGTATTTGGTTATTTTGTAACAATTTTATTTTCGATAATAAATCCCTCCATATAATTTTAAGAATAATGTAACAATTTTATTAATAACAATAATAATTTGCATTCAACTTCAAAAGTAATACGTTAAGCCTGCATCGTCCTTTAATAATCTACTTATATTTAAATATCTGTGTAGTATACAGCTATTTACAAGCACAGCTCTGTTTGATTGTTCCCTTCCTGACGGCGCGACCGCCCGAGCTAGTTAGAAGTTAGTCGGCCACAAGTGATAGAAATATCAACATGTACCCTAGATTACAGGCCGGTAATCTGCGAATCCACTTCAATTAGTGAACATATCTTCGAATAACGGTCGATAAGGTATATATTGTGAGAACTTGTTTAATTTGAGATAATTTATTTAGCGCGACAAGAAGGATGCAACCTTTAAGACACACAACGACAAGAAGGATGCACTTTTTAAGACACACAACGACAAGTAGGATGCAACTTTTAAGACACACAAGGACACAGTAAAGTATACACATGTAAGATGCTACCTTTGGAAGGCGGCGTAATTCAAGTTCGAGATTACAACTGCTGCAGAATGTATTGCAACAGGATTTGATTTGGCACGTGGAACGAAGTCATTATAGAAGTTGTTTTGGATGAATTTGTTTCAAATTACAAACGCTGTTATCGTTGCTTGAAACAGGGGATCCCGTCTTTCTTTGTTACTATGCGACAAATGCAGTTTTGGTTCGTAGATAGCTATAAGTTCTTTTTATGTGTTTCAAAACTAGGAACACGTTAACTTGCTTTGATGCGTAGTACAAGTACGTTATAAAAGTTTCAACTAATTGCTAAGCTGGATTTACTAGTAGTAAAACTAAAGTTCACTGATTTAATGTTTTAAAAACAACACGCTTTGCTCAATATGAATCGTCGGTAACGTCAACAGGTGTTACTGACGTCATATATTTTTCTGCTTTGTACTGCTGACAGATATTATTTTGAAAGCAAATGCTTTGAACAGCTTTAGTACAATACATGTAAACATGTCTATTTTTGTGATCAGCTTTATCTAAATTAAAATTTGTATATGTAATTTAGAAAACTCAAATGCTAACATTGTTAGAAACTATTAATTTGTTATCTGCCTGAACAGATCTGCACAGGTTAGAACCCTTTTTGTACAACAAGTTCATGTCTTGAAGTAAAATATTTGATTGAAAATAATTAAGACACATGAAAGTTGAAAGTTTTAGATTGATATAGTTAATGATTAAATTTTTGTTACAAGTCATATTATTTTAAAAGAGATTCTTTTTAGTAAACAATTGGTTCAAGATTAAAGTTTTTTATTTTGATCAAGTATGATCAAATCTAATAATATAAAGCTAAAACCCTTATGAGTAAGAAATTGATGCCAATTTTATATTGGAACTACTTTTTTACTACTTCTTTATGTATTTTTGCTGGACACAAATGGTGTTCCACTTTTTTATTTAGTTAACTATTACAATTTCTTACAGGAGCTGCGTCTTATTTTATTAAGACAGGTTTTTGTCAGCGAAGGCGATCCTTTTTCTTTGGATCTCCATGTCCGCCCTTAGAAATACGCTATGCAATAATCATAATTACATCAGGACTTGGTGACGCCTATTTGGTTTAGATTAAGTTTGATCTGCAAACAGATTTCGACTTCCCCCACTTCTCATAGCTCTACCCAAGGAATAGACCCCTAGTTGTGTCGGAAGATTCTTGGAACAATAAGTTTCACTGGCTCACAACGTGAGGCCAGCCTTATAAAAAAGTTGTTCCACTGTATAAAAAAATAGTTTCACTGGCGACCAAGAAAACCAGTTACACTGGCGCCCATGAGTGAGGCCAGCTACATATATAAAAATTATTTGTTTCTCCAAGAAAAAATTCGTTTCACTGGCGCCCAAAAAATTCGTTTCAATTTCATTTACATCGATTCCGTTTTTACTCTTTCATACGTCGACAACATCCTGTTTACAATAAGTACGCTTCCTACTAATTTTCATTTTAAACTTATTTATTTCAAACGTAAAGTTTATGCTAAAATTAAATAGTCAATATCTTGTTTTACGTATCCGTTAACTTGTTATACATTACGACCGCGTATAATTGATTCTTATGTGATTTCCATCTAAAGACTCGTTGAAATGAGGTATTGAACTATCCGATAACACCGTGTTTTCAAGTTTTCTAATCGCGTTGGATAACACTAGTATTACTTTGAACTCGAGTTATTTCAAAACGAAGATATATGTATTTTCTTTCTTGAACACGACAAAAGTACTCCTTGTTATCGCTGTATTTTTCGTTTCTGTTTTTTTTTGTGTGGTAAGTATTTCTGTTTTTAAGAAAAGTGTACTTTGCGGCGACAATAAAGTAATTGTACCTGTAATTATTCCAGCTTCACCCGATGGATTGCCGCCCCTTTTCGTGATGGGAGGACAACCCCAAGGCGGCATTACGCGTCCCCTATTTTGCTACGTCATTAGAGACGATAGGAGCCAGTTCTACGTTGTAAACTCGAGGGTGAGTGTTTAGCCACCATTTTATTATAGGGGGTTAGGTAGTTGTTGATACTACATATGCACATGGTGCTATAGATGATTGACCTTGTTTCACGTAAATGAAGTGTTTCTGTGAGGAGTTATGTATGGTCCCGAGTAGAACGCGTACTGATTATGTCCTGTAATAATTTTAGATAATTACTGCTGTATTTACTATAAATATTTAGAGCTGTGGTTTTTAGAGGGGAAATTTTGTTCTTTCTTTTCTTTCTTTTGGATAATTAACTTAGGGTCGGAACCTAAAACTACAGCTCGCCGTTGTGAGAAGAATTTTTTTTTGTTCTTGTTAAATGCATATTACGCTTATGCGCTATTCTTGTTTATATTTGTTTGGGCACTACTGTGCTGAACATATTTTTTTTGTTTGTTTAATTATAATTTTTTTATATCGCGTGTGGATTTATTGAATGAGTGCGAGCATGGGTTTCTTTTTAATTTCAGGCCTTTCTTCCTTTTTGGTGTATAATAGACCAAAAATTTTATCTGATCATCAGGAGAATATTTTCAAGTAAATCAGGTAAAACATTTTTAAGAAAAAGATAATGGTCTCATTAAACGACCAGGTAACTATAGGTTCTAACAGCTGGTCTCCCATGATACCTATCCAGACATTTATACCCAAACTTTGTTGATGTCAAGGCTGCTCAGAAAGAAGGAGTCAATGAATGTCGCCTGACCCCCTTCCTAGATATTGAGTTTTCGTTTTTTCCCGTTAAAAATCGCAACACGAAGTGCACCTTTACTGAAGATAATTACGATTTTATCTTAAAATATATTATAAATTATGTGGCAACAATAACAGAAAATAGGTCACTGGCAACGTTTGTTCGAGTGATCGCATAATTTTATATTGCAATCAAGTATAACAGCCTTGCTAGAATATTTTCTAAAGCAATACTGGTGCGGCCCATATATAATGTAACAAAACGACTTCTAGATTTGTCTCACTGTTTGTTTCCCAGACATTAGTGTCAAACTTGTGTACTTGTGTCAGTATGCGGCTATACTATTGTTTAAAAATAAACTAAACCTAAATGCGGAGCTAACAGGTATGTATAACTATTAATAGATCGACTTTGTATGTTATTTTGAGCAGGAAATGCAATACAATAATCACCGCGTACAACAAAACTATTTATTTCATTCTTTACCTTGAATGTGTCTATTGAAACGGAATATAAATAAAGGTTCTCTTAATGGTTTCTTATACTACAGGTACTCTGAAACTTTAGAATGTTCTACAAATGTTTTAATGTGGCCCTATCCTCGGAAACCACGTATTCTTTAGCTAACAGTTGCACCTTTTGGCTCTACCAAATTTTATTTTAATATTCGAATTAGGGAATTTTTGAATCCAGCCAGCCCTAAATTAAGTTATTACGCGTAAAGTTCATAAATATAGTCTCCTACGAACCCGAGGACAATCACCACCTGATTTATGCCATGTAAACCCCATAAAACCCTATTTCTGAGGTTAAAACAATGTGATGTGGTTAAACGGTCAGCCATGAAAAGCGTGGGCGTTCGAAGAGATCGAAGTGTGGGCGCGTTAGTTCAGCGAAGTGATCTCTTTTGTGTTCTTTTAGTATTCCTTGCACGTAAAAACTATCTAGTGTTCCGTTAGCGTGTAGGCACATTCACTTCACTTTGAGTATTTGTCTACACATAGAAGACTCTAGCCCTGACCTAAAGACTAGTGGAGGCGGTCCTTGATTCCCGTAAAAACCTGGTATGCTCTGGCTTATTGTTATTTTGTTGACTTTACCCGTGACAATACATACAATCGAATTTGGGGATGTACAAATTACGTCCACGGTTGTGCATCGTTGACGAAGCGAGTACAGCGTAACTTTATTCTACTTTATATCATTATCATGATATTACACTAATGTAAAACTTAACAGTTGGCGCTTTAACAAAATGTTAGCTTTTTCTGACGTTAATCTGATTTCTACCGATACGCTATCCATATTTTACGTTCGTTGTTTATCTAGTCCCTAAATCAAAAACAAAATTTTACCGTCAACGCTAAAACATCTTCCAAATTTGCATTTACATTCCTCTGTTTACTATCTTTAACGTTTTGATACTATATAGTAATATATAACTGGCGCCATCTAGCAATTTATACCATACATAACCTATTTCATAATACCTTATAAAAGAAACATGGCAACTTCCTATAAAACACGTGCTTTTTTGAATTTATTTTCATGCAGTAAATTTTAATGTAGTAATTAAAATTGTGGTTTCGCGAGTTTCAACGAGATTTACACTTCTTTTGGGAGGAATTTTATATAAGTAATTTACGTCTAACTTGCATATATATATATATATATATATATATATATATATATATATATATAAATAAATTATTGGTTGTGGGTTTCAGGTCAGCTGGCAAGTTCAGTACTACTCTTTTTTATAGCCTAAATTTTCGAATTTATTTTAATTCTTGTTCACAGGCACTACAAATGATAAATTTTAAAAAACTGGTACAGTTTGGTTTTAAAGTTACATACTAAATCGAGGTTTATATAAATAATTAGCAACAATGTAAAAAATAACAGGAACTATAACTTAACATAACTAAAAATAATATAAAATGTATAATTTAATAAAATGACACCATTTCAATCAAATTTGTCACATTGTTCTTTTATTTTTGTGTGTGTGACGGTATGGCAAAATTGAATGCATGCATGTATGTATGCATGTAACGTTTTTTATGAATTAAGTGGGTTTTAATCTGAGTGTGTATGTGTGTGTGTGTGTGTGTGTGTGTGTGTGTGTGTGTGTGTGTGTGTGTGTGTGTGTGTGTGTGTGTGTGTTGTTTTTTATATTATATAAATATTTTATTTTTATGGTGTATGTTTATAACATCTCACTGTAATAACAACAATCAAGTACTTTGATCCAATACGTAGTATCTTGTTTCAAGTATCTAATTTTTAAAATTTAATAAATAGGTATATATAGAGCTCAAGTTGTTTATGTCCGTCTTTTTGTTCATTGTACAAGAATTTTGATAAATATAACACATTTCTAAAAATAGTCGTTTGGATTCTGATTTTTGAATTTGAATAATTTTTGGGTTTTGAAAGTCCATTACGTGATTATTTTCTAAAATATGTGTAGTTAAAGCACATGCATTCGGTTTTCGTTTAACATCGCTTTTATGTTGAATTATTCTTTGTTTTAAGTGTTGGGAAGTTTGACCAATATAGATTTGGTTACAATTGGTACAGTTAATTTGGTAAATTAAGTTTCTTTGTTGTAGTTTAGGTGTTTTGTCTTTTAATTTGGAATGTAGTTTATTTAAGGTGAATATATTTCGTTTGGCAATTTTGAATTTTACATTTTAAATATTGTGGTTAGTTTTGTTGTTAAATTTTTAATGAAAGGAAGTGATCTGTAAATTATTTGGTTTTGTAAATTTATGTTTTCATCATTGGTGGTATTATTGATTTGGTTGTTGTTTGTTTTATATTATATAGTTTATGGTTGGTATTACTGTTGCCGCTATTATATAAAAGTTGTTGAATAAGATTTAATGGATAATTATTTTCTTTTAAAATTTTTGAAAGTTTGTTTATGTTTTTATTGTATAATGATATATGTGAAATTCTTTTAATTCGTTGTTTTAATTCTAAAATGAAGTTTATTTTAATTTTGTATGAATGGTATGAATGATAGTTTATATATCTATTCGAATTTATAGGTTTTTGATACCAGTCCAGAATTATTTTATTTGTATCATCTCTAATTAGTAGGGTATCTAAAAATGGAACTGATCTATTTTTTTCAGTTTCTACAGTAAATTGTATTTTTGTATTATAACTGTTAAATTTAATAAGTGTTTCGTTAATTTTATCATAAGGAACACATGTGATGATGTCATCAACAAACTTTTAATAAAGGGTACACTGAAAGAAAGTAAAGGTAAAACATTATTTAATAAAGAATTCATTATTATTTCTGCCATAATAGGGCTTAGATTCGAACCCATTGGGCAGCCCGAGATTTGTAAAAAGAAATTTTCATTGAAAGAAAAATAGCTGCTGTCAAAAATGAATGATATAATATCCAAAAATAACTTTTGTGGTATTGTACAATTTTCTTTTATTTTATTCTAAATTAATTTAATATTAGTGAGTACTAATTCTTTTGGAATATTTGTGAAAAGAGACACGACATCTAAACTTATAAGTACATAACCTTCTGGAATTTGGAAATTATTAATGAATTCAGAAAATTGAAATGAATCTTTTACATTGTATTCATTTTGACAAATTGAGTTTTTTAAAATATCACTTATAAATTTTGAAAGTTTTTCAGTTGGTGAATTGTTTGACGCTACAATAGGTCTTAGGGGATAATTATCTTTATGAATTTTGGGTAATCCATACAGTTTAGGAGCAACGCTGCTATAATTGTTTAGTTGTTTAGCTGTATCATTAGTGATATAATTTTTTAGACTTATGATTAAGGCACAAAATGGTTGCCGAAATGTCAAGTAATATAACAATTTTACTATATTAATTATTTATTTTTGACCTACAATATTCTGATAACTGAAATTATACTCTTTTCCAACTAGTGAATATTTTTTTTTTTTTTTTTTTTTTTTTTTTTTTTGGGGGGGGGGGGGGGGGTTGCCGTATTACTGTTCAAGTATTATATAACAAGTTGTTACTAAATTATGTAATTATTTTTTTAAAATTTTGACCTACAGTTTGTTATTTTTATCCTGTATAATGAAATTAATTCTTTTCCAACTGTTGAATTTTAAGGTTCTACAAATGTGGTGGTTATTTAATTTTTACAGGTAAATGTAGTTTATTATCTATCAGTAAATTTATAGTTTTGATACACAAATTTTTTATTGACATTATGATTATAGGCACTTTAAAATGGTAACTGACGAAATTTCAGTTCAAGTAATATAATTTTTTATATAATGTTAAATTATTATATTTTCTAATTTATCATAATGAACCATTATGATTCATCACAAACTTTTAATAAAGGGTCACTGAAAGAAAGTAAAGGTAAAAATTATTTCAATAAAGAATTTTATTAATTTCTGCATATTTATGGCATTAATTAACATTGGAGACTTTTGTAAAGAAATTTTATTAAAGACAAAATAGCTTAGTCAAACTGAATTGATATAATATTCAAAAATAAAACTTTTGTAGTATTGTACAATTTTTTATATTTTATTCTAAATTAATTGTGATATTAGTGAGTACTAATTTTTAGGGAATATTTTGAATATAAGGATCAAATTATAAGTACATAACCTTCTGGAAATTGGAATTATTAATGAATTCGAAATTGATAATGAATCTTTTAATGTATATTAAGGCACAAATTGAGTTTAAATTCAATAATATAAAATTTTGATATTTAATTCAGTTGGTAATTTTTGACCTACAATAGTTCTTAATGATAATTATCTTTTTCACTGGAATTTTGGGTAACCATAAGTTTAGGAGTTCAAATTACGTGATAATTGGATTTATTAGTATTGCGTACAATTAGTAATAATTTTTAGATTATATTAAGGACAAAATGGTTCGAAATCATAATATAAATTTTAATATTAATTATTTATTTTTGACCTACAATATCTATAATGAAATTATACTTTTTCAATAGTGAATTTAGGTCACAAAGTTGGGGTTCAAATTACGGATAAATGGGATTTATAAGAATTGTTCTTAGATAAAAATTTTTAGACTTATGATTAAGGAAAATGTTGCAATAATAATTAACATTTTACAATAATTTTTTTTACTCAATATCTATAACTAAATTATATTTTTCAACTAAATATTAGGTACAAATTGTTTCAGGATTTCAAATTGGAAAAGAAAGTATTAATATTAAAAATTTTAATTGTGCAAATGTTCAGATAAAACATTTATTTTAGATTATATTAGGACAAAAGTTGCCAAACTAAGTAATTACAATATAATATTAATTATTATTTGGCCAAATTCTGAAACTGAATATACTATTTTCCAATGTTTATATAGTTAAATTTGGGGTCAAATTAAGGAAAATAGGTTCAACTAAGAATATTTAGATAAAACATTTTTAGACTTATGATTAAGGCACAAAATGGTTGCCGAAACGTCAAGTAATATAACAATTTTACTATATTAATTATTTATTTTGACCTACAATATCCTGATAACTGAAATTATACTCTTTTCCAACTAGTGAATATTAGGTCACTAAAGTGTGGGGGTTCAAATTACAGGAAAATGGGATTCTATCAAGAAATTCGTCTTAGATAAAACATTTTTTAGACTTATGATTAAGGCACAAAATGGTTGCCGAAACGTCAAGTAATATAACAATTTTACTATATTAATTATTTATTTTTGACCTACAATATCCTGATAACTGAAATTATACTCTTTTCCAACTAGTGAATATTAGGTCACTAAAGTGTGGGGGTTCAAATTACAGGAAAATTGGATTCTATCAAGAAATTCGTCTTAGATAAAACATTTTTTAGACTTATGATTAAGGCACAAAATGGTTGCCGAAACTTCAAGTAATATAACAATTTTACTATATTAATTATTTATTTTTGACCTACAATATCCTGATAACTGAAATTATACTCTTTTCCAACTAGTGAATATTAGGTCACTAAAGTGTGGGGGTTCAAATTACAGGAAAATGGGATTCTATCAAGAAATTCGTCTTAGATAAAACATTTTTTAGACTTATGATTAAGGCACAAAATGGTTGCCGAAACGTCAAGTAATATAACAATTTTACTATATTAATTATTTATTTTTGACCTACAATATCCTGATAACTGAAATTATACTCTTTTCCAACTAGTGAATATTAGGTCACTAAAGTGTGGGGGTTCAAATTACAGGAAAATGGGATTCTATCAAGAAATTCGTCTTGATAAAAATTTTTAGACTTTGATTAAGGACAAAATGGTTGCCAAACTTCAAGTAATATAAATTTTTATATATTAATTATTTATTTTGCTAATATCCGATAATGAAATTATATCTTTTCCAACTGTAATATTAGGTCACTAAAGTGTGGGTTAAATTAAGAAAAGGATTCTATAATGAAATTGTTTAGATAAAACATTTTTAATTTTGTTAAGGAAAATGTTCAAATCAATAATTAATTTTTATATAAATTATTTATTTTACCTCAATTAATTCTATAACTGAATTTTTCTTTCAATATTTGATATAGACTAAATTGAGTTTCTAATTACAGGAATTGGATTAAAATTTAAAAATTCGAATTAAAAATTTTAAATTTATTATTTTGACAAATTATGTTAAGAAAAGTTCAAAGAATTATAAAATTTTATTCAAATTAATATATATTAATATGATAGAATGGGTAATTGAATGATCTAAATATCCTGATAAGATATTAATCTTTTCATAGGAATTTGCGAACTCAAAGTGATTAAAATTACAGTAAAATTGTTAATTCTTAAGAAATTTTTAGATAAGACATTTTTAGACTTATGATTAAGGCACAAAATGGTTTCAAATTTCAATAATATAACAATTTTACTATATTAATTATTTATTTTGACCTACAATATCTGATAATATATAATTTATTTTTCCAATAGTGAATATTAGGTACTAAAGTTAGGGGTTCAAATTACAGGAAAATTGGGATTCTATGCAAGTAAATTTGTCTTAGATAGAAAATTTTTAGACTTATGATTAAGGCACAAAATGGTTGCCGAATGTCAAGTAATATAACAATTTTACTATATTAATTATTTATTTTGACCTACAATATCCTGATAACTGAAATTATACTCTTTTCCAACTAGTGAATATTAGGTCACAAAGTGTGGGGTTCAAATTACAGGAAAATGGGATTCTATCAAGAAATTCGTCTTGATAAAACATTTTTAGACTTATGATTAAGGCACAAAATGGTTGCCGAACGTCAAGTAATATAACAATTTTATATATTAATTATTTATTTTGACCTACAATATCCTGATAACTGAAATTATACTCTTTTCCAACTAGTGAATATTAGGTCACCAAAGTGTGGGGGTTCAAATTACAGGAAAATGGGATTCTATCAAGAAATTCGTCTTTGATAAAACATTTTTTAGACTTATGATTAAGGCACAAAATGGTTGCCGAAACTTCAAGTAATATAACAATTTTACTATATTAATTATTTATTTTTGACCTACAATATCCTGATAACTGAAATTATACTCTTTTCCAACTAGTGAATATTAGGTCACTAAAGTGTGGGGGTTCAAATTACAGGAAAATGGGATTCTATCAAGAAATTCGTCTTAGATAAAACATTTTTTAGACTTATGATTAAGGCACAAAATGGTTGCCGAAACGTCAAGTAATATAACAATTTTACTATATTAATTATTTATTTTTGACCTACAATATCCTGATAACTGAAATTATACTCTTTTCTAACTAGTGAATATTAGGTCACTAAAGTGTGGGGGTTCAAATTACAGGAAAATTGGATTCTATCAAGAAATTCGTCTTAGATAAAACATTTTTTAGACTTATGATTAAGGCACAAAATGGTTGCCGAAACGTCAAGTAATATAACAATTTTACTATATTAATTATTTATTTTTGACCTACAATATCCTGATAACTGAAATTATACTCTTTTCCAACTAGTGAATATTAGGTCACTAAAGTGTGGGGGTTCAAAATATATATATATATTGTAATGTAAAGGGGGGGGGGTACAAGGCTTCTAAGGGTAGATTGGTGTTAAAAGGGGTGTATGCCAAACAACATGATTCATATATAAGATCCAGTAATTCAAAACTATATTTTGCCGTACTTTACATATGCTAAAGTATTTACCATTTTAGTTTGAAACGTATGTGCCAAAAGGTAAACAAAATGACTTGATGACGTTGATACAATGCACGGTACTCAAGGTTTTATACTAAGTTGAAATTTTATAAGCCATTGAAAGTACATTTGCCGTCGGAAAACCGGACGCGTCTACGGATATCTACAATCAACCAAGCGTCCAGGTCTTGTGTGAATTATTTTGGCTTTTCATTTAAGTAGAATCAACTTTTGGACGAATTGTAAATTCAAAATTATAAGTGAATAGAAATATAAAATATAATTGGAGAATTGTGAAGTGTTTAGGACCAATGGTAGAAATTAGGATTGTATGTGAAGACTATAGTTAAGGTATTTGTGACACTAGAGAAAAGAAAAGTTGTTATTGGATAGTTTTATGATTTTAAAATGTGATTAAGTAAGCTAGTTTTGTTGTGCTTATTGCCTAGCGAAGTAAATAAGAGGATTCTATTTCGACTACTTTTAGTAAAAAGACGTGTTTTGCAAACCTGCGTTAAAGTTGTAAAATATTTGGATAAAATAAATGTTTTTGAGTTTAAATAGTATGATTTTTAAAGTGAAGGTATAAAAGCGACGATAATTGAAGAATATTTAAAGTGAAGTGCGACGGGAAAGCAACGATTTAATTAGATTTGAACGAGATTGGTATTGGAATTGGAACGATTTTGGTTAAAAGGCAGTAGGAGATTCGAGTGGTTATACAAAGCGACGGCGAAGCAACGACGATATTAATAATTTGGAGTGATTTGGATAAAGATTAACGGCAGTAGGACATAGTGGACATTGAGGTATAGCAGGGCATAGATTGATTTGGAACAGGACGGCAGGATAGATTTGGGATTGGAGCACGAAAAGAGAAAGTAGGAGAGCAGCATATTACAGGGGAAGATTCAACGCAGAAACCAAGGGAACACGGAAGGATTAACGCAGGGGAAGTAAATACAACGGTTTATTCAAAATTCTAAAATCAGGGTAAATTATTTCAGATTTGGGGTCAGCAAAATTATATTAAGACACCTGGAGGCGATACGCAAGTTCATCAGTGATTGTGAATCCTTGTAAAGGCGCGTACGGCGAATAAGAACTTGAGCCAGCAACATTTAAAGAAGGCATCAGCGCAGTATAATTCAGGTGAGTACCGTGTAATATCTTAAAAACGTCAAACAAAAGTCAGAAATTGTATACATAAATTAATTTGGCACCAAGCAACATTGATCAATAAAATTTGGCATATACAGTAAATTATTCCATATAAAAAAGTGGTAAAACAAACGAGTGTGCAGTTTGGTTGGGCAGTGCACATCTACTCACGATTGAACCCACGGTGAGTAGGTGAACACCCTGAGATAAAGGTTTTATATAGTCGAGGCATAAAAATAGTAAACAGTTAAATAGATAACCAACCAAACTTTGCTAAAGCACATCATATAGAGATAAATCATTGAATACTAAAAATAGGGGCGACGACAAAAGTCGTGTATCATAATTTATAAATAAAATAAAATTAATTTAAATTATATATATAAAATAAAAAAATAAGGGCGGAGGGGTGGAGTAATAACAGTACAAGAAGGTGGCAAACCCAACGTGAGGCTCGAAAAAAAGCTAGAAAAGTATTAGAGTGAAAGATAGTAGGATACGGGATCCCGAGATTAGGTGGGGCCCGTAGTTTTTTTTTATTTTGCAGAAAAGGAGGTCAAAACTAAGCAGCAGAGATGACGGACGCGGACACGAAAAGGATCACGAGATCGGGACGGATATACGGAGTGGAAATGGAATTAGGGACACATGACATAGAGTTAGACGCAGGGGGAGACATACAGGAGATGGACGTGAGGCAGACAGAGCCGGAGGTGACAGGCATGGACACGGACCAGGCGACTGGACCGGAGGTCGAGGTAGCAGACGCCGCCGGAACCCAGGACATAATGCGATTCCTGATGAGTTGGCAAACAAGTTTAACAAACCAAATGGCGACGTCACACACGGAACTACAAACGAATTTAACAAAAAAATTTGAAGAGTCACAGACAAAATTAAAGACAGAGCTAACGAACAAAATGGAAGAATCACGAGCGGAACAAAAAGAGGCGAATGCAGCGTTAGCTATAAAAATTACAGAATCACATGCGGAACTGACGGATAAAATTAAAGAATCACATACGGAACTGACGGATAAAATTTCAGAATCACATAACGAATTGAGGAACGAGTTTAGGACGGCGCACGCAGAACTGACGGCAAAAATGAACTACACGCAGGACTATCTACTAACACAAATACAAATTGTAAAGGACGACATGCGGACAGAGGTACAACAAAAAGTAGACAGGGTTGACGACAAGGTGGAGAACACACGGGCACAGTTTAAGGGAGACTTGGACGCGACAAGGACAGACCTAAGAACGGAAATTAAGACACGCGTGGATACAGTAGAAGAGACGATGATTAACGGGTTTTCGACACTAAATACGGAAATACAGATATGTGACAAAAGACATACGACGCACTACCGAAATTTAGGACAGACGTTGGAGACCATACAAAATGAAAATGTAAACGTTAGGACGCAACTGGACGAAAAACTTGACGACAAAGTTACAGTATTGGAAAATAGGGTCGGACAGGAAGTTAGACAGATACAGGACAAGTTGGACGAACTAGAAAGAAGGCGCGTTGGACTGGACTACGGACAGCACGTTAGATTAAACCGGGACGCATTACCGAAGTTCGAGGGACGAAGGACAGAACAGCCCATGGGATTTTTAGACCGACTAGACGAAATCGTAGGGACTGAAAATGAGAGAACGAAACTACAGATCGTGGGGGCGACTTTGACGGGCAACGCCGAAAAATGGCATAATATCATCCGTAGACAATACGACACGTACGCTGAATTTAGACGACTTTTTATAGAGCAATTTTGGAGCAATACACACCAGACTGACATACGGACGAATTTAATTACCGGACATTACAGCAGGACTCACGGCACACGCGAAGAATACGCGATTGACAAGTTTAATCAGGCACAACACTTGACTCCAAAATTGGGCGAGGACGACATTGTACTACTACTAGCAGGACATATGGAACCGGAAGTTACAAAGGTGGTAGTGGTACAGAACGTCAAGACGTTGAGGGAATTTTTAGGGGTAATGAGGAACTTTGATTTAGCGACAGCACTGGAGGCGAAAACGCGGACAAACTATTGGGAGCAAAACAGGGGTTATAGGGAAGACAGCCGACGACAACCGTACCACGAACACCGACCTAATTACAGACAGGACAATTTCAACCACGGACATCGGAATCATTGGGGACACGAAGGACATAGACGACCGTATTACAATCGGGATCACAGGACAAATGAATACAATGGACAAAACAGATATCAGCACAGCAACAACGAGGGTGACGGCCGGACGACTGGGGGCGGAATACACAATGGAAACAGCCGGACGGACAGGGACGTAAACGTCCAGCATATGACAACAAGCGCGATGACAACGGACCCAGATAGGATTGAAGTGGTGCAGATTCACGAGGCGCCACAGGAACAAAAAAAAACGCGAATTTTTGGACGACCGACCGCTTAGGGATAAATATCGACGTGTGTTATAGTATAAGGGATTTATTGTTAAATAGTTATATCTTTAATAAAAAGAATTTGTTGTTTATAAATATTAGTTTAAGGGATTGTTTATATGTTGCTTTAGTTGATAGTGGTTCACAGTTGTCGCTGGTAAATGAGAATGTGGTGATAAAACATGGAGAATTTTTAAAGGGACGAATAGGAACAATTGACGGGGTTAATTTATGGTCAGCGATGAACAAAAAGCTAACGACGATTTATAGTGTTATCCGTGTACCGATATACATAGGGAATAAAGAAGCAGGAGATGCAGAGTTTTTAATTACAAAGGGGTTGCAGCTAGATTTCATATTAGGAATGGATTTTATAGAGGAGTTTGGGTTGAATATAGATGGAAAGGGGTCAATTAAGATATTTGATAAAGATAGGTTATGGGTGGTACCTACGGTTAGTTCGGAATATGGGAATGGAAATGATATAGATAGTACAGGATTAGGAATGATTAAAGAGGATAATTATGGAAGGATTGAAGTGAGATTATGTAGTATGTTTGCGAGATTAATTAATGATGAACAGATAGGAAAAGTGAGTAATGAAATTAAGGTGAAGCTAGGGGAATTGTTTAATAAATATATAGGCTTGTTTAATGAAGAGCCAAGATTTGCGAGGCGGTATATGCATAAGTTGGAGGTCACGGAAGACAACGGGTTTAATACAAGGGTGTATCCAATTCCGTTTGCCATAAGAAATAGGGTTAAAGCCGAGATAAAGAAAATGTTAAAAGAAGGTATTATCGAACCAGCGAAAACTCCATATGTGAACCCGGTAGTTATTGTACCTAAACCCAACAAAAGGGATATAAGGATTTGTTTGGATGCGAGGAAGTTGAATGCGATTACGAAACCGCAGTACGAACAACCACAAGGGTTGGATAATTTGTTGTATAAAGTGTATGAGATGAAGATTTTCAGTAAATTAGATTTAAAAAATTCATTTTGGTTAATTCCGTTGCATGAAGACAGTAAAAGTTTACGGGGTTTAGCATCGAAGGGAGATTTATATGTTTTCTGTAGTTCCGTTTGGTTTAAGTAGTTCTTCAGCAGCACTTGTAAGGGCCATGCAGAAGCTGTTTAACGAGTATGAATGTTTCTGTTCGCATTATGTGGATGATTTGTTGATTTTTCAAGGAACGAGCAAGAACACCTGGAGCATTTAGAAAAGGTGATCCAACGACTGGACGAAGGGGTTTGAAGCTGAACGTGAAGAAATGCGAGTTGTTTAAGAGCAAGGTTACGTATTTAGGGTTTGAAATTAGCGAACAAGGGATGAAAATTTGTAATAAAAGATTGGACGAGTTGAAAAATATTGCGCAACCGAAAATGTTAGAGGATTGCGAGGATTTTAGGGTTCTAAATTATTACAAACGGTTTATACCGAGGTATTCTGAATTGTGTGCCGTTGGTGAGTTTGTTAAAGAAAAAAGAAAGATGGAAATGGACTGCTGAACGAGAGAAAGCGTTCCAGGATTTAAAAAGTGCGTTTTATACAGAGTTGTCGTTAAAATATCCAAATTTTAAAGACGATTTTATTTTGAGGACGGATGCGTCGAAATATGCAATCGGGGCTGAGTTGGTGCAGATTCAGGACGGAGCTGAAGTACCAATTGTATTTATTTCCAGGGTATTAAAAGACTGCGAAACCAGGTATGCGACGGCAGAGAAGGAGATGTTGGCAATAGTATATGCAGTGAAAAAGTTGCGTTTTTATTTGATGGGTAAGAAATTTTTAATAGAATCCGACAACACGGTGGTAACATTCATGAAGAAAAAGGAGTTTCTAAACAGTAGGTTGTATAGGTGGGCATTGGTGTTACAGGAATACGACTTTGAAATTAAGCATAAACCAGGAAAGGAAAATGTGACGGCGGATTTTCTAAGCAGACCGCAGGCGGAAGCGAATCAAAACGTAAAGGGTTGTTTAATTGCTTTGCAGGAGTTCAGGGATGTTGGTCGGTGGACGAACGCCAAGCTGATAGAGACGCAGAGGCACAGTGAGGTGAGCTCGATACGCGAGAAATTAACAAGAGAAAATATGGAAGAGTACCGGGGATTTACCATCGTAGGGCAGTTTGTGGTAAAAAGGATAGGGGATGCAGAGCTGGTAGTGTTATCCAGAGACGCGGCTGTTGAAATTATAGACGAAATTCATTTAAAATTTGGACATATAGGCATCAGAAAAACATTTTTGGTATTTAGAGAGGCGTTTTATGCAAGAAATGATATCACGGTGGTTAAAGAAAGGATCAATCGGTGTGAAATTTGTATTCTAGGTAAAGACAAGAACGTGGTGTTGCAGAATATACCGATGAACGTGAGCGTAAATGGACCGTTAGAATTGGTAGCTATTGATTACTTGAGCAACCTGATTTCGAGTGAACAGGGGTATCGACACATATTGGTGATGGTAGACGTTTTTTCGAAATTTGTCAAATTATTTCCGGCAAGACGAAGTAACACGGTGCATGCATTACAGTCGATTAGAGAATTTGAAAGCCAGGTCGGGAAGATGGAAAGGATTTTGGTAGACAACGCGACGTATTTCAACAATCAAAGATTCAGGAACGGGTTAAATAGGGCAAATATTAAGGTATCATTTAGCAGTATACGGCATCCGAAAGCAAATCCATGCGAACGTTATATACGAGAGGTAATAAAATATCTACGGTTGGCGACACAGGAGCATCACGACAGATGGAGTAGATATCTGCCACAAGTTGAAAATTTTATGAATTGCGTACCGAGTTCGGTTACGAAAACATGTCCGGTAACATTGATGCGAAGGATTATACCAGCTAGGCCATGGAGGGAGGAAGTCGAGGTACAAGACATCACAGAGTTGTTGGGTAGTGCTAGGCGTAGAATTGAAAGGATGCAGCGTAGGGACATCGAGCGAAGGTGTAGAAAAATTAAAAAAAGGACGACTTTTGAAATAGGGGATCTGGTGGTAGTAAAACGATTAAGGGTTTCAAACCGCGACAGAAACATTTGCGCGAAGTTGTTGTTTCCTTATGAAGGGCCGTACAAGATCACGCGTATTTTTGCTGAAGGAAATACGTTTGAGCTAGATAACATGACAGGGGGATATCGCGGGCGTTTTCACTTGGAGAATTTATACCCATATAGAATTGTACAGGAAGAGGGTTTAATAGGATAGTTTATTATGTAGTTCATGCAACGGAAAGTTTAGTTTTTGTTTTTTTTTGTTTATAGTATAGGTTAGTATATAGAGTAGTAAGATAGACGTGAGAGAAAGGCGAATAGGGGTTGAATAATTAATATGTAAATAAAAATTAGAAATTTATGCACACCAGGGGAAGAGAAAAAAACATACGAAATTTCCAATTTCATTCAAAATCAGTGGGGCCAATGTAATGTAGGGGGGGGGGTACAAGGCTTCTAACTTCTACTTTACATATGCTAAAGTATTTACCATTTTAGTTTGAAACGTATGTGCCAAAAGGTAAACAAAATGACTTGATGACGTTGATACAATGCACGGTACTCAAGGTTTTATACTAAGTTGAAATTTTATAAGCCATTGAAAGTACATTTGCCGTCGGAAAACCGGACGCGTCTACGGATATCTACAATCAACCAAGCGTCCAGGTCTTGTGTGAATTATTTTGGCTTTTCATTTAAGTAGAATCAACTTTTGGACGAATTGTAAATTCAAAATTATAAGTGAATAGAAATATAAAATATAATTGGAGAATTGTGAAGTGTTTAGGACCAATGGTAGAAATTAGGATTGTATGTAAAGACTATAGTTAAGGTATTTGTGACACTAGAGAAAAGAAAAGTTGTTATTGGATAGTTTTATGATTTTAAAATGTGATTAAGTAAGCTAGTTTTGTTGTGCTTATTGCCTAGCGAAGTAAATAAGAGGATTCTATTTCGACTACTTTTAGTAAAAAAGACGTGTTTTGCAAACCTGCGTTAAAGTTGTAAAATATTTGGATAAAATAAATGTTTTTGAGTTTAAATAGTATGATTTTTAAAGTGAAGGTATAAAAGCGACGATAATTGAAGAATATTTAAAGTGAAGTGCGACGGGAAAGCAACGATTTAATTAGATTTGAACGAGATTGGTATTGGAATTGGAACGATTTTGGTTAAAAGGCAGTAGGAGATTCGAGTGGTTATACAAAGCGACGGCGAAGCAACGACGATATTAATAATTTGGAGTGATTTGGATAAAGATTAACGGCAGTAGGACATAGAGTGGACATTGAGGTATAGCAGGGCATAGATTGATTTGGAACAGGACGGCAGGATAGATTTGGGATTGGAGCACGAAAAGAGAAAGTAGGAGAGCAGCATATTACAGGGGAAGATTCAACGCAGAAACCAAGGGAACACGGAAGGATTAACGCAGGGGAAGTAAATACAACGGTTTATTCAAAATTCTAAAATCAGGGTAAATTATTTCAGATTTGGGGTCAGCAAAATTATATTAAGACACCTGGAGGCGATACGCAAGTTCATCAGTGATTGTGAATCCTTGTAAAGGCGCGTACGGTGAATAAGAACTTGAGCCAGCAACATTTAAAGAAGGCATCAGCGCAGTATAATTCAGGTGAGTACCGTGTAATATCTTAAAAACGTCAAACAAAAGTCAGAAATTGTATACATAAATTAATTTGGCACCAAGCAACATTGATCAATAAAATTTGGCATATACAGTAAATTATTCCATATAAAAAGTGGTAAAACAAACGAGTGTGCAGTTTGGTTGGGTAGTGCACATCTACTCACGATTGAACCCACGGTGAGTAGGTGAACACCCTGAGATAAAGGTTTCATATAGTCGAGGCATAAAAATAGTAAACAGTTAAATAGATAACCAACCAAACTTTGCTAAAGCACATCATATAGAGATAAATCATTGAATACTAAAAATAGGGGCGACGACAAAAGTCGTGTATCGTAATTTTTTAAATAAATAAATATAAAATTAAATTATATATAAAAATAAAAATAAGGGTGGAGGGGTGGAGTAATAGTAGCACAAGAATATATATATATATATATATATATATATATATACAGGGTGAGTTTTTAGTGTGGCAACGGTCGATAACTCCGTTATTATAAAAGCTACGTAAACCAAATTTAGAGGCATATTAGGCATGCCTAAAGTGCACATTTTAAAAATATTTGGAAGCATACAGGGTGTTTCATAATTCCAGGGCATATTAAACTTATATTTTTTTAAATGGAACACCCTATATATTATTACATTTTTGGAAAGCCCATAAAAAGAGCTTTAACTTGATACCAAATTGTATCTGTCTATTCCTTTTAGTTTTTGAGATATTCAACTGTTTTTAGAAAAAATGGCCCTGATTTGATACATTGCCACTGCACTAATACACAACTTATGTTAATTTTCAAGATGCAGAAAATTTTACTATATACCATAGTATATTTGTAAATATCACACTTTTGAAATTTCATCACAGTATACAGGGCGTGTCAGGTTATGCAAAATGCAATTTTTAAAACTTTTTTTAAATGATACCCTACCAATTTTATTGCTACAATGGATAGTTCATTAAGTGTCCTTTCATTTTTGTTAAGCATTCCCTATACCTAAATCCATTACTTTCTGAGATATTTTTGATTTTCTTCAAATTTTAAGAATGTTTTTAATTTACATAACTAAAAATAACTTACTATTGGAGAATATTATAAAACAATTAGTACATTTTGATTAACAATTAACTACACTTATCCAATAACAATTTTCACTAAAGATATAACAACCTACAATAATACGCTATCAATAGAATTCTGCCAGATATGCATTTTATAGAAAACGTTCAAACAGGAAATCAGGAAGGTTTTGAAAAAAATAACAATTACTTCCTGTCTATAACTGACATAAGTCAAAAACTTGACAATGTCAGATATGATTAACAAAAATGCCGAACGTAAGTGAAAGTTAGGTTGATGTATCGTCGTGTACACGATTTAAATTAGTAAATTTCCCAATTGTCGTCATCGGTCTCGGTGGCGTAATTGGTAAACGCATGGTTCCGGCAAAACCAGGATACAGGTTCGAATCCTGTCCAAAACCTTATATTTTCGAACTTTCAATTACTAGCTCGATTTGAAATGATCATTTGGGCTTTGCATAAAAGTCTAAGTTATTATTTCATGTTATTCACTATATATAACTATAATAACGTCTATTTTTACCCGAAGTAATTTTCGCTAAATTACGTAATATAGATTTCTTTTTCTGTAAATAGAACTTGGCCTATTAAAAATAGTACCTACCACCTATCTAGGTGTTTTATGTAATTTGCTCTTTATTTAAAGTCGTTTTTTTTACGATAAATATTTAGATTTTTCTACTCAAAATATCGAACCGCTTCAATTATATAAATTAGTATTTAAAATGCGTCATAGAAATAAACGAATATGAAATATCTACATTTAAAAACGAAGGAGGTCTGATTCGAACTTATTTCACGTACTATTTTATGCGCAAAGAATCGAAATGAAAGGAAATTGCAGCTTAAGACAGTGTTTCTTCAAGAAAAGGAGAGTATACCATTTCCTCGCATTATGAACTTAGATTTTGACAAAAATAAAGAAGAAATTATCGATTCGATAGACGATATTGAAGCTATTGGTTATACCACTCTCTACCCCTCTTCCAACTAACAAAAATCGAATTATTAGGAATTCATTCACGTTTAATTCATTTAAAACCACGTTTTGATTTATCTTCTTCCTTTAACTCTGACGAAACCGAAAAAATAAGAAGTGAATTTAGGTTTGAACTACTCTTTGTCGAAGGTCTCGTTCTGAAAAAACTAGATATTGTTTCTGATATTTCTGTAACTGCTTTATATCTATATCTTTATCTGTATAAAATAAAGACGTTTGTATACCAGTACCGGTACACAAATGGTACTTCACTTTTTCAGGGTATAACTGTAAGGTTTATTTGACTTCCTTTCTCGAAAGAATTGATGATTTTAAAATCTATAGAAATTGTACCGACGAACATCTATTAAAAAGTGCTGTTGAATTGTTCTCTAATAGTGTCTTAGCTCGGTTCAGTAGTATTTGATTGACACCAAATCCATAGTTGGCCGGAACTAGTAGAGCTTTTGAAAAAAGATTTTACAACATTTGATAACGATCATGAAATTTTATCTCAAACTTGCGCTCGTTTCCATGCCGCGAATGAAAACGTACTATCTTATATTATAGAAGTGCAGACATTATTTAACCGTTTAGAGAAAAAACTTGATGAAACCGAAATCCTGTTTCAATTCGAAATTTAAACGTCTACTACTCTGAACACTTAGCTCCCCAAAAAATTCACTCTATCTTTCTCTTTAAAGACCTTTGTCCTTCTTTACAAGAAGTAAAAAATACCATCCTTCAGTAAAATCCCAACCAAAATCTTCTCAACAAAATGTGTCTTATCGCAGTAATTTCTCTTGAAACTCTAATAATGTTTCTTCTCCAATTTCGAATACCGACGGAATTAGTTCCATATCTTGTTGGAACTGCCGAAAATCGCATCATATACGTATACTAATTGTACCAAATCTCGAAATGTTTTTTGTCATGGTTGTGGAACACAGCGTTTATAAAAATAAATGCCCACGTTGCAATGTTTCGGGAAACTACCGGAGGAATGCTTTTTTTCATGGTGTACGCGTTCCTTCTTCACAAAATCGTCCCTATCAATCATGTATTTCAATCATTTGTTACAAATTCCGTTATTAATCGTTTTACATCATAGGAACCTAATGAATTTTTTTCGTTTTTTTCCGGATGCGTTGGCGAGGGGTTATCTCCTTTGTCTTTTCCAATATTATTCCTTATTGTGTTGGTGTATTCAAAATTTTCCTACTTTTAAATTGGATTAAGTGTGTTTCGTACAGTTATTGCTGTGTCCATGGTAGTAAATGTCTTTGAAATTACTGTGCGGGTATATTTAAGTTGGTCATGTTGTCTTTACTTGATTTTCTTATCGCAGTGGATGCGCTCGGTAGGAAGATCATTTGTCTGGATCTCATTTGGAGCGTAGTTGTTTTTAAACATCGACGTGTTAGTAAAAGGCTTATCTTATCGTTATCGTTGCCGTGGTCCCTCAAACCAATCTGTTTTAATAGGGACATTATATATTCTCTACTTTCGCAATGTAAATGTTCTTTCTTACGTTTTCATGGATATTATGCCTTTTCCGCTTGAGTCTGTCGATATAACTTTTGTCTACAACATCTTTGCCATACTACCGAACTCAAGGTCAGATGGTAAACGTATATCGCGTCCTATCATAGCTCATGCGGGAGCCTGTCCAGTACTCTCGCGAACCAGAGATCGGTAGCCAATAAAAATAGGTGTATGTATTGAGTCCAGTTCCTTTGATGTTCAGAGACTTCCCTAGAGAGATACTTCCCCAAGGTATAGTTTATGCGTTTCACCATACCATCGAACGGTGTTGTTCTGGTCTTTCTCATTCGTAGCAGCAGGCAAACTTCTTGAAGATAGTCCCAACTCAAAATTTCTGCCCTGGTCAGCGTGCAGCATAGGATATTTCAACATGTCAGAAAAGTTTTTTAACTAATACGTAAGCGACGGTTGCTGCTTCCCGGTTGGGTCTGGCATATGCATCAGCCCATGGCTACCAAGATGTATTTGTTTCCAGAGTTGATTTCGTGGAATGGGCCTGCAATGTCAAATTTACACTCTCTCATACGGGTTTCCTACGTTGTATTGTCCCATGGGCGCTTTTTGGTTGCCCAACAGCGCGCGGAACAGACACTTCCTCCGGTATTCCTTGACGCCTTGCTTGCAAGGTACCCAGTAAAATCTTTTACGGACTCTCTCTATAGTTTTTTTGACTTAAAAGCGCCCTCTCGATGTCCCATTACGTAGATGTCATAAAACCTAGGACAGCCGGCTCTTGGAAACCACCGCACCACAACTCGAAGTGTACTCACAGATATATCTTCCTTTTCTAGGGACTGCGCCAAGATCCCGTTCTCTAACTTCAAGGAATCTCCGTGTGTTCAGTACGACTTCAGCGTGCTACTTAGCGGGCTAACATCCTGCCACGATCGACGCTCTCCTCTGATTTTCCAATTCTTAATGGAGCATTCTCTTATTCGGTCCGCAGCTGCTATGGCTACCAATCATCGGTCATAACGGTTGTGTGACAAAGAAGACCTCATTTCGTTTCCAGCCGTGAACAATGTCTACAATTTTCAAGACGAGGCCATCTCGACATCGCATCTGCGTTGCGGTGACTTGAGCCCACTCGATGTTCATTGTCGAATCGTACCCCTGTAGCTTTTCTATCCATCTCGCGCCCTGTCCTTCCGTGCTCTTGTACTGCAGTAACCACTTTAGTGCTGAGTCATCCGTCCTCCGGTGAAACTTTCCACCATAGAAATACTTATAAACGTGCTCTTGCAGCCTGCTACGGAAAAACGCGCGGATCAGGCAGAAACCAAAAGGAAAATAAAGTAAGAACCCACACGAATCGTGATAACGTATAAAAAGATAAAAGGACCTTAGACAAAAGCGGTAATTGGGGTGGTTCATATAGACAAAGAAAGGACATCGCCATCGAATTTTTATTGACAATAAACACAAACCATTTCTATTTAAAAAAGAATTATATTCTACGAGCAATTATAATAATTGACGTACGATGTGCGCATTTCGTATTTTAACATGTAAAATGGATCGGTAATGAACAAAAAAGGCGATGCTTATGATTCTTTTAAACAAATATTTTCAGTTAAACACGGTGCATTTAAAGTAACAAGAAGTTAGTTTTGAAGCGGGTTTTTGTATACTTGCTCCGCCCGTCGGAGTAATGTGATTGGAGTTTTTTTTTGGTGCATGGCTTACGCATCAACGTCAAATACTGATAAACTATAATCTCTTGATATAAAAAAAGATAACATACCTCCATGTGCCGAGATACTTATCTGGCACCTAAATCAGTTGAAGTGAACCATTACATGTGATTTTCCAATGCTCCACCCGAAGGTACTACACTGGCCAGGAAGCGAATTTTTGTTACCTGGAAAATTTTGAATTTTGCCGAACCCTTGCTGTTCCAAGCAAGGTAGGGATCTTTAACTTGCGTGACAACACTCACACACGGGATCTCCATTTTACCTCTCATCCGAACGAGGGTGTATTTTAGTGAAAAATGCTCGCCTAACATTTTTCAAGCGGACCGTGTCGGGATTCGAACCCGGGACCTTGGGCGTAGTAGTCACAAACATACCACTACGCCACGGAGCCGCCTCGTTGAAGTGAACCAGCAAAACATCTTGATCTCCCTCACTGAAGAATCATCACCACGGTAGCTAGTATCGTTAATGCTGCAACCATAACTGAACCAGCGGACCTACGCAAAGGAGCTAAAATGAAATTCCTTTTAGCCATTAATAACTATGCAAGAAACCTACCAATGCACACATGATAACAGCATCAGGAACGCAAACAATACATCTTAGGACGAAATGCAGAATAGATGTGAACCCAATTTAGGAAACGAAATGATAGTCGAATAAAATATTAGAATTCCAATATCAAGGAACACTTCTAGCACATTTGTAATGCATATATAGATAAAGAAATAGGCAAATTTGAATTCAATCGCCTTCGCTAATCACACATTTAGAAAATTTATTCTGTATAAACTTGTGGTACTACTTTTAATAAAGCGAGCATATTCTTTCAGAACGCAAAGATTGTTGATAACCGAATATATTTGCGCTGTTATATCAAACAATAGATTCAGGTTGAGGTACTCTGACTTAAGCTGAATATACTAATAACATTTTTCAGGGCGTTGAACAACCACTTATTTCAATTGTATTAGAATAAGTTTTATGGGAATAAATCGAGTGATTAAATTATAATACGTGTTCAGAGGTGTCTCCTATAGCAGGTAGTTATACACAACATCGAAGTGAAAGTGAGGGAATGTTTGAAAAAGTCGTAAATCGAACGAAAATATTTTGAAATATAAAATTGAACATAGCAAGTCAACAGTTCTTTCCTCGTAACGCAGTAGTTTCTTGTTCGTCCTGTATTTGGGACAACACATTTTCAATGGCAATATTACTTGCGTCCGTGTCTGATATAAATTTGCTTTTCAACCGAGGGCAACTTAAGATGGGGCTACCGTCAATAAATGCCTTAGCTGTTGGAACGCATTTTGACATCCTATATCCCAAATGTAATCACGCTTTTTTGTTACTTCAGTCAAAGACTTGTCAGTATTCGCTAATCAAGAAACAAATCTTCCATAGTGTGTGTATTATCTACGAAAACTGTGTAGTTGGTGTTTGTCTTAGGGCATCGACCACTCTTACACTGTTCTAACTTTTTCGGGTCTGTTCTTACTCCATCGCGTGAGACTACATGCACCAGGTATCATCTCTTCGCCGAGAATGTAACACTTCTTCGGGCTTAATTTCAGATTGGCTCCTCTTAATTTCTGAAGCAGTTCTTCCAAAGTGGTCAAGTGTTCTCTAAATATTTTCGTAATCATGATCTCGTCATCCAAATGCACGAGGTATGTTTTCCATGACAGTCCACGTACGATGTTATCCATTATACGATCAATTGTGACAGGAGCGTTGTATAGGCCAAGTGGCATCACTGTAAATTGTTATAGGCCAGTGCCAATAGCAAAAGCAGTCTTCTCCCTGTCTTTGGGATTTATATCCACATACCAGCACTCGTTTTAAAGTGTAAGGTCGAGAACCACCGTGACCATGAAAGTGTATCTAGGGTGTCATCAATCCTCGGTAATGGGTAAGTGTCTCTTTCTGTCACGTCATTCAACTAGCGATGGTCAATATACAATTTTGTCGACCCGTTCTTCTCTTTCACGAGCACAACAGGCGATGCCCAAGAGCTTTCGGAGAGTTCGATCTCACCCTGCCCTTCCATTTCTCCAACCATTCTCTCGACCTCCTTACGTTTGGCTAGTGATATCCTTCTCGACTGTAGTCTTATTGGCCGGGAATTTCCGGTATCGATTTTGTGCTTGATTACCGCAATTTTTCCCAACTGACTGCTGTTGAGCGCAAACACATCCGTGTATCGTCGAATCGGGTTTTTAAATTCAGTCAGCTGTTGTTCAAGATTCTAGCATGGTTTTATTAACTAATTCAATAACTTCAAGTAATACTCGCTGGTAGACGGGTCCTTGACGAAGCTAATGTTCCCTGCTACGTGAACAACCGAAGAGCACCACACAACTGTGGTATTCTTTTTCAGTGCGACGTAATTACTATTGGTGTTTAGGATCATAGCAGGTACAATGTCCAATACTTTCGTCATCGCTTTTCCAATTAATAACCCTTTCTCAAGAGATTAATCACAGACCGGTTTGATAGCACGTACAAAGTCCTCTCGTACTGCACCATCCAATCGATCCATCACCATGCTTTCTGTTCTTCGTGGTAGAGCATCGTCCGTCAAACAAACCCGCACAGATTCGTCGTTCGCCTCACAAAACGGTACCTCTTTGTTTCCTACTCTCAGAACATTCTTTTTCATATCTGAACAAAAACCGTACTTTTCTAGATACCTATTTTCCAAGATAGGTTCTTCTGTAATATCCGCTATTATAACTTGATGACCGAATATTTTGCTACCAATCCCGATCCTTTCGTTTGAAATTGCGTGCGTCTGAATATCTTTGCCGACTACTGTCCGAAGACGCGTGGTCACATGCATCGCTTTGCCTTGGTTGCGCACTACGACATGGTTTACAATTGTCCTAGTGAACCTGACTTCCCCTCTTTCGTGAATTTTTTCTAATAGTTTTTCTGTAATTTTTTACGAATTTTCTGACAGTTTTGCTTTCATTCTAAGTATTTTGTTTTTATGTGAATTTTCTAATAGTCGATAGTTTTTGTGTAGTTTCAGAAAACTTTGCTTCTAAATGGCTATAATTTTTCATTATTTTTTTGCTCAACCGCATTTACGTTCTGATCTATTTTTTCCGTAAGGTTTGTGGCAATTTCCTATAATTTTTCTGTAAAACTTGGCGCGCGTACTTGCAGCTTTTCTGCAAAACTTGCGGAGGATTGTTCTTGTGTCTGCGCGTTTTTCTAAAGAAAAGAATTTCCCTGTCCATTTTCTGCCGTTGAATACGAGTGACAAGCATGCAAAACCAAATCGTTCAAATGTTCACTTCAGTACAACCGCATACGTCTGACACCAGTGTAACGAATTCTCTTATCGTCCTTTGGTCTTTAATTTTAATAAATAACACGTTTAATAATTATTCTTCATAATCACAAGTATTTACAGATTCTTGTTTACATTAACACTAGCTTAATTATTATTTTTAGCACCAATTTAATATTCTTAATACAACGAATTAAACACTTTTATAGCACTAATCTTAAATGCAACTTATTTATCTAACACGCTCATATTACATAATCGAATTTATCTTTACATTAATTTATGTACATTACATAGGAATATGTTATGGAGATCGTTACGTATAATTAGTTTATTTGCGGAAGGTTATTTTACATAAAGTCTAGTGCTCTTGGATTGTGGTTATGTCGTTATATTCAATTGTCGAGAATATTGACTAATTGAGGTCTTGAGGTAGGTTTTATAGAACATCGGATTTACTACTAAATATTGTTTGATCAGAGAACGTTTTCCTGCAACCGGTAAGTTTGCTGGATTCGTTTCATACTCTGCGGTGGCATAGTAAGTTTCATTTCATGTATACTTGTAGTAGAATGACGCTATTGGGTCTCATGTTTCGATTCATAAATATTTTAGCGTAATAGATAGCGTTATAGCCATTCAACTTGGTTATTGGAAAAAGCATTCCAAATGGCTTACCGCGACAATTGTTAATACTTTTTAGTAGCGTAATAACGTAATAATACTTTATTTTGTTCCTATATAGTGCAATAAATTTTGATTCTTTAAACGATTGATTTTAGAAAAAATTTACAATACGACTCTTTACCTACAAACTGAATGCAGATTTTAAAAACGTCAAAAAATTCATTGTCATTGGCGTATTTTTTTTATCTTAAAAATAGTATAATCAAACATCCGAAATTTATCACTGCTTGAAGAAAAAATAGCGAAAATGATGTTTGAACATGGTAATTACTAAGAAACACCTAGTTTCCAAATTTCAATAAAATATTTCATTTAGTTCATGAGAAATTTTATTTATTTAAAAAAAAAACTGCAACATCAAATCCCTGTATATACGAAACGGATGACTTTTTGATATAAGTTTATTAAGAAATCTCAAATTATTTTCACGTCTTCTATTGAGTATGAAATTATCAAAGGTACAATTCGCACTGTCCTGTATATCGTATACAAGGTGTTACGTAATTGAATGTCAATATCGAAGGATTTTAATCTTTGGACGATTTTAAGACAAAAAGTTCATATAAGCATAAGACCGTTTTTGCTTTATTTTTTATTTACAGGGTGTTTAAGTTTTTTTTTAATAATTTCGAAAATACATTAGATAGTTTTATAAAACTTGGTGGGTGTAAACTAGATGTAGAAACACATCTTTCGCGTAGAAAATTAATTTTTAATCGTATCCCCAATTAATATGACCCCGAATATCATGAATGAAAAAAATGATACGCCAATGCTTTCTTCATAAACAAAAAATATTTTTTTAACGAGGCTTCCTTTTTTAATCAAATAGATCTCCTGACTTGAACTGTTTTGCGCCAAAAAAAAAAGAATAATTATCTTTGTGTCGCCAAGCTAACAGCATGATATTAAAATACTCTAGTAGACTGTGGCTGCAAAATAAATACTCTTCTGTTTGTATTAATTTTAACAGTTCAGCTTAACTTGTACGCTGTTGAAATATCTACACATTGTTATTTTGAAAAAAAATGGTTAATTTCAATGATGAAGATTTGGCAGACATCCATTACGTTTATGGTCTCGCTGATGCGATTGCACCAAAAGGTAAGCGATTGCATCAAGAGCCCTTTCCCAATAGAGTCACGCCAGAGAGATGAACATTTTTAAGTGTTCATAGGAGGTCGAAACAGGTACTTTTAAGTCAAACAATCAATTAAAAGGTGCCCATCGGAATACAATAACTACGGAAATTGATTAAGCGTTCTAAATTCAATTGATGCCTGAACTGTGCACTAGAAAGATTGAAAATAACTTGAATATTTCGCACGTTCTAGTTTGGAGAATTTTGAACGATTTTCTGTTATATTAGTAACTAGGGATGGACACGAACCGAACAGGTTCGAGGTTCGGTTCGATTTTTCTAACCGAACCGAACCGCACATTTTATTTTCTAACCGAACCTCGAACCGGACCGGCAAATTTTTCGAACCGAACCGAACCTAGCTCAAGGTTCGGTCCGGTTCGGTTCGAAAGGTTCGATTTTTTAAATAAAAATTTAGTTTAAAATTTTAATTTTCACTAGAAACATGTGATTTTTCCCAAATGCACATTTTAAAAATTTCTAGTCGCAAGCATATAAGAAATACAACGATTTTCTAATGTACATGGTCTCGAGTTTTAAGCCAATAGGTAAAAAATGTAATAGGTATTAATTAGTGTTACATATTTAATAAATTTTGTCATCGAGGCACGTTTGTAGATAAAAAAATTCTAGATTAGTTCGATTTGTTTAATGCTCCTTATTTCAAATTGTTGCTTGTTTATAACTAGTATTAGATATTAAAGAAACTCGAAATAATTTTGAAAATTTGGTTTTAAAAACAAGCTTATTTATTTAATGAACAGAAGTTGTGTTGAAAACCATCTTATACTTATACAAGGCGAGGTCACGGTCTAGAGACTACAGAAGTTTTCAAAATAAACGAAACAATTGAATTCTTAATTAAGTATGTATTACTAATCCATCATTTTGAATTTTTTACTTTTGTATGAAAACCAGCTCTCTATTAATATTAAAAAAATGTGACCTTGTAGCAAAAACTAATCTCCTTTTCTTTTGTACATAATTGCTCAACAAATGGTGTTACAAAACGCATGGTACCATACTATTTACTATTGATTTAGTGTGGCCATTACCACCAACGTCTTTAGAAGTAGCCGATACTCCAGAAGGATGACCCCGAACTTTCTCTCAAAACCAAGGGTTGAAGTTGATGACTCTGCCCGTGCCATAAATACTGTTATATTTTATTATGAAAAACGTAAACGCTGTTTGAGGTCAATTTACGATTCTTTCCGAGAACCATCTGATATTGTCTTTTAAAAGAAATAATAATAATAATAAAGATAAACTGGCAAACAGCTTTTTGTGTGTACTGTATAAGAAATTTAGCAAAACCTTATTGTCTTGCTACTCTTTTTATACTAACTAAAACTACAATAAAAGTAATCGCAAAGATCGTGTGATATCGTTTTTTCACGGTAAAATGACATTAGTAAAAATCATCAATTATTAACACATTCTAAATTTTAGAGGTGGCTTTCACTATTAACCTAATTGTAATTACGCTTTGTGAAAGATAGTACGTATTGAAAAATCAAACCTGCACAAATAGTATTAATATGATTTATGCTACTAAAATGTAAAGCAAATTAATGTTGGGTTTATTTGAAAGTAGCAACTACTAAATATAAAAACTACATTAAACATTTAAATTGTTGTAGTTAAACGCATTAGTTATTTAAAATATCAAAATGTCGAACGGGTTCGGTTCAGTTCGAGGTTCGGTTCGTTTTTTTCGAACCGAACCGGAATATATTTTTTCGAACCGAACCGTACTAAAAAGTTTTCGAACCGAACCGAACCTAGGGCAAGGTTCGGTTCGATTCCATCACTATCCGTAACGTACTTAACGCGTTCAAGTCTTATTTCCCCGAGACTTTCCTTGGCAAGTCAATTTTTGTGAATGGTTTTTAGAGAAGACTGAAAAACCCCGTGTTTGTCTGTGAAAAAATGTTCACAGACGAAGCTAACTTCACAAGAAACGCCATCAGAAATTTCCACAATAATAATATTTGGGCTTAAGAAAACCGGCACGAAATGATAGAATATTACCATCCAGAGCAATTTTCAGTAAATGTATGAGTTGGTATTGTTGAAAATAACCTAAGTGAACTCTTTTTTTGCCAGCAAGGCTAAATGGCCATGCATATCGCCGGTTTCTAGAGCAAGATTTGCACATATTGTTAGAAGTGCCAATTTCAATTAGACGTAAAATGTGGTTTACGCATGATAACCCACCAGCTCATTTTAGTGTAGAAGCAAGAGAATATTTAAGTCATTCATTTCAAAACCAATGGGTATGTCACGGCTGACCGCAACCATGGTTCTCCTAGGTCTTCAGATTTAAATAGTTTGGACTTTTTCCTATAGGGACATCTTAAAACTCTGGTTTAGAGCACTACAGTTAACACTTTAGAAGAACTGAAGAATCGTATCAGAGCTTTGAAGCCGACTTATTTACGTGAGACTAAGTCGGGATACAAGGTATTTTGTAAACACTTTGGCGGGGCTAAGCATCGACCGTTGGTGGCTGCGGAGAATACATGAGACTTGGATCATCAGGGGTTATAAGGTTATTAAAAGGTAACCAACGTAAAGACATCTGAAAGAAAAATATTTATAATATAATACCAAATAAAACGCGAATAATATTTTTGCTATATTCAAAATTAATGTTTTCAATTTGTAAACGTTAACATTTATATGTTTTATAAATAGAAATAAGGTTTGTGAAACTAAAGAATTTAATACTTTGTAGTATCTAAGTTATTCTAAATATTAATAAGCATTCGACTCGAGACTATTATCGTGAAGTGTTTCTTGAGGAAATGAAACACAATATGATTAGAATGGTAAAACTTGTTATTAAGGTACCAAAAATAAACAGGAATTTCATATAACTTTTGCTTTTACATGTCATAATTTTGTAAGATTCACTTACTTGTTTGTAATTTTTATATAAGATAAGATATGAAGATGGAATTTGATTACTTTATCAAACAGGAACTAATGATTAGTAAAAGCATAATTTTTAGTAAGATTCACTTACTTATTTGTAATTTTTAGATTAAATAATAGATAAGATATAAAGATATAACTTGATTACATTATCAAACAGGAACTAATAGTTTTTTATGTAGACAAAAGACATACCTGTGAGCATGGTATGAAATTCCTGACATGTTGATTATGTCCAGTTAGACTTGGCTTCTTTAAACCAGATGTTGAAAACAGGCAGATAACAGGAACCAAAGACAGCTGTGTTCACATTTAACCGTAAGTAAATTTAATGCACGGTGTGGATCCACATTTTTACTGATGTCACTTCAGGCAAGGCAAAGTTGCATCTTCATAACATTTTCCAAGAAGTTAAATTAAAACTGATATGGAAATTTCAGACGTGGTGTAGCAAAGGACGGTTGTTGTACATAAAGTTATATTTAGTTGAAGCTTCTGTGCAAAACACAAGGTAGAATAGTCATTTTAAAATCTCTGAATTATTGTTGTGCGTAGCACTTCTATCTCGGATATAGATAAGCGGTACATCCAACATAAACACGATAACGGGCAAAACCACTTCGGAAGACCCTTTTCGCTTAAAGCTGAATACCACGATGATCAGTAAAAAAAAAGATAAGAGAGCATGTTCCGCACAAACATACGCAAAATAAGAGCCCGGAAGAAGTGTTCGATACGTGTCGTTAAGATTTTCAAAAACCAGAAAGTGGGGTTATTGATATCAACTTCAACTCCTCAATGGTCAAGATTCAAAACTACACCACTTGTGTTGTTTAATGCGCGGCGGGTCTTATAAATTTGTATATCGACTTACCTCCGCGTTGTTTTTTTGTTCTAAGGTGTAGTTCCTACTCTTCAACTAAGTGGACTGCATGCGAATTATAGTACGTGTTACGTTTGTACTTTCACTGTGTTTTTTAGGGGTTTATTGATAAAGTTACATTCGGCGGCACTAATGTCTAACTCACTTACTGAACGAACAACCGATATCGATGAGAGAGTGTTTTGTCACTACCCCTTTTTCAACTTAATTTACACATGCACAAAGGAGGTTTTACGACAGGATATATCGGGACAAGGAATGACTGACAGCTATACTATTTGATTTACAACTACAAATTTAAAATAACTTAAAATTAACCACGCAAACGTGCGAGAAAGAGACCGAACATGTGTATTAAGCAAACTAAGACGAATGAAACTAAACAGAGGTTAACATGTGACTTCTAAATATAATTGTGAAATTTAGTATAAGAGATTTTGTAACAGATAGCTTGTAAACAAAATGAAACTTTATTAATTGTTTAACAAAAAAAAAAACAAAGTTTTTATTCTGTATGAATTTTCATACTAAGGAGTAACTTATCATAAGGGAATATTATATTTGTACAACTAATGTTGGTTGCAGATAATTTTTATAAACATAACTTTGTTTTCAAGAAAAGATTTTGGCTTTCACAGCTGTAACATGCACAATGGAAAACTGGCATGGTACACTGCCCCGGACCAAAGAGAAAAAAATATATGACATTAGGAATATATTTTTTGTAGTAAGACGATACGTTAAAATTAAACCAAAAGGGAGGGAGAATAAAAAATAAATGTGTCGGGGAAAAAATTCCATATGAAGATAACTGAAAGAGAACAACAATGAGTGGTGTGATAACTAACGTGTATCAAACGTCTCAAAGGAATACACAATTGGTGAGGTAAAAGTCGGGAAGGTCATAATCGTTGAGGACTATTCTTGGTGTGGCATATGTTTAAGAAAGAAATTGAAAGAGAAAAAAAATTAAAGGAAAAATAAAGTTATTGTTGGTTATACGAATCGGATAACAAAAAAAATTAATAGAAAAATGCATGGGGGGGGGGTATTATACAAGGAAAATTAATTTATGTCAGTACCAGTATAAGGTTTAAGGTCCTTGACGTGCCAATTATTCGTTTTTGACCCATCAGGATTAGTGAAGTTATATACAAGATTTGACTTTTTTATTAATATTGCACAAGATATATTTTGGTGCTAGCTTGGAGGAAAAGAGATTTTGTAACAGATAGCTTGTAAACAAAGTGAAACTTTATTATTTGTTTAACAAACTTTTCTTACTAAGGAAACTTGTGTAATTTATTGTAGGCAATATTAATTTGTACAAGTAATGTTGGTTGCTGATAATTTTTATAAACAAGATTTTGTTTTAAAGAAAAGATTTTGGCCATCACAGCTGTAAAATGCACAATGGAAAACTGGTATGGTACAGCTTCCTATGATTTAATAAGGAATACTGAAGGTATTTTACAAAGAGTGCGTGACAATATGAGAAAAAGAGCTGAAGCATGTATTCTTTGAGATCATGGGCAATTTCAACAACGTATTGGATTTTTGTTGTTGTTTATTAACGAAGTTGTTATTACTTTGTTAACATTCAATTGATATTTTAATATCTTGCTATTAATCTAGAGATACACAGAAGATTGTTCTTTATTTTCATACTGCAAAACAATTCAAGATACGAAAAAAGTCAAGAGATCAATTTATTATAAAATGAAGCATCATCATCATCATCATTTTGTTTTCGACTTTACTTAAGGTCGGTTTGATGCAGCTCTAACTCCTTTTCTATTCTGTGCTAATCTAAAAAGTTTTACATACCCTTCACAACCTAAATTTCTAATAATTTGACTAATATAGTTTGGTCTAGGTCTTCCTATTATACTCATCTATCTTTTTCCCATCTACCTGGCTCTACATAGATATTAGCAACCTGGTGGTTGTTAAAGAACTCCAACATGTTACTACAGAAGCTTGACGCGACGGTCTCAGCGTCGTTAAAAATGTCTTACAACTCTAGAGTTTTTTGGATTGATGATGTTTTGTTTCTTGAATTGTTGTGGTTTTTGCGGGTTGGTCTTCTTAAGTAGATGTATATAAATAAATAAATAAATATGTAGGACTGGATCCAAGGAGACCCGCTCCTGGAATCCTCTTGATTTGGTGCAGTGAGCAGTTTCCCGGATCTTCTCCTTAGTTGTCCTCCTACCACGCAGTATTCCGGATCCTGGGTCCACTGGTCTGTGGTTTTCGACTGACAGGACTGGCTACTCGTCACAGACAGCTCCATCGTCAGGTGGTAGCTCGTCTAAACAGGACTGACGGATGTGCATCCCCGACGACTTCACTTGTGTACCCATTCCTCGGCACCCCGCATAGCTGGAGAACTCCTTCAGGACGACACCGTTCCGCTGCTCACCTTTGAACGCCCGAAGGCAGTGGTCAAAATACGCGAGTTGCTGCCTCGTCGGCGTCTGAGCAGCAACTGTCCAACATGTTTACATGATTCCCATTTATAAGGAAATGAAATATTACCTGGTTATCCCCTCCAAAAAAGGAAAAATGTTAAATTATATGTTATGGTAAGGCTTAAGCAATGAATCGCTGCCAACATGCCAGACCGGTAATGGTGACGTTTATTAAATTATATATTATGGTAAGGCTTAAGCAACGAATTGCTACCTTTTATCTAAACTAATACTATTTGCTATTAGTACGTTTTCTTTTTAAAAACATTTTTCTAGCTTGAGCTATTCTAGCTACTATATCCCTTCTGCTGCGTTCGTCCTTTGTAATTTTACTGCCTAAATAGCAAAATTCATCTACCTCCTCTAACTCGGTATTACCTATTTTTAATTTTGGTTTAGAACTAGGCTGTAACTCACTTGTTATTATCTTTGTCTTTCCTAAGTTAATTCTCATACTATAGTTACTCTGTAGTATCTCATCTAAAATATTTAAAAACCTCCTAACTCTTTTCTAGACTCCATTATAATGGCTATATCATCTGCAAAACATAACATGTCCATTTTCTGTCCCTGTACACTAATACCTTTTCTCTTTTCTCCCTCTAGCTAAGTTTAAAGCTTCCTCAATATAAACATTAAAAATCAAAGGCGATAGTATACAGCCCTGTCTATCACCATTTCTAATCTTACCTTCCTTTTCTATTTCATCAAATCTAATTACTACGCTTTGGTTTTTATATAGACTGTAAATAATTTTTCTATCCTTATGAGAGATTTCTATTTTTCGCAAAACCCCGAACATAACAATCCAAAAAACCTATTTTTAATTATTATTGTTAGTATTTTGGAAGCGTGGGAAGTTAAACTAACCGTTCTAAAATTCTCACACCTATCATAATATTTTTTTCGAAATCTATTGAGATCTCACTTGTGTCATATATTACTTTTACTAGTTCATATAATGTCTAAAGTTTTCTGACTTGCATATTTTATTAATTCTGCGGGTATATCGTCTATCCATGGCGCTTTATTTAGTTTAAGATCCCTAACAGCTCTATCAAATTTCTCTCTTAATATTGAGAACCCTATTTCCACATCCTCTTCTTGGTCGTTCGTCGTTCTCTAACTCATCCATATAGTCTCCCATATATAAATCTTCAAAATCTTTTTTCCATCTATCTGCTACCTCAACTTTATTTATTAGAAGCTCACTATTCTAATCTTTAATACCATTATTTTTTTTCTTATCGTTTCCGAAAAACTTTTTAACTGCCCTGTAAGCCCTGTCTGTCTTACCTACTCTCAAATCATCTTGTATTCCCTTACAATTCTCCTCCATCCATTTATTTCTAGCTTTTCTACACTCATGTACTATCTTATTTCTAACTCTATTATATTTTTGCTTACTTTCACTATCCAATTCTCTGAAAGGTTTAATCTTTCTTCTATTCTCTATTAAATCTTATATCTCCTTTGCTACCCAGAGTTTTCTCGCTTCTATTTTTTTCTTACCTATAGTCTGTGCTGCCGTATCATGTACCGCCCTTTTTATTTCTTTCCATCTATTTTCTACGTTCCCTCCCATAGCTATCTCTTTGATCTTATCATCTAATACTTGTTTATATTCCTCTTTTACCTCGCTATCATTAAGCTTACTTAGATCCTATACTTCTCTTTTAACCTTTCTCAATTTTTAAAATTTTAGCTTACACTTTATTTTAACTAAGTTTGTAACACCCTGTATATCGAATATTTTGATATTTATTATTATAAATATCATGATATTTACCAACTCTGTTAATGGTACAGAGTTAATTTGTAACACTGTATATTTAACAAACTTTAACAACAAAAACCAACAACAATTTTCGATGAATTAGAATTTCTGATGAAGCTGTTATACAACAAACGTAGCTTGTTATAAAAAGTTAATGCATTCAAATGTTTTCTAAAACAAAGAAATTTAATACAACGAGGTACTTTCATGAATTATAAATAAAATGTACCAGGATACAAGCGATGTGGTGTTATCTTATTTATAATTAAAATTTACTTGGATTCAAATAAGACATGGTTACCTCATCCAACTTTCTTCGTGCAAGACTGGTGACCACAGTCAAGGTTTATGGGATGGTCAGTTTTATTGGGGGGAAAATATATGCAGTCTCGATATCAATCAACAACCTTTGATTGAAGGTGATTTGAGACTGATGCACAAAACTGTATAAAACGTGAACACGGATCTCTCATCTTACAAGACATTTACTCACGGCAGTTTACAAGGACATCAAGAAAAATTTTTGGGGTATCATGTTGGCTATAAAATTCACTCCTGTTGTTTAAATGCACTTTATGTGTCTTAGAGATACTACTTCCGGTTCTGTAATATTTAAAAGCCTCACGAACAACATTATAAAACCGGTTTACAATGTTTGTAAAACTTGAAATAGTTTAAAAACGTAAAACGACAAATCGTATCGAAGTCGTTTCTCACATTGATAGTTACGATTTCAATAGGGTTTATATCCATTTAGAATGTATAGAAATCGAATAGAAAGTATTGTATTTCCTTCCAATATTATAAACTGGAGCAAGTTTTTGATGTGCGTGGAGTTATAACCATCACAAAGGATGCAAGTTTTAAAACCAGTTTATTATACTTGCGCCTAAGAGTTCCCCTTAAATTAAAATGTCAAAACTTATGGACAAAAGTTCTAAACACCTACAAAGAACTATAAAGCTGATCGGGAGCAACTTCTAGGCTCAGCATCAAACTAAGTGAAGTAGTCATTAAACTTTTTAATTATTTTTGCAGTTTTATTGAGTCAGAAATATCCGATTTTGAAACCCAAAAGTTTAATATTAAAAAACAAAAAATTGTAAGTGCTTTAATTAGATCGTGTCAACTTTATGTTCAACACCAAACAAATTAAAATACTTTTCTAAATTTGTGTTTGCTGCTTTGTTGTGAACAGTTCACATTTGTTGTTGCGATGGCCTATGTGGTGGAAACACGAAAGCAACTATTGATAAAAAATCGTTAAATTCAAAAGGGCCATTTCATTACAAACATCTTAGTCATCATTTCATCATTTTGTTTTCGACTTACTTAAGGTCGGTTTGACGCAGCTCTAACTTCTTTTCTATTCTGTGCTAAACTAAAAAGTTCTACATACCCTTCACAACTTAAATTTCTAATAATTTGACTAATATAGCTTGGTCTAGTTCTTCCTACACTCTTCTATTTTTTCATATTTACCTGGCTCTATATAGATATTAGCAACCTAATGGTTGTTAAGGAACTCCAACATGTTTACATGAATCCCATTTATAAGGAAATGAAATATTACCTGGTTATCCCCTCAAAAAAGGAAAAGTGTTAAATTATATTTTATGGTAAGGCTATGGACTTCTCTACTTAGGACGTTAATCTTCCTATCCTTGCAATACTATAAAACTGTGACAAATAATCTCTAGTTAATAATGTTGCCGCTAGGGAAAAGGAGGGTTGATTTTCTATTATGTCTTATGGCGTATTAGTATTAAAATCGCATTTTTATAAAATTGTGAGGTCTAATTCGACTAAGGTCATCATATTTGGTACTTATAGCTGTGATAGTCAATTGCGTGTAAAACTTGTGGCCTATAACTTATCTATATATATAAAATATAAAGTGTTGTTTTGTCCCTGGGTGGAAATTCGGATATAAATCATTCAAACACATAAGGAGAGGTATTTATTCTGCTCCCAAGGTATTTTTGGCGTTTAGTATACTATTGAGATTCTAAATACATGTCTTTGTAGGTTGTGAAAGCATTAGAAAAGTGGAGATAAGCTATTCCTCAAAGTGACAAGGTTCTTTCTTATTTGTGTATATATTAATGTATAATGAAATTTATTTTTATGTGTATTGGATGGTAAGAATTCTAATTTAAGTATCTACCTGAGCATATATGTTTCTAATACAATTGTTGTTATAATAATACATTTTTATTTCTAATTAAAAGTGTGTATAAAAAAAGTTAGATATACTGTTGTTTTATTTTGTTTAATATAATACTTTTTGCTTCAATAAAATCACTATTTTATCCCCAAAAGATGGTCAGATTTTGTGTGCTCAATGATACATGTACTTCATCCTTTTGGATCATCAAAGATTTTAAAAGTCTTAAAAGTTCTAATTTTATAGTATAAAACTTAACTACATAAATTAACAATAACTTTAAATTGATCTCCTGAAAACTAGTGTTACCAGAAATAAAACATTCTTTCTCCGTATGAACGACATCCCTTGTTGTTTTATAGCCGCTTGTATTTGTATCATAAAATGCTTTAAAAGTGCTTTGAATAAATATTATTCATGTATGGTTACATTGCCTAGCATGCTATTTTGATTCTTTAATAATTTGAAATTCTTATAAGAATACGGGAGTATTAAATTGGTAATTGTTAAGAATTTGTGTATATTTCCACTTCCAATGATTGGAATTTTGAATAAAATCCGAATTTATAATTATTTATGAGAAAAATAGCGAATGCTCCATAAGACTGCATGTAAAAATCACCCTCCATTTCCCTAGCGGCAAGTCGCGAACTACGAATACAGGGCTAAAATATGCACAGGTTTCTGGCCGAGATTAATGTCCTATGTAGAGATGTCCATAGGTAAGGCATAAGCAACGAAACGCTACCAACATGCCAGACCACTAACTAACTGTGAGTTATGTAATGGTGACATTTAGTTAACTGATTTATTAAGGTCGGTTTGACGCAGCTGTAAATTCTTTTCTATTCTGAGCTAGTCTAAAAAGGTCTAGATACCCTTCACAACCTAAATCTCTAATAATTTGACTAATATAGCTTTATTTAGGTCTCCCTACTCTATTTTTATTTGGTAGTCTATAATCTAAGACCTTACTAAATAGTCCCTCATGTCTTAACTGGTGCCCTATCATTCTATTTCTCCTGACCTTTAATTGTTTTCATATCTACCTGGCTCTATATAGATATTAGCAACCTAATGGTTGTTAATGAACTCCAACATGTCTATATGATTCCCATTTATAAGGAAATGAAATATTACCTGGTTATCCCGTCAAAAAAGGAAAAGTGTTAAATTATATTTTATGGTAAGGCATAAGCAGCGAATCGCTGCCAACATGCCAGACCATTACATGTGATTTTCCAATGCTCCACCGAAGGTACTACATTGGCCAGGAAGCGAGTTTTTTTTTTTACCTGGAAAATTTTGAATTTTGCCGAATCCTTGCTGTTCCAAGCAAGGTAGGGATCTTTAACGTGCGTGACAACACTCACACACGGGACCTCCATTTTACCTCTCATCCGAACGAGGGTGTATTTTTGCGAAAAATGCTCGCCTTACATTTTTCAAGCGGACCGTGTCGGGATTCGAACCCGGGACCTAGGGCGTCAACATGCCAGACCGCTAACTAATTGTGAGTTATGTCATGGAGACGTTTATTAAGTTATATGTTATGGTAAGGCTTAAGCAGCGAATCGCTGCCAACATGACAGACCGCTAACTAACTGTGAGTTATGTTATGGAGACGTTTATTAAGTTATATGTTATGGTAAGGCTTAAGCAGCGAATCGCTGCCAACATGCCAGACCGCTAACTAATTGTGAGTTATGTCATGGACGACGTTTATTAAGTTATATGTTATGGTAAGGCTTAAGCAGCGAATCGCTGCCAACATGCCAGACCGCTAACTAATTGTGAGTTATGTCATGGAGACGTTTATTAAGTTATATGTTATGGTAAGGCTTAAGCAGCGAATCGCTGCCAACATGCCAGACCGCTAACTAATTGTGAGTTATGTCATGGAGACGTTTATTGCAAGTTATATGCTTATGGTAAGGCTTAATGCAGCGAATCGCTGCCAACATGACAGACCGCTAACTAACTGTGAGTTTTATGTCATGGAGACGTTTATTTTAAGTCTATATGTTATGGTAAGGCTTAAGCAGCGAATCGCTGCCAACATGCAGACCGCTAACTAATTGTGAGTTATGTCATGGAGACGTTTATTAAGTTATATGTTATGGTAAGGCTTAAGCAGCGAATCGCTGCCAACATGCCAGACCGACTAACTAATTGTGAGTTATGTCATGGAGACGTTTATTGCAGTAGTCTATATGTTCATGGTAAGGCTTAAGCAGCGAATCGCTGCCAACATGCCAGACCGCTAACTAATTGTGATGTTTTATGTCATGGAGACGTTTATTTTAAGTTATATGCTATGGTAAGGCTTACAGCAGCGAATCGACTTGCCAACATGACAGATCCGCTAACTAATTGTGAGATTATGCTCTATGGAGACGTTTATTAAGTTCCATATGTTATGGTAAGGCTTAAGCAGCGAATCGCTGCCAACATGCAGACCGCTAAGTCTAACTGTGAGTTATGTCTATGGAAGACGTTTATTAAGTTATATGTTATGGATGACACCTAATTGTAGATTAATTTGAGAACACTTAGTTTTTTTTTGATAGACCAAGTTTTGTTTTATATTTTAGTGACGGCACCAATTGTTTATTGAGTAATCAAGGCTTAAGCAGCGAATCGCTGCCAACATGCCAGACCGTAATAATTGTGATTATGTCATGGAGAGTTAATTGCAGAGCATTATATGTTACTGGAAGCTTACAGCGAATCCTTGTTCCAACATGGACTTTAACGCTAACTATTGTGGTAGTTATGTCATGACGAGTTTATTTCAAGTTACTATGTTGGTAAGGCTTAGGATCGAACGTACTGCTCAACATGCCAGACCGCTAACTAATTGTGAGTTATGTCATGGAGACGTTTATTAAGTTATATGTTATGGTAAGGCTTAAGCAGCGAATCGCTGCCAACATGCAGACCGCTAACTAATGTGAGTTATGTATGGAGACGTTTATTAAGTTATATGTTATGGTAAGGCTTAAGCAGCGAATCGCTGCCAACATGCCAGACCGCTAACTAATTGTGAGTTATGTCATGGAGACGTTTATTAAGTTATATGTTATGGTAAGGCTTAAGCAGCGAATCGCTGCCAACATCAGACCGCTAACTAATGTGAGTTATGTCATGGAGACGTTTATTAAGTTATATGTTATGGTAAGGCTTAAGCAGCGAATCGCTGCCAACATGCCAGACCGCTAACTAATTGTGAGTTATGTCATGGAGACGTTTATTAAGTTATATGTTATGGTAAGGCTTAAGCAGCGAATCGCTGCCAACATGCCAGACCGCTAACTAATTGTGAGTTATGTCATGGAGACGTTTATTAAGTTATATGCTATGGTAAGGCTTAAGCAGCGAATCGCTGCCAACATGACAGACCGCTAACTAACTGTGAGTTATGTTATGGAGACGTTTATTAAGTTATATGTTATGGTAAGGCTTAAGCAGCGAATCGCTGCCAACATGACAGACCGCTAACTAACTGTGAGTTATGTCATGGAGACGTTTATTAAGTTATATGTTATGGTAAGGCTTAAGCAGCGAATCGCTGCCAACATGCCAGACCGCTAACTAATTGTGAGTTATGTCATGGAGACGTTTATTAAGTTATATGTTATGGTAAGGCTTAAGCAGCGAATCGCTGCCAACATGCCAGACCGCTAACTAATTGTGAGTTATGTCAATGAAACATTAATTAAGTTATATGTTATGGTAAGGCTTAAGCAGCAAATCGCTGCCAACATGACAGACCGCTAACTAATTGTGAGTTATGTCATGGAGACGTTTATTAAGTTATATGTTATGGTTAGGCTTAAGCAGCGAATCGCTGCCAACATGCCAGACCGCTAACTAATTGTGAGTTATGTCATGGAGACGTTTATTAAGTTATATGTTATGGTTAGGCTTAAGCAGCGAATCGCTGCCAACATGCCAGACCGCTAACTAATTGTGAGTTATGTCATGGAGACGTTTATTAAGTTATATGCTATGGTAAGGCTTAAGCAGCGAATCGCTGCCAACATGACAGACCGCTAACTAACTGTGAGTTATGTTATGGAGACGTTTATTAAGTTATATGTTATGGTAAGGCTTAAGCAGCGAGTCGCTGCCAACGTGCCAGACCGCTAACTAATTGTGAGTTATGTCATGGAGACGTTTATTAAGTTATATGTTATAATAAGGCTTAAGCAACGAAACGCTACCAACATGCCAGATCACTAACTGTGAGTTATGTAATGGTGACATTTAGTTAACTGATTTATTAAGGTCGGTTTGACGCAGCTGTAAATTTTTTTCTATTCTGAGCTAGTCTAAAAAGGTCTACATACCCTTCACAACCTAAATCTCTAATAATTTGACTAATATAGCTTTATTTAGGTCTCCCTACTCTATTTTTATTTGGTAGTCTATAATCTAAGACCTTACTAAATAGTCCCTCATGTCTTAACTGGTGCCCTGTCATTCTATTTCTCCTGACCTTTAATTGTTTTTACATACAGGGTTCCTCACCTATCCTTCTATAAACTTCCTCATTTGTTACTCTATCTGTCCAACTAATCTTTAACATTCTCCTATAACACCAAGTTTCAAAAGCTTCTATCTTTTTCTTATCTACCTCTTTAATTGTCCAAGTCTCACTATTGTATAATATAACGCTCCATATGTACGACTTTAAGAAGCTTTTTCTATTATCTAAACTAATACTGTTAGCTATTAGTAAGTTTTTCTTTTTTAGAAACATTTTTCTAGCTTGAGCTATTCTAGCTACTATATCACTTCTGCTGCGTCCGTCCTTTGTAATTATATCACCTAAATAGCAAATTCATCTACCTCCTCTAACTCGGTATTACCTATTTTTAATTTTGGTTTAGAACAAGGCTGTAACTCACTTGTCATTATCTTTATCTTTCCTGAGTTAATTCTCATAGTATAGTTACTCTGTAATATTTCATCTAAAATATTTAAAAACTCTCCTAACTCTTTTCTAGACTCTGATATAATGGCTATATCATCTGCAAAACGTAATGTTTATTTTCTGTCCCTGTACCCTAATACCTATCTCTTTTATCTCTCTAGCTAAGTTTAAAGCTTCCTCAATATAAACATTAAAAATCAAGGGAGATAGTATACAGCCCTTTTTAACACCATTTCTAATCTTAACTTCCTTTTCTATTTCATCAAATCTAATTACTACGCTTTGGTTTTCGTATAGACTGTAAATAATTTTTCTATCCCTATGAGAGATTCCTACTTTTCGCGAAACTCTGTACATAACAATCCCTATTAAATGCTTTTTCTAAATCTACAAACGCGAAATGAGTCTTTTTATTTTTTTGTAACCTTTTTTCGATAATTATCCTACTCATTAGTATCGGTTCTCCAGTCCCTCTGTCTTTACGATAACCATATTGGTCTTTTCCTAAATAATTCTCAGTCAAAGCTTCTACTCTATTTTTAATTATTTTTGTTCGTATTTTGGAAGCGTGAGAAGTTAAACTAACCGTTCTAAAATTCTCACACCTATCAGCCCCTGACTTTTTTGGGATTGGCATAATAATATTTTTTTCGAAATCTATTGGGACCTCACCTGTGTCATATATTACTTTTACTAGTTCATATAGTCTGTCTAAAGTTTTATGACTTGCATATTTTATTAATTCTGCTCGTATATCATCTATCCTTGACGCTTTATTTAGTTTAAGATCCCTAACAGCTCTATCAAATTCTCTCTTAATATTGAGAACCCTATTTCTACATCCTCTTCTTGGTCGTTCTCTAACTCATCCATATTGTCTCCCTTATATAAATCTTCTAAATATGTATTCCATCTATCTACTGCCTGCTACATTCTAGATCACTATTGAAATGTACAATAACAATAAAACGAGGAAACCGTCAAAATCGTTGGAAGATGGATTTCAACAATAAAATACAAAATATGTTAATAGTTACACCAGAAATATTATAGGGTCTATGCTCCTGTTGCTGGTCACTTCTATCACTAAAAACCAACCATGACACGAGAATTATGTTTTCAGTTTAGTATATAGAGAGGTCTAAAGTTTTTTGACACCAATCCACCTTAGCTACTTTCTGTTCTTCGATCAGCAGATGCGGTATCCTACGGGAAACTAATTTTTTACACACAATTCTTCATGCAAAATATTTTGAATTGAAGTCTTTGAAATCCCCAATGATGCCTCGATTTCCCGATATTTCACATATCGACCTTCGTTGATGAGCTTACGCACAGCATCGACGTTTTCCTGAGTGACTGCAATTTTTGATGCACCTGCTTTTGGATCGTCGCCAAGACTAAGTCCACGTTTGAATTTTCCATAACAACGAGAAATTGTTGACAGATGTGACGCGTCATTGCCAAAAACAGTAACAAACTCGACGAGGCATTCTTATTGAGATGATTGTATTTGAAAATTATAAAAAATGATTTCGCGAACATTTTCACGGTTTAGTTCCATTTTTAGGTTTGCCAGTTCGTTGTAGCTACATCACTACATGCATCGCACTGACACATTGGTTTTAGGTTAACTAAAGATGGGGGTTAATTTTTAGTAGTGACATTTGATTAGTGGCGCCTTCTATGTCCCAGTATGCAAAACATGAAAGACATCCCTCGTATTCTTATCTAATGAGTTTTTGGAAAGCACCTGTCGTGAGACTGTAGCTGAATATCATTTGATGACATCCCTTGATTCATATGACCTGTAAATCATTTATTAAATACGTGCAAGCGCGATATAAGTCAAGTCACATTTTCCTTACTGTCGGCCACATATGCTTAAAATCGATCGGGATTTGAGTTGTTTTCGACCGACGGTCGAAAAAGGGTCTATTTTTTGATCGCAGTTGTTGACAGCATGTTTTGTAATTGAAACATGTATCCATTAAAAAAATTTTACTTCTTAACCTATCTTATGCATAAAACACACGAGTACTAAAATGGGAATAAGATGGAATTCTAAAAAAGAAACTGGATATAAAGAAAAATGTACATTAGGTTAAAACTAAAACAAAATGATTGGACAATTCAATTACTCAAAATCGCACTTATAATTTTTGCGCTGCCTCAGCATACGGCAAATCACTAAACTCGGTGCAAACAAGATGGAACCAGTTTGAGCAAAAATCACAGCCTATGTTTTTGTCCTGGTCATATTCTTCTTCACTATCTAATTCATCGTACCGCAGAGCGCAGTGTTCTTTCTTTTTGGTATATCATCTACATGACAGTTTAATTTTTCTTGACATGAATCACTGAAGGGCTGGGATCACTATATTCTTCGTTTTGTGGTTCCTTATTGTTTGGTATCAACTTTATTTTCTTACTTATATTTTTTCGCACAGTTTGATTTTGTTGTTTAATTTGACTCTTTTTCCACAAACGCTTTTCTTTCCTCTGATTCTTCTTCTTAATTTTCATTTGTGCTTTATTTTTCTTGTTAATGTAGTATTCTCTCCAGGCAACGCTAATGACATTTGGCAGTTTCTCTTTCTATTTTATTTTTTTTCTTTAATTTTAGGAAATATCGTGTTCTTTAACTGCAGTCGTGAGTGGGAGTAACGGATTTCGTTAGATGCTTAAGGTATTTTCTTGTGTAGTTGATATTAGAGTTGGAATTGCTTTTTCTGAATCTATGTTGGTTACTGTCATCTCTTTTTCCATTTTTATTGGAATTGCTTTTTTTGTTTCTGTTTTGTCGTCTGCCTGCTCTTTTTATATTTCTGTCGTTTTTGAGTTTCCTGGAAGTACCATCTGTTCTAGTATCCGAGGCACATCATCATCATTAATATATCTTCTGGCGAATGTTCCTAATTGATAATCATTTCTTGAAATTCCTTCGGTAAGTGATTTGTATAAATAACTAAATTACTTCGATTATCCCCTTTGTTGTCATTTCCTCATCCTCATCTGCTATGCGATTATTTCGGGTGAAGCACTATCTTCAGGTGCAACAATGGAACTACGATTACAGGTTCATTATTTATTGTTGTTTCCTAACAGTTTTATTCAGCACTATTTTGATTACATTTTTTGTATTCAAGCCACTTACCTCAAAGCATACGTCCCTGGACGAAGTATTTCGATTCTGTTCTTCATAAAATTGTATTTCTTGAAGAATTACTAGGATTTATCGCATATGCTTCTAAGTTTTTACTGATTCTGTTAATAACTAGTTCTGCTGCCCAAAAGTTTCTTAAGTTAAGGCTATTTCTTCTTTTTTGGAGTAACTTGGTTGTATACCATGTTGTTGTTTCAAGACATTTCTGACGCATTGACTAAGTCAACATTGTCTGGGTTGAACGGATACAACCCACACCTTCTAAAACCGTTCTTTATGGCATTAGTCATACCCGAGGCTTCATTAAAAACTTGACAGAAGTTTATGTTTTACGCCGTTCGGTTAGTGTTTTCTGGTTTGCTTTGCCATTTTGCTATCGTATTTTTCTATTGTTGTTTGAATGGACGAAACAAACATCTGCTGGCTGTAGCAAATGGGTTGTGTTTGGCGGCAACGCGTAAAGTAATATTTGATTTTCATAACAAAATTGACTCAATGGAAGACTCATACGCGACTTGTGGTCATTTACCAACAGCAAGATAGTTCTCTTAAGGTCAATTTGGTTTACCCACTTGTTAAAAATCATTTGCGATGAATTCGTAAAAGATATCTGCCCACATCTATCCGCTATCAGACTTTTCAAGTATCCATGATACTGGTATATTTTCTACTAGAGCCGTTGGTCCTCTTACATATGGTAATATCACTAGTGGGGGACGTAGTTTGTCGTCAGTTATGAACACTATTACTACGGCGACATTTTTCATATCATTACCAGTTTTTATTTGATATAAAGTCTTTAAACCCCTGGATCCTAAAATTTTGCCTGTCTCTGGACAAAGTGGAAACCCAGGGTCGTCGCCTTTCAAGATCCGTGATGATTCATCCATTATATCAACACAATTATTTTCTATTAAAAACATTTTAAGGTATCTAAACTAAAGCCTTATCGATTCTTCTGTAAAAACGGAATGAGCTTTAGGTCGTCCGCATTTTTCAAACTAATTGTATGGCGTCTTTTCAGAAAATTTTGGTACTATTTTTCCCCTTCTCTTTGAATAAATGTGACTTTCCAATCTTTAATAATTTTGTGGCTGTTTCAATTAAATCAATTTTCCTAACGGAAAAACCGCATCTGGCGATATATATCATCCATTGAGCTACTTTATTTTAACTATCCACGTTTAAACGAGGAAGTGATGGATTTCATGGACACATCAAGCATCTTTCTTTTTAGGCAAACTTGCAGAGTCGTCTCAGGGATGCCATATTTTCTATTTGCTGGTCTTACTCCATGTCGTTCTCCTATATGTCTAAAATAGCACGTTTAAGATTGTATTGAGAATATAAGAACATTTTTCATCTTTTGGTAGTTGTTTGAGTTTATGAGGTACCTTTAGTTCAAATATATTTAAGTATTTTTAAATAAATCGGTTTATTTTGTCAAACTATAATAAGCTTTTAATGACAGATTCCGAGAATTGAAGTGGAGTAATTTTAGTGGAACACATTTAAAGCAATATATCCTCGAGCTGTCGAGACGATCGTAAGGAATCATTGCGCAGATGATTTATTGAAAAGTGTAGATACTGAAAACGGCGCTATACAACTTATTCAGCAAAAATGATGATTCATGCTTGCGCTGGGTTTGACATACGTGGCTGGAGATCCAACTCATTGGGGTATTCAAAGCCCTTGGAGAGTAATCAGATAAAATTGATTATAATAATATGTATTTTGACACTAATCGCCTGACTGAAAAGATACTTGGGATGTGTTGGTGCCGTGAATCTGATAGATTTACCTTTTTGTTGAAAGAGAAATTTTAAAAGTTCTCATGTCTTTGTATGATCTGTTAGGTCTTATCATGAATTTCACTAGTCGCCTTAAAGTATTATTGCAAGATTATTACAAGTGTTCAATGTGATCTCCACCTTCATTAATGTAGAAGTCAGTTCGACGTATGAAATTGACATGCACCCATCTTAAAACTTCATCGTTTCGTCGTAATGCATTTACAGCATTTTGAATTCTGTTGCACAATTGTTCGGGATTATTAATTTGAACCTTGTACACTTTTGTTTTAACTCTGCGTAGATAAAGAAGTCAACAGGATTTACGTCAGGAGAACGCAGAGGCCATTGAATGGGCGCTTCGCGGCCTCTATCAATCTATCTACAAGTAACTTGTTCATTAAGATACTTTCTTTACGGCACGTGCAAAATGAAGTGGAGCACCGTCGTGCATGAAGAATATGTTTCGACGAGCAGTAATTCTGGCAAACTTTCTTGTAGAAATCGAAGGTAACTAGCACCATCCAAACGATCAGGCAATCACAAAGGCCGAACCATAAAATTGCCAATAATTCCGACTCAGACATCAATTTTAGATTCTCGTTAATAATGTCTACTTTTAGTAGCATGTGGATTTTCATGTGCATACACATGGTCATTGTACAGGTTTGTCATGCCACGACGCGTAAAACAATACTCATCAGTAAACAAGATATTAGTGTGGAATCGGTTGCCGAACAATTTGTGAAAAATTTATACGTGATCCGTGGTCAAGTCGCAGAAATTCTTGCACTAGCTGAATGTGGAGTAGACGAAGTAATTGTACTCTTATGATCCGACTTACGGTGCTTTTTGGAATTCCAGTCTCTCGCTGCAATGTTCTGGTACTGGTCTCAGGATTGTTATCAATCATTTGAAGAACAGCATCTTCCGTAATTGGTGTTCGAGCTTGTCGAGGTCTTCCAGCGTTAGTTCTGACTGGCATCTACGGTCCTGTTTCTCGAAGACGTCTTTTGATTCGGGCAAAGGTTTTGTGATTTGGAATTCTCCTATTTGGATACAGTTCTTGATACACATGGACACTTTCGAAGCAGTTAACCTGACAGAATCCAAGAAATAATAGCATGCGCACCTGCTCATTAAAAGGGAACTCCATAATTTGCTTGCTGCCAAAATTACACAACAGTAATAGCAATTAAAGCAATAACGGTGATTGCGTTAAAGAAAACAGTAGAAAAGCAAACTGAGGCGAACAAATTATTGTAACATTTATAGTCAAAAGCGCCATAAACTAAAGTGATACGATTGTGTTTTATGACATTTATGTTTATGAATATCGTTTAGCAATGTTTGAGAAAACGTTTTTTCCTTCGAAACTAAGCGAAATACGGAGTTTTTACACCAGTCAAAAATGAAGATGATGGGCAAGTCTTTCTGTTAAAAAAGTCTTAGAACGGTATTACCACCCCTAAGAAAGGTATAACAAAAATTGCGAGGGGTGAAGGTGGTTTAACCCTTCTACAATTTCCTTTGGATTTCTTTGATTACTGAAAGTAGGGTAATCCTCTAAAATGCACTTTGGCGAAATTTCAATAAATTTGTTTCACACATTTCTGAACAGCGTACAAAAATGTGATTTCTTAAGTAAACTTTGATCTCTTCTCACAGACACACCGTACACTTTGATATGTAGATAAATTGGTTCCGATCGACGTATTTTGACGTCTACAGTACGTGATAACTTTATTTCCCAGCAATTTTGGGGAACCCTGTATATATATATTTATATATAACTAAAATGTCTAAAAGCTCACCTGTATTTGAGATATTTATTAATACATTCACTGTTTTTAATTTTTTAAATACTCCCTGTATGTTTGTTGTGGTTTGTTTAGCATTCTTCTTAATCTTCTTTGGGAATTAAACCACTCATAGTTTTTAAAATCATCTTTATTTACGTTTCGATCCATGACCTAGGATCGTTGTCAAAATAAGATGATTTAAAAAACTATGAGTGGTTTAATTAATAATTTTTTTCTAAAATATTGACATGATTTTGTTGTGAAAGCTTACGACCCTAAGTTTCGTCCTAATTTGTATTTAACAAAGATAAAACGATTATATTGTGGTTTGTAAGTTTATGATTTTGATAGAAATACCAATTTTATGGAAATATTTTGCTTACTGAACGCCATTACATATGAAGTCAGAATATACAGAGTATATCAATATGAATTTTGTCGGTTTTAAATTACTTTGCATTACTCATTACTTTTTATACCTAGCGTAATGCGCCCACGTTACAAGATACCCTAGTTTCTAGAGGTAAAGAAAGTAATCTGAATCGAATTGCGTTATGTTGAGGACTAACTTCCAGAAACGATCTTTTCATTTTGGTCCACTTGAACATTTACGAAATGTAAATTTTACCGTAATTTATAAAATCGATTTATTGACATATTGTTTTTTATTTGGGGAATACTTAACTGTGGTTCCCAATAAAATTTTATTCTCAAATGATGTTATTTTCCTCTAGGGGGGGGTGGGGGTACCCTGGGTCGAATTACACTGGCCTCTTTTTGTGACTGAAAATCACTAAAAAGAGGTTTCTTCCGAACTAACTCGGGGTCTATTCTTGCGGAGGCATGAAACATGCAGTGCGGGGTCTAAAATTAACTAAGCAAATATACCGCTGACTTGATTGACATAAAACTAATATGGCGGCACTGCGTCATCCAAATATTTGATAATTTAAAAGAAAACGCAGAAAACCCTCAAATATTTCCTTTAACATGGAAACCTCAGATCTCAATAAATAAAACACTGCTGCTATTACCACGGGACCTGTAATAAATGCATGATTATAATTATCAAAAAAATAATAGAAGCACTCTTTGTGTCCCCAAACAAAACAGAGACAATTCCTATTAGATCATGTGATCAATAGGAAAATCATTTGACCTTTGTACCTTTAATTTCAAACGTGAATCCATAAGGAAACAAACACGCTAACTTAATATTTCTCTATTAATTTCTCTCGTTATTTACAGATACTTTTCACAAAGTCTCAAACTGTTATAGACAAATGGAATTAATCTTTTCACTACTGAAATGATTCTCTTTTTCTTTTTTATATTGATTTACAATGCAAATTTAGTAACGCTTGCTATTAATTTATTACTGAAATACTAAAAGTTACTGGACCTATATGATCAAAGATCTTTGATAAGGGTGCACACAACTAAAAAATATAAGCAGCGCAATATATGTAAATATTGTTAAAGCTATTTCATAAACAGATTCATTTTATGCATAAGTTTAAATTAAGTTTCTCAATTGACAGGTATAAATCGACCAAAGTCGAATTTGCTTTTGAATTTACTTACTTTTATAAATTCAGACTTTTAGTGAAATGTACGATCTGTACGCATATTATATTATAGACTGTAAATTTATTCGATTAGCAATAATTAAAATCTCAAAATCAAACTTCAAACAAATTGCCTAGTTCTACCCTATCAATCAAAATATAATTTCTAAACATAAGAAGATGCCTGCCCTCTACCATGCGAACGACGACGTATTCATGTCAAAAAAATAGTAATCTACTCACCATGAATTCCTTTTTTTAATGGGTATAGGTGTAAACACATTACCTACGTCCCAATAGAAGCAGACCTTGACCTGATGCTTTGTCTTTACGCTTGCGGATCAAAATATGTTTCCCTCGTACTCCATACGCCGAAATTTATTAAACTGTACCAATATGTTTGAATTCCAACATAACTTTAACGAATGAGATATTTTCCGTTGGATGTCAAAACGACCAATTTTATTACATACGTCGAATTTCACCAAATGGCTGCATTAACTAACAAAAAAGAAGGATTTCTCAGCATATCATATTTAATTTCGTAGAATGAAATTCCAAAGGACATCAAAACTTGCAACATAAAAAATTTTTCTATCGAAGTTTGTTAAACTCTAAGGCTCACAAAACTGGCAAGGCTCGCATCAGCTCATAAACCAAAAGAAAAAAAACTCGCTAAAACAAATTTGAATAAATTTTCTTGTTTTAATACATTTATACCAACCAATTTTAAACTAAAGTATGTGTACATCGACACCTATTATAGTTTAGCACATCCCCACTATTTTAATACCAATTCTCATTGCCCACGCGAAACACAAAATCATTGTCTTTCTTGCACGAAATTATTATCGCTTATCCTAACTACATCTGGAATGCAAGTCCTCGAAAATACGTATATCTTGGTAACGTTATTTCCTGCATGAGTGGATGTATAAGCTATCTGCAACATTGGCAGCGCCTATACGTTCTGCAGTGTGCTTTATTGTGGCATTTTCTATTGAATAATTCACTGGGCAACAAAAAATTTTTTTTAAAATTGTCTGTGCTTCTTCAACTACCCCTAGGACCATTTCGCTACGCTGATTCCAAAAATGGCATCCATTTTTCTCAATCAGGTCAGGTTTTAATGCTATTTTAAATTTTAAATATCCAATATTCTGACTAAATTGATCACATATTTGTAACATTATCGGGTTTTTACGTTAATATTTTGCAACCAAAGGAGGTTTCAGAGACAAAATAAGATGTTCTATCAGAATGTATTAATTAACTGTTACAAATATCATTTTATGTACATTGAATAACTAACATTGATAAAGGTAAGTACATGTAAATTGAACGTTACGTCATCATTGTCAAAAACTTAGGGCATGAACTTCCGTTTCTTCGAAGCCCTCAAATACTCAGCAACAGGAATGTCTCCCATCAGAGACTAACAGTAATCAGCCATCATACCTGCATCCCCGCGTCCTTGATACCTGGTTTCTATCTCTTTTATGTCCTGATGGAATCTCTCCCCCTGCTCATCACTCATTGATCCCAAATTCTCGAGAAACCGATCCATATGTGAGAATAAGTAATGCATTTTGATGCTCATGTTGCATCCAAGGTTTCTGAAAGCAGTCAGCATATTGGTGACAAGTTTTGCATAGTTCCCGGCCTTGATGTTGCCAAGAAAGTTCTTCACAACCTGAACAAAGGCCTTCCATGCTTCCAGGTCCGCTTGGTTCATAGAGTATTCAAACTCGGGATCAATGATGAGCTGCGGATTTGAGGACCATCAAAGATGCCAACTTTCAACTTCTCTATGGTTAATCCTTGAAAAGCATGGCACAAGTAAGTGAAACAACCACCATCTTTGTCTAGAGCTTTGGTGAACGGTTTAATCACGCCGAGCTTGATGTGCAGCTGTGGGAAGAGTATCTTCGCTTTGTCTACCAGTGGAATGTTGATGATGTTCCTTGTTCTGCAAGGTACTAATTCCTCCCATACAGGCCTGTCCTTTTTTGAGTAATGGTGAGCAGTGTCTATACTATCCCACATGCACAGAAAGCATGGGTACTTGGTGAAGCCCGACTGTTGTCCCAACAAAATATTCACCATCTTCAGGTCAACACATATAGGCCATTCATGCTGATCATAACAATTTTTCTGCAGCACATACTTTACCGCTTCATACTTTTCTTTCAGTATGTCGACTGAGCAAGAAGTACAGAGCCAAAATGGTTTCCGTTGTGAAGCAGAACACATTTTAGTGATCGCTTGCTACTGTCAGTGAACAGTCTCCAATCTCTGGGGTCATACTGTGGCACTCCAAGATTGTGCAGAAGCTGAACAATATCTGTACAGTACACCAAGTCCTTCTCTTCAAAGAAAAAAACGGAGACACTTCTGATGTCTGCTGCGGTAAAAGGTAATGCGAGCACCGTTAGAGAAGAGGTTCTTTTCCTTCAATCTGGATGCCAATAGCTCGGCAGAGGACTTCGACAAGTTGATATCGCGAACTAGATCGTTCAGCTCTTCTTGGGAGAAAGGATGTGGAGCATCATCTTTAAGAATCACTTCTTCATGTCCCAGAACACTCGAGGAATCTTTGTCACTAATTTCAGAAAGTTCTCTAAAGACAAGTACCTGAATTTCATCACAGTGAGGCACATGACGACGTTCTGATTCAAGATTAGGATAGAAAAGTCTCCTTCGGTTCTTTCCGTTTATCCCAGTCACATCAATAGCGCAGAAGTAGCAGTCGGTCACATAGTTTGTCGGCTCCCTCCAAACCATCGGAATTCCAAATTTCAGAGAACTATTCTTGCTTTTGGTCCACTGACGCAGATACTCGGTGCATGACTTACTTGCACACCATGTATGGCGCCCATGCTTTATCCTGGTCACCAAGTTTAATATTAAAATAAGAATGATAACCACGGTTAATGAAATCTGTGACTCGATTACTGTTAGTTGCAATGGTGAATTCTGCACAAATGTAACAGAAGACGTCAGGCTTATTTTTGCAATATCTTTTAGTCTAGTCTAGTAATATGTAAAAATTCGATTAGTTATCAGTTGGCACATGCAATATCATCAGAATTCGTTGAAAAATAAATGGATTTTGCATCATATGAAGTGAGAATAATCGAACATGTAAACAAAAATGTTGGAAAAACATATATTTACATTATTTCAGAAAGTTGACTTGATTGAGCAAAACCAATATGATTTTTGGATTCAGCACATCAACATTATCATAAATCACCTCAAAAACCTTAAACAATAAATTTGTTGTTGGCCAGTATATTTTTAATGCGGTCGTGGACGCATAACAAATTTTATGGTGGAACTTTGCATATTCCTGTTTTCGAATGATTCGCATAGTACCTTGCAAAAATTGATTTATTTACTGTGCAGTTGACGTTCTCTGGCCTTTTTTTTGCCACTTCCTGACTGTATTTTTCCACTCTTTTTTCACGGGCCGGAAGACGCTAATATCAGATGGTTGAAGCAAGTGCGTAGTGTTGGGCGGCAACGCATACAATACAATATTTCTCTTTTCGCATTCTTCACTCGGTGCCATCGTCATGTGTGATTTGTGGCCATCAATAAATAGAATAACGGGCCGCTTAATTTCATAATCTGTTATCCACTTATCTAGTTCATTCACAACATACTCAAAAAATACACTTGATTGCATCCACCCTGAGTCAAATTTACCAAGCACCTAGTGTTCTGGCATTGAATTGACGACGACTTTAGGTGGTCTAATATAAGGGAGGTGGCTCCGTGGCGTAGTGGTATGCGTGTGACTACTACGCCCAAGGTACCGGGTTCGAATCCCGACACGGCCCGCTTGAAAAATGTTAGGCGAGCATTTTTCACAAAAATACGCCCTGGTTCGGATGAGAGGTAAAATGGAAGTCCCGTGTGTGAGTGTTGTCACGCACGTTAAAGATCCCTCTACCTTACTTGGAACAGCAAGGGTTGGGCAAAATTCAAAATTTTTCAGGTAAAAAACTCGTTTCCTGTCCAATGTAGTACCTTCGGGTGGAGCATTTGAAAAATCACATGTAAGGTCTAATATAAGGGAAAATGACAAGCGGTGGACATATTTTCCAAGCTGCATTAAAAAACTACTAAAACTGTAATGTTTTCCTTTTCATTCTCAACTTTCACGCTATACAAGTTCTTAAATCTTCTGGGAGCTAGTATCCCGTTTTAGGGCACAGTGCAAATCCCGTTTCATCCCCATTTAATGTTCTTTGCGGATCTTTAAAAATATCTAATAAATTGTTTTCTTCTAAATGCACTTTACGTTGTGAAAACCATCATCGTATAGATTCCTCAGTAATAATGGCACGGTCTTATTTATCCCTTCTGCTTCTCTAATTGAAATTCGTTTTAAGGACCTTCTGTACCACTTTTCACCTGGTTTGCAGCTTTTAAAGATAGTTTCTTTGCTACTGTTTTTTAAAATTTTTCCTATCGTTTCAAATAAGTCCTGCTTCTTAATAGGAAATCCACATTTTGCTATTCTGACAATCCATTCCACGATCTTCATCTCACCTTCAACTGTAAGAAGAGGTGGAGGTCCAGTTTTTCTGTACTGCATTGTTGTTTTTCGCGCAAACGATCTTGCAGTGTAGTTCTGCGTATCCAGTATTTTCTGCAGGGTTGCCCTAATTCCAGAATTTTTCTCTTTTATTTCTTCTATTGCTGCAGAAAAGACCTGTTCGGTATATTGGAAAGGTTTTTTATAATTTTTTGCTTTTGAAATTATTTTTTTATTGTTGCTTTCATTTCATTTCCCATCTGTAATAATGGAAAAACTACTTTAGTGAAGCTAGCGGCCACTATTTACCGGCCGCTAAATATGTATACGCCTACCAATCTACAACACAACAAAACCACGCCTACTGAACTGAACAAGCATTTCTATTGTTCAATTATGTTTCGTATATTGATCCAATTATCTTTACGCATTTTAAATCTAAGGGTGATTGAAAATAAATAACTTTGAGATTCCTATATTATTCTTAGGTGTATATTTTAAGCAGTTGCTCTTTTAAATTGAAATACATGTCATTTTCTTAACTTGTGTAAAACCTGCGTTCTTAAAACTTGTTAGACAGCTACTGTAGGTATACTAAAACAACCTATATCTTTTACAGTAACGTGTTCGCCCCGGTTCACTAACTTTTTGGAATTTTCGTAATGACACTATAAGAAAATTAAACAATTTGTTTCTCAGCTTTTGTAAAACCTGCGCCCTTGAAACTTGGCACGCAGTTAGTGTAGGTCTACTAAAACAACTCATATCTTTTACAGAAACGTGTTCGCCCCGGTTCACTAACTTTTTAGAATTTTTGTAATGACACTATAAGAAAATTAAAATTTTTTTCTCAGCTTTTGTAATACCTGCGCCCTTGAAACTTGGCAGGCAGTTAGTGTAGGTCTACTAAAACAACTCATATCTTTTACAGAAACCTGTTCGCCCCGGTTCACTAACTTTTTAGAATTTTTGTAATGACACTATAAGAAAATTAAAATTTTTTTCCTCAGCTTTTGTAATACCTGCGCCCTTGAAACTTGGCAGGCAGTTAGTGTAGGTCTACTAAAACAACCCATATCTTCTACAAAAACGTGTTCGCCCCGGTTCACTAACTTTTTGGAATTTTCGTAATGACACTATAAGAAAATTAAAAATTTTTTTTCTCAGCTTTTGTAATACCTGCGCCCTTGAAACTTGGCAGGCAGTTAGTGTAGGTCTACTAAAACAACTCATATCTTTTACAGAAACGTGTTCGCCCCGGTTCACTAACTTTTTGGAATTTTCGTAATGACACTATAAGAAAATTAAAAAATTTTTTTCTCAGCTTTTGTAATACCTGCGCCCTTGAAACTTGGCAGGCAGTTAGTGTAGGTCTACTAAAACAACCCATATCTTTTACAGAAACGTGTTCGCCCCGGTTCACTAACCTTTTAGAATTTTTGTAATGACACTATAAGAAAATGAAAAAATTTTTTCTCAGCTTTTGTAATACCTGCGCCCTTGAAACTTGGTAGGCAGTTAGTGTAGGTCTACTAAAACAACTCATATCTTTTACAGAAACGTGTTCGCCCCGGTTCACTAACTTTTTAGAATTTTTGTAATGACACTATAAGAAAATTAAAAATTTTTTTTCTCAGCTTTTGTAATACCTGCGCCCTTGAAACTTGGTAGGCAGTTAGTGTAGGTCTACTAAAACAACCCATATCTTTTACAGAAACGTGTTCGCCCCGGTTCAATAACTTTTTGAAATTTTCGTAATGACACTATAAGAAAATTAAAAAATTTTTTTCTCAGCTTTTGTAATACCTGCGCGCTTGAAACTTGGTAGGCAGTTAGTGTAGGTCTACTAAAACAACTCATATCTTTTACAGAAACGTGTTCGCCCCGGTTCACTAACTTTTTAGAATTTTTGTAATGACACTATAAGAAAATTAAAAAATTTTTTCTCAGCTTTTATAATACCTGCGCCCTTGAAACTTAGTAGGCAGTTAGTGTAGGTCTACTAAAACAACCCATATCTTTTACAAAAACGTGTTCGCCCCGGTTCACTAACTTTTGGAATTTTCGTAAAAGGTATGGGTTGTTTTAGTAGACCTACACTAACTGCCTGCCAAGTTTCAAGGGCGCAAGTATTGCAAAAGCTGAGAAAAAAATTTCTTAATTTTCTTATAGTGTCATGTCGAAAATTCCAAAAAGTTAGTGAACCGGGGCGAACACGTTTCTGTAAAAGGTATGGGTTGTTTTAGTAGACCTATACTAACTGCCTACCAAGTTTCAAGGGCGCAGGTATTACAAAAGCTGAGAAAAATTTTTTTTAATTTTCTTATAGTGTCATTACAAAAATTCTAAAAAGTTAGTGAACCGGGGCGAACACGTTTCTGTAAAAGATATTGGTTGTTTTAATACACCTACACTAACTGCCTACCAAGTTTCAAGCGCGCAGGTATTACAAAAGCTGAGAAAAAAATTTTTTAATTTTCTTATAGTGTCATTACGAAAATTCCAAAAAGTTAGTGAACCGGGGCGAACACGTTTCTGTAAAAGGTGTGGGTTGTTTTAGTAGACCTACACTAACTGCCTACCAAGTTTCAAGGGCGCAGGTATTACAAAAGCTGAGAGAAAAAATTTTAAATTTTCTTATAGTGTCATTACAAAAATTCCAAAAAGTTAGTGAACCGGGGCGAACACGTTTCTGTAAAAGGTATGGGTTATTTTGGTAGAGCTACACTAACTGCCTACCAAGCTTCAAGGGCGCAGGTATTACAAAAGCTGAGAAAAAAAATTTTTAATTTTCTTATAGTGTCATGTCGAAAACTCCAAAAAGTTAGTGAACCGGGGCGAACCCGTTTCTGTAAAAGGTATGGGTTGTTTTAGTAGACCTACACTAACTGCCTACCAAGTTTCAAGGGCGCAGGTATTACAAAAGCTGAGAAGATTTTTTAATTTTTTTATAGTGTTATTACAAAATTCTAAAAGTTAGTGAACCGGCGAACACGTTTCTGTAAAAGGTATGGGTTGTTTTAGTAGACCTACACTAACTGCCTACCAAGTTTCAAGGGCGCAGGTATTACAAAAGCTGAGAAAAAAAAATTTTAATTTTTTTAGTGTCATTACAAAAATTCCAAAAAGTTAGTGAACCGGGGCGAACACGTTACTGTAAAAGATATAGGTTGTTTTAGTATACCTACAGTAGCAGTCTAACAAGTTTTAAGAACGCAGGTTTTACACAAGTTAAGAAAATGACATGTATTTCAATTTAAAAGAGCAACTGCTTAAAATATACACCTAAGAATAATATAGGAATCTCAAAGTTATTTATTTTCAATCGCCCTTAGCTTTAAAATGCGTAAAGATAATTGGATCAATATACGAAACATAATTGAACAATAGAAATGCTTGTTCAGTTCAGTAGGCGTGGTTTTGTTGTGTTGTAGATTGGTAGGCGTATACATATTTAGCGGCCGGTAAATAGTGGCCGCTAGCTTCACTAACGTGAAAAACTACTAATAAGGTTTTTATTAATCACTAAATATTTTTGTTAAGTCAGAATGCATTCATTTATAGATTACTAGACGATAATTCTATTCAAAATTCACATTAACTGGACGGAAACTAGAATACTGAAACCCAGTTTTCGACCACCAGAATTAATCTTAAACTACGTTTGAAATTGCGCCGCTTTTGTGGCCGTAAACTGGACTGATTATCAATATATTAAAAAAATTAACAGAAAGAGCAGGTGAGAGAGTTTAAGTATGCATGCATTAGAGAAAGATATTGAACAAAGAAATAAGTAGGTCAGTTTTCGGCCATCGTGGCCGAAAAACTTAATTCTATAATTTCTAAAAGCCCAATTACCGACCACATGATATATATCCTCTAAATTTTTTATATAGATTTTAACCTTCTTTTATATTGAAAGTAATGTATTCCAAAATACTACAATATGTAATAATAGCGGCTATCTAATAGAATAGAATATTTAGAAATGGCCGGCAAATGGAAATGGCCGGCTAACTGGAGCATTCACCCTATTAACTACAATTGCAGGATCCATATTAAACCTCTAATTGAAATTGCAACTATTTTATTTCTTTTTAAATACAATTTTTCTAAATTTCTACAATACGTTGCATGAAGCGTTAAGCTAAAGATTTCGATTACATAAATTTAAAGTTTTAAAATATAAAAATAAAATATAACGTTTGTTCGTAAAACACCAGCAAATTAATCAATCGGTTGTTATGTAACCCTAGACTTTATGAAACTACTCATCAAACCTCTTCGAAAGCTAAAGAACACGCGTATGTCTCTCGCTTTTGTAAATTTTACCTGAGTGCAGACAAGATGTGTGGTAAGGTAGCCAAAGCCAAATCTTTGTTGTACAAGAGTCAAGGTTTATTAGTCTATTCTACGAAACTGAAGAAATATGTTGTAGGTTTATTAACTGTCCAATACGCTTACTATAGATCAAAGGTAATTCGAAGGCTTTTTGAGTAGGTTAATGTACCGATTTGGTTATAAAACGTGTGCACAATGTTTCGCCTTGTAGACAAAGTTATTTCAGACAGACAGACCTTTTGTTAAAAAGAAGTGGTTCGTTTATTTTTATTATAATACGGCTAACGTGTAGAAGAGAATTTCTTCCTGTTTAGAAACGCCAAAACTACCTGCAGCAAAACATATGTAACAGCAAAATATTTCTAAAAGTCAAAGCTCTTTAGTTAAATCAGTTATAAAGCTGAAAGTAATTCGTACTTTCTATTTACATCGTAGCTTCAGGTACAAGTGAAGTTTAAATAAAATTTATCTAACTATTAAAACGATGGTTGTCGTGCCAATTTTCTACTGTCAAGTTACTGCAATTTTTTATGAATATCTGTCAAGTTGATGTAGATCCAATCGTTTTGCGAAGCTGGTTATTACGACTAAAAAGTAGTTAGATTAGGTTGGTTATCAATAGTTATTAATAAAAAATAATATGAAAAAGTCAATGTATTTTTTAGGTGATTAACATATATTAAATATTTATTCAAGCAGTTCGTACGTTTTTGGGTGTTTCAAATACTGTAGTAGGATAACACAACTTTGGCGACGAGGTAAATGTATTACTAATCAAGAAAAAAATTTTCAAACCCAAATAGTTCAATATGAATAAAGATCAATTTACACAATTTATGCAAGCACAAGTATTTTTCGAACTACTTCTCTAACAAACGGCCCAAGCAGCACAAACAACTAGCACGCTACGATCAGAAGGTACACTACAGTATATTGTAAATCAGCACCACCGCACTTGCGGTCACGTCCCCAATTCTCCACCTTAAGGTACTACATTAAGTTTAAACGTGAAAAATTTTTACGTGCTTCAAATAAATCTCACTTCAAAATTAATAGTAGAGGGAGGAAGTTCACCTGGACCCTCCTCCACCAACCTCCCACCACTAATTGCTTTTTAATGAGTTTCTCATTAGAAACCCATTAGCAGAAATTGCTTTCTAATGGGTTTTCTCATTAAAAAAACCATTAGAACTAATTGCTTTTTAATGAGTTTTCTTATTAAAACCCATTAGCACTAATTGCTTTTTAATGGGAAAACTCCTTAACGATGTTATCATTTTTCCATACGTCACATATGTCATTACCGCCAGCGCCATCTAACCTTATTTAGCAAATATTCGCACATCTGGTAACAGTATTAAATAACATTGTCATCTTAAATCTGCACAATAGTTTTCTTCATATAGGTAAAATTACCACAACGCAGCGCTTTCGGCTACCTATTTTCAGCTACTTTTCCAAGGTCGTGGTGACATCATAGCCTTTTATAAATAAAGAACAATATAATACTATTCTAAAATTTTTATTCTGACATTATACATAAAATTTAAAATATTTAATGCCAAGCATGGAGACATTCAAACAATTTTAATACAAAGTTATACACAGAAAACAGTCCTTTCTTTATGTTTGTTTGGAGTGGTTTTAATTTTATCTAATTTTATTCGCAGCTTAAAATTTAAATCGACACCCAAGTCCTCTATCTCCTTTTCTAACCAATAGTTTGATACATAGAAACGGTCTAGGTTTTCGAATTGTAAAATGTACCGAAGTTCGTCTCTATATATAAAGCCTTTGATTCCACCGACAACCAGATCCATTCCTTCGTGTAATTCTTGCAACTTGTGACAATCTTTTAATCGCGGCTTTCCCATTATATCCTGCATACGTATCTTGTTAGCTTGATCGACTTCTTCTTGTCGGTGTGGGAAGGAATCTTTATTCTCCCACTCACTGTTGCGTAGTTGCATGTCTACCACTTTTGGGAATATATGGTCGTTATAGGTTGTAAGACCCTCGGTTTCAAAAGATCCGAAGGGTTCTTTACTAGGCAAATAAACAATGTTTAGCGGAACGCCTTTGCGTGTGGTGTACGCCAAGGTTACGAAACTCGCATTCCTTAGTTCGTCTATGTTATCTTCCATTTTGATAAATACGTTTTTAGAATAACCTTTTAAAAAGTATAGGGATTTATACCATCCTTTTCCGCAAGGACGCCTACATAACTAAAAGAATCTTTCTTACTAACGACAAATACATACAGCTTGTACAACCCAGATGTATCTAAGTCAGTCCATCGGCACATAAAATAATCTTTTAATTCTTCCTCATTTTCTCTAATAAGATGTTCTTTGTCTAACACATCTTTGTATTGTTCGCGTATTGTCGCAGTGTTTTCCATGTAGTCCAATTTTCGCCTTTTTTGCATCCATTTCCTACAATTCCAGCTGTCTTTTCTTCCACTTACAGCGTATGTCGTGCATAATGTGGCAATTTCCTACAAAATAGCTGCTGTTTAGTGTATAATAACCTACTACAGTACGTGTATTGGGGGAACAGCAATACAAAGAAAGTGACTAGCTTGCAAATTAAGTTGTCCGAAAAACCAGAGGAACGTGAAAAATTGATAAAGTATGTACTTTCGGCCTTTAGTTCTAAATATTTACCTGTAAATTATTTGGAGATAGTAGAGGAGGAAGACAGCCAAGATAAAATAAAAATCTTACACAAGTGCTACATTAAAGCAGGTAGTACATATTTTACACAATCTGCAACACCATATTCTACAATTCCAAAAGAAATAATCATTTCGGAATTGGGGTTGATAAATACGCCTAACATTCGTCAAGAGATTGTACGACAAGGCGTAAATATTGGCAGTAAACTCTATCCGTTTACGCTAAAGGAAATTGCCCCATTATGCACGCCATACGCTGTAAGTGGAAGAAAAAGACGGCTGGAGTTGGAGGAAATGGATGCAAAAAGGCGAAAGTTGGACTACATGGAAAACACTGCGACAATACGCGAACAATACAAAGATGTGTTAGACAAAGAACATCTTAATAGAGAAAATGAGGAAGAACTAAAAGATTATTTTATGTGCCGATGGACTGACTTAGATTCATCTGGGTTCTACAAGCTAAACTGTATGCATTTGTGGTTAGTAAGAAAGATTCTTTTAGTTATGTAGGCGTCCTTGCGGAAAAGGATGGTACTAAATCCGTATACTTTTTAAAAGGTTATTCTAAAAACGTATTTATCAAAATGGGAGATAACATAGACGGACTAAGGAATGCGGGTTTCGTAATCTTGGCGTACCACACACGCAAAGGAGTTTTGCTAAACATTGCATATTTGCCTAGTAAAGAACTTTTCGGATAATTTAAAACCGAGGGTCTTACAACCTATAACGACCATATATTCCCAAAAGTCGTAGACATGCAACTACGGCACAAGGAGTGGGAGAATAAAGATTCCTTCCCACACCGACAAGAAGAAGTCAATCTAGCAAGAAACGTATACAGGATATAGTGGGAATGCCGCGATTAAAAGATTGTCACAAGTTGCAAGAATTACACGAAGGAATGGATCTGGTTGTCAGTGTAACTAAAGACATTTTACAGTTCGAAAACCTAGACCGTTTTTATGTATCAAACTATTGGCTAGAAAAGGAGATAGAGGACTTGGGTGTCGATTTAAATTTTAAGCTGCGAATAAAATTAGATAAAATTAAAACCACTCCAAACAAACATAAAGAGAGGACTGTTTTCTGTGTATAACTTTGTATTAAAATTAAGTTTGAATGTCTCCATGCTTGGCATTAAATATTTTTAAATTTTATGTATAATGTCAGAATAAAAATTTTAGAATAGTATTACATTGTTCTTTATTTATAAAACGCTATGATGTCATCACGACCTTGGAAAAGTAGCTGAAATTAGGTAACCGAAATCACTGCGTTGTGGTGATTTTACCTATATGAAGAAAACTATTGTGCAAATTTAAGATGGCAATGTTATTTAATACTGTTACCAGATGTGCGATTATTTTTTGCATGTGTGGTGAAGGTTATGGGGTGTAGGGTCTAGCTCCCAGATCGGGGTTCGGGGAGCAAGATCCGTGCCTGGAGCTAAAAAAATGCTTTGTTGAAGAAAACTATTGTGCAGATTTAGGATGACAATGTTATTTAATACTGTTACCAGATGTGCGAATATTTGCTAAGTAAGGTTAGATGGCACTGGCGGTATTGTCATATGTGACGTATGGAAAAATGATAACATCGTTAATGAGTTTTCCCATTAAAAACGATTAGTGTTAATGAGTTTTACGATTAAAAGACGAAAGAGCCAACCCATTAAAAATCGACTAGTGCTAATGGTTTTTTAATGAGAAAACCATTAAAAAGCGATTAGTGCTAATGATTTTTAATTTGAATACCATTAAAAATGATTAGTGCTAATGGGGTTTTAATGAGAAACCCCATTAAAGCGCAATTAGTGCTAATGGGTTTTAATGAGAAACCCCATTAAAAACCAATTAGTGCTAATGTTTTTTTTTATGAGAAAACTCATTAAAAGCAGTTAGTGGGTGGAGGGTGGTGGAGGAGGGTTCAGGATGTACTTCCTCCCTCTACTATTAATTAATCCTTAAAATGTATAAAGTAAAACTAAAACTAAAGTTGAGGCTTAGATAATGATATCCCTAGCGTTGACTTTGGAGTGTGTCTGATCAACAAGACACTAGCAAAAAGTAAAAGGGGATGGATCTGTAATACCGGATACCAACCGCTAGCTCCGCTTACCAGCGCGACCTGAAGGGTCGACTTAAAACTATCCAAATATAGCTCACTAAAATTTACCAATAGATTCGAATTTATAAGTATACGCCAAATTTATTAATAGCTAATTTAACTAGTTGTTCCTACTGTATAAATTTACAATATCGTCCTCCCTAGTCAAAGTATTTGATTCTAACTTCAGCCTAAATTCGTCACTAACGTTCCCCATCGTTCCCTAACTGACTTATATTCTATTTTCAATCTTACTACGACAACAAAACTGGCAAAACGCCAAACAAAACAAATCCAGCGACAAAACAAAACAATAAAATATACAAATGTACAATACACGCATATAGTATAAATATCTAAATAAAAAAATTAAATAAATAATTGCATAAATAGCAAAAAGCCACACTAAAATTATCCGATGTACATGCATAGGCTTTATTTTAACTACCGCCATCATAATGAAACGTACTCATTAAAAATTAACTGCATAATCTATTTATTAATACAAATCAATGCTTATGCGAGTACAACCGCCACGGTATTTATAAATACCTCAAATATAAATTTCTGCTTACATCTAATTACGTTACTGCTAAGGGAAGATGGATATGCACAGCTAAAGTCCTGGTGGGTATGCACTAAATATGCTGGGGAAGGGTGTCACAATCACTATCACTTTTAAATCCTGGGGGATGCGCGGTTTCACTGTATTTTAGTTGATTTCTTTGATCGGTTTTAGTTATTTAAGTTTTCTGGTTTAGTTTTGATATTTATTAGCCAGATGTCTGAAATTTTGGTTTAATACCCGGTGTTTTGATCCGCGCGTTTAGGTAAGACAGTGATTTCATCGTGCATAAGTTTTGGGTTGTGTTTTTGAATTTTTTTTATATTGCTAATTTTCGTAAATTAAGTTATATCGTGCCATAAAATAAATTTATGCCAAGTCTTCTAAATTAAACTACTTCCTACCCCAAAATTTAGCCACCCCCTTTTCTCCCATAGTTTAATCCCGGTTTTCGGCGTCCAGTGTCGCAATCCTTTCCGCAAAGTCCTTTAAGGCTACCCAGAACGCTTTCTGGTTAGCCATTCCTTGGACTTCTTTCAGGCTCTTGGGCCATTCCAGCCCCTCGACAGCTAGTTTTCTGTACGCAAACCTTCTATTAGCCATATCTAGTCAAATAACACGTGCTTGGCGCTTTCTGCGTTTTTGTCGCATTCGCAGCGGTCAATCCGAATCTTCGCAGGTAGGCTTTCGGAGCTCCGTACTGTTACTTGCTGCACCATCTTGATCGAACTTCACCTCCATCCTGTTTCTAGCTTCTATGCTCGGTATAAATTTGTGTGTCAACTGTCCGTGGCAACGTTGTGCCATCTTTCTTCCCACTGTCTTGATTGACTTTTATTGCAGCTTTTTTTTTTTAATTAACGACCTGGGTACCGAAGAATACGTTGTAAAGGTAACAGTACGCTACATTTAATTTTTCAATGCTCCGCCCGAAGGTACTACATTGGCCAGGGGGCGAGTTTTTTTCGCTCATTACATTTCTTCTTGCAGTATTTAATATGTGATAAGTACTAGAATGGTTATTCTTATCACAGTAATATTCAGCAGCTGTGTCATTATTTGCCACTTGCTTACAGTAAATACTATTTTTATTGCATTAATTTTAGCTTTTGAACCAATGGTGGACTTTGTTAGAAGCAGAAAAATTTGCCATACAATTTAATATAACTTTTGTTTTACATTTTTGCGGTAAAACCACAGAATTATTTAATTATTAACAGAACACATTAAAGCACTACCAACATCAAAGCATTTACTATTACAAATGAGAGCATGACACGTTTTTTACGGGTAAAATAAGTGTTACATTAATAAATTTTAATTTGTTCTTAAAGGACGGGGATTCCGTAACAATATAAGGGTGCGTCGGCTAACTGCAGTGGTGCGGGAGCGGGTTCCTATGGAAGAAATTATAAAAGTTCTAAATAAAAATAATAAATAAAATAACTGAAATACAAAAAACTACCTTACACTATCACTTACTCTTTTAAACTTTTTCTACTTGTCACAATTGAGGGACGCCAAACCGTCTGTCACAGCAATCCCTTCCGATGTCATTCCTACACGGAGACGGTTATTCTGCATAGGTCTCCCTTGCTTTAGTTCCTAAATTTATCACGTTATATGTTACCTTCTTTTCAGATATGTTATAACACTTATTAAAATTTTAGTCAAATAAAATTGAAAAATAAAATACCTTTCTCGCAATAAGATTCCATCACTTGAATAGCTGGATATCCTTTACAAATGTGTCTGTTTACATAGTTTTTAAATAAATTAAAATAAAATTCAACCTAAACTTAATCTATTAACATAAAATAATTTCAATATAAATACAAATGTACTTTCCTTTAAAAAAAACTAAAAATCCTTAACCTCACTCTGGCCAGGTATTGGTCTTAGAAATTCTAGAAAGCCTAAATCTAATTCTTCAATAATTCTATCATTACTCCAAATTTTCCCGTTTCCCATATTAAATTACATTACATTTATATTGGTAATCTGCTGCAGTTGATAACTATGCTCCTGTTCAGCTGTCTTTGTGCTCTTTTCAGAGTTGGCGTATCCGTCAAATACAGAAGTACACGTTTTCCCAGGGTAGTTGCGTTTTACGTATTTTATGTGCCTCACAAATTGTGGCTACTGTGCTTTCTCTTGACCAAATCTCTTTATCAAGTAGGTCTCCTTCATCAATGAAGGTGCCAAAGTTTCGTAGATTACAATGCTTACTGGTTGCATCAAATAGGGATTAGAGGGCCGATTTTTTGTTTTCCTCATCCTATTTTCATTGAAAAGGGCTAAAGGAAATTGTACCAATTCATATACCAAATAGTTCTTCAAGTCGTCACATGCCTTTTCGCTGATAAAGATCCTTTGAAAAAGTACGAGGGGTTTACTGGAACTTTTTCATCGCTGATCTTAATGGATAAATTTATTAACGAGAGAGGTTGAGCTCGATCCTGACTCTTGCAAATAAGATGTTTTCAACTTTCTCCATGGCTTGTAAGCCGATTACAACAGCGTTATAACAGTTGATGGAAGAATCACCCATCACCTCAGAGGATATTGACATGATACCATTCATAACTGGGAACGGATGAAGATTCTCCAACCATGCAATGCATCTAGCTACGACTTTTGCATTCCTCGTTTGACGAGCAGACCCAAAATCAACGTGCTGTTCTGATGAGACAAATTCAGGTCCACAGAATTGCTCCAGTAGTGAGCGTATGTCATTTGCTGCACTTATCCTCACAACCCACTTGCTTATAACACTATCAGTTGTTCCTCGTCCACGTGTTACACCTGCGTTGGTTTTGAAACCTCGCATACGTGCGATTTCAATGGTCATATCGGACCAAACTCCGGACTATTATCGATCAGACCGTGGTATTGCGAAATACCTCATATTTACAAATTTATTATATTCTTTAGCTGTCGTTTTGGACGAAAGATTCATCATATCCTGGATGTACATGTGTACAGATGACAGGACTTGGCATATGGCAATTGACCAGATGCATGAAAATATGGAAGCATTCTCTTGACATACTCATTGGGACCATGCCAATTGCCTGATCTCTCAGCATTGATATAATATTTCATCAGACTGACCATATGGAAATACCGAACCCAGAGTTTTGATGTTAGTTCTTGACTAGAAAGCTTTGTCAGTTCATTCGCAAACTTGGAGGCAATGGATGCTAGATGCTTATTGTTTTTCAACGTTTCTATCGACGGAGTCTCATCTATAAAGTCCAACAACAGTTCATTTATGCCTGTCTGTTCTTCGTCTGTGATGAGTATTTGCCTACGTATGATTTTTGGCAAGGCCGTTTGTACTAACATGTGCCTACTGACTGCTCTGGTAATAACATGGCCTTGCAGCATCTTATCAGCTGAGATTGTAGCATAGATCGTGTTCAAGAGTTTCTTCAGACCGCTGCCATTCATGAGGTAGCCAATGCACCCCAAAAATGACATAAATCTACGAAATCCTCCTACTAGGATGACACACTGAGAAAGCTTTGGGTCAGATTGTGCTGCTGCAACTATTTCAAGAGCTTTCCAGTACAAAGTTTGCTCAAAGGTAACAATAACGCAACTCTCTTTGCTTACGGAGGAAACTTTGCATGCAAATTGTAATGCAGTATTAACTGTGCTCTCACCAAAAGGAGGGACATTAATGAATGGAAGGAGGAGTACTTTGGTTTTTTTGCTGTAAAACCTCTTTGTCATGGCAATCACGAATCCTTTCCGTTCTTAAACTGAAATATCTTGTGACTTGACAAAGAACCACAGCATGTCATGTGGTTCAGGTTCTGAGAATTGGGGTGGGATGTCGATGTGTTCACTTGGATGACTTCCAGACCCAACGTATTCTTGATGATATTTCCTTGGTAACTTTGCAGCGGAATGACTCCAAGTTCCTCACACTCGATTTAGGTTTTTTGTCAATCTGGGTATTGGATGACTTCTGTCGATGAAACTAGATGGGGTGAGGCACTTGATACATACCATAGAATGGAAAGTGACATTAATGGTACACACGCTATGATCGGCATTGTCGAATAAAAGCTGGTTGAAGGACCAACACTTGGTAGGCTTCTCATGGACCGTAGCAGAAAACTTCAATATTTGCGCTTCGTGATAAGATGATGAAAAACCCAAATTAGAGAAAAGATTCAACAACTTTTTGAAGCAAGCTTTGTATAAACGAGAAGAGATAGAGTATTCATAGATGAAGAAACGAATTTGCGTGACCGAACAATGGAAATTATGGTGTGTGCTATGGCAGTGCATTTCTTCCGTGTCTCTATGGCTCTTCGTCTTTTTCATCGTAATTTCCTCCAAGAATGTTTGAAGAGTTGGAGAAATATCATGTGCATCCTTCAGCAAGTCATCACGGGGGGTTATATTGCAGCACACACTTAGCTCTGTATACCTGAAGATCTTATCTGCTTTCTGAACAATCCAAATCGCTCATCACTTTCCTTCCTAGTTTTATACTACGAATCGCTCAACAATTTGAGTCCAGTGTCTCTAAAGCACATGGTAGAAAAAAGTTTGTGTTGATTGGTTCCTGGTGAAACTGTAATATGATCTCCAAATTCTGCCAACAGCTTGTTTTTGATAGTTTTGTCATTTGGCACTTTTCCCGATACTGCAGCCCGTAATTCCTCAATGGAGAACTGATAGTGACTGTTAGCCTTCATAATACTTATAAATTTCATTCATGGCTTCAATTATGTAAGCTGAAGTGTCACCTGAGTAACTTTGAGTTTTGTATAATGACCAGCAAATTGATTTCCGACATTCACCGTGGCATGAGATTTCCACCGCAACCAAACAAATTATTGAGGCTAAAGGCGAACACCTCTTCACTCCATTCATCTCGTCTTGCGTAGCTATTCTCAGTGCTCGAGAATATAAAGGCTACTACGTTTCTAACCGTGTACACTGTCTTTCTCTTTTCAACAGGTTTTTCTTCTTATCTTCGAATGACCACTTGCAAAAAAGGCATCGAGTCTTGAAGTCAAATATCGGTTTTGATGACCTCAAGGTGGGAGTTGTGTTGACTCCTGTTGAAGACGGATCATGTTCTTCAGCTCAGCTTTAATCTGTTGTTTTGTGATAATTGTAGATGAATATAATATGGAATTTATATTAAAATGCTGTTCTTGCTTTTATTTTAACTAAAATACAAAGCACAGATTCAATGTAATGATATAAAGTCAACTATAACTGGCATTGACATTTACAAAGCTAGAATGATAAAAAATGAGGATGTGACATGTTTACTAATGTAATCAGCCACAGGATATTCAACATACGAGGGTAAGGTGAAAAGTTTTCGGCCTGACACAGAGATGGCGTTCCAATCAGTAAAAATTTATGCTTTCCGCTTGCGTGCGCATGTCATTAGTTCGTATGACAAGTTTTAACGTGCTATTTCAAGTAGTTTGTTTGCACGAATTCTTTCAAGCAGACGTCTTATGCGTGTTTCTTTAAGATGGATAAACTTGAATATTCTGCGGTCATAAAATTCTTAGTTTTGGACGGATTAACCCCTCAGGAAATTCATCGGAAGTTGACAAACGTTTACGTAGACTCTGACCCTTCCCTATCAACTGTTAAAAAGTGGGCACCTGAATTTAAACGTGGTCGCACGTCTCTCGAAGATGACCCACGCGAAGGACGACCAAAAACCGCAACCACACCGGAAAACATCGAAAAAGTGCACGATATCGTGTTGGACGATAGGCGAGTGAAAGTGAAGGAGATAACTGAGGCTGTAGGGCTATCGGACGAAAGGGTGCGAAACATCTTACACAAAGAGTTAGGGATGCGAAATCTCTGCGCAAGATGGGTGCCGCATTTGCCAAATGCCGATCAAAAGCAAATACGAAAACGAGTTTCGCGGCAACGTTTGGTCCGGTTCAATAAGGATCCGAGCGATTTTGTACGGCGATTTGTCACTATGGATGAGACATGGGTCCACCATTACACTCCAGAAACGAAACAGCAGTCGAAGCAGTGGGTGGAAACCGGTTGTTCAGCGCCAAAGAAAGCGAAGCCGATCGCATCTGCCGGAAAGGTGATGACCAGCGTGTTTTGGTATGCGAAAGGGATCCTGTTAATAGATTACCTTGAAAAAGGCAGAACAATTACAGGCCAATATTACTCCACTCTTCTTGACCAGCTGGATACCAAAATTCGCTAGAAGAGGCTTGGCTTGAAGAAGAAAAAAATCATCTTTCAGCAAGACAACGCACCTGCACACAAGGGTGCGTTGGCGTAGGGAAAATTGACGGATTTAGGGTACGACTTGCTCGGCCATCCCCCTATTCCCCTGATTTGGCGCCCTGAGACTTCTATCTGTTCCCAAACTTGAAGAAATTTGTTTCTGGGAAGCGCTTCATGTCCAATGAAGAAGTTGAGAGGGTCGTAGACGAATATTTTTACAACCTTCCAGACTCACTTCTGGGAAGGAATACTGATGTTGGAGAAACGTTGGACCAAGTGTGTTGAAGTTAAGGGGGATTATGTCGAAAAATAAAATCTTTTTTTTTAAACTGAAAATTGCAGTCTTTGATTGTAGGCCGAGAACTTTTCACCTTACCCTCGTATGCTCTCGGGTCTGGTGTATGTACTGTTTTCTACATGTTGTGCGCACCTTGAGTGATTGCAAACCTTCGAGCTGGGAGTTTTTCTGGTCATTTTCTTGCTCACTGGCAGAGAACAGAGACCTAATTCTTTCTTCACTAATCTTTGAAACATTTTTTCTACTTACTTCCAACACCCCATCACAAATGAAGCGCTTGTCTGTCATCACTGAAACCAAAAAGCCATTTAGTTATTTCTTCAACGGCTCACATATGTTGTTAAATATTACCAACTTAACTCTCTATAAATTTCTCTAAGACCACTTTTTTTCTCACATGAAGTCTGCTATATTACAGGAAACGAGGTAAAAACTTATTTTTAAAAATTGCTCATTTTCCAGAGTTTATATTTGGAGACAACGATTGAAAATTGGTACACAATGTATATAACCAAAGTTGTAGAGAATTTTGCCAGCTTTTATTCCGTATTGGGATAATTTTTTCTACGATCCACCGTTTCTTTGTACCCGGACCCGTAGGGCTCACCTCCTATGGGTAGGGACTTTTAGTATGTTTACCTCGTAACTAGTCCGAACAAAGTACCGCAGTCAAACTTTCTGCTTTCGAACTTTCCATCCACAATCATTCGTTGCCTGGGGTATACTGACGGTTTCAGTTAACAACTTCCTAAATTGTTAATAAATATAAAAGTCAGGCCTGCTACAATTAATTACTTCAAATATAATTTTCAATGCAAGATTTATTTATTACAGACCTTTCTAACTACTTCAAATCTTAAATGTGATATATGGTATTAGGATATGCTCTTTTAGATCTCGACAGTTTAAAAACAGCCACTTGTGATAATCGTTTCTCGGGGAAATGTCGTAGGTCCATAGAAATTTTGCAAATTTCTCTTAGGAGGTGTGACCTAACTATTTACAACTCGCACGTATCTTCTTTACGCCCACTACAATCATAATTCTTTTTTTGAAATTGATGGTGTCTGTCTGCCTTACCAGGCTACATTTATCATAACCATAATTTTAAATCATATTAATAAATTTCAATTGCAATTATTTTTATATATAAGCTATATGTTTAACGATTAACTTTCACGGCATATGTTTATCTTAAAAACCAGTTTCTTCGTTATTAATTTTCGTAGCAGAACTTTTATGTGATAGTTTCAATTTTAACTTTTACAAATTATAGCGAAATCACAGAACGTTATTGTACTTTCCTAATGAATCGTAACTCCTATCAATTAACTGGAATAATACAATTTTATTGTATACATTTTTAACATTAGGATCGTTAATCAATGGAACCGAAATATAATTGAAATTTTTAGGTCTTGTTTAACGTTTTTTCTATTTAAAGAAAGTGAAAGCATAATAGCCCAAAGGACATCCACTTTAGAAAGAAAATGCCAAACAAAAACCTAAATCATAAGACGATGAATAAAGTTTGATGATTATTAAATTATGGTTTTGGAAACTTCATTTGCTATTAAGTTATGAAAACTTGTTTAACCTTAACATTTCTTAACAGGAACGATATTCATATACCGCATATCTGTTTTAAATTTTTAATCGCAACTTCTATCTTTAAGTTTAAAGAGAAAAGTGAAAGTAGGAATTATTGCGTAATTTATTCTTAACAAATTTTCCTCAAACTACCTTCGTATTTTTTCAAAAAGAAGTCTACTTTTGTATCTATAACAGCGGTTGCCACACAAACAATGAACATCTTAATGTCAAATTAAAATTAATTTACGTTATGTATGAGATACTGTTGTCATAAAATAAAAATAAAATTTAAATATTTGTAGAAAACGAGAAATAGTTTAATTGCAAAAGAAAGTTATAGCCATACTGTAACGTGATGAATTGACGTTAAGTACCTGAATTAATTTACTCTACAATAGCGAAGTGACGTAACAGCAAATAGTGCACCAGCTAGCTTTTAGTGGTGAGGGAAGGGTTCTATAGAAGTAAATGGAAATGCTTTTTGGGGTATACAAATTGTAACACGCACACTACATATTCTTACACTTACTTGAAAAGGTTTCGGAACCCTTGGTCTAATAAAACTTTTAGGTGCCAACCCACCTGGATGACCCTCAGTAATACTTGTCCGAAGGATAAGTGTTTTGAGAGACGATTTAACGGTTCTTAGTGCAATATGGGTCGATGGACCATTCTATACACGATTTCTCGTCTCTACTAATTTAAAATAAACACAAATAATAAGAAAACCCCAAGTCTTGCTTACCCAACCTATATTATCAAATATGAATAATACAGTAAATAACAAAAAAAAAACTAAGTTCGATCCCTAATTTTCCACATATACCTGAAAGAAAAAGAATGTCTTAAATGATTAACTATGGGTATTCAACCAAATTAACTGGTACGTATACTTTATGCTGATACAATTGTGGTGCTTTTCCATATAAGAATTTCCAGTTTACAATACGCTTTCTCCAAGTGTGTACCAACATATAAGTCCTATTAATAATAACTTTTATTCCTTCGAATGATTACAACTCATTACAATTATTAAATATACAACAGCATGAAATGCGTAGCAGGTGAAAAGTAAAAATTCAAATGACTTTACAGGTTTGTTTGTCCCGTACAAAGCTCAAATGACCTTCTTGTGCAGGAAAAGCGTTGCAGGTAATCCACGATTCCAACTTATCGTAACGGTATTTTTAAATTTCGCGTTTACACTTGCGTTTGGAAACTTGTTTCTATAACAATCCCGTAGTTTTAAATATCGTCACTTTTGCTACGCGATTTACAATCCCGTTGCGTAGCTCTATTCTGCTGTTTTGTCTCGAATAACAGAAGAGAAAAAGCTCCCTTCCCTTAACAACCATAGGTCTTTATAAGGTATTATGTCCCAGAGTATTACACGATCTTTCTCGTTCACACGAATTCTGCATCTTATTGTCGAGTTTAATGTCTTTCTGTTTATCTTCACGGTCATCTTGTTCTCACACCTTTAAAAGCGGCATGCTTGTTTACGTTCGCAACGCATTTCTTTGTAACTGTAAATTTATGAGTTTGTGATTATTGGGATAATTTTCCATGGTTTCGGTTTCTTTGAATCCCTGCGAACTCTTAATTCCTCCCATGGTTTACATGTAATTCTTTTATTTTTAGGGCGGGTTTTATGACTATTGGTATTGAGGGTGTTACGTATTAAGAGCGGACTGTAATGGTTGGTACACTTGATAATTGCGGGTAAAATAGGTAAAACAGAAATGAAAGGAACTTATAAAATCTGTGGTACTAACCGGCACATTAATGTGGGTAACTATAATGAAGACAGTGTTAAGCAGCTCGGGCTTGGCAGTATGCAGTTCAGGATCGGCACGGGATCCTGGTCTTTCACACACTTTCACGAACACGTTTCAATAGACAATGATTGTTATACTACTACACTTGCACACGCGCAAAAGTATTTGAACCACATTTTATAAGAAAGGGAAATGGTTAAACTAATAGGAAATTTTGATTCTTATTGCAATCTTAAACAGAGGGTGTGTCGGTCCAATTCCATGATTTAATGGTTTGTTTTTAACTAGTTTGAATGTTTATGAATACGCTTTACTAAACTGGTTATTTACCGAAGTATGTCTGTATTTTTATAAATTAATAAGACTAGTCCCGATATTTATTAAGAATTGTATTTAATATACATTACGCGTAGGTGGTTTGTCTGTGGTCCTGCATTCGTTTACATAGTAGTTTTTTGTACGTTTTTTCTAAGGTGTTCAAAAGACATATGGGTCGGGAAGAGCCTGGTTGTTTGAGGTTTTTACCTTTCTCTTTAGGAATAATTACGACATTCGCCTGCTTCCAGATGTTCGGAACAACAGCTTGTCGTATGCATTCATTGTACAGTGTTGTTAGTGTCGGTGTTAATTTATCTTATAGCACTACGCCAATCTCCACAAGGATTGCATCCGGTCCGGGTGCTTTCCCGCTCTTCGATTTGCATAGTACGTGTCTCACTTAGCCTTCTGTGAAAGTATCTAAGTTGTCATCTTGTCTGTTCCATGGTCGGTTACCTACGTTGTTTCTATTAATTATTCCTTGTCGCCTGAGTTGTTGTTCGTCAGTGTCGTTTTGAACGTTGTTATCAGACAAAAGTGTTTATAATAGTAGTGTCGCAGTTGCTCCCAGTCTTTTGTGTATGTTCAATCTTGTTTTATTAATGTCGAATAAGTATCAGTGGTTTGATTTTATGGTGAGAGACTTTATAGAGTATCCCCCAGGTGTCCGTTTTTAAGTGTCTTTCTAGAAATAATTCCCATGTCTTCTTCTTCATGCAATCGGTTCTTTTAATTGTCGGTAATTTGTTAGGTGGTATGCTTTCTCGACCGGTGTTAGGGAGTTTTGCTAGTTTTTTCTTGTTTGCTGTGTTTCCTTTTTTAGATTTTGTAAGCTTGTCCATTGAATTGTCTTTGTGTGTCGTTTATTCCGTGATTGTGGAAGCACCTGCTCCATTGCCCGTGTAATTGTGTTGGTGAGTAGTTTTGTACACTCGTGGGTCGTATGTCTTGTGGGAGTGCAAATGTACCTCCCAGTTTGTTCCAATTTACTTTGGTGAAGTTTTGTGGTGTGTCAAATGGCCTGGTTATCATGTCGATGTTGAACGTGATTAAGTCGTGGTCACTGACAGTTTGGTGTTCTAATACCTGCCCGTCTTGTATGTAGTTGTACGTCAGCCCATTTGTCAGTGTAACGTCTGTTTGTCCCCGTTTATGCACGGTTGTTGTATGTATGTAGGTGGGTTATTAGGAAAGTTGATTACTTCGAGTTGTAGTTCGTCTATCAAGTCTTCGACTCGCTCTCCGCGTTCGTCCGTGAGGGAACTGTGCCACATCGGGGATTTTCCATTTACGTTTACCATAATAAATATTGGTTTGTAGTTGTAAGTGTATAGTATGTTCCGTATGTTGTTTTTCCACGGTTGAGGGTCTAGTCTGAACTCAATGCCCACCCCTTAAAATCGGATTTTAAACGTATTTGATCAGTTAGGTTTAATAAATTTGTTATAATGGCAAAACCCCCGTAGGTTCCCGCCCTTTTTCAAATCGAATTTTCAGACTTATGCACACTCTCTAGTCTAATGTCACAAAAAATACACAAAAAAAAATCTTAGAATATAAACTTACTAATTAATAGAAATATCCTTTTTAAAATTTTAAAACAATGTAATTTTTATTTTACCGTGTAAATTATCCTAGTCGTTGTTTTTGCTTCTGCTTGGCATGTAGTCATCCGCCCATGCCCAAATCGTTAAAATTTTTCCATTAAATACCGTTGAACATCAAAATTGCATTTCAAATTCATGTACGCTCATATTCAAATTAAAACTTTATTTTGCAGTAGTCAATCATTATTTATTCATTCTACGTACTTCCAATTAATCTCTCTTACTTCTGTACTGCCAATTCTTCTTAATTTTGATTGGGTTTTATAAACAAAGTTCCGTATTACATCGGCATCTAGAAAAATCTAACGAACTCTAGTTGTCGTTTTATGTTTGGATTGGTTGTAGAAAATGGGCTCGCCTTTTACGAAGGCATCGAAAGTAATCATGAACGATGTAACCTTCAAAACGTTGTCTTTGTAAAATTTTCGAGATATTAATTAGTTCCATTTACCTATGCGTTATCTAATCTTTAAGACTTTAAGATTTATAGCTGCCCGCCTTAATTGGACAATGTCATTTAACTTTCTTGCATGCTATTACTGGAATTTTGTAGAAGTTTAATAAACCCGTTTTCAAGTTACTTTTCAATTGACATATAACTATGCTTCTTTTCTTAGAATCTGCGATTGATATTTTAAAAGGTAATGGAATAGGCTTTCTTCGAAATTTGTTATAAAATTAAAATATTAAAATATGATACATGCAATTCATTGCGCTTTAAAAACGTTTGTTTTCCTTTGAACATAAACACGATCAAATGAAATCTTGTATAATAATTACGCATTTACGTATTTGAGTACTCTATGATAAACATGTAGATGAAACTCTTATAAAAAAACATCCTTCTACGCGCGGAATTTCGTGAATACCATTATCTAAAACACTATGCCTTCGTTATTAAAAATGAAACCTCAATCAATTGCATTTTATGCATTTATACCTAATACAGGGTGCCCACAATCTATCTCCGTATATGGGTAACTTTTTTATTATAGAAGATACAATGTTGGTTAAATTAGCAAAGTTGAAGAGAAATTTACGAGTAGTATGATGCTTTTTTGAAAACTCACCTAGATGCTCAACTTTTTTAGATATTTGAAAAAAACTGAAATTTGCCATTTTCTTCAAACGCTAATAACTTTTAACGGTTTAACCTATAGAGAAAATAAAAACTGCTTGTAAGGTAACTTTTTACATAGAATTCAATAGCGTATATGACAATTTTAATTGGAAATGGGTTTTCAAGCAACAAACATAACCTCACTTTTTTTAAATGGAAACCATAGTTCAATATAACCCAAATTGAAAGGTTTTCTTTTCTGATTACACTGATGTAAGGGTTGATGTACTTATTTTCAGTAGTTTCTTCATAATAAAGAAAAACGATTTATTTATTTGCGGGCATCAAGGAGTCCATGGATACATATTTTAAATAAACAAAAACAACTGGCATTTGTCAGATATTATTAGTTAAAGTGTTTATTTGCTCTGGGTTGCAAATTTTGTGTAGAAGACTTTTAAATTTATTTGATTATAATAGAGAATGTATACAAACGACGAAAAAATGACATGCTCTTTTGTTACTATGCCTGTAACAGAAATTGTGATGCTGCTGGTGATATGTATTATGAAAGATATTTGGAAAGAAGGCAGCCAGATAAACGATTGTTTTCTAAATTAGAAAACAATTTAAAAGGTTTGGTGCTTTTACAAAACCCAGTACTGATAAAAGAAAATTCAAAACTGATGATGAAGAACGTGTGTTAGTCTACATAAATTTTAAGCCAACAGCGTCCACCGAGAAACTGCAATTGAGTGCGCTACTTCTACAGAAAAAGCTCGCCTAATTTTAAAACAAAACCGCTACAAACCATACAAAACCCATGTTAGCAATACACTGTATCATGGGGATTGTGAGAGAAGACAACAGTTTTGTAGGTGGTTTCTTAATGAAACAAATAATAATCCTGGTTTTAGTCACACTATTATATTTACCGACGAAGCAAAATTTACTAACAAAGGCATGTTTAACAGAAAAAATACAGTACTGGAGTCAGGAAAATCCCCATTTAACAGAAGAAAGGCGGGATCAACATCAATTTTCGATAAATGTGTGGTGTGCCATTTTGGTAATAAAATACTTGGGCCTTTCTTCTATAATTATAATTTAAATGGTGTACACTATTTGAATTTTCTACAAAACGAATTGCAAGAAATGCTCGATAATTTGCCACTTAATTTACTGCAAAACTTATATTATTTTCAGCATGACGGTGCACCTGCTCACAATGCTCAAGCCGTTTCTGAATATCTTGATAATAGTTTTCCAAATTGGATTGGCAATGCAGGTCCTGTTCCATGGCCGGCAAGGTCACCAGAACTATCGCCACTGGATTTTTTTTTGGGGTACTGTAAAGGATGTAGTGTATGCTAAAAAATCCAATAACATTGAGCAACTCAAAGATAGTATTACAGCAGCTATTACAAGTATAAAACCACAAACGTTAAATAAGGTGCACCAAAACCTAATTAAAAGGTGCGAAATGTGTTTGCAAGCTAATGGAGGTCATTTTGAGCATTAGTTAATGTAGGAGTGGGCATATTCGCATTAATTAATTTTTGTTTCCTTTGATTAAGTTATTTGTATTGTATGGATAGTTTATTTTTTAAGTATTTTATTTTTCTTAGTTTATAATAAATTTAGTTACAATAAACTTGTGTTTCCATTATTGATTTTTACACATTTTGTTTGTTTGTAATATGTATCCATGGACTCCTTGATGTCCGCAAATAAATAAATCGTTTTTTCTTTATTATGAAGAAACTACTGAAAATAAGTACATCAACCCTTACATCAGTGTAATCAGAAAAGAAAAACCTTTCCATTTGGGTTATATTGAACTATGGTTTCCATTTAAAAAAAGTGAGGTTATGTTTGTAGCTTGAAAACCCATTTCCAATTAAAATTGTCATATACGCTATTGAATTCTACGTAAAAAGTTACCTTACAAGCAGTTTTTATTTTCTCTATAGGTTAAACCGTTAAAAAGTTATTAGCGTTTGAAGAAAATGGCAAATTTCAGTTTTTTTCAAATATCTAAAAAAGTTGAGCATCTAGGTGAGTTTTCAAAAAAGCATCATACTACTCGTAAATTTCTCTTCAACTTTGCTAATTTAACCAATATTGTATCTTCTATAATAAAAAAGTTACCCATATACGGAGATAGATTGTGGGCACCCTGTATATTGAGCATTTTTAACAAACACAAACTGCTATGAAAATAAATATTTACATAATTTGATCTTTTTTTACATTTTTCCTAATCTGTTCGGGTGTGCGGCGTTGTATGTTTACAAAACGATGCTAGCTGACCTTTTAATGACCTCTAATGTCATCAAAATATATATATATATATATATTATAATAATAATAACTTAGACTTCTACGCAAAACCTAAATAATGATTTCAAATCGAGCCAGTAGTTGAAAGATGGAAAATATAAGGTTCCGGACAGGATTTCAACCTGTCTTTGGCTTTCGCGAAACCGATGTGTTTACCAATAACGCCACCTGGACTGTTTGATGACAATTGGAAAATTACACACAAATTTAAATCACGTACACAACCATACATCAACTTAACTTTGGAATCATTATTTAGGCTTTGCATAAAAGTCTAGGTTATTATTTAGCTTATTAACTAATACTTTAGTATTAATCAACTTGTATTGTTTATTTATTGTATATATATATATATATATATATATATATATATATATATATATATATATATATTAAAAGAAAAGTAGGTTTAATGAGTCTTAAGTGAATACAAAGTAAAGAAATTATTGGCAAGTGACTCAAATTCAGCCAAGAGAGCATCCTGTCGACGCGTTTCGCTCATCACCCCAATTAGGACGAAACGCGTCGACAGGATGCCCTTGTACTGAATTTGAGTCACTAATAATTCTTTACATATATATATATATATATATATATATATATATATGTATATAAATTACTGTGACGCTCTTGTCTCTGCATTATTTTTGAGTTCTCTGTATTATAGATTATATCTTCTAAATTATGAAACCACTGACTGTGACAAATACAATTATCCTTTTACAATCTTTTAAATACAAATATAATGAGTCCAAAACAACTTTCTCTTACGCACAATATTGTAAATACACATTTCACAATTATTCTTCTTACAAACAATATTTTAAATGCAAATATAGAGTCTACAACATTTCCTTTTCACAAACAATATTTTAAATACAAATATAATTTTTCGAAAATCTCCTTCACACAACACATATTCTAATAAACAAATCTTAAAGATATGATAATTACTCATTAATAAATTCTTAAAGAAGCTTTTATTAAAATTACTATATACACCAATTACTTTGAGGATTCGTCTAATTTAATATCCATTTCCTTAAAAACCATGTTAAACATAACTGAAATCAGTACATTTATAATACCTTTTGTAACGACAAATCCTGTACGCGAATTTGCCAAATCCGTTAAAAAATTAAATTATTTGAGTTGCTCACAAATCTTACTATGAAATTTAAATACTTAATCTAAATTAGCCTTTTATAAATCACTCAATTGAAACAAAATATTTTATTTTTACTATTAAGCACCCTTTCTTTGTTGTTACAATTAATCTTGAATATTTAAGTAAACTCGCAATAGTCTTAATTTGTTTTAAATTGTCGATCTTGCATTTTAATATATTTTAAATAATCATTAGCAGTCAAATATTGTCCATTTTGCTTACGAATTTAATTGTGTGACCTATGTAGGCTATGGACAGCAGCATGTTAACGTCGACATTTGAACTAATACTGATTCTCACGGTTGTCCACATTGGTTTTAAATAGAACGAGCCTCCTCTGACAATTGTTCTAGCAGATTCTAGCAATCTCGCGTTTGAACGCGCCGTTTGACTATACATTTTATCAACGTTCCAGTATATTCAAGAATCTGGGGTCACTCAACAGTACCTTTGATATGAAATATATGCTTCTTTTTATAATTCAAACTTATCAATACTTGAAATTGATTAAATTAAAATGTTTTTCAATTAGAAACACATCCTTTTGTTATTAATTACAAATAAAATTCTTTTATACTATTTACACATGCATTATATGCAAATTTATATAAAACACGATACTTTAATTATAAAATATGCATGAAACTTCGTTTATAACCACGCGTTTATGCGTCAAACGTAATTAATATATTTATACAGGACACTTCACAAATATGTTCCTATACAAACAAATGTCTAAATAAATTGCTTCTTTCTGGCATTTTTCGAATTTATAAAATAAAATTTTTATCATGCACTATAATATGACATTGCTATTACCTTCTATCTCAGTTTTATATATATATATATATATATATATATATATTGCTGTAGAACGCTCTAAAGAAATTCTCGCCCCACGGATTGGGCGACATAAGATTGCTGTGGTCTCACCAAAATTCGAGCCCCATCGTTGGGCCGTCCATAAGAGTGCTGTGGATCGTGGGGACAGTTTCTGGAACTCCCTAAAACCTATTCAAATTCTAACGTTGGGCCGTCATAAGATTGCTGTGAATCCGTGGATTTAAAGTTTTAATAATCGAGCGTGAGTCATTAAATACTTTTCAAAATAAAAGGTTCACAACAAAAAAAAATTCTTACCCTGATTTCTGCTTCTAAATATCTTCGCAGCTTCCCTGGCTAGCTCAGCTGTGCCTCTTCTCGGATACCTAAATTTACAATCATTCTTCCTTTCCACTCACACATCATTCAATAAAATCACAAAAAAAATACAACAATCATACAATCTTTAATTACCGCTATTTACAAACTATTATTCACAGATAAGTACAGTTTCCTACTCTAGTTACAACTCGATAAGTGCTATTTTTGTAAAGTCCTTGTTTTAAAATTTTAATTGCAAACACATTTAATGCAACAGGAGTAAATGGGCCCCAAATAATACCCTATATTTATTGCACACTGGAGTATGGTGAGCTCATAATAACCCAGTTTATTAATGTATGCCTTTCACCTTGCATAAAATTACTACAAATAAATAACCCATGTACCCTTAACAATCCATTTTAAATTCATAATGAAATACAGTAAGCTTTACATACCTTTTTTTTCAATATTTAAAATACCTTAATAATTGTTAAGTACACGTATCTTTTCCAATACGTTATATTAACCATAAATAACCCCAATGTTCACTCACACATCACAAATAATTCCACAAGTTTATCAGATAACAGAAAATACAAATGAGTTACCTGGAAAATACTTCAAGCCTTCCACCTCCTTGGGATGATGCTCTAGAACCCCTTGGCTTCGTGACTATGCGCTCTGATCCTCCAGAACCCCTTGGCTTCGTGATTATGCGCTCTGACCCTCCAAATGTTTATAGATGATAACCAAGCGCCTTGCTACCAATTACCATACCATCACAGCATCCAAATTTACGTATATTATACTTGTGTTTATTGATTTATCAGCTTGTTATGGTATTAGTTGGACCTCGGTTAATTTAATTTACTCGACACTACACCCGTTAATAACTACAAGCTTCAACTTACCACGTTATAAGTGCTAATACTATTTTTACTGAATTATACTAATTTTCAATACTCACAAGCGTCGGTTGATTATTATACGTAGTCTAAAGCGATAAAAATACAAAGAGAATAAACGAATCAAAAGAGAACCAGCCCTATTCTCTCCGAGTGTTTATATCCTTAAAGCACCACCACCACTAGGCCACACTTCACGCGAAATACTTAATTTAAAATAATATTTCTGCAAATTTTAATCTAGCTGACTTAAAGCTTCCAGAAATTTACCTCGTGGACGCGCAATTTAATCCGAAAAATTGCATTCACCTGTCGCGTGTTCGTCCGTTGTAAAACTACTCGTTTGAACCAATCATACAGTCCTGTGTCGTCATAAAACTCCGCCTGTAATATTTTTATCCCTGTCTTATGTATATTAGATGTCGCGGTCCAACTCCAATTGAGTTATATAAAATCGATATCGCTGACCGCGTCGTCTGACTCCACGTGGATACGAACGTGCGTTTTGAAACCAATGCTTTTCTACCTGTCTTTATCTGTAGCATATTATTGATCGTGCATTCCTTCTGCTCTTTAAGAAACTTTGTTAGCTTTTATTCGAAGCCACTGACGGTTGGAAATATATTCTATGAAACCCGCTTTATTATGTTTATAAATACGGAGAAGGTAACCTTTGCAAACACGCAGGTGTTCTTAATTATCGACCGTTTAAAATAACAATTCTCGGAGTCTATATTTCACGGTATTCGATACAACTGACGTCCTCGCTTGTTACAACGAACCCTTTTGCCTTGGGATTATTGATTTTCTCTACCCCGGTGCGTTTTCTAATGCTATTACCCGTTGAATTAAAATAAATTAAATTAAGTATGCGTTTCTATTTGTTTTAAAACTGGTTTTCTTTATGAACCCATTACTTTTCAATCATTAATTATAAAAATACGTCAATACTTGTTCGCTTAAATTAAATCAATGAAATAAATTTTGCGCGTAAATAAATTGTTCCTTTCTCTATACAGGGTGTTTGAAATTGCATTGCTTACCCCAAATTTAACCCTTTAAATCCATAACAATATATATAGGGATAATTTATAATTTATTTAGTTTTACATAGATTTCAATATTATCGCATACATTTTAACAACCTGTATACCTAATTGAAGATTTAGTATAAAGGCTTTTGTATAAACGTAATAGAAAATTAAGACGAGCTAACGGCCACATAATATACATTACTAAATAATTAATAACTTGTGTAATAATAGTATATAAATAGTCCTCAGGAACTGCAATATTCAATAAGGTTTCTAGAGATTTAGTAGGAGAACACAGCTTGCCGCCGACATTTACAAAACTCCTGTTTTAGTCAATTTGGGAACAAGTTGCTTACTGTAGGTTGAACTTTAAGAAATAGGGGCGGGACTAAGTAATGCAGGACCAAAGTGAGGATAGTTTTTACTGCATATTTGTAGAAGAGGCTTAGCTAATTGATAGGGTGGGCAATTATTGCTACTTCTAACCGTTAGCTTTACAGACGTTTGCTTATTCTCAGAGTTGCAGTAAACTGCATCTTTAAATTAATTGAATATTTTTGTCGCATTAATAGTCAATTGTCACCCTGTCTACAAAACAGTGGTTTACTGTAAATTTTAGTAAACCGAAGTTAGTCGCAAGAATACATTTGAATGTAGGATTTATATTTTAATCCGCGCAATGTATAATTTGACCATGAAACTTAAGTGTTCGCAAAACGTCCTATGCAAAGGTTGCTGAAAGCTAAGCACTCAACTACTTTCACAGAAAGCTGTGATGTACTATTTCTCTTTCAAGTTGATGAGTTAGTTTACAAAATTGCATTTTGCAGCATGTATATAAATTCTGCCAAGCCGAAAGATTTATTTGAATTGGTGTTTATACATAGGTTTATGAAATTAGCTCGTGATAAAACTGATCTGCGAAATCTATTTTGGTCAAGCAGTTTTACTTAGGTTTGATTTATGAAAACAGTTGTGTTTCAATAATTTTGATCAAAGTCTCTTGTTTATTAGTGATTTTACTTTATCAGATCACATACGCGGCTATTCAGAAATTACAACTTTGCCTGCGTTGATGCTAGTCCTTGGGTACAAGTTAGCCAAAGGTCAGCTTTACCGTTTCTTGCAAACGGGCAATTATAATTGCTAAATTCTTACATTACCGATAGATAATAACACTGCTTTGACGTTATATCCATTATTGTAGTTCCTTGATTCACCCTCATGTGTTACAGGTAAAAGTGACATTACATTACAAATTTAGATTTGCCCTGAAGGAGCAGGAAGCTCTCTAACAATTTTTAAGAGCGCATTAGCTAACTACAGTGGTACGGGAGTGGATTCCAAAGGAAATAAATAATAAAAATGATAAAAATAAACATCGACATGGTTAAAATACAAAAACTACGTTACAATAACCACTTACCTTAAAAGGCCTTTTCTATTGTCATAATTAAGGGGCGCCAAACCGTCATGTTTCAGCAATTCCTCCGATATTTTCTCTACACGGAAACGGTTATTCCGAATAGGTCGTCTCTCTTTGCTTTTGCTTTCCTAAATCTCGTCATATCATAGTTTACTTTTCTGTGCAATACCTTTAAAGTACTCATTAAATTTTATCATATTAAAGAAAGTTTTAAAATAAAATGCCTGTCCCTAATACGACTTCTTCATTGGGGTAGCAGGATATCCTTTCACGAATTTATCTTTTTTACCTAGTTCATAAATAAGTCCAAATAAAACACAACTTAAATTTAACTTCTATTAAGATTACCTAAATGCAATATGCATACAAATATTTTCCTAAGAAACCTAAGTTACTAACATCAAACTGGCCAGGTATTACAAAAACGATAACCTTAAAAAAACCATTAAATCAATTTATAATGCACCATACTATTGTTCCAGTTTCCAATATTGATATATACGACATTCTAAATCTTATTTCTGGAAATGCCTCATATAACAGTATACCATGCCAATTTTCCCTTGTGCATGTTACAGCTGTGAAGGCCAACATCTTTTCTTTAAAACAAAGTCTTGTTTATAAAATCTATCTGCAACCAACGTTACATGTACAAATTCAATATTTCTTTATGCAAAAATTATATAAATTTCCTTAGTGTGAAAAGTCATACAGAATAAATGCTTTGTTTGTCTTGTTAAACAAATAATAAAGCTTCGTTTTGTTATAAAATCATTTATATTAAATTCCACAATTATATTTAGAAGTCAGGTTAATCTCTGTTTAGTTTCATTCGTCTTAGTTTGCTTAATACACAAGTGGTGTAGTTTTTATTTTTCGCCATTCAGTTTCCGAGTTGAAGTTTATATCAATAACTCCACTTTTTGGTTTTTGAAATGTTAACGACACGTTTTATCGAGGACTTCATCCGCGGCCTTATCTGGAGTATGTTGGTGAAGAAAATGCTCCCTTATCTTCTTGACTTGTACATCGTGAGTAACCATTCTTCTGGAGTGCTTCTCCTAACTTTCGTTTTTCCTCTTGTTTATTTGTGTAGTCATTCCCAAAGACTGCCGCATGCGTGGAAACCAGCAATTACTAGTTTACGCATCGTTAAACAATCAGAAAGAAGCATTTTGTTAAGTCAGCCGTGCAGAACAACTAAACAACACACACCAGAACCAATGACACGGAGTCGCACCAGAAATCAAGCAAATGCAACGAAACATGTACTCTAACTAGTATATATAACAGGATAAAGGAACACTTCTTCATTCACTGCTCAACATACAGATCCTGAAGATGGCAGACGTGATTTTGCCACGTCGCCAAATTGACAGCGGTTCACTTCAGGACCAGCTAGTTATGCGGAATAATACCTGGAAAATTGACGAAGCAGACAAGCTCCGCAGAAACCTCAAAATTCTTACAGGGTGTTCCAAAAGCATGGTCTAAATGAAGGAGCGTAATAAGGGACATCATTTCGTATCAAAATAACCATATATATTGTTACCCAATTGTTTTTGGTTTCAAAGTTATAAAAAAATTTTTCTTTTTGGGAAAATCATACATTTTCGGCTACTATTGATTGGTAAAAGAAAAAATTCCGAATGCATCTTTATATTCTTTTCTTGTTTGGGAGAGGAACGTCTCTACTTTAGTAGATTTAAAGTTTCGCAAACAACTACAAAATTATTCAAAAGAAACAGATGGTTTGTGGTAGTATTTCAGATTCTTCAAAAAATTACAGTTGTTTAACTCAAAAATACTCAAATAAACTAGGACTATCTAAAAGTGTACACCTATTCTGAAAAGTTCTTGGGTTTAATCTTAATACGGCATCGTTATTAAATAAATTCACTAATATGCTAACTTACAATATTAGTCAAGTATGAGGTTGCCATGTTAAAACATTTGTTTACAGCAAATGCTCCAATGTTCTACCGCATGCCCTAATACACAGACAAAAAGTTACGTTCTAAAAATCGGAAGCACGACCATCTGCTCTTACTGTTTCAACAGATTCACGTATTCTTGCTCGAAGATCCTGTTTGTTTCTTATTTCCGTTTCGTAGATAATTGCCTTAAGGTATCCCTGCAAAAAATAATCTAGTGGATTAAGGTCTGGTGAACGTGGTGGCCAGTGGATAGTGTCTTCTCGTCCCATCCATCGATTTGGAAATTTAATAGTTAAGTGATGCTCTATATCTCGAGCATTGTGTGCTGGAGCGCCATCGTGTTGCAACCACATTGTTTCTCTAATGTGTAAAGGTACATCGTCCAGCAAATCTGTCAATTCGTGCTGAAGAATTGAAGATAATGTTGCGCCTTAAGTCTGGCCCGTAATTCAAATGGTCCAACCAATGCTCCAGCAACTATAGCTGCCCACAAATTAACACCGAATCGATGTTGAAAGCGATCCTACTGTATAGATCTTGGGTTTTCACTTGCCCACGAGTGTAAATTATGAAGAGATTAAATACGCCGACCCGGTGAATGTACGATTCATCAGTCCACAGGATTCTTTCAAAAGAACATTGATCTTCACGGTGTCTGCGGAGCATTTCCCTGCAAAATGTCACTCTCTTCGGATAATTCGCAGGCAAAAGAGCTTACACGCGTTAAACGTGGTATGGATGCAAGTTGTTCCTGCGCAACATTCGATGTACCGTACTTTGCGCAATTTCGGATTGTCTGGCAATAACCCTCATACTCGTAGGATCATTTAACAACATCTTTCCTTCAATTCTGGGTCTTCCTTCGTGATGAAGTAAAATACCAGGTCTTTCACCCTGATGCACTCTTTCGAACATCCTTTGATCGGGAAAACGTGATCAGTTGGATAACGAGCCCTGTATTCCTTTGCAGCTTTTCGACCATTACCATCGCAGAGTCCATAAACAAAATGCATTTCAGCGTATTCACGATTAGTGTAGAGCATTTCGTGAATATAAAATTACAATAGCAACAAGATTAACAATAAACTGCAAATAACAAAAAGAAAACTAACAACAAAATTAAGAAATAGCACAGCACGAACAAGTACACGATTCAAAAGCACTTCTGTAACTGAAGTCATGACGCAGTGCACCGAATTGATAATACCCTGAACTGTCTGAGGAATGTATGCCGTAATTAATATGATGTTAGGTACCCCTCATCAAAGTGAGGAATTTGTCATAATGCAATGGCATTGTCATTAAGCAGTCTGCAAAACTAATTTTAACTTGTAATTAAAATAAAATTAAAAGAATTCTGTGGTTGTAAACAGAAGAAAGGAACGAAAGTGGTTTATGGGCTGTGTGCTGAAGGTATGGCATACCTAATGTGAAACTAAGGTAACATTAGCGCACAACAGTGAGGAATTTGTTTTAATAACAGGTCATTGTTTGTGGTTGATACGAGGTAGTTTGCAAAACGAATAACAAGCTAATATTTAACACAAGATAGATATTAATAAATTGATCTAATAACGGTGTCGTTTTTTAAGACTAAACCCAAAAGTTACCTAGTTGTTCAACTTATATCTACAAGTTGTATCTTTTTGTAAAGAGCACACACCAAAGAAGTTTTCAGAATAGGTGTGCACTTTTCGATAGTAATAGTTAATATTTTTGAATTAAACAACTGTAATTTTTTTGAAGAATCTGAAGTACTACCAAAAACTATGTTTCTTTTGATTAACTTTGTAGTTGTTTGCGAAACATGCAATCTACTAAAGTTGAGACGTTCCTTTTCCAAGCACAAAAAAGGATTATAAAGATGCGTTCAGAATTTTTCTTTTACCAATCAATAATAGGCGGATCTCTATGATTTTCCCAAAAAGAAAAAAAATTTTTGTACCTTCGAAACCATCAACAATTGGATAACAAAATATATGGTTATTTTGATAGGAAATGATCTTCCCTATTACGCACCTTCGTTTGGACCATGACTTTTGAAACACCCTATGTATAATCGTTATTCTGTTAGAATTTTGTTGTTTGTTTATTATTGGTTAGTTTGGTTACAATTGTTTTAGTTTTGGTTATATTTTGCTGATTGGTGAGACTGTTGCATATTTTATTACGTATTTCGCTTTTTTCGTTGGTAGTCTTCATTTTTATTCCACTTTCCACATGTGAAATGATCTCTTCATAGTCTGTTTTTTGTAGTACTGTAGAATATTTATTACCTAGACTCATACAAAAGTTTAACTTCGGTCGGGATGATCTTATTTGTTAAGTTTACAATCCATTTATTGTTAGTCTCATATAATTTTTACACCCCAGGTCTCTTGGAAAAAATTTAAAAATGCCTCCACTCATACAACATTCAGATAATACGTAAACCCAACAATTGAATAAGAAAGATGTTCATTAAACTCAAACCACAAACCGAACCCAACAAGGCGCACACAATGTATAAAATTAACTATATAGACTTCGCCGAGACGTATATCGGAAACACAAAGCAATACCTTCACAAACGCCTATATGAACATAAGTACACTATATAAACCGACAATAAAAAAGGCACAGCGTTAGCAAGCCACGCGATTGCAAACTCCACTAATTTGATTTTAAAAACGTACATATTTTAAATACGGAAACAAATGACAAGGAAAAACATCTAATTATAGTCCATTCGTTTTAACTTTAGGATGACATCACAACTGGATAAAATGCTATATTGCCGATGTTAGTTTAATTTGTAATGTATTTAATGAAAGATACGAATATTCACATTAGTAAAAGGAATTGGTGGTAACACCGTACAGAACTGCCAACCTTTATTGTGTTAAATGACCATATCCTTCAAGCGTAATTCTAGGTATTATTTGTATGCAGTTGTCAACACTTCATTACTATATTTGACGTCATCCTAAAGTTAAAGTGAATGGACTATATAAGTCATGCAAATATACAAGTATGATTATCGATATTTATAATAATTTAATAAATAATGAAAACTAACCCGCCTAAAGTTAAAACATCTTTTACTATATGCCTAATTATACAACAATATGCGCAATTTAAACTTTTAACTTTCGACTGATAATAGTAACAGTGTTTGTTTTACGTTATTATTTGTATTTAATGTGACCTTATGTTGCATTTTAACGGCAATGTATTATGGGACGTACGTAGTATTACTTTAATTTATTTGTATTATCCTAATTTTTAATATTTGTACTTTTATTTAATTGACCAACTTTTATAGTAATTTATACTTTAAAGAAAATGTTATGGGTCTTTATAGCAAACTGTTAGTGCGTATAAAATTATTGTATACTTGTTTTAGTCACTACTTGTGTAATATTGTAGTGAGGTTTTGAGTTACTAATTATGTTATTAATAGTAACTTCCGTCGATGTGCCTTTAGTAAAGCCGTTTTGTTTTACATTTATTCCATATAGTTGTGATGTTCTTGTAATTAATTGTTTGCATATTAATCGTTCTTACATTTTAGATAATTAGAAGACGAAACGACCTATATTACTCAAGATGTATGCTCTCTTTGCTATTGTTCTATAATTACTACGTTAGGATGCTTCTAGCGTAATGCGAACTTTTCTTATTCTAAACACTCTTAATGGGTTTGTTAGAAGCTTGATTATTTTCTTTGTTAAGGCTTTCAAAGCTTCTCCAAAAATTCGGTCCATTCCTGGAGCTTTCCTATATTTAATTTGAGTTACTGCCTCTTCTATTTCGAGCTCTGCCAATTTGTAAGTTTTCCGTACTGTTTGGTATTACTTGGCCGTTCTTTGCTCTGTTTCGATTGGTGTTCTGATGCAATTTCTAATGTATCGTTTGAAAATAGTGTGTTCGGCAGGCTTTTAGCTGTTTTGTTCCAGGTCGTGGTGTTCGGTCTCTTTGCCGCACGTTTTCGTGGTTAATTTTAAGTTATTTTAAATTCTTAGTTGTAAATCAAATAGTAAAGCTGTCATCCCTGGTCCCGTATATCCTGTCGTAAAACCTCCTTTGTGCATGTGTAAATTAAGTTGAAAAAGGGGTAGTGAAAAACACTCTCTCATCGATATCGGAGCGAAACGGTTGTTCGATCGGTGAGTTAGTCAATAGTGCCGCCGAATTTATCGATAAACCCCTAAAAAACACAGTGAAAGTGCAAGGTAACACGTACTATAATTCGCATACAGTCCACTTAACTTGAAGAATAGGAACTACACCTTAGAACAAATAAAACAACGCGGAGGTAAGTCGATATACAAATTTATAAGAACCCCTGCTCATTAAATATGGCCTTCGTAACCGGATTATTTATTAATTAATTAGTTCCTATTCTTTTTCGCTCCTTATACTTTAATTTAATAATTGTCGTAGTTTTGTTTATGTTTGAGCGTGTTACAAAGAGACTAACATCGTGCTTACACATTTAATGGTAGAAACATTTGGTCGTAACCGTAGATTCTACAATATATCCCTTGTTCTTTGTCGCAAAGATTAGTGGTCGGTCAGTTTACTTTTAGTAAACTAAATCTATGAGAATTATTGTATTGTAAATCCTTACCTTATTTTTCGTCGTCAAGTTCAAGGAACCACTCGGGTTCATCCAACTTAGTTTAATAAAGGTGTCGGAATTTATGGGAAACGGTAAACGTTTGCCGGGCGAGCACTGTAATTAGTTGCATTTGTCTATTAATAATTTAATTTCGTAGATTAGTTAGTTGTAGCGTATTTGAGTAAGCATTGTTTTTACTTAATTTATATTGTCGTTCATTAATCATTAATCAGATATGGTTATATCAATTGATAAAGCTATTCTTGAAGCTAGATTTGTAGTTAAAAGGTTGGATCATATATACAGTAAGATTAATCAACCGGAAAATGTATCGATTGCTTTAATTAGAGCATCGATTAAAAGTGTCGAGCAAATTGAAACTCATTTCAAGTTGTTTTGCAAGGATATTTTCTTTGATAAGGAAAGTGAACAATTGGATGAATTCTCGGCTCTTAGGGTGAAAATCGATGATTATCTATTAGATATTCGGAACAATGTGAATTAGATCGCGTAGAAAATAAGCCGCAGGTGGAAAATATGAATAATTCTTTATCGGTAAATAGTGATATTCGCTTGAGACACTTCTCTGTCCCGCGGTTCTCGGGACGTATTTCGGATTTTGAGAGTTATCATGCAATTTATAAGCGATTGATTCATGATAATGTAGTTTGTCACCCGTTGAAAAATTTTGCTATCTCGTTGATACACTAGATGAGTCGTCGCGTGCGTTAATAAAACATTTGCCATTAAACGATTGTGCATGCGATGAAGCCTATAAAATCATTACTAATCGTTTTCAATCCAAGAGGTTCTTACTTTCAACATATTTTAATGCTCTCGAAAAATGCCCTAAGGTAAGTTCCTCAGACTCGCATACGGCAATTAATTAGTTGTTTTAATGAAAATATATTCGCGTTAAAGCAGATGGACATAGATTTATTAGATTTCATGTTGTTTAATCTGTTATCAAAAAAATTAGATACAAACATTTTAAAGCGTTTCGAATTAGGAAATAGTGACGAGATTCCTTCGTTCAAAGATTTAAGGTCGTACATTGAAAAACAATGTAAAGTGTTGAAAATAAATGACATTGCTTCAGGAACATGCTTAAAATCTCGAGATTCCGTGAAACAAAGGGAAACAGAAAAGTTCGTTAGCACTTCGGCTAAAACTTCTTTAGTTGGTACCACCAATGATGGTAAAAATTGTAGTTTATGTCAAGCTGTGCATCCCATTTATAGATGTGAGCAGTTTTTCGATAAAACCCCTCAAGAAAAATTTGAGGTTGTAAAGATTAATAACCTTTGCATCAAATATTTAAATACTTCACATTCGGTGAAAAATTGTAAGTTAGATTGGTCGTGTAGAAAATGTCAACAGTCGCACAATTCGTTACTTCACTTTGATAAACGAGAAAAATCGGTGTCTCCACGCAAGTAGATAAATAAGGCCGGTCCTAATTCAAAACGCGACAGACGTATTTTCCATGTGTAAAATACGTCTGTCACGTTTTGAATTAGGATCGGCCGTATATAATTTCAATGTAAAATAGTTGTGAAAACATTTGAATGTAAAATAGTTGTGAAAACATGAATTCTTCTATACTTTCAATGTAAAATACTTGTGGGCGCGTTTTGAATTAGGATCGGCTTTATATTACTTTCAATGAAACACACACGTATGTTGAAAAAAATGTAAGTGCAGAGAAGAATGTGTGTAGCTGTTTTGAATTCGGTTTTCTAGCGAGAAGTTACACGTGCACCGTTTTGAATTAGGATCGGCGTTATATACTTTTAATGTAAAATGTGAAAACCTGAATTCTTTTCAAATGTAAAATACTTGTGGGCACGTTTTGAATTAGGATCGGCTTTATATTACTTTCAATGTAACACACGTATGTTGAAAAATGTAAGTGCAGAGAAAATGTGTGTAGATGTTTTGAATTTGGTTTTCTAGCGAGACAGTATGACAGATGCAAAAAAAATATCGCATTCAAGTCAATTGTGTTTTAATTAAAGTGGATTCTGATTTATGTTTAGAGGCTGCAAATACACATGGGCCGGTTTTAATTCAAAATGAGTTCACTCTTGTGATAGGTTGAAAAGTGGGTTGGCAAAGTACGCAGATGGTGGTAATCTGCTATATAAGGAGATTGCTCCTAATATTAATTTAATTAGTCAAAGAAAAGCAATATGGATTTTAATACTCTTAATAAAACCACATATCGCAAACCTTATGTAAATTCAAAAGATCTTGTAGTGAATAAGAGGTTTGAAGTTTTAAAAGTGGAAACAATCAAGACAAAATATGGAGAAAGAGTATTAGTGGAAACAGAAGAGTTCAAGAGTATATTGCCATTGAGATATTTTGAATACCTTCAAGCACATGGAGTGAAACAATTAAATGAAAGTATTGGCTCGAACAAACACGTATACATAACTAGTAAGGGATCGATCGGTCTAACTGTCAACATAGAATTTTCATAATAATATGTCACTAATTTAAGAAATTAGTTTATTATTATAACACATCTAAGTCGATTGTATAAAGAATGATGTATCAAATTAAAGTGGGTTCTGATTTATGTGCGTTTTACTTTGAGTTTACTACCTTGTTTAGAGAAAGTCTTGTTTCAAAAGAAACTTTTATAAAATACTTTTTTATTTTACAAATTGTTGAATATTTTGATCTAACTATTTATAAATGAAAAAGTATTTATTAACTCCTGTTCTTGAAGTATCTGCTGCTCCCTCGCTGTTGGTTCCTCTCTTTTTTGCTTTATTATTTCTAGTTCCAAATCTATACGACGCAGTAGCTTCTCTCCACGCTTTTTAAATGCGTTAAGCAACTCTACTGTGTCATCTTCGTAGGATTTGTCATCTTCACAGCAAACAGCCATATTAGATTCTGTACATAACTTTTTCATAGTAGACATGTTTTGCCTGATCTGTGAGCATAACATAAAAGATTATTGTAGGTTCACCTTTTCTTTTGTATACTACCTGATGTTTCTGAGAGGGCCAGAGTGTGTCAACGATCCTACGATAGCCTCAGAATTTCCAGAATGGTTTTTTGATCTAATGTAACTTATAAATTAGTACTGTTTTAAAAACACATGTATAAATGTGAAAAAAGCACTTACCGTGATATATCTATTACGTCACTTATCAAAAATAGCAGCAGTGTTGAATTGAGGCGAAGAACAGCCAAAAACTTCTTTAATCACGTCTTCGTCAGAATGTAATATAAATTGCTCCAGAACTTTTACGTTGGTATTATTACAATTTTGATTGATGACAAGTTACTCATTTTTTTAAAAGTTGCTAGTAATAGTAACTAATAATTATACAAGAGATCTGATTGAATACTGTTGGTAAAAATCTACGTGAAGTATTTATATTAAATAATAAACTGATCTGTTAGAAAAATTAAAATTTGCATCGTTTTCTGAAAAAATTCAGCTCTGTAATCTATTCTAATGAACAAAACAGTATGTAAGCGAATATAATTATACCTCAGCAGAAATAATGAATTAGTTTCATTGTCTGAAAAGAAATTGAAATGAATGCACATAATAAAACCCTAAATTAATTAATTTCGTTTTAGATTACCGCTGACATAACTTATGCTGTATAAGACATTTTTTAAAGGTACTGCTCAGCAGAAATAATGAATTAGATTCATTGTCTGAAAAGAAATTGCAATGAATGCACATAATAAAAACCTAAATTAGATTAATTTCGTTTAGATTACCGCTGACATAATTTATATGCTGTATAAGAAATTTTTTAAAGGTACTGCTCAGCAGAAATAATGAATTAGATTCATTGTCTGAAAAGAAATTGCAATGAATGCACATAATAAAACCTAAATTAGATTAATTTCGTTTAGATTACCGCTGACATAATTTATATGCTGTATAAGAAATTTTTTAAAGGTACTGCTCAGCAGAAATAATGAATTACATTCATTGACTGAAAACAGAAAATTGCAAGAAGGCGCATAATAAAACCTAAATTAGATTAATTTCGTTTTATATTACTGCTAGCATAATTTATTTTCCATAAAAATTAACAAAAATTCACGCACTGGAAAATGTTTTTCTTAATAACGGGTTTTAAAAAACCATGAGTGCGTGTAAATTATGATATTTTTCTTCAGATTAATTTTTCGTTTAAAAATAATGCAATGCAAATAAATCCCTTTAAGTAGTAATATTTATAGAATAAGTTTTTTAGATTACCATGACACAATTTACATGCATATATATGGGTAAATTGTGTGAAAATTCTTTAAAGGTACTGTTATATAATAAAACTGCAGAATGTTTTTTAATACTGGGTTTTTAAAAACCATGAGTGCGTGTACATTATTAAACAAGACGGTTTAATCTGAGACATTTTTTTCAAATTTGCTTTGTTTTTATTTAAAAATATTTCAATGTAATCATAAAAAATAGCGCTGTAATGATAATGTATTTTCTGTACACATAATAAATCAAAGGTCGTATAAAAACATTTTTGTAGTAAACGCATACGGAAATGAAAAATGATGTTGAATGCATTCCTTTTGCAGTTGTTTTGCTGAGAGTTGCATTCAGTATGTAAATATTGGAAACGCTTGCATAGCGAATTATTTGTTATAGACACGTACTGAAGGCAACTCTGCAATTTTTAGACCGCATGCACAACTCAAGCTTGAAAATCGTCTTGAATAAAAAACGTAAATAAAGGCGATTTTTAACAATTGCATTCAAGCAATTCGTTATGCAATTATTTCGATTTGTATGCTATTTTCTTTTACAGTTGTTTTGCTTACGCGTTTTCCGTAAACTCAGATGAATGAACCTTTTGCAGTTGTTTTGCTTACGTCAGATGATATTTTATATAAATAATAAATAGAGAAAATACTTGTATTATTAAGTAGTGTATTTTGATTTTATATAGAATCATGAATGCTGAAACCGTATCCGAGTTTAGTAGCTCAATTTTGAGATTAACTGTAAAATGCGTGAATCTAATTAAATCAGTGAATGAAATAACGAAACACATTTTAATTATCAAAGCAAATATTAGTATATTGAAGCTTGCTATTAAAAATAAGGTATACGAAGACAATCAACAAGAAAATCCTAGTAGGCTGGAATCTAATTTAGCAAATCTTAAAAGCTACCTTGTACGATTGAGGCACTTGAAACGTACTTTGGAATATCGTGGTAAAGGTGTTGATGCAACGCTTACTAGAGGTCATACTCGAAAAATTTGATTTGGCATGATGTACAATCATGTTTTGGAAGTCGAATAATTACGGGACTTATTACCAATTTAAATTATAGAGATCCTCTAGTGTTCTTAGACAAGGCGTTCGCTAGTTTTAAACGCAAGATTGTTGCTTGCTTAAAAAAGTCAATGTTGAAAGTTAATGTAATATTTGCTGCTAACTTTGTTAAGCCTACAACTGGTGAAATAGATTTGAAAACGTTTCCTACTGCAAATCGTCACATCGATATAAATACCAATCTCAAGTTGTGGTATAAGGAGAACGTATTGAACAAGATTTCGAAGCGATTAGAAGAATTTTGCGAGAAAGATTCTGGTTGGGCAATCCAAGAAGTTTTACACTTGAAGGTAAATATAAACAATCATGATCCACTTAAAGGAGGGTGTTCAACGTTTGTACCGGTTCCGGACTTTATAAAAAAGAAAAAAGCTGTGGTAAATGTAATAAATAACGATCAACATTGCATTTTTGGAGCTTGGTTTCCGCTTTATATCCTGCTAAACAAAATAGTCAGAGAATATCTAGCTATCCACATTTTGATACAGTATTACGCTACAATTCAATTCAGTTTCCAATCGCATTAAAAGACATAAAAAAAATTGAGAAGCTTAACAATCTCGCAATTAACCTATATTGTATAGAAAATACTAAAATACTACCATTTTGTTTAAGTGAAAATTTTAAAAAAATTGAACCTATTAATCTGTTAGTTTTAAATAATGATTCCTTACAATATTCTCGTCCGACAAATGCTGATGAGAATCACTTTCATTTTACTTGGATTAAGGATATGTCAAAATTATTTGCAAAACAGTTGTCTTCACATGAACATAGAAAATTTTTTTGTTATAGTAGTTTTAGTACAGCAGCATTACTTAAGCGTCATTCGAATTATTGCGAAAAACAGAATACTTGCTCAATAAGATTACCCGAAGAATCCGAAAAGTATCTAACGTTTAAACATTTCCACTATCAAGAAAAAGTATCATTTGTAGTTTATGCAGATCTCGAATGTATATTAGAGCCATGCAATGAGTCGGAGGTAATACTAAACACAGTCTCTTACCAAAGGCATATACCCTTTAGTGTAGCGTATTATTTGAAATGCTCGTATGATAATAAATATTCCAAATTTCAATTGTATCGCGGAAAGGATTGTATAGAATGGTTTGTTGCTCAATTGAAACTGATTTCAGAAACGACTAATAAAATTTTCTGTAACCCAAAACCTATGAATCCTTTAACAGAAGAACAAAAGTTAGCATTTAAATTTGCCCTTCACTGTCACATTTGCAATAAACCTTTTAGTATAGATGATATTAGAGTTCGCGATCACTGTCACTTTACAGGTGAATTTCGAGGAGCGGCTCATCAAGATTGCAACATCAATTATCATAATTTTATATGATACCGGTAGTTTTTCATAACTTATCAGGATACGATTCGCATTTCATTATTAAAAAAATTGCGTTAGGGTTTTCAGGTTTGTTAAGTATTCTACCAATAAATAAGGAAAAATACATATCTTTTACAAAATATGTAAATGGTACGAAAGTTACTTTTAGATTTATCGATTCATTCAGGTTTATGGCATCTAGCATCGAAAAATTAGCTTCATACTTAGATGATAATAAAAAATCCATCACCAGGGAAAATTGTAACACCGATAATGAGTTTCAGTTACTTACGCGTAAAGGTATATTTCCTATGATTACATTAACTCTTGGGATAGGCTCAATGAAACCGATTTACCCTGTAAAACAGCATTCTTTAATCGTTTGCGCAATGAAGAAATCTCAGATGAAGACTACAATCATGCTAAACACGTTTGGCAAACATTTAATATAAAAACACTAGGGACTATTCAGACCTATATTTAAAAACAGATGTACTGCTCTTGACTGATATATTTGAAAACTTTAGAAAAACTTGTATGTTCACGTATAAGTTAGATCCGCTTCACTACTTTACGGCTCCTGGTTTAGCTCTAGATGCGATGTTAAAACGACGAACGTTAAACTCGAGCTGCTGATATTGAAAAATAATGTTTTTAGAACGGGGAATTCGTGGCGGTGTTTCTCAATGTTCGAATAGATATGCTAAAGCAAATAACAAATATATGAATGCAGATTATGATCCAAATTTCGATTCTAAATATTTAATGTATTTTGATGTTAATAATTTATATGGGGCTGCAATGTCTGAATATCTTCCATATGGAGAATTTGAATTTTTAGATGGTACCAGTCCAGATATAGTACGTTTAGACATACTTAATATTCCCGATGATTCTGATGTAGGATATATTTTTGAATGCGATTTACACTATCCAGTATCTTTACATGAAATTCACAGTGACTTACCTTTAGCGCCTGAACATATGATACCACCAGTACCTTCTAATAAATCAAACTTAAAGAAATTACTTACAACTTTATATCCAAAACTCAACTATATTATTCACTACAAGAATTTAAAATGTATTTAAGCTACGGTTTAGAACTGAAAAGATTCATAAGGTTCTTCGGTTTAAACAAGCTCCTTGGTTAAAAGAATACATTGATTTGAATACGAAATTAAGACAACAGTCAAAAACAGTTTCGATATATGCTTTTATAAAATATGATAAATTCGGTTTATGGAAAGATGATGGAAAACGTACGGAAAAGGAAAGATGTGAAATTAGTGACCAAATGGGAAGGACGGTTTGGAGCTCGTAGTTACATAGCGAAGCCTAATTTTCATAGTTGCACTGTGTTAGACAAAGATCTAGTCTTAATAGAAATGAATAAATTAGAGGTTTACTTAAACAAACCCATTTATGTAGGTTTCTCTATTCTAGATATTTCAAAACCTATTTATATGAATTTCACTATAGTTATATAAAATCGCAATTTGCTAACAAAGCAAAGCTGCTGTACACAGATACGGATAGTTTGATGTACGAGTTTAGCGTTGAAGATATTTACTCTTATATCAAACAAGATATTCATAGATTTGATACTTCCGATTACGACCCTCATAACAAATATCATATTCCATTATCAAATAAAAAAGTTCCTGGTATTATGAAAGATGAAAACAATGGTGACATCATGCTAGAGTTTGTAGGACTTAGATCTAAAATGTACACTTATAGAGTTCAGGATAGGATAATAAAAAGTCAAAGGGATCTTCCTTAGCAAGTATTAAGCAAATTTCTTTTGATGATTATAAGAATGCTTTGTTTTATAAACAGACTGTACAGAAACAGCAATGTTTAATTAGATCAGTCAAACATGATGTCTGTACTATTAAACAAAACAAAATTGTTCTTAATCCAAGTGATGATAAAAGAATTCTTAGTACCTTAACCACTGATACTAAACCTTGGGGTATAACTATACATACAGAGATGACTTGTAAAGCTTCAACCACTGGCTCAAATAAAGAATGCAATTTATTTTATCTAGATTAACATATAATATTTTTTAGTTATAAAACTTCAGTGTTATGTTTATACCTGCACAACTACACCGATTTTCGTTTTTGGATGTATCTAAAAATAGGATACCCTTCAATCTGCCCGAGTTTTGAACTATATATAGTAGTAGTAGTAGTAACCGTTCTGTTTAAAAAAATCCAGTTTGTTCCTAACATACCAGTTAGTTTATTTGAGAAATGTATAACAAAACTTTTATTTAAAATTGTCAATGTTTATGGCTGTTTACTAAATCACTTAATAATTCAAACATGTAAAAGATATTGTAAAAACATGTAAAAAATATTAATAAATAGACTGTGATTGCTAAATGATTTATTGTTTTTTCATAATTTGTAAAGGTACAGTAATAATAATAAAGTAATTGTAATATTCTTATGCTGTTTGAGAGTGGATTGTATTTGACTATCTTATCATGAAGTATAAGGCAATGACAAGATGTATTTGGCAAAACGTTTCTGCTAGTTTCAAATTCTAATCTAATATCGACAGTACCAGATTTTAACGCTTCGTTTTGTCTAGAACAATCTATGACTACTAATGGTGCAATACTTCGTAAATCTTCAGGATTAAAAAGTGGTTCATTTTCCTTTTCGTAGTATGATTGCTGAAACTGAGCATACATCTCATATAACAACGCAGTCTGTTTATTCTCGAACCTCAAATTTAAGTTATCGTACGGGAAAATTTCTGAATTTAAATATAGTTTCATGTTGGTTAAATAGCAATGATCAAAACGACTGTAGTTGCTCATGTATCTATTTTTTCTTGGTTTTTCTAATTGTGTTGTTGTTTTAATGTTCCATGTATGACGTTGCGTTTCTTGTAGAAGTTGATATTCATGCAACTCCCATCCTCTAAACGGAATATGCAAATCCTGATTTTGTGCAACGCATTCTATTAAATTAATTCGTTGAGTATCATCAACGGCTACATGCGGCATTTTCCATAAAACTTTGTTTAAAACAACTTTTATTTCTTCATCGGGTGTAGGATTAATTATAGCATTAGTATCGAAACTAGAACGTAGTAAGACTAACTCATGACGGAGGTTTAAAATAATTTTTTTAAAATCTTCGCATAATCCGAGAACCATTGAAAGGTTTATTGCAACATTAAAATTCCCATTAGCATCAACTATTTGTGAATCATCCATAGGAAACCACCCAGCGTTTTGTAAATGTTTACTTTGATTGCTATTATATGAAACATATCCCTTCATTATAGACGTTAATCCAGGATTCCGAACACGATCTACAATGATACCACCAATCTCATATCTAATTTCATCAAAAAGCAGCAAAATTCCATTATTTACAAACTTTGCTGTCTGAGACAGTGTTCCATCTGTTTTAATTAATTTGCCTTCTATGTACAGCATGCTCTTTGATGGTAAGGTGTATACATCTTGTTGTTGTATAGGATTCGAATTTCATCATTATTGTTTAAAGATGTGTTAGCATAAGGTTGATGAGTATGTTTTCAATATTAACAATTGCATTGTCGAAGTAAACTTTTTCACGCACGTTCAGTATTTCACTATTCATTCTACTTTTTTTTTAATTAAATGCAGTCCTAACGATTGTAGAAACTGCCGGTTTTGTGTTGTTAGCGGTCTTGAAACAATCAATCGAGTGTCGATTGCTTTGAAATTTCCAGCATTTATATCAATTCTTGACATGTTGCGTGCATTATACTTAATACCCATGGCTATTGCAGATTTTTTTAAATGCAACCTTACAGTTAGCAGTTCTCCTCTGAAATTAACTAAATTTCCATCTTGATCTAACACTTTAACTATTATTTCATTTATTATACGTGACCTGATTGGTAGATATATAATCGTAGGTGGACACTCGACAATTTTAAAACCTGCAGGTACTTGAGGAAAAAATTCGTGTATTACATGGGCTGGTTTACTATTTAAATAGGATCCACTTGCAATATTACAATCGATTAAAACTGCATTCACTTTACAAATGTTGATCGCGTAGTCTGCTTGATGCGTGACAAATGCTAGCAATTTTCGCGGATTGAAACCAAGTAGAGAACCAATTGAATCCTTTTGGTAAAATCCACATCTAGACTACATTTAATACTACATTTAAGTGTATTATTGTCAGCTGTAATTTCTATATACACTGGCGTCTTTCTAGCGCTTCGTGATTGATCCATACGACCACGCCATCTTTTATCACTTAAAGCTTTTTGAAGATATTTATTAATTTCTCTAATCTCATAAGCACCTTCAGGTATTTCTATGAATTCTCCGTTAGATCCATAATAAAATTTATTATTTATTCCTTTTTCTATGTTTGGAATTGTGTTATAAGACTCAAAATTTGTTAATCCTAATACGTACTTTGAATCATTATCCAAGTTTATAGGCGGATTAAAATTGCTTGTTAAAACTGAAGTGTTTCCCGTTAGAGTAAAAGTGTACGACATAACAACTTCGTACGCAGTTCTATGCACTACTTAGAAATTGTAAGCATAAATGACCGCAAAACACAGTACCGTACGATTGTTTTGGTTAATGTTATAAAGAATTTTACATTTACCCCGCTATTCAAATAACTTATCAACTCTGTTGGCGGTCGCAGGTCTCCGTAGCTGTCATAGTAAATAGCGCTACTACCGTACTTTTGTAAGAGGTCCAATGCGTGCCTAAACCTTCTATTCCATCTAAATTAATTATACCACATTCTTTTAAATTAACTTTCTTGGGAAGATTGTTTCTCATGAACACTCCACGGAAATATGGTACTTCTAATTGCTTAACAAACTTTATTAATTCTACATTGCTTAGTGCTCGATTAGGTAAAATCAAGTTGCGTTCCTTTGAGGTTTTGCAGGGGCTAAAAAAAGACCAAAACCTTTTTTATAAGGTTTGATGTACATGCCGTTTCCGACTGCAATGTCCTCCATTGCCTTGTTATGACGTTGTTTTTCCGCTAGTTGTTCCTTAGCTATTTTAGTATCTGAAACTGCTTTTGCAACAGCAGCTGCACCTCCAGTAAGAGTACCAAGAGCGCTTAGGCCTGCAAAAATTGGTATTAGTGGTAGAAAACCTCCTGTTTTAGGAATTGATATAATACGAGCTGATTTAATATGCTTCTTTTGTTTTGCTGTATTGGCGGCCTTAATTGCTATGTTGATTGCATCCATAATATTAGATCCTTTAGTCTTTTTTAAAGCTGTACGTGCTTGTTTGATAATACTTTTAATACCTAGCGTACTTCTTATTTTACGTTTCTTTATCAGTTTTCTTATTTTATTGATATTTTTGTTCTCAGTGATGCACAGGCACCCATAACAAGTTTTACTTTAGCTTTCATTGCGGTAGCTACTCCAAATGCTGCTACTTTTTCACCTAAAGAGGAGTCACCAGAATTTAGTCTAACTAAGCTAACTTCGAATCTGCTTGATGACGTTTAGATAGATCCTTTTCTTTGGTGTATGCAATATCGTGCTCCTTACAAGCCTCGTCTAACTTGTTTATTCCTTGTCTCCTCGAGCTAACCGTTCGATTAGTTTTGTACCCGGACCGCAAAATTTGTAACCCGGAATATGCGCTTCAAATGGTAAATTGTTAATTACAGTATTTAATAGTCCGTTCCCAGTAGTTTTAGAATTATTATTATATGTAATCATTAGCGGACAACTATCCTCTCAAGCTGTGCAGTAAATAAATAAAATATTATGAATTAATGATTCTTTATATACTCGCCGTTTCTTATATATATATATATATATATATATATATATATATATAATTCCACTTTTTACAAATCGAATTTAGTACTTGCAAACATGCGTGTTGTGAAACAATCAACACCTTTAACCATAAACAATAATGACATTGGCGTGCAATCCTTAGCTAAAAGAAAAACATAGTGTTCTTCTGCCTTCATCTATTCGATGTCTAGTTGTTGGTCCATCAAATTGCGGTAAAACCAACGTTATGATTGGGCTGATAGAACATCCTAATGGTTTAAAGTTTGAAAACGTATATGTTTATTCTAAATCACTTTATCAACCAAAGTATCAATACCTTGAAAGTCTACTGCAACCAATAAAGGGATCAAATATTATACATTTTCCAGTTCTGATAATATTATATCACCATCTGATGCTCGAAATGATTCTATATTTGTTTTTGATGATGTAGCTTGCGATAAACAAGGTATCATTAGGGAATACTTTAGTATGGGGCGTCATAAACAAGTAGACAGTTTTACCTTTGTCAAAGTTATACTCGTATACCTAAGCACTTACTACGTGATAATGCTAATCTTTTAGTTTTATTTAAACAAGATGATTTAAACTTAAAACACATATATGACGATCACGTCAATACTGACATGAAGTATGATAAATTCCGTGAAATATGTGCTGCTTGTTGGCAAGACAAATACGGTTTCTTAGTTGTAGACAAAGATAGTGATCCAGATCAAGGAAGGTACCGAATAGGTTTTGATCACTTCATACATATTTAAACCTTGAGAGACGCAAGTATCGTTAGTATCGAAGAATTTTTACTACAATAAACTTTTACGCAATGAACAAGGAGGCGATAAAACTTAAAAGAATTTTAATTAAGAAAAGAAACATTGTAAAAACAAATTGCGTCAGTTAAAAGATAATGAAGTCGTCCAAGTGGAATCAATCTTACCCATAACATCACGATTAGAAACTATTGCTAATAAACTGGATGGGGAAAGTGCGGTAAAGAAAGAAAAATTTAAAGAAGAAGAAGAACTGCCTCATAGCAGTGTAAAAAATTAAACCTAAATTGCTAGAAAGGAACGTTGACTATATTGATTCCCCGGTTATTGCTCAGCATATACCAAATATAAAAATGATGCCATAGAGGTAGATGATGATGATGATGAGGATGTTGAGAATGAATATGAAGCAGAAATTAATCGAAATGCGCAAGAAGCCCAGGAATATATTCAAAGCTTTGCCGATTCACCTGGTATGACACATTATCTCGAACAGCTACATCCGCTACCTCGAGAATATATTTACAATATGTTTAAAGATGTTAAGAACGAATTTGATCATAAATATGGTATTAGGTTTAACCCTGATTCAAATGGTCTTATGATAGGCAATTCGAATTTCGCGTTGGATGATGAAAATGTTCTAATAAATGATTTGAAATATAAAGGTACTCCTGGATTATACGAACTACTGTTTAAAAATATCCTGTCGGGTACAGTCATCAAGATCTAAAGTCGTACCTTGATATTGTAAAAGAACAAATGCTAATAGAAGATATTATTCTGAAACAGAACAAATTCAGGGTAATACTTCATATAAGTACAAAATATAATATCTACATTAAACATACTTCCCAAACGCCCGTAGACCTAGAACATTACCCTATAGAAAGCGTCTTGGAGACGGTATGACAATGGAAGTATCAAATAACGCTATAGATTATTTATATTGGAATGATCCCAATGAACTTGTTGATAGATTACGACTTTTAGTTTCATCTCAGACTGCTGGACACACAGGTCACGGCAACGAAATAAATTCGATCATTGAAGAATTGCGTGAGGCGAAAGTAATTAGATGATATGACAATTGACAAATTTGGAAGGCACTTACATAACCGTAAAATAGATATAACTGAACAGGAATATGAAAATAAAAGTGAAGGTTTTGAAACCTTGATTGAGTACAAGTTACATATGCTACATTACACGGTAGTTGCAACGTTTTACTCTAATACATTTCTCGACGGTGACAAGACATTCTTTATTTTCAACATTAAACATAATTATGAATTTCCTTATGAGGAAGCAGTCATTGAGAATATTAAAGGATACCCGCAAGACATTGAAATTCTTATAAACGAAAAAAGTTATGTAATTACACAGTTACAAGGATTTTTGCTTAAACGTATGGATGTAATCAGCTTTCGTGACAGCGGTGCTATCATAAACAATACCACAATGTTTCTTGATTTTATATTAAAAGTTCCTTTCAAAGCAAGTGGAGCCCACGACATTCAAACATAGAAGTATTTCATTAATTGTATTTAATAAATCCTGATTATAAAAAAGTATTATGATAGTTGCTCAATCAAAAGTGAAAGAGGATATAGTAAATGAACTTCATAAACCAGCAAGAATAAATTTCAAGAGACGCAAAGTGATAGTAAAAGGTTTAAATGACCTTCTTCAGACCGATTTGATTGAAATGCTACCATATTCGCAAACAAACAAAGGATTTAAATACATTTTAGTAGTTATTGATTGTTTCTCCAAATACGTATGGGCTGTACCACTTAAAAGTAAAACGGGTATTGATGTTACTGCTGCAATGAAAACAATTTTAAATAAATTTAAAATCCGCCAAGAAATTTACAGTCTGATTTTGGTAAAGAATATTATAACAAACACTTTCAATCCTTAATGCAGACATATGGCATAAACCATTATAGTGTTTTTCTACAAAGAAAGCATGCATTGTAGAACGTGTAATTAGAACTTTAAAGGGAAAAATGTGGCGCTTGTTTAACCTGAACGGTTCTTACAATTGGATAAAAATTTAAGCGATATTGTGAAACAATACAACAATACAGTTCACAATACTATCGGAGTCAAACCTGTAAAAGTTGATAAATCAAATGAAAAACTATTCTTAAATCATCATTTACCCACATCAAACTTGCAACCAAAATACCAAAATATTCAATAAAAGACAGTGTGAGGATTAGTAAACACAGGGAAGCATTTACGAAAGGTTACACGCCAAACTGGTCAAATGAAATTTTTAAGATTAAAAAGGTAAACGTAACCAATCCTACAACATATGTATTAGAAGATCAAGATGAGAAAGAAATCAAAGGTGCATTTTATGAAACGGAGTTGCAAAAGGTTAAACATCCAGGAATTTACCTGGTAGAAAAAGTACTAAGAAAGAGTGGAATTAATGTATTTGTAAAATTGTTAGGCTTCTCTAACGTAGCTGGATCGATAAAAATAATGTTTGCTAGAAGTTGTTATAATAATAGTTAATAAGGCTAACATTGTAAAATTATATTAAAATAAATAATACAGACAAAATCTTTCTATTGTTTTTTATTATTATTATAAAGGAATTTTGTAAGGCTAACATTGTAAAATTATATTAAAATAAATAATACAGACAAAATCGTTCTATTGTTTTTTATTATTATCAAGCCATTCTTTTAATAAAAAGATATTTTGTTTTGCGCATTGCAAATTATTATTGCTGTGTCTACAACAATGAATGTTATATTTTAAACGATTGTTGATTTTTAACTCCGATAGCTTAGGACAACCTAGTGCAAGCATATCAGTTACAAAGTTTTGCATTATATATGTTTCTATCAATTTCTTCTTTTCTAGACCCTTCACAAATACTTCTTCACCGGGTCGGATAATTTGCTTCAAATAAAGCGTTATATATGATGACACCATTCCAGCCGTTGAAGATTCATCCCAAGAAATACCATGAATATTCCTTGTCACCCAGTCGTTATGTTTTATATGATCTTGACTCAAACAACTGGACTGCATTGGCAGTTTAAAAATTTGATGCCAAACATCACCTTTCAACAAGTCCAAAACCGCAATTTCTTTACACACAAACTCGTTTTTCTTGTATTTAAATCCCTGAATATCAATTATATACATGTTTGTATGTAAATATATGCAGTAAACTTCGACTAATTAAATTAATATTAGGAGCAATCTCCTTATATAGCAGATTACCACCATCTGCGTACTTTGCCAACCCACTTTTCAACCTATCACAAGAGTGAACTCATTTTGAATTAAAACCGGCCCATGTGTATTTGCAGCCTCTAAACATAAATCAGAATCCACTTTAATTAAAACACAATTGACTTGAATGCGATATTTTTTGCATCTGTCATACTGTCTCGCTAGAAAACCAAATTCAAAACATCTACACACATTTTCTCTGCACTTACATTTTCAACATACGTGTGTTACATTGAAAGTAATATAAAGCCGATCCTAATTCAAAACGTGCCCACAAGTATTTTACATTTGAAAAGAATTCAGGTTTTCACATTTTACATTAAAAGTATATAACGCCGATCCTAATTCAAAACGGTGCACGTGTAACTTCTCGCTAGAAAACCGAAATCAAAACAGCTACACACATTCTTCTCTGCACTTACATTTTTTCAACATACGTGTGTGTTTCATTGAAAGTAATATAAAGCCGATCCTAATTCAAAACGCGCCCACAAGTATTTTACATTGAAAGTATAGAAGAATTCATGTTTTCACAACTATTTTACATTCAAATGTTTTCACAACTATTTTACATTGAAATTATATAGGGCCGATCCTAATTCAAAACGTGACAGACGTATTTTACACATGGAAAATACGTCTGTCGCGTTTTGAATTAGGACCGGCCTTATTTATCTACTCACGCAGACGAACCCATCGTCAAAGGTCAGTCTCTCCTCGGAGAGCGGCGCCTAGACTTACTTCTACTAGTAGACCCAGTGAAGACAATCTGTCGTCGTCGGTTGTGCATGAACAACCTGCCACTAGCTCGTTAATTTCGACGTTATTAGAACATACAACCACGCTGTTAGCTACGGCAATGGTGTCGGTGCTAGATTATACAGGAAAATTGCAACCTGTTCGTGTAATTTTAGATAACGGATCCATGGAAAGTTTTATGACTGAAAGCTGCCGTCAGAAATTAGGTTTAAGGAAACGGAGAGCCAATGTCACTGTTCAAGGACTTGGCTTGAATTCGTCGTTGGTGTCTGGTGCACTATCGTGTGTAGTCAGCCCCTCGGGAGCAAGGTCTCCAGCATATGAAATTGATTGTTATATTTTACCTAGCATGTGTAATCAATTACCTTCGTCGTGTATAGGGGTCAAGGAATGGTCGCATACTCGAGGTTTGTACTTAGCTGATCCTAATTTTAATATTCCTGGTAAGATTGACATGCTACTTGGAGCGGAAATCTTTGCTCAGGTTTTGTTGAACGAATCTCGTTGGGGTGTCGCTAACGAGCCAGTTGCCATTAAAACAAGCTTTGGTTGGGTTTTAACGGGAAAGGTCGTTTCCCCGAATAATTCTATTACGTCGTTGTGTGCTTTCATTGAGCCCTTAGACAGCGACATTCGTCGATTTTTGGAATTATAAAATGTTCCCTCCAAGAAACGCATTTCTCCTGAAGGTGAAAAGTGTGAAAAGGAATTTGTGGAAAATTATAGACCTAACAAGGACGGTCGTTTTGTAGTGTCCTTACCCTTTAAAATCTCTGAACTCTCATTCGTGGCTACGAGATCGATTTGTATTAAAAGATTTTTGTCATTAGAACGTCGTTTGCTAAAAAATCCTGACTTGTATTCGGATTATAAAAAATTTATGGAGGATTATTTGAAAGGCGGTCACATGGTTCAAGTGGAATTGCCTGAAAATTCGTCGGTTCATGAGAGAATGTATTACATTCCCCATCATGCTGTACATAAGCGTGATAGTACTACCACCAAATTGCGTGTGGTTTTCGATGCTACATGTCCGGATCAATCTGGAAATTCGTTAAATGATAGCTTGACTTTCGACCCTGCTCTGCAAAAAGACATTGCAGTTTTGTTATTGCACTTTCGTGTACATCCTATTGTAATTACAGCTGATATTAAACAAATGTATCGGCAGATTTTGATTAAAGATACTCATCGTGATTATCAACGTATCGTCTGGAGATTTTCTCCGTCGGAGTCTATTATGGACTTTAAATTAAATACTGTGACTTATGGAGTTTCGTTGTCGCCTTTTTTGGCCTTGCGTACTGTTCAAGAATTGGCAAGGTCCGAATCGATTAATTTTCATTTCGCGTCATCGGTATTGGCGAGCGATACCTACATTGATGATTCAGTCACTACATGCAATTCGATTGAAGCTGCTAATCAATTAATTGGTGAGTTGAATAGTATTTGCACTAGTGGTGGTTTTCAATTAAGAAAATGGAATAGTAATTTCCCGGAAGTGATATCCAACTTGAAGGAGTCCCTGTCCAGTTCGGAAGCAATTACCTTTCAAGATAAAGATAGTGGTTCAACAAAAATTTTGGGCCTTTCGTTATGCGCTCTTACAGATGTATTTTTATACAACTTAAACGTTGAAGAGCGCACTTGCACTAAGCGCAATATTTTATCGCCTTTAGTACTTTTCGCTAAACGTTTAGTTCAAGATCTTTGGCTTTTAGGCCTCGGTTGGGACCAAGAACCTCCTTTGAAAGTCGTACAAAAATGGAAACATTTTTTTGATGAATTGCCAGCGGTTTCGAATATTGAGATTTCGCGTCGCATCGTATGTAGTAATTTTAAAAAGGTGGAGTTGCATGGATTTTGTGATGCTTCTGAAGCCGGGTATGCAGCTGTCGTCTACTTTCGTTCGTTCGATTTAGAAGGTAATATTACCATAGCATTAGTATGCGCAAAATCGAAGGTTGCTCCTACTAATCGCGTTTCATTGCCCCGTCTCGAATTGTGTGTTGCCGTACTCTTGCCAGATTTAGTAGATTTCGTCAAAAATACTTATACAGATAGTTTATCATTTAGTAATATTTTTGCGTGGTCAGATTCTACTGTTGTTTTGTCTTGGATTCGGTCTTCCTCGCATAAGTGGAAGACATTTATTAGCAATCGCATTTCGCATATTCAAGAACGTATTCCTCCATCTTCGTGGTTTCATGTTAAGTCCGAGGATAACCCTGCGGATTGTGCCTCACGTGGACTTTTGCCTTCAGAATTGATCACCATCCATTATGGTGGACAGGGCCTTCCTGGTTAATGCGTCGTAGCGAAGAATGGCCAGGAACGTCGCTGCCAAAACTTATCGACTCATCTCAGATGGACGTAGAATATCGTATTTTGTCGGTAACAGTCGTTATGTCTGAGAATTTCTTAGATTTGTTTTTGGATAAATTTTCAAAACTGCAGAAAATTTGTAGGATTATTACATGTATTCGTCATTTCATTCGTAATGTTCAATGTTCGGCATATTTGCGTTCAAAATATTCTGATGGTTTGTCTCTAGCTCAGCAGCAAAAGGCTATACATTTATTGATTAAAAGAGTTCAAACAAATGTTTTTGCCCAAATATTAAATTGCAAATATTAAAACTGGAAAACTTGTTAGTAAACAACTTCGTAGTCTTAGTCCGTTTCTAGATAGTCGTGATTTGTTGAGGGTGGGCGGTCGGTCGCCTGCGTAATTCTGAGTTATCGCATGATGCAAAATTTCCAATTTTGCTTCCTCGGTCGCATCGGTTGACTGAAATTATTGTATTAGATTGTCATGAAAGAGATTTACATCCTGGAAATCGAACAACTCAATTTTTATTAACTCAGAATTATTGGATCTTGTCCCTAAAGAGGGCTATTCTGCAATATTTGAAATCCTGCATTCGTTGTTTTCGTGTAAACCCTGTGACTTTATGCCTCCCTATGGGGGATTTACCAGCTTCTAGGTTAACTCCAGGTAAGGCGTTTTTACATACGGGAGTCGATTTTGGTGGACCTTTCTCTGTCACGATGAATCGATGTCGTGGCGCAAAATCATTGAAAGCGTACATTTGTTTATATAATTGTTTCAGCACTAAAGCCATTCATTTGGAACTAGTGTCTAACTTGTCGACAGACGCTTTCTTGGGTGCTTTACGTCGATTTATTGCTCGAAGAGACAAATGTATTAAAATCCATTGTGTCAATGGCACTAATTTCGTTGGGGCCACTCGTGAAATCTATCAATTGGTGCGCCATTCGACAGGCGTTGAGGGAATCGAATTTATGTTTAATCCTCCTGCTTGCTGCTCCTCATTTTGGTGGGTTGTGGGAGGCCGGGATTAAATCAGTAAAATCCCATTTAAAAAGAATTATCGATGAACAAATTTTGTCGTTTGAAGAATACTCGACGGTATTGATTCAAATCGAAGCGATTCTAAACTCACGTCCACTATGCGCACTGAGTTGCGAACCGCATGACTTTTCATATTTGACCCCGGGTCATTTTCTTAATATCGAACTAGTCTCGGTGTTACCAGATCCGGATTTGTTGTCCATAAACCCATCTCGTTTGAATCGCTGGCAACTGTTTCAGCAAATGCAACAAGGGTTTTGGAAAAAATGGAGTGCTGAATACCTGCACACATTGTAACAGAAAGGGAAGTGGTTGAGGAATTCTGCTACACTGCCTATTGATTCGCTTGTCCTCTTATAGGAAGAAGATACCTTCCCCCCTCTACAGTGGCGTTTAGGAAGAGTAGTGGATGTTCATCCTGGTAGGGATGGTATAGTTCGGGTAGCTGCAGTCAAGACATCCCAAGGGTTAGTTAAACGTCCTCTAGTGAAACTATGTTTATTGCCAGTTAGTTAATATTTAATGGTATATACAGGGTATTTTTTTAAGTGGTAGGTCACCTGTATATGGAAGACCAATGGTAGAAGGAAGCTGAAAATTTGCACTAGGAGGTTATCGAATGTGCTCTACACGTCTAAAATAGTTTCGATACGTTAGCACTTCCGGTTATGCCGGAAGTCGGTATTACTATCGTTATTTTAAATAGAACACCCTGTATATTTATGCATTTTCGAATTCCTTGTCGAATTTTATGTGAACTTTTATAACACACCCATACCTCTATCTAATGCCGTTTTTGAGATATTTTAACTTTTAGTAGATTTTTGACATTTGCACGCAGTCACATAAATTGGAATCACTAGAAAGTGAACGAACTTACACAATTGTTTTTTTGCAATCACATTAATAATACTTGATATTATTTCTACGTGCAAAGAAAATCTGATTGCAATGTACAGGGTGCTAGAAAATTCATTTTATAATTTGACTAATAAAATGTCAAATATTCCGTTTTTTTCAAATGGAACCTACTATATTTTGTTATATTAATCGATTCTATGGAAAAAAATACCTTAGGTATGTAATTACAACAATCCATTTATTGTAAGCCGTTTTTGAGTTATTTGCATTAAAAGAGAAAATGCACTAGTTCAGTAACATAATAACATTTGCTACTATCAAGTAGCTTTTGTCCGATACATTAACAAAAGAATAATTGGTTATTTTTACGAAACGTCAAATGTAGATAATTCTACGCAGGTTGCAATTCCTGTACTGTAGTTATTTATGAGGGTTAATCGAAACTTTACAAATCAAGATTATCTCGAAATGATAATTATTTATGGCGAATTTAATAGATTTCTTCGAAGAACTGGCGATATTTTTCATCAAATATTTTGTTATAATAATTAATGGCAGTGCAAGAACATTTTTTGAAAAATAATGTTTAAAAGGTACACAAACATGGAACAATGTATTTCATCTAACAATATTTTACCTAAAGAAAAATAAATAAAAACATAAGAGGTTGTTTATAAATGTTCTATTTGGCGGTCATTTTGATCCAAGCATTTTAAAATGCGTCTTTTAAACTCTTCATTTGTTGCCTTTTGTATTTGCTCTGGAGTTAAAGAATTTAGAGCATTTCATACTCGTCTTTTGCAATCTTCTTCAGTAGTAGGAGAAGACCGTATCTTTTACATACCCCATAGAAAAAAAATCCAAGGAGTGAGATCTGGTGATGGGGGTGGCCATAAGTGAGGTCCGATATTAGCTATAAATTAGTCTTCAAACAAGACATGTAAGCACTCGGTTACAACGTTTCCATTGTGCGCAGGAGCACCGTCGTGCTGGTAAAATATTTTGCGTACTTCATTAGGTGGGAGGTTGTTTAAATATGCTACAATTTCTCCACGCACAATTTCTAAATATCGTTCCCCTGTAAAAAGTGTTCATCGAGAAGAAAAAGAATTACTAAAACAATATGTACTTTACCGTTTAAATTTTCCTTGTAAAATACTACACATACAATTCGCGAATCTCTAATAGCACAATAAACGTTAAAAGACCATCTTTCCTGAAAATTTGTTATGTATGCTTGGTATGGATTTTCTGTGGACCAATGGTGTGAATTATGTCGGTTAAACACTCCGTTTTTCGTAAACTTTGCTTCATCGCTCCAAATAATATTTTTCAAAAACTGTTCATCCTCTTGAGTTCTAAGTAATAAAAATTCGCAAAACAACATCCTTCTTTTGAAATCGGTTTCCTTAAGGTGCTGAACAGGATAAAGTGACCAACTTTTAAAATTATTTGCCTTCAAAATATTGTATATGGAACTACGGCTCATTCCTATATCCTGCACAGCATTATTTAGTGAAGCTCTGCTGCATGAAAATATGCCAATACATTAGTAACTCCAATTACTTCCTCCCCGTCACGGTGCTGATCCTGTTCTTCTTCGTAATAAATGATCCATTATTCGGACAGTTTTCAAGAATAGTTTTAAGAAGCTTAACATTCGGCGCTGGCTTTTCAGGAAATTTTTGATGAAAGACATCGCAAGTTCTTTGAAGAATTCTGTTGTATTCGCCATAAATAACTACAGTACAGGAATTGCAACCTGCGTAGAATTATCTACATTTGATGTTTCGTAAAAATAACCAATTATTCTTTTGTTAATGTATCGGACAAAAGCTACTTGATAGTAGCAAATGTTATTATGTTACTGAACTAGTGCATTTTCTCTTTTAATGCAAATAACTCAAAAACGGCTTACAATAAATGGATTGTTGTAATTACATACCTAAGGTATTTTTTTCCATAGAATCGATTAATATAACAAAATATGGTAGATTCCATTTAAAAAAAACTGAATATTTGACATTTTATTAGTCAAATTATAAAATGAATTTTCTAGCACCCTGTACATTGCAATCAGATTTACTTTGCACGTAGAAATAATATCAAGTATTATTAATGTGATTGCAAAAAAACAATTTTGTAAGTTCGTTCACTTTCTAGTTATTCCAATTTATGTGACTGCGTGCAAATGTCAAAAATCTACTAAAAGTTAAAATATCTCGAAAACGGCATTAGATAGAGATATGGTTGTGTTATAAAAGTTCACGTAAAATTCGACAAGGAATTCGAAAATGCATAAATATACAGGGTGTTCTATTTAAAATAACGATAGTAATACCGTTTTTTGGTATGACCGGAAGTGCTAACGTATCGAAACTATTTTAGACGTGTAGGGCACATTCGATAACCTTCTAGTGCAAATTTTGAGCTTCCTTCTACCATTGGTCTTCCATATACGGGTGACCTCCCACTTAAAAAAAACACCCTGTATACATATATTTCAGTTTGTCGGTTTAGGTTTCTTAGTTAATAAATCTAATTATTTTTAAATATAAAATAAGTTACTTCGTACTTATTTCGGTCTCTTTGTCGCACGTTTTCGTGGTTAATTTTAAGTTATTTTAAATTCTTAGTTGTAAATCAAATAGTAAAACTGTCATCCCTTGTCCCGTTATATCCTGTCGTAAAACCTCCTTTGTGCATGTGTAAATTAAGTTGAAAAAGGGGTAGTGAAAAACACTCTCTCATCGATATCGGAGCGAAACGGTTGTTTGTTCGGTGAGTTAGTCAATAGTGCCGCCGAATTTATCGATAAACCCCTAAAAAACACAGTGGAAGTGCAAGGTAACACGTACTATATTTCGCATACAGTCCACTTAGTTGAAGAATAGGAACTACACCTTCGAACAATAAAACAACGCGGAGGTAAGTCCGTATATAAAATTATAAGACCCTCCGCGCATTAAACACATGGTTGGGATAATCCCTGTATTTTCAAGATTGTATACATTGTAGGCGGACAAGAAGCAGACCGATAATATTCAAATTATAACGGTGAGGTGAGGGACTGTAGATCGATTGTGCTATCAGCTATGGGTATTATGTCATCTACAAATCGTAGTATCGGTATTTTTTGCTTTACATGTTTACTTCAGGATTCACTTGTTCTTAAGTTTTCCAAATTGCTTGTTCTAGGTATAACTTAAAAAGATTAAACCAGAAAACCCGTAAAGGATTTTTCCCGCTATAATTGCTCCAATATATTTCTGGTAAGTAGTTACTCGTTCGTTCAGAATGATCTACAAATTTATTAAGAAATTATTTCTAGCTAAATACGCCGGTCAAATAATAATTTAAACTTATAACCCACGCTGATGAACCCAATTGAATCAATTAATTCCCGTCACTTAAGTATTTGCTAGAACAGACCGGTTTGTTCATTATTACATGCTAAGTGTTTTTGACCACTAATGGAATAAACAATTTCAAACTCGATATATAGTGATGATAATCTGGTACATATTGTTAGATTTCTTTGAAGCTATGCTAATAGTAAAGAATATTCTAATGAACTTTAGTTATGAATCGTTTATTTTGAGTTATTTTTTATTCTGAAAATTTGTATTATGTGTTAGAACCCTTTCAAAAGAAACAAAGATCGCTGTTCAGGCAAATTGATGTATTCTTGTTCAGAAAACACAATAAAACGTAACAGCTCTTGATTAAATAGTTTTGATAAGATGCAAACAAAACAAACAAATAAATTACTTCTGATTGATTAAATTATCTATTAATCGTTCGATGGCAAAAAGCATTGCATATAATGTATGTTTCACTACAATGTCTTCTCCGCATACAAATACACTGCTTCCAATCAGTAGTAAAGCAAAACAAATTTATTTAAACTAATTAATACATCAATTTACAAAGGTTCTTGAACTACAAATTATATTTGTCATAATTTTCTGACACCTTTTTCTAGGTCGCCTTGATTAATTACTCTTTTTTCTACAAAATAACTGTTGATTCCAGGTTAAAGACTTTTAGGTCCTCACTTTTTCACATCCTCTCTTATTCCGCAACCATGGCAACGTTGTATTCGTCCTCAAGTACTCCATTGCCATGGTTGCGGACATAAGGGAGTTTCTCGCCGCAACTGTTCAAACTGTCATCCTATTACTAATAGGTCTTCAAATAATACTAAAACTTCTGTTCTCAGCTCTAGGAGCCAAACTTCTTCTGCTTCTAATTCTACGTTTTCTGCACCTCATCAGGTCATTCTGCTACTGCTATCAAAACCTACTCTTCTTCGGCAAATATAACTTTGAACAAACTTTTTTCCGTCTCTAGTTCTACATCCTATTCTACTCCTCCTTCTGCTCGTCCTACTTATTCACTCTCACCCCAAACTGTGCCTCCACCACCATTTCGACCCATGCCTCGAATTAGTGACTTGCAGGTAACTTCTCAAGACTTTGTTCCCGCTTTCTTAAACGATTTCTATCCAAGAAATCCCTGTCGTGTCTGCAAACGCAAATGTCGTTGAAGTGACGATAACTTCTAATTCAGTCTGCGAACGTCCTCTTGAAGTCCATGAACCTGTAGCTTTAATGCTCTTCCCGTTTTTGTCAAAATTTTACCTGTTCCTGCTTTCTTAAATGCTTCTACTCGAGAAATTTCTGTCTTGCCAACAATCACAGCCGTAGCTGAAGTGAAGATAATTTCTAATAAGGATAGAGAAGGTCCTGTTGAAATTAGAGAACCCGTAGCTGTGATGCCTGTTGCTGTCATCGTCAAAGTTTTACCGGATCCTGTTTCGTTATCTACTCTTGTTAAGGAATCAGTTCCTATTGTGGCTGAAGTTTTGTTCCTACTCTGTTATCTAACAGTAATGAAGTCTTACTTGATTCTATTCCTTTATCGGACGTTGATGAAACGATACCTACTCTTACTCATTTTTCTCATGCTGACAAAATGCTACTAGCTTCTGTTCTTTTAGCTGAGGTCGGTGAAATCCTAGCTGATGTCCTGTTATCTAATGTTGACGAAGGTCAACCTGATTCTGTTTTCTCATCTATTGGGAATGAAGTTCTTCCTGATACTTTTTGTTCTTGTAACGTTGATGAAATTCTATCTGATCCTGTTCCTTTATGTAATATGGTTGAAGTGTTATTGTATTCTGCTCCTTTTCCTAGGGTTGATATTCCTACAGCTAATGCTGTTTTCTTTCCTAACTGTTATACATCTAGTCATGTATCTAACGTCGTTGAAATTTTATCTACTTCTGTCCCTCTATCTCATGAAACTGAAATGTGCTCTGCTTGTGTTTCTTTTCGTAAAGTTGATTCTCTTATAGCCACTCCTTTTTCTTTTTCTACCGTTGATATTCGGATAACCCATGATGTTTTCTTCTCTCCCGTTGACTTTCATACCATTAATCCTAACGACAAACAACGTCCTTCTATGACGCGTTTTGAGTTTTATAAACTACTCTTGCCACCTCTTAAACCTCGTGCTACAATCACTACACCCCTGCTGTCCCTGTTTTGCGGAAAACTGCCCATAAGAGGCAGAAATTGGCCTATACTGATTCAGAACCTGAAGATGTTGGTCGACAAAATCCTAATGTCCTTGATCTCGTTTCGTTCTCTTTCTGGCGGCGTAAACGCCTTAAGTCCAATATCTAGTCTTTGCGCCCCAGATTCTTATGCCAACTTTGCTCTCCTTCGGACTTGATTTTTGGACGTTACGATTTCGTTTTACTTCCCTGTTTTGCTTGGTTTTCTTTCGTTTTCTTGCTTTTTCTTAACCCGCGTGGGTCCGGGAATAGAATAGTACCATGGTACGACCTGCCTGTCGTAAGAGGTGACTACAGCGGTCCAACACAAAAGATACTCACACGCACACTTTATACACGCACAACACATATACACACACTTCTTACACACCCACACTTTATACACGCACAACACCTACACACACACTTCTTACACACATACACACACACATATACACACACGCACGCACACGCACACACCTACTCATACATATCTACACTGGGATTCTGTTTTATTTTCTTTTGTACGATTCTTAGTTACTTTTTTTTTGTTTTGTACTTGGTGCTTGGTGTTATTCTTTTTGGTTTTTTTTTCGTTTCTTTCGTTCCACATTCCTCTCCTTTTTCCTGTTGCTGGTCTTCTTTGCTGTCGGTCCCTAGTCCGATTGTGTTTCGTCCATCCGCTCCTGTCGTAGGTGCTTGCTACTCCATTTTTCTTTCTTCGGAAACCACGACTTAGTCGACTTTAGGGCTAGTTAGCATTTCTTTTCTTTGGTTCTTCGCTTTTGGTTACCACAGTTAGTAGTACATCGTTTCCTTTTTCTAGCGTTCCCCCTCTCTTCCTTTCGTTCTGTTTTGGTTTGCACTGTTGGTTTTCTTCCTCGTTCCGTTTCTTCTCTTGAGGTTGATCACCTTACTGTTTCTTCTGAGAAATATCCGTCCTTTGAAGACTCCGCAGTGCTGAGGCCGTTCCACCTTAGTCCTGCTTGATTGCTTATTACCCGTCTTCCCTTTCTTCTTTTTTTCTCTCTTTCTCTCTTTCTATTATTGGAACTTCGAGCCGGATTTTGTTTGCTGTCTGTTTTTGTTTTCTTTTCTATCCGGAATCTGTTGTGGTCGGTCTTGTTGTTATTTTGGGGTTTTCTTTTTTCTTTTTCTGTTTTTTTTTTGTTGTTTCCGAAACGAATGTTCTTTTAGTTCGAAGCGAATTTTCTTTCTTTTTCGTTTTGTTTGGGTTTATTAGGTCCTGCCCATTCCCGGATTTTGGCTTTCCTAAACCGACCTGTTAATTTTGCTGGGGGGATTTGTTACGTTTATTTTCGACGATAGATTCAAATACGTCCTTTTTGTGGTAATTCGTTTTTCATTCACCTAGATTCTGTTTCTATTCAAAACCTCATCGTGTATTTTTACCTCGTTACAATAGTACGCGCAATCATAACATTTCTTTCAAATCTATTCCTTCTAAAACGAAAATTTATTCGATAAATTAAATAGTCAATACCTTGTTTTAGGTATCCGTTAATTTGTTAAACATTCCGATAACGTATAATTGCTTGCTTTCTCTTGTGTTCCCATTTAAAGACTTGTCGAAATAATAGATCCTACTATTATTTGATAGCGTGTTTTCCAGCTTTGATAACGCGAGGAGTGCGGTTCGAACTCGTGTTATTTGAACCAATTTTTAATTTGATTCTGCAGCTTGTGCGTTGAAATATTTTCCACATTACTTTTCCTAGTACTTCAAAAGTGATGCACGTTTTTTTGTTCGACAAATAGGAGCTCTTAGCTGGAGGTCAAATTGGTTCTTTTTTGTATGTAGGCCCAACTGTTCTTTGCCACAGATCAACTGCCGTTGCCTGTAGATCGCAAGTGCCGTTATGCTAACAGGGTAATTAGATCTCGACGACCGTGGCGATGCGGTGCTGATTCACTCCCGATGGCGTGCAAGCTGGGTGTTCCGACCCATGCTGGTATGCAACTTGTTTTCCTTTGTGTATATCAAGAGCATATTCCTTATCAGCGTTTGGTGTTGTTACGTGATAAGAAACGTGACACGGTGGGACTTGTTTGTTGCTGCGAATCGATATTATCGCTCTTCATGTGCGATGTACCATTGTTAACAATGTTTGACAAAAGTTCCCAAACGCTTATTCTTTTCTACTGATTAGTTTATTTTACAAAAGGTATTGTGTGTAATTTTAAAAACGCTTGACAAAAGCTCTCACATGTTTATTTTCTACTGATTAGTTTTATTTTGTGTAAAATAAGAGATGCGCACTTCGTATCTAAAGTACTAAATTGTTCCTATCACATAATGGTTTGCTTTAAAATAGTAACGCTTAATTTATTTCTTTTGCTTGTTTGTACAGGATCCTTTATTTATTTTTATTGTTAATAGATAATCGTGGGCGACGTGTTTTTGTTGTTTTTTTTTGGTATGTAGGTGAATCCCCCCACTCTCCGCGTTTGGTAGTTAGCTTGGTATTTACGTTTCTTCCGGCTACGTCTAGGTACGTAGCAATTTAAAGTAAATGTAGCATGACAAAGTCTTCGGATTCGGTACTTTTCATTAAGCTTCGCTCAAGCAGGGTTGCAAATAATATTTTATTTTCACACAGGTAGTTGCTGTAATCATTTTTAAATGGACGGTCTACTGTTATATGAGTTCAATGAATTCAATTAATATAAAACCCAATTTTAAAAATTGAGTTACAGCTATTAATCTGTATAGAAAAATGCGGTAAATGCGATAACTGTAATGTAAACTATTATTTTCAGCAGCAGTCGAAATCATTAACTATAACTTTGGCATCCGTGCATGATCCGTGCTGTAAAGAAAAATTAGGCTTTTTCTTTGTTGACATTTTAATAAAATGACATCTTCACCAAACGAATTAATTTTTGTAACTGATTTTAAAACTTTACAAAGTATATTTCATTTACGAAAGATTAAGAATTGTATCATATTTTAAAAAGAGACGTGTAGTGGAAATTTTATACCAAAAGTAAGGTTAAGTAGTGATTGTTTTTCGAATACTTCCTATAAAATTAGTTTTCGCCAACCAGGTACCTGTTTCACAAAAGCTACAGGTCCTGTATTACAGATATCTCCCTGTATGATTGGTTCAAATTACAGGAAGATGTTTTATAAAGTTTTAGAGCTGTAAATCAATTTACATGTGATTTACCTGTATTACAGGTACACATTATAAGATTTATGCAGCGGTTTGTTTTATAAAGGTAATTAAGACCCTGTAAATTAATAAAATTGTTATCATTGTCAAGACCATCCATCATAGAAGTTGTACTGGAATGAGATATTTTTCAAGTTGTTTCATATTACGTGAATTTGTGAACCAAAAACGGTTAAATGGATGAAGAAAGCAGTTCCAGTGATGATACTATGTTGTTGTTCGTAGACCAAGAATTTTCAAGAATAGGATATTTTACAATAAGATGCAGGTTACCATTTCATCAATTCGCTTACCTTCTAGAGCACATAGGAGCTAGACTGGAACACCCAACCCAACGTAACAAAGCCCTAATGCATCATCAACAAATAGAACAAATAGAATTGAATTGGTTAAGGACCGGGGCACAGTTTCATAGTATTAGTGACATGCACGGTGTTTCTTAAGTAACAGTCAGCAGAGTAGTTCACAAGATAGTTAACATAACTGAAGAAACACTTGTAAATGAACTTTCGTTGGCCTAACGATGTGGGAGAAATTGTGAACGGATTTAGTAATTTAGCAGGTATGCCGTTAGGATGTGGAACATTTGGAGGAATCCTTATTAATGGATGCTTCACCTGAATTTGAGCCTGCCTTTGTCGAGCGACACTGAAACCATTCAGTTAATGCTATGCTAGTCTGTTGGGCAAACTTACAGTTATTTTATGTATAATGTTGATTGGTCCTTTAATGATGCATGCGGTTTAGGTTTATTACCTGAATTCCCTTTACATAAACTAAAAGAAAATGAAATGTCATGCTTAATTAATACTATTATTCATGAAATCATAATGTACAGGGTACAGCCGTATTTATTCTGCACTTTTAAAATTAATTTTTCCTTTTTGTACCTGGTTTCTCTCTAAAGTAAAGCGAACATGTTACAGAAGTACAGTATAGAATTCATTCTTTACATATTTTATCAGCCTAGCTACCATTCATATATGGGCTTTCATGCGGGTTTCAAAACCATAAAATCAATTTCCGTATACTTTGCATTTTAATATTTTCATATTTATTCTAATATACGTTCAGCTTTAACAAAGTTTGTCCCATCGTCGCAATAAATTTCTCTTGGTTTACCTCGGCACCTCATAAAATTACAAAAGCCATAACGAAGTAATCATGATCCATTCCATACAGAATTTCCAGGTGAATAGCTCGTAGTTCAAGACAAGTAGCAAATTTTTTTCTAACCCTATGTTGTTGGGCTAATGTAACCGATTTATTTTTATATTTCCAAGTCGGGCCCCACTATGCGGTGCCAATGTAACAGTTTCTTTTATATAGATGGTGTACATAAATGGTTACTCGTTTTGAGCCCTAAAGCGGTGGGTGTTAATGTAGCAAGTTTATCTTCAGCCCCTACAGAGAAGACAGAACAACTATTCGAAACTTAAAGGGACTTGAACTTTTTATGCGTGCGAGTTGTAACTATAAAAACTTGCTGCGCCGGCGGCTAGCTTGGCTGTTATCCCATTGGAGATCATTAAAAGGGCAGGGTGAAATTCTTCATAAAACGGAAAATTAAATAAAATGAAAATGGGCACCACTGTATCTAGCAAAAAGATGTGATTTTAGGGTAGTAGATCATTTAAAATATTTAATTTAGACTTTTAGAAAATGGAAAATATTAAAAACAGGAGGTAGCTATTATAGAACAAGTAACTTTTATCAATTAAAAACTTAAATAAATTCACATGTGTTAGTGATATCAAACAAAATTATTAGTTACACAACATTTAGCCTCTTATGATTAATATTAGCATCAGATTTGATAATCACGTACAACTTAAGCAAAACTGTAATTCAAATTATTATACAATGGTTATTATTATAAATTCCAAATATACAAGTTTTTGAGCAATTGAAACTTTCAGGGAAAAGTATACTTTCAATAAAAATTCAAATAATCAACATCAGGTTATTATTTATACCAGTGCGATACCGGGTCTTACAGACTGGAACCAATAAAACTTATCTAGACTGCTCAGGACATCGCCGTTGTGGAAAAGGGGGTTGCAAAACAATTAATACACCATTTTGGGGTCCAGCAAAAGCCCTTAACCACTGACTACTGGCTACCTTTGGGCTGACTAGGCACAAGTTCCAGCTGGATAAGAAAGGCGCCGGCCCCAGGCTGATGTGGTATGTGATGGATGTCAAAAACGTTGGTCGACTAGAGGGTAGATGAAGACTATCCAATGGCTTCCGCTCCTACGACCAATTGTCTGGCTGTTTCATGATAGTGGATCTCACTGTTGGGCCTTTGTAGTTGTTAACCCCACAGGGGGTTTTGCGTTTTAATAAAAATCGATCAAGGCACTTGAAGTTTTTGTTCCGTAAATCTCACCATCAAACGACTTTCCAACCCGCTTGCCTAGAAGATGATGTGGAAGTGAGCGGATTTAGAAAATTTATACATGCAAGGTTAGTCCAAGCGGGAGGAGTCATATCAGAATAAAGGTGTAATACCCACGCTCCGTGTGTGTGAAATAAGTTGAAAACCATGAGGTATTTCTTGAATAATAAGGTGTTTACACAGGTTTTTGGAAGATTAAGTTGCTATTTATGACTTTATAAACCAGGTTTCATAACTGCTGAATTGTTTTCTACAAGATTATGGGTACATAATGTTGAACTTAGTCTTGTAGTTGAGCCAATTTAGAAAATAACAACTTACTTGTTGTTTTCCATATGGGATCAAGCACTTATTGAAGATTGAGAATCGATCTAGTTTTGCAAATAAATATTCTTGGCGAATTTTACTCTCGTCTTTCTAGCCTTTATACTTCTGATTTGATTCAACTAGCAATTTTTTCCTTTACAACAAAAAAAATTGTTACACCGCCTTCCTCCAAAAAATATAACAAAAGGTAAACGGAAGTGCTTTAGCGTAACTATTTAATAAGATGTAATTTATAGCCTAAACCCCGCTTTCAGGTTTAAATATCAGAGTAATGATTATGTACAAAAAACACTTACCCCAGTAGTCCTTGGCTGATGCGAAGGTTCTAGTCGTCAGGGCGGACTCCTTCGGTGCTTCCTGCTGTTCTGCGTGTCGATACGATATAAGGGATGGTGGGAACCACTTATCGATACGATAGCACTCGCAGGTCGACACTCAACGGAAGTGGGTAAGTCTCGAGTTAGGTCTTTTCTCCTACGTAAATATCTGCCCCTTCCAGAAGAGATTGAAGCACTCTGACGCACGTGGGTGGGAACAACACTGTTCCAACCGTGCGAATTGTAATGTTAGCCTAATCTCAGACCACAAAGTATTGGTTTTGTATTAAACGCGTTTTTAAATGGTGTGTAGTAGCAAGGGATGATTTGCATTTTAAGAAACACAGATTTTCAACTTTACTTTATTTCTATTTAGAACGCGTTTTGAATGGTATCTAGTACTCTTTAATTAGGAAAATTTTCAGGAAATGTTAACTTACGTACTATGTACCATTTCCAGACTATTATGCAATATCAATAAAGCTTTTGTCATGTGTTTTTGCAATTGGGTACAATACAGTGTGTTTCCAATTATGGAGTTATGAGTAGTGAGAGAAAATGCTTTATTTTTCTCTGGTTTTGTAGTGTTGTGTGTACACGGTAGGTGCTCATTGACTTTTATACGATCCCTTATCAGATGATATTTAGAGTGTTTCAGAATAATGTATCATAAATTGGAGAAATATATAGATCTTGGCGAGTTAACAAGAAAAGTTAGATAACAGTTTCCTGTAAACCCACCTGTTTCCATTATACAGGGTGATGAAGTGATATTGAAAAATACATGTTTTTTAAAATTATTTATTTTAGGGTAGAGACTTCAACTTGAAAATAGGTAGACGTTTTGTTTACTAATACGAATTATTACACTTCATTTCGACAAAATAGTATAATCCATTGGCGTAGAATAAGGGGGTTATCAAACAATTTTGACCTGTACTTTTTGCACACCCCCTGTATTTCATAAAAATTAAAACTCGTAATTATTCCACTAATTCCACTAATATTCCACTAATATGAACGTAACATTATTTTTACGAAATATATACATGTTTGTCAACTTACTGTATTTTATTTAAATCAGATACCAGTTTTGAATTCATAAAATAAACCTTTGCATTTTTGAAAGAACTAAGAATACGTTGTTTTCATGCATGAGTTGAATATGAATTAATTTAAAATATCTCGAAAATGGAACGCTCGACAGAGATTAACCAAGAGTACCTTTTTGTGGCAAATTGTATAAGGAATAGTTAAGAGTTTTAATTTTTATGAAATACAGGATGTGCAAAAATTGTTTGATAACCCCCCTTATTCTACGCCAAATGATTATCCTATTTTGTCGAAATGAGGTGTAATAACTCGTATCAGTAAACAACAGACGTGTACCCATTTTCAGGTTAAAATCCCTACCCTAAATGAAAATATTCTAGAAAACATGTATTTTCCGATATCATTTCATCACCCTGTATAATGGAAACGGGTGGGTTTACAGCAAACTGTTATCTAACGTTTCTTGATAACTCATCGAGATCTATATATTCCTCAATTTACGGTATTTTATTCTGAAACGCCCTGTATATATATATATATATATATATATATATTGTAGTGGATTTAAAGGGTTAAATTTTGGGGTCAACAAAGCAATTTCCTAACACCCTGTATAGAGAAAGGAACCATTTATATACACGCAAAATTAATTTCATTTATTTAATTTAAATTAACAAGTATTGACATAATTTTATAACTAGGGATTAGAAGGTAATAGATTCACAAAGAAAATCAGGTTTATAAGCCAACAGAAATTATTAATTAATTTAATTTAAGGGGTTATAACGTCAGAGAACGCATAAGAGCATGAAAAATCAATAATACCAAGGCGAAAAGCTTTCTTAACAAACAGACAGACGTCCGTTATATAAAAATACTGGGAAAAGTAAACTCCTAGAAATGTTATTTTAAACGATCATTAATTAGGCACAGCTGCACATTGGAAAGGTCACCTTCCCCTTATTTCTGTAGATAACAGAGCGAGCTTCAAGGAAATATTGTGTAACCGTCGGTGGTTTAGTAATAAACACTAACAAGAGCTGCTTAAAGAGCAGAAAGGATGCACAATTAATAATATGTTACAGAATGAGACGGGCATAGAAGCATGCATTCTAGTAGGCACGTATTCAATCCACGTGGGGTAGACATAAGACGCGGGCAGCTATATCGATTTTCTACCACTCAAGCAAGGTTAGAACATTCAATATGCATAAGACAGGAATAGAGATATTACAGGCGGGGTTATAGACGTCACTGAAATGTATGATTGGTCGAAATAGGTAGTTGTAGAACAGAGGAACATGTGATAGTTTGTCGTGAATAGCGTGGTTGACGCGGGGTATTTCTAGAAGTTTAGAACGGTTACACCAAAATTTGCGGAAATGTTATTTTGCAATTAGGTATTTCGAGTAAAGTGTGGCCAAGAGGGGCCTGGTTTATGATATAAATAAGCTAGGGAAATTAATCTCTTTTCTCTTTTATTTTGCATCGCTTACGACGTACATAAATCTACTGATGAGGCTTGTAAGTAGTAAAAAAATTTGTAAATTCAATAGTACAGTATTAGATTGTTGTGGCCTTATAGTTAGAAACGCGAATCGTGTCGAGTTTATTTAAATTTAACTAAGGTCCAAAGAATACTTTAACAAGCTCGTAAATTAATAATGCGTTAAATAACAAGTGTAATATACATGGATATGGATATTGATATTGGATGGGTAGTAGGAAGCGCAGCTTAGATGGTGTTCATCTTTAAACATCTCGTGGAGCCGCACGCAGAACCACTAGACCGAGGGGTTCTGGAACATAATACATCGTCAACGGAGATGGAATCTTCAAGTTTTTCCAGGTAATGCATTAGAATATGCTGTTTTTATAAACTGTTGGAATTTTTGTGATGTGTGAGAGTGAACTTTGATGGTATTTTTCTTTTTTTTTCGTATTTAAAAGAATACGTATAGCTGACTATTAATATGGTATTTTGAATATAAAACAAAAGGTGTACGTAAAGCTTATTGAATTGCTTGATGAATTTAAATTTAATTGTTAAGAGTACATGGGTTTTTTTTTAAGTTTGTAGTAATAGTATGCAAAGTGGAAAGCATACATTGATAAACTGGGTTATCATGAGCTCACCATACTCCAGTGTGTAGTAAGAAACCAAGGTCAGGTATTATTTGGGGCCCATTTACTCCTGTTGCATTAAATGTGTTAGAAATTTTCATTTTAAAACTTGGACTTTACAAAGATAGCATGTATTGAGGTGTAACGTGAGCACCGAACTGTAAATAACCTTGGATTATTATTTGTAAATAGTGGTTAATAAATATTGTATGATTGTTGTATTATTTTGTGATTTTATTGTATGGTATGTGAACGGTAAAGAGAATGAGAGTAAATTTAGGTATACGAGAAGAAGCACAGCTGAGCTAGCCAGGGAAGCTGCTGAAGAAAATAATTCGATGAAGCAGAATACGGGTAAGAAGTTTTTGTAAAATTTTTATATGTTTGAAAATAAATTTCTTTTTGAAAACTGGTGAGGTCCAGACCGACAAAGAGGCTTCCACGGCAATTTATGACGGCCCAACGTTGGGGCTCGAATGTTTTTTTTTACGCTGGCGAGGTCTTTATCCGGGTTACACGGCAATATATTTATATATATATATATATATATATATATATATATATATATATTGTTATATATTTCTGGACACTAAGCGGGGTTAGAGAGGACTCGAACAGAAAATTTGAACATATGAATGAGACATTAAGCGGAGTGAAGGCTGAATCGAACGGAAGTTTGAGCAAATGAGCTAGAAAATAGACAACTCGACGAGGGAATTTTCTGATTTCAAAAATAGTTTAACAGTAAAAATGGGGGAGGTTGAAATGAGAGTTGAAAGGAATGAAAGGAGTATAAGTGGGATTCGGAGTAAATTGAACTGTAAATAACTTTGGATTATTATTTGTAAATAGTGGTTAATAAATATTGTATGATTGTTGTATTATTTTGTGATTTTATTGTATGGTATGTGAACGGTAAAGAGAATGAGAGTAAATTTAGGTATACGAGAAGAAGCACAGCTGAGCTAGCCAGGGAAGCTGCTGAAGAAAATAATTCGATGAAGCAGAATACGGGTAAGAAGTTTTTGTAAAATTTTTATATGTTTGAAAATAAATTTCTTTTTGAAAACTGGTGAGGTCCAGACCGACAAAGAGGCTTCCACGGCAATTTATGACGGCCCAACGTTGGGGCTCGAATGTTTTTTTTTACGCTGGCGAGGTCTTTATCCGGGTTACACGGCAATATATTTATATATATATATATATATATATATATATATATATATTGTTATATATTTCTGGACACTAAGCGGGGTTAGAGAGGACTCGAACAGAAAATTTGAACATATGAATGAGACATTAAGCGGAGTGAAGGCTGAATCGAACCGGAAGTTTGAGCAAATGAGCTAGAAAAAAGACAACTCGACGAGGGAATTTTCTGATTTCAAAAATAGTTTAACAGTAAAAATGGGGGAGGTTGAAATGAGAGTTGAAAGGAATGAAAGGAGTATAAGTGGGATTCGGAGTAAATTGGACAGCTAAAAACGGAAGTTAGAATTTTTGTGAGGAGCAGATCAATGGAAATATAACTGATGTGAGTGAGTCATGTAGAGACCAAATAGGCAGAGTTAAGAGAGAAGTAACGGGAATTAAACAAAATATAAGTGCTTTAACTGGGGACAGTCCAAGGTTGTTTGCGAGTAATATTTCAGTAGAACAACAAATGAAATTTTATGGAGATAAAAGGGTGAACCCACAGATTTTCATAAATAATATCCGGACATTAGTATGTAATTTATATGACGAACGAGCTAAATTAAATGTAGTAAAGGCTTTGTTGAAAGATAACGCTGAAGCCTGGTATAATTTGGTAGGGTCAGATATTGAGTCATATTTAGATTTTGAGGAAAAATTTCTCACACATTATTGGAGCGATCATAGGCAGGATCAGGTTAGGGATGATCTAATTGCAGGGAAATATAAGAGAGAATTTGGAGGATCCCGGGAACAATATGCGATTAGAAAATATAGCATCGCGAAGCAATTAAATCCACCTTTGACGGATCGTCAAATCATCAAATATTTGTCGAGACATTTCGAGAGTGAGGTTAAGCAACACGTTGCTCTACAGAACATAGTAAAAATGGAGACATTTTTGGAATACCTGCAAAGGTATGATGATGTAAGTTCGGGAAGACCTCGGGAGAGCAGGGACAGGAATATAAATTCAGTACGATTCGAGGGTAGAAGAGATAATGCGTATATTCAAAGGAGGACAAATTACAATTTTAGGAATAATTGGGGACCAAGGGGAAACTATTTCAGGAGTAACAGCAGCACGGGGGGAACTATTCCAAGTCCTGGGGTACAAAGGCAACATAATTCACCCGAGATCAATAGGACGTCGACGAATATGGATAATAGGGAGATATCTGAGGGACAGGACACGAACCGAAGGACGTATGCACAAGTTGTGGAAGGACAACCAGGACCTAGTGGAGAGACCAGAGCTAGGCAGGATTTCTAAAGAAGGACAAACCACTAGAAATTAAGATTTTTACGTATGAACATCCACGTGAATAGTGATAAGTGTAACATAATAGTAATAGGTTAGGTAATAGGGATAGTAATAGGTGTACATACAGAATTAATTTTGGGGTATTTGAATATAAAGAAAACAACAAATTTGTGTTGTTCTTTCTATTAAAATAGGGGGATAATATCGTGTAATTAAGGGGTCATTGGGTTATACAAGGGCACAAGTGAACTCATAGGAGGAGAGCCTTTGAATAAGGGAAGACAAATTTATTTAATTAGGGAGTTGGAATATTTTTAACAAATTAATTTTTTTTTAACTTAGGAAGTGTATATTAATGTAGGATCAATGTAATTTAGCCAAGGATAATGTAACATAATAATTGTATAAACATAGAGCAGAATAAATAATAATTGGGGTAAAATCTTTCTAACGTATTTAAAATTTGTAGTAAAGTGATTATATGAAAGTCTAAAAGCGTGGAACAGGTGTTAAAGCAACATTTCTGTTCTCAAACGTAAAATCCGACACGTTTAAACAGAATAACGAGGGGAGATAATAGTTCTTGGTAAACTTGGCAACAAACTTTAATGGGTTATTGGAAAAGAACAGCCGTTAGGATTAAGGTAGACGCGGTTTTGTGGTTAAAATATTGATTTCAATCTTGGAGGTGGTATAGTAAAGAGCCCAGAAAAGACCAAGACAGAATAAAAGTGTATTGAGCGCAAGAGGGATGCGTATACATAATTCAGGAGGCAGTATAGTTGGGAGACCTAAATAAAATCGATTATTTTAAGGATATGTAAAAACAAACACGCGTCTGTTAAAAAGTGGAAAAATGAAGCCAAGCAAGGTGATTGGTGTGAATTGTACAAGAAGGGCAGAGATCCAGCTGGTGGAAGCGTATGTGTGAAATAAAGCTATAGGTACAAGGGAGAAGAGAGATGTTTGTTCAAGTTGGAGGCGTTGACAAATAAAAATGTAGAAACTAAATTCGAACAACGGAGTGACAGTTTGAAGCGGTTTACCGAGTATTGTTATGATCGTTATAAACATTTACAAGAATCCGAGATACGCTAAAGCTTTTTCGCTGAAATGCAAGACGGTTAGAAAACAATTTTCTAGAATTGTAGGAGCGGGTATACAAGTGTACGTGCCAATTTAAAACATGAGGGGAGCGAATTTTACTTATAGAATCACTGGCAGAGAGGGGTCGGGGTCTCTTTTGCTCTTGCTTTTTCGTTCTGATTTCATCCAGCATTGGTGATAATAGTTAATGTCAAGTGAACTAGTGCAAGTTATTAAAATTTTATGTAGAAGCTAAAAGCATCTTTGTGGTAAAACTTTAAAGTGGTACGTTAGTACAAAGCTTGTTAAGTTTGGTATTGGAATGCACGAAAATGAGTGGAAATTGTAAACAGCGGTATGCATGTCGGACATGGTAATTGGACCAGGGAGTTAACTGAAGGACTGGGTAGCTACTAGACGGCAGCATCTTCAAGTAGCTAAATGGGGAGCACACTTAGAAGATTAAAACCAGGTAGGCGATAGAATAGAACATTGAGTGGTGAATATTTTTATGGTGTTTTTGGTTATTTGGATTTGAATTTGATGTGTTTTATTATTATTTGATATTTTATGAACAGACATTTATGGGACTTTAAAAGAAAATTGATCTTTTAAAATAATTAATGAGTTTACAGATAACCAAATGTTGTAAAGTATAGACGGCTTATTGATATTTGCTAGTGCAGGAAATTTATAGGCACAGTTGTAGAGTTTTATTATGAGCTCATGCTAAGACAAAAGGGTAACGTAATGGATGAGGAACGCCCTCTTACTTTAGATCAAAATATATGTGTTTAAAAGGTTATCAATTTACATGATTATTATTATAAAATTATTGAACTTTATGGATGTACCTAAAGGAATGGTGTTTTAAAATGTATCTAATGTAAATAGAGTATGATATATTTGGTCAATTGAGTTATTTTGAGTGTGTGATTGGGATGAATGTCTATTTAGGTTTCAGCATGAGGATATGGACAGGAGGTTCTGGATGTAACAGGTAGGTGTCAATATTAATTTAGGAAATTAGGTAAGAGGAATTATTAGGAGCAGCCGAGGGCAAGAGTTGAGCTAAAAAAACACCACGGAATTATATGCAGCCCAACAGTGGGGCATGATTCCAGAGACGTTCCAGAGTTACCTCACATAATTATATATATATAAACCAGCGTAAGTGGTACAAAGAGTACAACAAACCCGTATTTCTTCGGTATGTATATTTTTACTTTCACACTTGAATGTACTCTTGGTGTTTTGTTGTTAGGTTAAAATAAAAAGTACAAAGTATGCAAAGTGAAAGTGTACGTGTTTTACCTGCAGGGTTACATTGTATTGACGCATTTTCAAATTGAAGAAGTGCCTAGGATACCACCGCAACGCACATTTAAAAACAGCCTTCACGAACACTAATGAAAATTCATAGGAAACCGATCTTTTGCATTGAACGTATTAAATTAATATACGGCAGGAGCTAAAATATTATACATTTGTAGAGATAATGCCATTTTGTATGCACTAAATTTTAAGTATGTCAATTTGTTGACTAATAATTGATTTTTTATTTTTAACCCATAGTGCTAAGTAAAATCATAGAATAATTATTCTATGGTAAAATTAAAAACAATCTCAAGCTAAGGACCGAACCTGTTTCTTTGGCAACCAATTATTTTGCAAATTTGCATAAAACATAAATGTTGACGTCTAAATTTAATTACCTCGGAAATAAACCCTACTATTTCAACTTCTAAGTATTAAATTAGCACCCGAAAACATAAAAATATAGTTTTAGGAGTGCCTGCCAAACAACCTATTGTTCAGAAAGAACCAAGCGGTTCGAAACGATAGACAAACAAAAACAAAACTCATGCTGTAGTTAATTAGGATTTTGTTGAAGTGTTGGTGTCTGACATGGGTCCTTAAAAAGAATTTAATATATGCAAATGTGAGGTATTCGGTCTTCAAAGCAGACAAAAGCATTCCGCCTTTTGGCAGGCGTAGTATTAAATTTGGGTAGGTGGATCCATTCCAGAGAAAACTGCCTTAAGGCAAATACGGTCTAATATTATTTAATTATAAGGTCTAATCATTTTAACTAACTTTAAAGTATGGGCGTTGCGTTACTGAATAGATTGAAATACGTTATTGTTGTAGTAAAGCAAGGTTATTATAACATAATAAAAAGAAACAATTCTTGTGAGAGTTCATGTCATCGCCAAACATTGCAAGGTCAGATGTTAAGATGGTATTCTTGTTGGGTAAATTGTATTTTGTTTGTGTTTATTTATGATACTTTAATTCATTTACTGCCGTGGAATAATGTATTTATTGCTAGTAGTAAATAAATATTTTTTTGTCATCAGCCAGTTGGCTAAATCTATGCAATTTTCCAAGTTTCTCTATTATGCGCAAATTTGCTGCATGTCCATTTGTCCAACATATCTGTCAAAACTACATCGGTATAATTTTTGTAAGGTATTCAACCGTTGCCTATCTACGCAATACTTCACATATTGTTTTTTCTTACGTTATAAATGACACCACTTTTGAATGTCGTATTCCGAAGTTAATCATATTTTGACATGTCGTTTGGGGTACTTAGTGGAGTAGAATCTAAAATTTCGATGTCAAGAACCCTGTGCTATCTTGGGGATCGGAAAACCCTCGAAATGTTAAGATTTTTTCAGTTTTTCGCTTATAATTTCTAAATCATGCAGTTTTAGCGGAATAACTACATCTATTTACAATGTTGAACAGCAATAAATCTTCTTCAAATTTCGCTGGTGAAAAGTATTTTTTGACAGAGTATTTACCGAGATACAGTGGTTCAAAAATACAACAAATTTTTCAATACTTCTAGATTTCTAGAAACGGCAAGAACACCTCGCATTCACCCCTCTTCTCATTCCAAATACATGAATTCTACACTCACAGTAGACTTTTCTGGAGAGGGGTTAGAAGTATCACCTACAAGGTACCTCACTTCATAATTTGGAAAATACAAGATTTTGCAGTATCTGAGGTTTCAACTTCAATCTGTTTTTGTGTAGATAAATTGCATTAATTACCTTAAAACTGAAGTCCAATCCTGAAAGAAATAATGGTACTTAAAAAGAAAACACTATTTGATGTATCAAAATAGATTTAAGAAAACGTAATCGACTCAAACTTAAATAATGAATATATTTGAAGAAAGTGCAAAAGTTTACAACAAAGGTGGGTACATAAAAATACACAAAATATATACGATACATACAAAACGATAACCTAAATTGAATAAAACATCATTAACTTAACAAAACATCATTCATCTCAAGAATAAAATGTCATTTACCTAACACATTGAAAATCATTTATAAAAATAAATATCAGGGGTCCATACGCCTTGACCTCTTTGACACTGATGGCATGTGGTAGTCGGTGTTGTAATTGCTTTCTTCCTTTTCGTATGCGATGTCAATGCAATTCTTGCAAGATGGTAGAGCACCGGAATCCTACTTTTTTGCAGCTGCAGGCCCCCGTGCTTCATGATGTTTTATTCAATTAGGTTAATGTTTTATATGTATCGTAGATATTTTGTGATTTATTATATACCTTTGTTGTTTAATTTTGTACTTACTTCAAATATTTTCACGATTCATATTTTTGGGACATTTTACTTAAACTTTCCATGCCATGCAGCAACACGCAAGATTATGTTTTTTTAAATATATTTTGTTGTATAAAACGGTGATATTGATTCTTAAAGTATCATTATTTCATTGAGGATCGAACGTCAGTCTTTAGGATCCTTAATAAAAGTTATCTATACAAAAACAGGTTGAAGTTGAAGCTATAGAGGTTGAAACATGATAGTACTCGATACTGCAAACTCTTGTATTTTTCAAATTATGACATTAGGCATGTTGTCAGCGGTCCTTTTACCCCCTCCCTGAAGTTGTCATACAATCTAGAATTTACACATTTTAGGAATAGGAAGGTGGAGTGTATGTATATCTTGAGAGGAGCGATGGTCGGAAAGCGGGGGCGGGGGTGCCCTTAATGTTTCTACGTGTTGAAATTTAGAGACACTTGACATAATTTACACATAGTAGAAATGTTGAAAAATGAAAGTTATAAGGTAAAAATCTGCAATTTTCCGCTAGTCTTGAAATTTTGAAAAATTTGTTGTACTTTGAATCAGTGTTTCTCGGTAACTATTTGGTCAAAAAAAACTTTTTGCCAGTGAAATTTGAAGGAGATTTATTCGCTTCGGCTTTGTAAATAGGTGTATTTCATTAAAAACGTATGGTTTAAAATTTATAAGCAAAAAACTGAAGAAGTTCGAACATTTTGAAGTTTTTCGGCTTCCTTCAAGTTAGCGCAGGGTTCTCGATGTCATAAACTCAGATTCTACAGCACAGAGTACACACATACGACTTACCAGAATGTCATTAACTTCGGAATATTCTTCAGATATCTCCCTATATTTATTACCTGCTGGACTATTAGTGATTGTCGATCAATCGAACACTTCTATGTACTATATTTCCCTAAATTGATCTTTTTCACCAATTCGTTTTAGTACGTCTTTATTTGTTATCTTGTATGCCCAGTTAATTTTCAACATTTTTCTATAGCACCACATTTCAAGAGTTTCTAATCTTTTTCTCCTGTTTGTCTTATAATTCATATTTTTTCACATCCACTCAATGCTACACTTCATACGAATGTTGTAAAAATTCTTTTCTTATATTTGAGTTAATGTTTGGTGTAGACAAATTATATTTGTAGAAGAACTTTTCCATCGCAATTCTGCATTTTTATTACTTTTACCCGTCTCATGCTTTGTAATTCTACCTACTAAATAACAAAATTCTTCGACTTCAACAAATATGTCGTGTCGTAGTTGTACCTTCAATACGACAATTTTGTTATCTTTTTGTTTCATTAATTTAATTTAATTTTTATTTAGTGTCATGTTGTATCTCTCCCTTAAAACTGTATTCGTGCTAGTTATCATGTTTTCTATTTCGATTATGTTATTGATTTGTTATGCCTTTTGGCCGCATCAAGTTTCATTTTGATGTTAGAATTAGGGTATTTTTGAATCCAGCAAGGGAAAGCTTTTTCCCATCCTAAATTTAATTAAGTGCTTACATGTAAACATTTAATTATAGTTTCCCACGAACCGGAGAACAATAACCCTCTAATTTATCTAATGTATTCGTACTAAGTACGCATTTCTCGTGGAAAGAAATATCGTGTGGTCAGGCGGCTAGCCATGAGAAGTGTTGTATGGGGAGGATATGAGGCGTCGCCGTGGATCATCTTTGAACATAGCTGCTGTATTTTCTTGTTTGATGCAGTTCGGTCACCTTCTATTTTTTACAGTTATATACCCTATTTCTCCGATATTCAGTGGTATGTGAAGGGGAAGGCGTCGCCGTGGATCAATGTAGTAAGCGTAAGACTACGGATCCCAAGGTCCCGGGTTCAAATCCCGACACGGCCGACTGCTTGAAAAATGGCAGGTGAGCATTTATCACAAAAATTACGCCCTCGTTCGGATGAGAGGTTAAATGGAGGTCCCGTGTGTGAGTGTTGTCACGCACGTTAAAGATCCCTATCTTGCCTGGAACGGCAAGGGTTCGGCAAAATTCTAAATTTCCAGGCAACAAAAAACTCGCCTCCTGGCCAATGCAGTACCTACAGGTGGAGCATTGGAAATGTAAATGAACTGTATGGGGAGGATACCAACAAGCTTCCGGGAAGGACGTATTTTAGAGCAAGAGACTTAATTGCCGGATATCGTAATGATTAAACGCGGGTGCTCGTTAATTTTAGGCGAAGTGTTCCTTTCGTATTCTTGTACATTTCCCTTTTACCTAATAAACTATCTTGTGTTCGCCGTCAGGATTTGGTTCAACATAGAAGAAACTAACCCCACGCCACCCTAATCCCTTGAAGACTAGCGAAGGTTGTTTTTGGTCTTAGCGAATAAGCAGATAAAACCCTGGCTTATTTTTAACTGGTTAGCTGTACCTGTGACGAAAATAATTGCAACCATATTTGTGGTGTAATTAATTACGCATAGGCTTATGCAGTGATTGTCTTCGTAGATAACACGTAATAGGCTAAATCCATAAACCTTAGCATTGGTATTTTTCGTATTGCATGTTTACACCAGTATTGACTTGTTCTTTGATTTTCCTAGTTGCTTGCTTCAAGTACAAATTGAAAAGTAAAGAAAATAAAGAACCTTTCTGACACCTATCTTTACATTTACCTTCTTCTCTTCTTCTCTTTTATACTGTGATTGTAGCTATTTTCAATTACATTTTTGTCTCTATATTTCAAACCTATCTTTTACAATATCTATAACGTCTTATTCTGTTGAGTGTCATTAGATGTTTTCCTAAATCTGAAATTTTAGACATAATACTTCTCTGTTGCACTCTTATTTTTTAATTTTCTTTTTTTAATTCATTTCCTACTTTTCTTTCGGTTCGTCTGTGAAGAACGCAAGTTAATTGTTACATGCGACGTTCAACTAATTGTTCTATAATCCTCAGATCTTTCTGCCTGTTTTAGCTTTTTTTGGTAATCGTTACAAGATTTCGTAAAATCTGACTGTATTTCTCGTGTTTCATACCGTTCAAACTACCTTAACTTTTTTCGGGATTTAAATCGAGGCATCAAGCATTATTATCAAATGATGGTGTAGCTTTCTCAGTATTGAGCAAATTGTATTTTTTGTGGAAACTGCGAGTAACTGTTTTTTGTTATGTTTGTTATAAATAAATGTATAATTGATGCACATCTTTTACAAAATTTTGCCGTATGTTTAGAAAAGCTTTTAATTCTTGATGATTCCTCATATTGTATAAACGCAGAAAAAATTTAACTCGCTGCTTTTCCCAAAAATTAACTTTTGTAATATTCATAAAGAACTCTGTGAAAATGCATATACAATTAGGCCGTATTTATCTACTTGCCGATTTAATTAAAAATGCTGTGAATTTTATACGAACGAAAAAATAGGTTAAACGATTAAACATTTTAAGAGATTAACAACTTCGACTATAGTTCAAAAGTAGAAAAATTTATTACCATTTAGGCCATGCGCATCACTTGCAAATTCGTTAATAATACCGTTGATAATAAACTTGGCAAAGGAATCGAAGTGCTTGCTTAGAATATCAATTAATGTACAATAAATTTTAACTGTTGTGGTGCATTATATTTCCGCATAAAGGAAGATTTGTGTTCTATTTACTTACAGAAGAACGAGCACTTTATTTAATTGCTTTTATTTGATTTACAATTGAATTTATTTCTGTTAAATTGATGTAATTAAGTTAATTGATTTTTAACTTTGATATTATATGTTCAATAAATTATACATTCTATTTTATGCTCTGCAGTCAATTTTAATCTTTCCCCATCTCATTGGAATGTATATATATATATATATATATATATATATATATATATTGCTGTGATTTACTCCTTTGAATGCGGAACTGGGTCCTTTCAACACAAAATTCTAGTCCCACCGATTGGGCGTCATAAACTGCTGTGATCCTGGTTTCGCTTCAGCTGCTCACCTAATTTTATAAACCTCCTCATTCATAAAATTAAACAACACATTCCTACCACAAACATCAACGTTAACTCTATTTACATCAATATTCAGAATACATTAAATTTTCAAATTAAATTTCAGCATAAAATTCAGTTTTAAAAGGATTTCAAGATCAATTTTATTATCACTTTAACGTGCATCCAGAATTAAAGTCCTTGTTGGATGCCTACTAATTAATATAACAATATAAGCAGACCGGAGTCTGAGTATAAAGGAGCATCTACCACCCTTTACGTTAATTAACCAGGTTCGTCTAATTGAGCTCAAAGACATACCCAAAGTTTCATCATAATTCAGAACATCAATACTAAATACCCTTTCTACTTAAACAAGCAAATTTCATCTTAAAATTAAAATTTTATGGTTAGTACAATTTCACTAATGTCCATTTAAAGTAAATCAATTATAAAGTTATTCAACACACACAAAATGTCAAACAAAATAGTATAATTTACCTGAAGGTTACTGTCCTCGTAGCTTCAATGTACATCGTCCCTTTAGTTAATCACACCATTCCAACAGGATTATATTTACGGCTTCTAATTCTCAACGCTTTTAAAATTTTCTCCATCACCATTTATTTAAAGTTGTTTCTGGGCTTTTCCGGAACTCATCTGTGTATATCTGACCCTGGTTTTGTGGATCCAGACACGTATTTGAACCATTTAATTATTAACACCCCCGAAAAATAACAAAGAAATTCATACTTCTTTCACCAATATACGCCAAAACTGCCTACTTTTGTGTATACATTTGTCGTTGTAAATTTTGCTAATTGGTACAGTGATACTAACTTTTATTACTTTGTATCTAAGTGCACTGAAGTACATTCATGTTAGCACGTAAATAACAAACTATTTTGAATCACTAAAATATACGAGCAAAATTTTAAATTATTTTATCAAACTAAAATGCACTGTTTAACATCTTGAATCAAGTCGCGGATGTAAGAGCTTTTAACGCATCGAATAGTCAAAAGTCTAAGAGACCTAAATTCATATTACCACCTCTATATATAGCGAATAGCCGGCACGTCGCTTTTGTCCTCAAAACAGACAATTCTTAAGAATTTCTCATTCTATGTTCCCAGTCCGTCGCTCGCGCGTCGGTTTTTACGAAATTTTCACTCGCCCCATTTAAATCTCAGAAACTCTCACACGGCACTCAAACATGTCCGAGAAAAACTAATTAATTTTGTACAGAAATTGTTGTTTCTACCTCTGATATTTGCATCCTATTTTCAACCAATTGTGACCCTCGTGACGTTGCTTAAATCACGCCTTTTACTATATGTGTCTTTGCTTGACGCATTTTCTCTTTCCTTTTCTAACCTGTTCGTATTGGTGCAAATTGATATTCTTTATTATCGATTATATTTTAGTCCATGTGGACTATCTGGGTTTAATAACCCCGTATCGCACCTTCTCGTGAATATTAAGCCCCGGTTTCTCCAAGATTCTTTGAAACCATTTGTTATCTACACAATTTTCGCCGTACGTGATATTTAAACTACGCAGGTGTTCAAAATAATATTAATTCTCAGAGCTTTTTAAATAAACCCTGTTTTGTATTTCGTGCTAAAGCATCTGACCGTTTCCAATATCCTTAGAATCGACATGTTTATCTAAATAAATTAAACTGAAATTGCCTTTTAAAATACGCAGATGTGTTCAAACATCCTACTTCTAACTAACACTTCTAGGATTTGCATTTTATTGGGTTTTTACAAGTTTCTATAGATATTATCTGTTACTAACGATTCAATTAACTTCAATTAAAATTGACTTCTATCCTTTCATTTTTAGCGAATACAAGTTAAATATTAATTATTATGTGTACACTTTGTTTTACTACCGGTTACTTAAAATAGAGTTAATTAAGATAAATTTTGCACGTAATTTCCATTTGTTTAGGAATAATTACATTACACGCAGAGCTTTTTAATACTGCTTCTTTTGATATAAAGCGTCTTGTACATGATTTAAATCTCTTATGTTTAATGAAACTAATAAATTTTTATGCTTCACGGTTTTAATAACGCGTATTATCTAATAATATTCCTTATACACGGTGATTAAAATTATTTGATGTGATTATTTAATTTTTTTACCCTGGTCTAAATATGAGTAATATATATATATATATATATATATATATATATATATATATTACATTAATACACATATAGTTGGTGGCTGTGGTGTTAGACGCCAGTGAAATGTAAGTGTGTGCTCCACGTCAAAGACTCCAGTGAAATAAAAATAGGGCGCAAGTGTTATATTACCTGCTCCCCTACTGTACCAACGACTTACTTGAGGTTCAATGCAAAGGAGATCGCGAGTTTGAGCATGGGTTGCCTATGGTGACTCAAAATTGCAGAAGAAAAATTGTGCAACTCCACCTTTAAGCATAAATAAAATTAATTTGACTTAAGAAACGCGCAGAAACTCTGTAACAATTAACCCACGATCTACAAATAAATTATCAAAAATGTACCACAAATATTTTCAAAATCAGTCTGAAAAATAACCAACTAGAACATGTTGTCAGCGTTGACTCTGAAAAGAATTCTTTTTAAATATAAATAAAAGATGAATCCAATTAAACATTATAATAATTGTCAGAGTTCTTATTTACAAATTAACAATTTAATTAATCAAGTTCACTCCTTGATTCTTAGATCAAAGTCCATTAAAAATTTACTATCACTTTAAAATTATAATCATATTGTTTCGAATAAAAGGTCAAACATCAGTACTGCTATCTGTTCACATTTGTTCACTTTCTCAAAAATGTGTTAACCAAGAAACAAATACCTTATATAGAATTATTGATATAAAGACTTATACTAATCCACGTTCTTCACCAAATACAATCATCTGTGTTTTCTCCTAATAATAATTATCCTTGTTTTCTCTTAATAATAACTCTCCTTGTTTGCGCTGAAAAAGCTTATTTGGAATGACCCAAATTATATTTTATACCAACCACTAATGAAACCCGGCTTCTTCACATGTCTGTCAGCACTTTTATTATATATTTAATGGGGAACCGCTGTACCCTTCTACCAAAATGGCTACAAATATTTGTGTATGTTATGACGCCGCTTCCACGACCAGTGCGCACGCGTCTCTATGTGCACATCTACACGCGGCATTCAATTGCTATCAACAGAGACTTTGATAGATTTGGACTTCAAATAACACAGAATGATTTTCTAATGAAACTTAAAAGAAATAATCTTTAGGTTCATATGGTCAATAATAAACAAATGCTATAAAGGAGCTACATTTAAATATTATTTTAAAAAATGGAAATATATAAGGAGAAGGTAAAATCTAGACATATTAATTTCTCAGAAAATTAAATACGTTACACCATCTTAGTAAGAAAGTTGAAAACCAAACTTGATCAAAGAAAATAGTATCGAATGGCATACAGAGTGTTGAGGAAAAGGTTCACTCTGATGGGTCGTCGGTGTGAATTGTGTTGACTAATGAGTGGTTTTATTGAACGAGATATGCTGTATGATTTTACGTTTATTTGTATGTTCACTAAGTTATTTGATCTTTTTGCTTAAATTTCAAATTGTTCCTTGAAATTTAACTTTCCGTTATTTGGTTGTATGTATATGATGTTCATTGTTTCTTCTACCTTTTCTAGAGTGTTTTTTCTTTTATTGGGTGCGTTGCGTAATTAGTCTGTTTTCTTTTTTTGTTTGAGTTAACTTGCTATTTATAATTAGTTGTTTTATCCCACGTAGAATTTGGAGCACGAATTACATTTGATTTTAGATGTGCCGTTGTTTTGAAATTCAATTATATCTTTTAGATAAACTTTCAGTTCTTAGTTTAGAAGGTAATTTTCAATTTCATTTTTTTAACAGACTCGTTATCTGTCGTAATGCCGCACTGCGTAGTCTACCTGCGACCAGAATAATACAGCCATACGCACGTAAGAGAAGCATCGTACACAGAAGAGAAGATAATTGGTCGACACCTTGTGGACTTGATTGACAGATTACAAGAGTTTGCATTTAAGAGTTTTATTAAACTTACAATGGAACGTTCTAGAAGTTATTTGCATAATTCTAGTACGTTCCAGAATTAAAGAATTATGTATATAAATTGCCGCCATGTGCCTTAGTTTAGTTCTAATTCAAACTTTTATTATAATACTAGCTATATAAACATGATATATAAAAAAATAGTAGTAACATACTATGTAAAAGTGTCCTATGTGATATAAATTATTGTAGTGATCGATATAAATTAGTAATTAGTGATTGGATAATAATTATCAAGATAGTTTTTAAGAAATTAGTATGTGTACTGTTAGCTGGAAATAAATTGTCGTCAGTGCTTTACAATTTCACTGTAGCTACGAGTAGGTGAAAAGGCTAGTGTAATCAGTTGTTATTGTAAAATAGTTTTCGTTACACTGGTGTCAACTGTGTGGGATAGTAGTGAAAAAACGATTTTTTTTAATCCAGTAACTGGTATTCAACAATAGAAAATGGACAGCAAAATCTTTTCTTTCTTAAAGGAGTTCAAGTTAAGTGTTGCAGAGAGCTTGGCTGGTAACTCTGCGGAATTTATGGAAAAATTAAATGAAAATTCATTAAAATTACAGAAAAATTTTAAAGAAAAATTAGAAGAATGCCCAAAGAAACATGATCAAAACTTTCGGAGCCTGGCAACGAAATTAGAAGAAAATTTCACGAAATTGAATGAAAATACAGAAAAACTTAACCAGAACGCAGCGAAGTTAGAAGAAAGTAACGCAAGCTTTACAGAAAAACTACAAGAAACCGCCGCAAATATTACGAGAAAATTAGATCGGTACGCGAAAGCGTTGAACAATGTAAAGAAGAGTTTATACGTGAAGCTATAAAATGCACCAAAGCGGTTGAACAATTAAAAGAGGAGTTTTTAAAAGAAACTATAATATTCCGCTGAAAAGCTGGAAGCCAAAATTTTAAGGTGGCTTACAGACACTGGAAGTAAAGTTTTCTGTAAACTTCCGATAAATATAAGTAAAGGTGCTGTTGATGGAAGAAATGATTAATTTTCTAACTTTATAAACGCCAGAGTACTCGCTTCCGGTGATACAGGAGCACTCCCCAGAATTTAGGGACTTAGGGAACCGAAACGACGTCAAGGTTTAGAATAAAACTGCCCATTACACTTTGAGGTGGCAAAGCAAGCGAAGCATTTAATCTTTGACAAGGTAGGACGCTCTGGAGCGTAGTCAATAGAGCGTGAAGGAAGTGATACTACGGGTATTGCGTGAACAGTAGTTGGAGAAAAAGGGGTGTCGGATTTAGGCGCAGGCACAACCGACTCACAACGACTCAGAAAGAACATGAGGAGCAGAAAATTAATAACGGGGATAGACGGAACGGCGCGAAAGTTGATCTGCACAGATTCTGCCCCGAAAATGGTCGTCTGCCTCGAGATGGTAAAATGTGACTTTATTGGTCGTACTACGGCGATTAACGACGGTTGGCAGGCTATACAGTTGCGGACCGATCAGGTCAATTGACAAAGATCTAGGTGTTCTGGGTTGAAAACCCAGAGAAGAACGCCCATCTTGGCAGAATAGTAAGTTCCTTGAAGGTATAGAATGCAATCTTGGTGCAATCCTTCAAGAATGGAGATGGATCTGTGAATACGCTTCTGGTGCTGATTCTTAAAAACCGTGTATATGAAGTTTTAGGATATTCACATAATAGGACCTCGGAATTACACATTGGCGTTAAGAAGCCTTTGGAGAGAGTTGAGCAAGATTTTACTAGGTAGCTGCAAGGACGAAATTAAAGAGTGGTGCCGCAAGTGTCAGCTGTCTGCACCATTGGGAAACCGTAAGGCTTCAATGAGGCAAGTCCCTTTGAGGAAGTAGAAATCAATATTGCCGGTCCATTCCCCTAGACCGACTCCGAGAATAAGTACGTCTTGGTGGCTGTAGACCACTTTACCTAGTAGACTGAAGCATATGCTATACCAAACCAAAAAGCTGCAACCGTCGTTGAAGTGCTAGTAAAGGAGCTGTTCTACCGTATGGAGTTCCTATGGAGTTGAACACCGATCAGAGCAAAAATTTTGACCCAACGTTATTCCAAGAAGTTTGTCGGTTGCTGGGGATGAAAAATACTCGAACAACACTATTGCACCCACAATTGGATGGTATGTTCGAGTGCATGAAACGCACCTTGGGCAAAAACTTTTCCAAAGTGCTCTCCAAACATCATAGAGGCTGGGATTATATTTACATATGTTTTTATTGGTCAATTGATCTTCAGTTCATGAGAGCACTGGATAGGCACGTGCGTGTACTACGCTGGGACGCGAAATATATCCACCTTATGACCTTCAGTTTGAGTGTAGGCCCGGAGATGGCATCATAGGCGAGAGCTACGTCGAGAAGCTCAAGCGAAAAATGCATGATATCCATGGAGACGTTAGAAATAATATCCAGAACGCAAGCGATCGGATGAAGACGAGATATGACACCAAGGCGCAGGAGTTTGTTTTTCAAGACGGTGACCGCGTCTGGCTATACAATCCCAGACAGAGGCGTGAACTGTCGCCAAAGTTACAAAGACGTTGAGATGGCCGATGCGAAGTTATAAAAAGGATCAAAGACATGGTTTATCAGTGAAGAACAGTAGTGGTGCACGTTATCCGGTTAGCACCCTACGAAGAACGGCAAGCAATGAGACGAACACACAATTACGCTCATGAGGATTAACAAAAATCTAGACTGAGCTATGATTGGTTAATGCCTCTGTACAGCGGCACAGAGAAAGGGGACGTATTCGATGTGCTATCGGAATACCCCCTGGCACACTGCGTAGCGGCGGACCTTATATGTCCCGAGGAATTGTTCGGGTGTTTAAAAATAAATTTGGTGGTCTAGATCAACTTCGCCGACGACGACCAGAGGTTGGAAAGGCCATACGGCTAAAGGAACGACATCATGGTATCTGTTACTGGTGACTAAGCAAATGTCTTTTGGTAAATCGAAATACCAGGATCTGTGAAAGGCGTTAGTGGACCTCAAAACTCAGATGATCAAACTTGGTCATACCCAAGATCGGTTGTCGACTCGATGGGTAGGACTGAAGGGTATTACGAAATAAGCTCAAGTTACTGTTTCAGAAAGCCGGAGTCTAGATCTTGGTGTGTGGTTACAATCCCAATGGTACAGCGTCTGCTATGAAGAGTGTTGATTGCTACTTGTATCAACATGGAAACTGTAGAAATGATTCCGATTGTCCTTGCCGCCACAGGAACTTCCAACGTCCGGGTCACCGAGTGTTCTGGGACAGAACATCTTTAAGAGGGAGACAGAGTGGCACCACGCCGCTTAGCCTATCCGCAACCAGAATAATACAGCTGAACGTAAAATACGTGCACAAAAGATAATGGTAGACACTATATATAGCTTGACATCTTCAGACGTATTTGATTGGCAGGTTACAAGACTTTGCATAAGGGCTTTATTAAACTTACAATGGAATTTTCTATTCCAGTACCTTCCAGAATTATAGAATTATGTATATAAATTGCCGTCATGAGCATCACTTCAAGTCTAATTTAAACTTTGATTATAAACTAGCTTTAAAGTCGTGATATGACATAAATTAGTGGCAACATACTATTTAAAATAAATTGTTCTATGTGATATAGATTATTGTAGTGATCGATTTAAATTAATAATTACTGCTTGGATAGTTAATATAGTACTTCGATATAAATTAATTATATTGCTTGGATAATAATTAAGAAGATATCATTGCAGCTTTTAAGAAGTTATCATTTGTACTGTTAGCAATTAACTGGAAATAAATTCTCGTGCGTGTTTTAAAATTTCAGTTAAATACGAATAGAGTTGAAAAAGCTTGTTATTGATAAAAGGGTTTTCTTTGCATCATGTTTCGGATCCTGGTTATGGTGGTGCATTTTGTGATGGCGAATTGTCGTGGCAGCCTAATTATATTTTTTATTTGTTTATGTATTTTTGAATTAAACCGGTTATATATTCATTGGTTGAATGGTTCTGTATTCTCTGTTGTATCTACTCTTGATTAGATACGCTGTTTCCGTTTATTTATTTATGAAGAAGGGTACCAAACAGGACTATCAGCTCCCAACACAGGTTCCACTAAATTACATTGCTGCATAAGAATAAAGAAACAAGAATTAACAAAAAATATATAGGCAATTATAACAATAAAAATGAAGAATAATAAGGTACATAATAACGGTAATGCTACATAATATAGCCTATATCGAATAAGGATATCTACATATAAGAGTTACTTTAGAAAATATCTAAATTTCAAAAACCCTCAAGTGAAAATATCTAAATCACTACAAAATTCGTTATGGTTACGCATAATTGTTATAAGAGGAGAGTTCATAAAGTCATGCGTCACACGTTGATATACTTGTGCTGTATCGGGTGTGAAGATGTGAACTCATGACACGTTCGCTGGTTGTGGGTTTCCTGGAAATATTAAAGTATATTGCGCTTTGGTTTGTTTTTTTTGTTGTTCCGAAATCGAGGTGTTTCATATTGTTATTGTTTTTTTCCATGACAAACTTTATGTTTCTGTAGTATTATTTAATTTGTCGATCCATCCGGCATATTATTGTAGCGCCGTTCGGCCTAGCGTAATTACATTAGAACGCAGGCTGTAAAATGCGGTAACAAAACTACGATAGCTAATTAGGAGAGAAAAGTGGACTGTATATAGATTAAATAATAATTTAACAAACAACATAATTAATGGTTTTAATAAGTTCAAGCATTTACTAAAAGCACTCACCTGGTGTTCATGAAGCCGTGGTAACGAAATAAACGATGTAACATCTACTCTGCTTTTTGCGGGTATAGCGAAGCACATTTATCAATAGCGGTTCTAAAGAAAAGCGGTTCGTCAAATCAATTTGTCGTACGTAGAACATGCAAAACAGCGATGCGGTCAGTTCGAACGAGAAATCGATACTCTTTTGCTTCGTGGATTTTCCAGTCACTGCACTGTTTGCACGTGCGCAATAACACAGAGTTTTATCATTCGCGGCACTTGTTGGTGTGTACTTGTAGTAAACATGGAAATTTACTCTAACAAATTTAAATATCCCTAGACGGACGTAAATAATCAACAAACTCAATAGAAAATAAATGTAGCTATACATTATTTACACTATAAACGGAACATACCGCCCACCAAAATGCAAGACATTTTAAAGAAAAAATAATTATAAGGCGTGATGTAGGGGGGGGGGGCGAAATGACCAAGCGAAAAAGAAAAAAAGGGTCTACAAAAAACAAAGAAAAAAATACTTTTTTTTTACATTAAGGGCAAAGGGCAGAGCTTTGACACAGGACGCTTTAGCTCGTCATGAGCGGTTTTAAGTGTGACCACCCTAACAACACCATCTGTCCCAGGATGTACAGCCACAACACGGCCGAGGGACCAACGAAGGGGAGGAACATTAGCGACCTTAATTAGTACTAAGGTGCCCAAATCAACTTGAGGAGACGGGGTGTGCCACTTTGAGCTCTGTTGTAGCGAGTGTAAGTACTCTTTGGACCAACGGGACTAAAAATCTTGTTGAATTCGCTGGAGCAATTGCCAGCGAGAGAGGCGGTTAAGCGGTAGGTGAAAAAGTGGGGGCTCCGGGATGGCGGTTAAAGGGGCCAAAGTAAAAAATGACCGGGTGTAAGACAGTTCAAATCATTGGGGTCCGTGCTCAAAGGTGTGAGGGGACGTGAGTTCAAGATGGACTCAATTTGGATAAAGACAGTGGTTAATTCTTCAAAAGTTAACCCTTGCTCGCCAATAGTCCGTAGTAGCAGTGTCTTAACATATTTCACTACCGCTTCTCAGAAGCCACCAAAATGAGGTGAAGCTGGCGGTATAAAATGCCACGAGATATGGTCCTTGGAAGCAGCGAGCTTGGCGAGGTGAATCAACTGTTTATGAGCACCCACAAAATTTGTGCCACAATCACTATAGAGGTGATCATAGCGGCCACGCCTGGAAATAAATCGGCGCAGAGTCGCTAGAAAGGCGTCCGTTGACAAGTCAGATACGACTTCAAGGTGCAGCGCCTTGACAGCCATATAGATAAAAAGACAAATATGATTTTAAAACTTTAGCGCCCCGTAGTCGAGACAAAGTACTAGAAAAGGGACCAGCGAAGTCGACGCCCGAACACAAAAAAGGTTTGACTTGAGTAACTAGACATGAAGGCAAGTTGCCCATGGGAGGTTGCAATGCGACCGGATTGATCTTCCAGCACGTTAGACAGTGACTCAAAATACGACGGATAGATTGCCTTCCAGAAATTATCCAGAAGTGTTGACTGACGAGAAAATGGACCATCTGAGCACCCGCGTGGAAGTATTTTAAATGAACGTAAGTAACATACAGATCAGTGAATCGACTTTTGCTAGGTAACAAAGCGGTAAATTTACGGTCAGAGGACAAAGGCGCGTGAGCCAGGCGACCTCCGACGCGCAAGATTCCATTACGAATAAAAGGGGACAGCTTGCGAAAACTCTTTTTGAAAGGGGATCCAGAATGAATGGCTTCAAGCTCGATAGCAAAATAAGATTGTTGAGTATACACAAGCAAAGGGAGCAAAGCATTGTGCAACTCAGAAAATGACAAAGGTCCGGAGTACCTTTCGAGTGGGTGACGAAGATTATGACGAAAACGGAGAATCCAAGCAACAATGCGCGTAATAAATGGAAAGGAGGAGTGATTTTCTAGAATTGATTGAATCCAAGAGTATGTTACGACAGCGGATAAAACAATAGAGCGTTGTTCAGTGAGAACTTCAGGAATATCTGAAGATGGAATATATGGACTGTAGTTTTCGAAAGACCCACACAAGGTGGGTGAAGCCGTCTACCATAGAGAACATTGGCACAAGTCGGTAGGGAGTAAACCACGTGACCCGACATCGGAAGGATTCTCGGCGGAGGGGATGAGATGTTAAGAGGCGCGAGACGTGTTTTCCTGAATGTAAGCAATACGATTGGCGACGAGTCTTCCAACGCTGCGGCGGGGAACGAATTCACGAAAGTACTACCATCGAGTCAACCAACAGTAAATTTTATGAAAAGTAAGGTTCGAATCAAAAGTTTTGAGGACAAAGATTAATAATTTAGATGACAGTGTGGCGGCCAACAATTCGAGACAGGGTAAAGAGATTGTACGAAGGGGTGCGACTTTAGACTTAGCGCACACTAAGCGAACCTCAACGGCGGAAGGAGTGACAAAGCGAAAATAAACAACAGCACAATAACCACGTTCGGAAGCGTCAGCAAAGCAGTGAACTTCACACGTAGTAAACTGTGGCGGGATAAGCAAGCGGGGTAAAGCAAAATCCGAAAGAAGCGGCAACTCATGCAAGTATCTCTCCCACAAACGCAGGAGGTCAGGGGAGGGGGAGCATCCCAATCTATTTAACGACCATAAACGTTGAATTAAGTATTTTACCATAAAAGTGAGAGGATAAATGTCCCATGGGGTCGAAAATACGGGCTAAGTTAGAAAGTAAGTTGCGTTTGATACAGCAGGTACTTAGTGGCTGAACTAGAAAACAAAAATTATCTGAAGTGGGATTCCATTGAAGACCTAAAACTTTTAGGGGTTGCGTATCAGGATCCTCAAAGGAGCGGGGTTGCGCGAATTGCTGCCTAGCGGAAAGATCTTTTAACAATTCGGGATGGTTACTTGACCATTTACGAAGTTCGAAACCACCAAGTTTTAAAAGACCAGTTAGTTGATTACGTAGAGCGAGGGTTGATTCAATAGAATCTCCTCCAGTAGCAATGTCATCAATATAATTAATGTTTTTAATCAGTTCAAATGTTTACTAAAAGCACTCACCTGGTGTTCATGAAGCCGTGGTGACGAAACAAACGATGTAACATCTACTCTGCTTTTTGCGGGTGTAGCGAAGCATATTTATCAATAGCGGTTCTGAAGAAAAGCGGTTCGTCAAATTAATTTGTCCTACGTAGAACACGCAAAACAGCGATGCGGTCAGTTCGAACGACAAATCGATACTCTTTTGCTTCGTGGATTTTCCAGTCACTACACTTTGCACGTGCGGAATATCAGTTTTATCATTCGCGGCACTTGTTGGCGTGTACTTGTAGTAAATATGGAAATTTACTCTAACATATTTAAATATCCCGAGGCGGACGTAAATAATCAACAAACTCAATAGAAAATAAATGTAGCTGTAATTTATTTACACTATAAACGGAACACAGGCGAAGCGTCAAATACACCAAGGGATGACTGACGACTCCCCGCTGCGATTCACCTTTTGGGATTGACATGTACAATACTTTGCATTATTCCAGAAGTTATAAGAAATCTCCAGATAATAATTTACATAATTTCTGGTATGTTCTCGAATTAACTAGTGGAATTGAAATGTATATAACTTGTTGTCGTGAACATTGGAAGTTAGTGCTAATTGAAACTCTGACACGAGTTCTGATTGTAGCTTTGACTATAATACCGAGTGCTAATAATGTATAGCTTTAGTTTATAGCTTTAGAATATGAACATAAATTTACTCTGCTGTTGATATAAATTTGATATAAATTAATTATAGTGATTAGTGCTTCGTATATAAATTAATTGTAGTGCTTCGAGATTAAGTTAATTATAAGATAGAATCTTAGTGTTAAGAAGATTTTACTTTTACTGAAAATAAAGAACTGTTGTTATTGCAAATAGACGTTTTTGTTACATTATTGTTTGTGAACCTCCTCAATACATCGTCGACGTGTCTTATTCATTTAACTATTTTAAATATTCTTGAGATGTTTTGTAAGCGGTGTTCATCGAATTTCTGATAATATTGTTGATAGTTGTCTGTTTGCCCATTGCTAGTTCATCTTTTTGTTTATAAAGTTTATCGTTGAATCTGAAGTAATTCGATTGTAGTTTGATGTCAAGAATGTTGATCATTTTGTTCGCATTATTTGGGGTCTTCTTTTTGCACGTTCATTACCAATCAAAACCGGTCATGTAAAACAAACTTAACGAACAGGTCTCCGACGGAACCAACTATACTAATAGTATTCAATTAATTAGAGTATTTAGAACATTTTGTGAAAATTCTTAAGGAATTTGTGGCATGCAAGAATAGGTGCTTCTGCTTTACATTATTGTATGCATGTTCGCTAATAGATATTATTTACAATTTTTAGAAGAATGTAGTAGGTATATTGACTACTTCTGGTTGGTAATCGTTACCATGTAGATGGTATATATTTCCACACACGTATATTTTATGATAAGAATATACAATCGTTGCTAGGGCACGCGAGTATGCAAACAAACATCTGGTATTTACATTTAAAATAGTATTTATTGTTTAATCAAGAACGTACTTCTTGTTTATGAATATAGAATGTTAGTATACCAGAAAAATATTTTACAACATTTTATGGAGTAGTTTTTATTACAGCTCCTTATTTAATATATATTGATTACATTTTTCCTATACTGCCACTAAACTAATAACTTTTTAACGTATACATTTTTTCCTCATAGGAATAATCTATTTTGAGCACATACTACTGTAAATCTTCAAGGTTCTTAGTGTAGTAAAACAACTTGAACAAGTTTATTAATTACTTCTGTGAAGTTTATTGTAAAACATTGGTGAAGCAAGAATGCTCCGTGCTTAAAAATAGCTCGTATGTCTGAGGGCTGCTAATAAAATTTCGAGATTTGGCAACAGGGTAGGCATCAAATCAAATGCCTGCCAACTAAAAATTCATAAATTTTTACATTTGTGTTGTTTAACAAATACGACAAGAATGGGAAAATATTAAACAGGTGCATAAGAGCATAATTTTGGAATTAATAGTATTTAAAAAAACGTGCCATTTTTTGTTTTATTTTTTACTGAAAAGGAGTACATGTTACAGATAAAAATGACGTTATGTAACGAATTTCGATTTGCCTAGAAGGGACGGGAAACCCCTTAACACTTTTATAGGTTCAATGGCTAACTATACAGTGATGCAGGAGTGAGTTGTTCCTATGGAAAAACTGGTGAAAGTAATACAATATATACATGTAAATTGGCCGAAATAAAAACTACAATACAAGTAGCACTTACCTTGAAAGGTTTTAGTATGTAATAGCCGACACCTTATCTCGGTCTGCGCAGAAACAATCATTATCATCATCATCATCATCATTGACCTTACTCAAGATCGGTTTAACGCAGCTCTAACTTCTTTTCTATTCTGTGCTAATCTAAAAAGTTCTACATACCCTTCACAACCTAAATTTCTAATAATTTGACTAATATAGCTTGGTCTAGGTCTTCCTATAGTCTTCTATCTTTTTCCTATCTATCTGGCTGTACATAGATATTAGCAACCTGATGGTTGTTAAAGAACTCCAACATGTTTACATGATTCCCATTTATAAGGAAATGAAATATTATCTGGTTATCCCCTCCAATACGAGCCTACAATACAACCCAGAAATTTAAGTGATCTTTTGAAAAATTCACATTTCCCTAAATGTGTTATTGTGAAATTGGACTTATTGAGACGCTCTTTAACATCCGGCAATAATCTTAAATGATCCTCAAATGACGACAAACACAGAATGATAACGTCCAAATAACAGAACACATGGGGTTCGAAACGGGGACCAAAAATTACATCAACTAATCGCTGGTGTGTCTACGCAACATTTTTCAACTCGTGGGGCATAGTCACGAACCTAAACTGTTCTCTTGAAACAACAATAAACGCGGTCTTATCTTTTGATAATTCGCTAATGGGTACTTGCCAAAATGATTTCCCCAAATCTAAATTGAAAATATAATTCGCTCCACTCAACATGTTAAGTATCTTGTATATGTTTAGAAGTGAGTACGAGTTGTGAATGGTTAAATCATTCAAAACCCTACCATCAAATCAAAAACGATATTCTCCATCAGATTTCTTCACGAGCAAAATGGAACAAGACCACAGACTGCTACGTGGTTCTATTACCTTAAGCTTTAGCATATCATCTTGCTACGTTATGAAGCGTGCGGGTAAGACAGAAATAGAAAGGATACTTAAAGTGAGGACCCGTACAAATCACGATTACAAATCAGAACACAAAAAACGTAGAAATATCAGGCTAACTACCAATGCGGCGTGAGGATTCCCAACAACACCAAAAAATACATCGTCGTCGATTTTCTATTTACAATAAAAATTAATTAAAAAGAGAATTCGGTTTAAATCAACAAAAAAATAAATAAATAGTTATATTACATAAAACAAATTTTAAAAATTGACGTACGAAGTGCGCATTTCGTTTAACATGTAGAATTCATTATTAAAAGAAAGAAGAAAAATAAACTTACTGTTTATACTTTCTCATAACACCAGGGTGGTAAAGTTAAAATATTAACGGTAGAACAAATTTTAGTAATCAATTAATAAAGTACTATGGAGCACCGGCGACGCACTAAAAACAAAAGTAGAAAAAAGAGGTGCTCCCGATATATGGGGAGACTTTCACAACATACGTCCATGTGCCAAGATACTATCGTGTGCCCATTGCATCCACGGAGGTGAATCAGCTAAGCGCCAGATACAGCGTCACCACGGTCGACAGATTTTGAGTGCTGCGACAATCATTGCAACAGCGGAACATATACCAACGCAGTTGGTTCTACATAAAAAGAATAATTGGGCTTACATAAAACAATTTGGCCTCCAGCTAAGAACTACAAAGAGAGTCTTACTAGTATTAATAACGCAGGAGAACTTATCAATGCACCCAAGATCTACACTTCTTATCGAAAAAAAAAGTGCATCGCTCTTGAAGTAATAAGACGAGTAATGTAGAAAATACATATAAGGCGAACTGTAGAATCAAGTTGAAATTGTTTTTCGCAAGAATTTAACCCAAACCCAGCGTCATCAAACGCAGGTGTTAAATAGAAACTTGAAACAAAACTTAACAAATAAGTACGATTCATTATTTCAACGAGTCTTTATGATTGGGTATAATAAGAATGCGCTATAGTATTGTGTATCAAGTCAACGGATACCTCAAACAAGGTACAGACGATTGAGATTATAGAAGAGCTTTTCGTTTCGAAGTGAATAGGTTTAAAGTGAAAAATTATTATGAAGCGTATTTATAGTAGAAAGGTCTAATATACCGGTTGTTGTTTGAATATTGAAGCAGAATCTACGTGCATGAATAATCTAAGAAAAGGGTAGGTTTTAATTTATTATCGTAAAATGAACGTAACAATCTAATTCATCATTTAGTATCTTACTCATATAGGGTGGCATCACATAGGGTTTCTTACGGAACTGCTTTGCATCGCCTGTATGTATATTCATTTCAATTAAAGCAGTCGTCTTAACCTATATCATCACTGCTAAATTCATTAAATGACCCTATTTCTCTTGGGCTTGCGCGCACTGGTATATCCGATAGATCACGCAAATCACACAAATAATGATTACAACTCAAAGGGAGTGAAGATGTACTTATGTACAGAAAATTATTCTCAATATCACTCTGAACGAACCACTCATAATTCCTAAAATTTTCAACCAATCGAAATAATTTTGCGAAATCACTACCGAATATAAACGCATGAGGTAGCGAAGGTACCACCAATGCACTAAGAATACGACAATTACTACCAATGCAAATCAGTAAATCAACTGAACCTAAAACTGGCTTCATAACAGAATCTGCTGTAGCTATGCCTGTGTTCTCGCAACTAAAAATTTTTAATCTTAACTTTTCGATTAGTGGTAGTATTAACGATCCAACCACTGAAGTAGTATATCCTGAATAACAAAGACCTGTAATATCTCTGTCAAATAACTTTACCGTGATCTACGGACCATTGTCACAAACTTTTTCCACAAATAAGGGGCCAGTTTTAGGTTTAGGGGTAGCTCGACAGAAATTGTGTACTACATCAAGCCATTTCGACCATTCATTTTTACTTCATGTAGCCTTATCAAGCGGAGCAGAATGTCGACTACCTAGTATCTGCCGCTTCCGTCGTTTTTTTGACCAAGATCAACACGACACTGATTTAGTACCTTGGCGACAACATCGATAACAAAACATTTTCATAATTGCTCTACAATATCTAAATCGATATCCAGTACGCCAACAATTCCAGCAAACTAGCTTATCTGATTTAACTGGGCCTAACGAATTCACAACCGGTGGCACAGAAATATTTTTATCTCCAGTATGTGTACCTAAACGCGACTCCTCTCGTACAAACTTCCTCGCTCGAAACGGAACGTGCATCATGGAACTGCTGCTTAAACTTACAAATTGATTTATTGGGTGTAGTACAGGACGCAGAAACAAGTTTTTGTTTTTTTGCTTCCTCCAACTTTTTGCACAACTTCAACAAAGTAGTCACATCTTGAATTTCCCACAAAGCAAGAGCTGAAATAAAATCTGGAGTTAAATTTTCTCTTATCATTTTAACTTTCGTAACTTCATCTGACTGACTTGTAAGTCTATTAAACAAGGTCTGCATGTGCGCAACAAACAAAACTATACCTTCGTCTTTTCCGTGACGACGGTTTTTAATTTTATCCCAAACGTCATCATCCGAAAAACTAGGTAAGAAATCCTCTTTTAAACGCTTCACTAAATAATTTCGGTCCTTCATTGAATTCCTTTCACTGCGTAACAAATAAGACCGTCGCCAACGAATAGTTTGACTGCACTACCAAAAACATCATCTTCAGGGGCTTTGCGGGATTACACCAGCCCGCTAACTCTATCAAGAAACAAATGCAATTGCTTAGGGTCTCCAGAAAATTTCACAGACCACGAACCTATAAGCATATGAATTGGTACATTAGCACCTGCGGGTGGTACTAAAATAGTTTTATCAAGACTAGTGGACTCGGAACCCTTGCTTACTTTATCATACAAGTAGACTTCTAAGGTAAATATTGTAGCCAAGATCCCATTTGCAAACTGAATGGCTTTCTCTGCATTTACTGAAGGAGGTTTCATTCATTTTAACACGACCAGAAAGATTAATCAGCCTCGAACATATTCTCGTAAAAGTTGAATCAGAAGCTTTTCTACGAAGGCGTAGAAGGGCCACAAAAAATCGCTCTACTTATTTTAGTTAAATTTCGACTTCGATGTCGAAATTTAGTTAAATTTCGACTTCGATCTCGAAATTTATTAAATTTCGACTTGATGTCGAAATTTAGTTAAATTTCGACTTCGATCTCAAAATTTATTAAATTTCGACTTCGATGTTGAAATTTAGTTAAATTTTGACTTCGATCTCGAAATTTATTAAATTTCGACTTGATGTCGAAATTTAGTTAAATTTCGACTTCGATCTCAAAATTTATTAAATTTCGACTTCGATGTTGAAATTTAGTTAAATTTTGACTTCGATCTCGAAATTTATTAAATTTCGACTTCGATGTCGAAATTTAGTTAAGTTTCGACTTCGATCTCGAAATTTAGTTGAATTTCGACTTGAATCTCGAAATTTAGTTAAATTTCGACTTCGATCTCGAAATACCAAGAATAAACTTTTGACTTTAAGTTAAAAATCCAGCAAAATTTCGAGATAGAAGTCGAAATTTAAGTAAATTTCTACATCGATGTTGAAATTTAATCAATTTCGAGATCGAAGTCGAAATTTAATAAATTTCGAGATCGAAGTCGAAATTTAATAAATTTCGAGATCGAAGTCAAAATTTAACTAAATTTCGAGATTGAAGTCGAAATTTAAATAAATTTCGAGATCGAAGTCGAAATTTAACTAAATTTCGAGATTGAAGTCGAAATTTAAATAAATTTCGACATCGAAGTCGAAATTTAACTAAAATAAGTGAGCGGTTTTTTGTGACCCTTATACGCCTTCGTAGTTTTCCATCAAACTCTAACAACACATTCCGTTGGAAAATTTTCTGTAAAACCAGAGAGATTAATTAGACAGCCAAGTTCTCGACCTCCCTAGCCAACAACCTTTCCAAATTTTTTCTCTTTTCAACTACATGTCTCTCGCTTACTACACCTCGAACCTTGAGTTCATACTCCAGTTGTTCCTTCTGCGAGCAAATGATGTAAAATTTCTCAGACATGGTCGCAACAACATTAATATTCCAGCAAGGTGATATGTAAAAATTAGAGCAATTCAAACTTTAATCATTTAGTCAAAGTATTGAATTTCAAAAATAATATAATTTCAAAAGTACTTAGTTTTTCTTTAACAGGTCCCAGCTAATATAAGATAAGATTCGTAAAACCCTACCGAAGAATTTATATTTGTCAAAATATTTTGGGCAAAAATAATTTAAAGTCGCAAATTGGCTTTGGGCAAAAATAAATTGGTCCGAAATAGTTTCGTCCAAAACAATTCAAAGCCGCAATTAGATTTTGGGCAAAAATAATTTAGGCTAAAATAATTCAAACTTAAGAGCAGATCAAACTTGCGCAAGAAGATGTTTAACGAAACTGGTCTTACCCGAAACAAAATCGACGAAAAACAAAATTTAGACAAAACAAAATCGAGGACCCCACGTTGACAGCGCTAGGTAATATTTTTTGTTGTACAATATTTTTCTCTAATAAATTTTCTGCAGCCTCACATCGTTGGGTGACAAGGTATCAAAATTTCTGGTTGGCCGGGGGAGGGGGTGTGTGATGTTTTTCTTTTTAAGGATAGTAATTGAAGGTTTCCTGAATATGGAGGTAGCACGGGGTAAAATTGGTCGGTAAACGGCTAAGAGAAAAAGGAAACTTTTATTTAGGTAAACGACTCACTTTGAAAATTACTTAGTGCTCTGGAATGAGATGAGGTTGAAGACCGATTTTGTTTCGGCACACAAAACACCGGGAAGGGGGGAGGCACAGCGTTTAAACTATAGCAATACAAAAGAAAAAATCCTGGGGAAAACGCAGAAACCCCTCGACTCAAATGGATTTCTACAATAAGAAAAGAACTGTTCTACCAACCCTTTATACCCTATCTCTGAAAAGAAAATATAGAATTAATGAAACCAAGACCGCTATTTGCGGTTTTCCACCTAGACACAAGTAAATAACAAGATAACACTTTACTGAAATGTAAATGATTCACCAATACTCTAATTTTATAGTATATTATTTAACGAGCATTCGGAAGGTTTGCGCCGCGAGCCTGCTAGGGCGAGCGGTGTAATCCGAATGAGTAATAGCCATAACTCGCGAGTGGAATACTATACTTTTCTCACGACTACACAAATTTGCATTATCAGATATTTATTTTCTTAACGTTTAGACCTATATCACAAACACTGGCAAGCAAAAATTTACTTGTCAATGTGTAACAGCCTACTTTGCATAATACAAAAATTCTACTTTTCGTAGATTACAAAAAATGGAGATTTGTACTGATTGGTCAGAGGTGATGGATTATGGATTCATATACAACTACAGAGTAATTAGTACTATTACCGACCCATTCGTAATAGTCGTGGGAAAAAGTATTAACCTTTAGGGTCACAGAGCCCTTTGAAATAAGCAACTCTTTTTAAATGAAAATTTAATTCTATTGGCAAGTTTCAATAATTAACGTGGTAATTGTGTAACGAAAAGGAACTTAATTAATTTCGTTATAGAAAGTAGATTCAGGCAAACATCCTCTATGAACCTATTTAAGAATCAACAATATTTAAATATAAGGCTCTAGTTCATCATAAATCTCTTGTTTACAAATTGTCAAATTAAATTGACGTTCAGACAGTATTATTGAAATTTAATATTACAAATTCTATTTCTTCCATTCAGATCTGATTGGCTTTACATCTACGATACTAATAAGCTAAGAAACGTATTTCGTTTTTAATCAAAAAAAGAATCGATGAACTAAAAGTTAGTCTCTTGTTAAAATTTATGAATCAGTGGTCATAAACACTCAGAAAATTTTTCAATTTATAAAAAATGAACAATAACGATTATTTTACTTTACGAAAATTGACATATCAAGTTAGAAAAACTAAAATATCTCATATGTAAATTCTCTTGAAAAGCGCAAATATCACATGCAAGTTACTCTATACTAAAAATATTCAACTTGAAAGATCAGGGTGTATCCCGTCGGTTCAGACAACTGAATGTCGGAGAAATAGGGTATATAATTGTAAAACAATAAATGGGGACCGAACTGCAGCGCCTATGATGAAAGACAACAAACATAGAAACAAGAAGAAAATTGTTGAAAGCATATGTGTGGAGCACAGCACAGTATGCCTATGAAATACGGGGAGTAGGAAAAGTAGATAGAAAAACGGTAGCAGTTTTTTGAAATGCCGTGCGTCAGATATATGAGGATGATAGCATCGACAGACAAAGTTAATAACAAATAGGTTATAGAAATAGTAGGGAACGAGGATATCTGTGGAAAAAAATAGGAGAAATAGAAGGGCAGAATACCTTCTAAGGCATCTTTGGGGAATAGTATAGGATATATTACAAGCAGAGATAGGAAAAAGGGGCTAGATGTAGACCTAGATTAGGTAGTGATAGATGCAGACTGTGCAAATTTCAGGGAAATGTGTAGGTTAGTTTACAATAGGAAACAATGATGGAACGCGTCTAACCAGTTCCAGGACTGAAGATCTAATGATGATGAATGTTTAAATGATGTAACGCCCGAAGATATATTTAGATAAATACGAATAATTATTCTTCTCTAACGGCCAAAGCATTAAATTTGAATCGATTAGTGGGGCATAAAATGTATGAAATTTTTGTTTGTATAACGAAGTTTGGTCTTCAGCTTTTGATTATTATGTTAGAACATACAGCTGTCGGCGCCCAAAATGTAATAAATTACGAAAAATGTCCCTTTGATTGGTTTAATCCAATCCATTGAAGGTGTTGTATATTGTATATTAAAACTACACATTGGAATAAAAAACTAGGTGATTTCTATTCTTGATTTATAGTATTTGAATAGCACTCATATGCGCCCGAAATTTCTATATGTAAATATTGAATTTAAAGATATGAAATTCTTGTTTGTATAACAAAGTGTGGTTATTTATTGTAACAAAATACAGCTTCCAACAAACAAAATGTAATAAACTGAATATAATGATCTCTATTATTGATTTTATTTCATCAGTTGTCAGTATTGTATATTATATTCAAAACTGTTTAGGTGTTTCTTAAACTTTATTTATATTTGAATTGCATCCTAAATTTCTGTATGTAAATTCTGAATATAAAACATTTAAAATTGTCTTGTGGATAACAAAAGTATTTTACCAAACAATTATCGTATAAAATGTAATAAACTAAATATGATTATCTCCATAACTGGTTTTATTTCATTCATTAGCGGTATTGTATATTGTATTAAAAACTTATTAAGGTTTCTTATACTTTATTTATGATATGTGAATTACAACCTAAATTTCTGTCTTTGTATAAATTCTGTAGATAAAACGTTTGAAAGTGTCTCTTGGATAACAAAAATATAATAACTATTAGAATTTGATGCTGAATATGAGTCGAGACCCATTCGTAAAACCAACATGGTAATTATGGCTCTTAACATGTCGCCCGGCACGTCGTTTATGGCTTCCGACATGTCGCCCGATACGTTGTTTATGGCATCCGACTTGTCGTCCGATATGTCGTTTATGGCATGGTAATTTTATAAAAAGTGATGTAAAACAGACTTTTTCATGAACATTTTACACTGTTTTAATTGTTAAAGATATGCAAATTTAGTTCAAATGTATAACTACTGCGTACTTATAAAATATATGTATAAAATAATTTTATTTTTGTAAATGAGTATATAGGAATAATATTGATTAATGAATTTTTATTTATTTATTGATTTATTGTTAAGTAGTGTTTGCGATATTCAATGCTTGACGTCTCCCATTGATCGAGACGAGTGGTGTAGGAGTGAATTTTGTTTAAAAAATGAAAGTAATAGACTCCATGATGACGTCCTGTGGTCCTGGAATAAATGTCCTTAAAAGGTCCCAAATTTTCAAAATGGGTCTTAGATTTTCTTATGAGGAAATACATGTAAAAATGAATGATTTTATACCAGAACGAAGATGATCTACCTACTTTCGCGCAGTGGTGCATATATGAATCGTCTAGGTTTTTTGAAAAAAAAAATAGTAAGCCTTTCGATAAGATTTTTTAAATTATTTTTATAGTGTTAAACATTGTGTTTGTTTTGTCAGGTTGTATATGCGTTTTTATAATATAAAAATGTGCGCATTGTAGGGTTAATATACGATCTTTTGCTAGGACATTTACAGTCGATCCCTTACTACATAATCAGAGTTGAAAAACAAGTTATTGGTAATATTGTCGCTTACGATGTTTTACAAAAAAACAATCGATATCATACCGTTACAAGTGCTTCAGTATATTGTCAGCAATAAATTAGCAGCATGATTTCCAAACGTATGCATTGTTATTAGACTCTTTTTAACTCTCTATGGCATGAATTAATTTAATTTTTTTAAATTTGGTAGATAATTTTTCATAGCTAATTTTAAAATGCCGTATGGGAAAAAAGTTAAATCACTTTATTTTTTTTTAAGAAGTCAGGGTTAGGGTTCATTTTTGTTTGTGACCAATCGGGAGCAACATATACAAAGACAAGTTTTATTAGCAAAAATACTTACAATTCATTCGGGTGAAGCCTTATAAAACAGTTACTTTTTGAGTGAAAACGTAAATGTATTTTGCATTTGACACATTTTATTTTTGATTTTCCCTTACATGCCAATTGTTTGCAACGTTTTTTTCGTTAGTCCATTTAGACCAATGTGAGATTTGATTACTTTGCACGTATTCGTTGTTACGAGTTTCTAAACATATTTTCTTTGGCGGCTCAAGAGTTCCACTACAAGACCTTCCTCTTTTATTGTGATTGACGGTTTACGATTGCATAACTGGATTGCCAAATTTGTTTTGAAGGTAGGTAGAGGAACTATTTTATCTTTCTGGCCAAGCTGAGTTTTTATTCTTTTGTCAAGGAGCCACGGGTTGACGGTGACTATGTCTAACATGTGACAGAAAATACGATGGTATCACTTTTTGCTTTTCACTTTGATTTAATACAGCCCAAGCAGTGAATCTTGTAAGACCATTCGCCCCATATGTTTATTATACTCTCGAACTATGTCTGGACATTCAATCTCTTTCCGCTCATTCGATGACTTGAAAAACCTCTTCGTCTTCAGCAGTGGAACAGTTACACAATAATCAGACATTAGAGACAATATTTTATCGTCAAACCATTGCGCGACGTGTATATTGATTCCATCAAAATTTGCTCTTTGATTTTTATGATTTCCCCTTCCATACTTGTTCAATTTTTTTGTAGTTGAGATTAGGTGATCAGGTAAACGATTTGTACCCACAGTTGCCACAGTATGAACCTTATTCTTTGCTAAATAAGCAACCAACGGTATACCAGAAAGGTAGTTATCATAATAGACTTGGTGATGCATGTTCGATGGTATCGGTATACATAGACGAACAACCACGTTGCTAACAGCTCCTAAATGACATTATTTGGCCAATTTTGTAGTGAAAATGATGAAGATTACAATTGCTTGCTTCTTTATATGTTGTTGTCTGAATCGTTTTCTCAAACTATTTGACTCAGTACTGGACTTTCTTGAAAACAGACGAAAAACTGCGCGAAAACGTGATTACATCAAAAAATGACATCGCTTATGTGACATCTGTTTAGAGTATTTATTGAAGTCAAATTAAATTTACAGGCGACGAGTTTAATTTAATTATGAAAAATCTTTTATTCAGACGAAATCTAGCTACTTTCCCACATTATCGGCATTTTCTGTCAAACGGGAACATTTACTTACTTATTGTCAACACTTGTACTTTCTTTATGATTCCAGTATATTTTGCACAAATATACCCGAGTTGATTTTAAATCCTTTTGCAAATGCAGATACAGCAAAATCTTAAAATTTAGAATAAGAACATGTAGAATTCAGAACTAACGAAGAACTAAAAGAAATTCAGAAATGAAAATCAGAAGCTTTGACTTCAAAAATCAATACCAGCTTTTTACCCGGGATTGTTGGCAAGAGTTCAGAAATTTTTAATTGAATTACTTTAATTTGATTTGGCTGAGTGTGGGTTCAGTATAGTAGCTAATTTACCATCTAAAAAAAGGCACGTCACTGAACGTGGCTATTTATGTCTGATGTGAACGAATTTTGAATCCGATACTAAAAAATTGTCAACACTTTACCAGCCTTAACTATTTCATTAATTTTTAATAAATAATTTTTTACCACAGTGGTTTTAATTAATTTCTACTATGTGATTTTTAATAGATTGATAGATAAATATAAAATAGGTGTAGATAATAAACAACGATATTTTAAAATTTGATATTGTGAACTATTATGAGCAAGGGGTACTACTTGTTGATTTATGTTACGCTTCTGGATTAATTTTACTTGGGGGAGGGGGGGGGCTAACAGTAAATTAGTGCACCTGCTAGCTTTCAGTGATGTGGGCGGGGTTTATATGGAAAAAAATTATAAACATCATACAGTTATTCCGGATAGGTCTTCTTGTTTTCGGTTTCCTACAATTTATCACATCATCCTTTACCTTTCTCTACAATCCCTAAAAACGTTCATTAACTTTTTGTTAAGCTGTAGAAATATTTAAAATAAAGGACTTCGCCCAGATGCGTCTTTATCACTGGGGTGGCTGGACATCCTTTCACAATTATCTATCTTTACCTATAGTATAAATAACTCCAAATAAAATTCCACTCAAGGTTAAAACGCTATTAACAGAAAACATTGTACAATGCCAACTTTTTCTTTTGCCATTTCTGCGTCCATTATAAATGCTAAATTTTCACTCTATAACCAGCAATAATCTCTATAAACTTACATTTGTATACTTCTCAATTTTTTTAAATGTTCAAATTTTCGTTCTCGATAATAGTATGCGTAAGTTTAAACAAAATTAATTCAGTCGCTAGATTATAGTCCAACGGAATATTAATTTCTTATCAAATAACCATTTACAGCTTAACTTACAATTCCACATGTACATATTAATACAAAGAAAAAACCTCAAACTGTACCCACGGTTAGCTTTCACTTCATTTTTAGTATTAAGGACGTCCAGGAACGCCAATGGTTCACCTTTTGTTTTCCTTAATCTACACATTGCGTCACCTCATTCCATCTATTTAAATTCCAACATTTGTTAAGAGTGAAATCAGTTTATCATCTTTTCATTGAACAATTTCAGTGTTTGATACTAGATCGACGCGAATATAAATTCCATGTTATACGTGCTTGAACTTTCTGATCTATCTATCCAGCAAAATTCAAAACAATTCGTCGCTGACCACCTACGAGCCACCGTCCTCACACCTGCGCTGTTATTTAACCATCATTTTTTTTCTGACCTATCTTTTTCGAACTTAGTCGTTATATAACATTTTCCCTTCTTCAAATTTCATTCTCACACTTTGTACGTCTGAACTATCATATTTTCGACATCAGCGTTTTTCTGTCCATGTCAACGCATTAATTTTGTGGCTGTACTGTGTGTGTTTCTTTTTTGGTGTATCCCCCATAGTTGCGGTTTCTTAGACCCGTATGGATTTTTACAAATAATTTTAACATGCTGGTTATTTCTCGAGTGTTGATCTGTAATTTTTCTGAATTTAATATGAAGGGTGTAAAGTTCCGATATTTATTACTGTTTGTATTTAGTGAACTGAGTGCTTTTACTATTTTAATTCTTTTATCCTAATTTAATATTGTATTGAAATAGCAACGTTATTAAATGTGAACTACCAAAGCTTCTAAATTTTACAGGGTGTTTTTGTGCTAAAAGCTCATTTAACTAACTGACATTAATAAACTCATTTCTCTGCTACTTAATGTTTGCTTGTCTAAAGCGCTAGCGTTATATGGGGGTGTTGGATTTTTTTTCTATTAAATGGGACGGTGGTCCATAAAAGGTTGGGAAATTAGGCCTAGACAATTTAAGCACAATAAATATAACCCAAAATAAATGTTTGTCTACAATTAAGATTTGAACATACCCTAACCTGCATACTTCGCTCCGCCTGTTTCCTTTCCACTAAAGAATTCACTTTACGACGTCAATAAATTGTATTATTTACGCTCCTTATAGATAGATACCTCTTACCTTTATGAAAGCTGCTTGGCTACTTGCCAAACGCTTCCTATAACAAATTGACCACCACTGAAGAAGTTACTTCTCCAAGGTCAGATTTATGGCAAAAGTTTTATTACCGAAAAATCTTTTTCAAATGTCTCAAAATCAAATTTCAGCGGAACCAAGTTCTAGTAGCTAAATTCAGCACCACAATAAATATGCCCAGCCCATTGCATGCGCTTCTTAATTATTTGAAATTCTTTACATAATACATAGGTCTTACAAAAGTAGACTTAAGGAGGGTGATTTTGCCAATATCTTATAATTATAGAAGCTTCAATGGAAATCCGGAACTCCGAACATAGTTCGGACTGCACCGTAAGCTCAAATACGATTATAGAAACAATTTCCTATCATAAAATTTTATGAACGCATTCAATTCCGATACTGTATAGTTAGGTTTAAAGTACTCGAGGGCATTTATAAATACAATGTATAGATTAAATGCAATTGGTGTATTTTTAACCAACAGGATATAAGCTCTAAAATTTTAATGCCGCATAGCTGTATTTATTATTAGTAACCATTGATTTAATAAAATCAGCCAAAATAAACTTGACATAAGTTTATAATTCATGTTATAGTTCAGTAGTTATATTTATTTATTAATTTATGATTTATGTTATTACTTCCTGTTACACTTTAAAATATGCAATTAATGTGTAGCACTAACATTTGTGTGATAATTTAAAGAACATATTTCTTTATTGCTTAAACGGCATAAAGTTGTAGGAATGCTACTACATAAAAACGTACATGGGATAATGGACAGTTCTTAGAACCATTTTATTTTATTAACATTTTCAACATAAGTTTACCTATAAAAGTATATATACCGCAACGGCGTTCACTGGATATGGAATGGATAGAAAATACCATAAAAACGAACAAATATATAACTTAAGTGCACATTCTGTGTTATAACCAGAAAAGTTTTATCGGAAAGGTAATAATAGGAACCCAACGCCATAATGGTTCGTCTAACATGCAATATTAATAAATTTGTTAAAATCTTTATAATTAGTTAATCAAATTGAAACAATAAATTAAATAAATATTTATTATTCCTATAATTATATCTTTGTGTACTACTGAATTTTACCAAATAATGCATAACAACTAGTGGTTTTTATTAAAAGTTATAAAATATATACAGGGTATTTCAGAATAAAGTACCGTAAATTGGGGAATATATATAGATCTTGACGAGTTATCAAGAAAAGTTAAATAACAGTTTCCTGTAAACCAACCCGTTTCCATTATACAGGGTGGTGAAATAATATTGAAAAATACATGTTTTTTAGAATGTTTACATTTAGGGTAGAGTCTTTAACTTGAAATTAGGTAAACGTTAGTTGTTTACAATACGAATTATAACACTTCATTTCGACAAAATAGGATAATCCATTGGCGTAGAATAAGGGGGATTATCAAACAATTTTGACCTATACTTTATGCACACCCTGTATTTCATAAAAATTAAAATTCGTAATTATTCCTCATACAATTTGCCACAAAAAGGTACTCTTGGTTAATCTCTGTAGAGCTTTGCATTTTCGAGATATTTTAAATTGTAATATTCAACTCATGCATGAAAACAACGTATTATTAATTCTTTCCAAAACGCAAAGGTTTATTTTATGATTTCGAAACTGGTGTCTGAATTAAATAAAATACAGTAAGTTGACAAACATGTACATAAGTAGTATAACTATGGAGAAGCTGCGACAGCCCTTTTTAAAGGGTCATAAATATCTTGTAAAGGGTGTGTGTATTATGGAAAAGAGAAGTATGTATGTGTGAAGGTCATGTATGTGTAGGTGTGTGTGTGTGTGTTAGTATTAGTTAGGTTTGAGGATAACGATAGTATGGCTATGGAGAAGCTGGCCGGCCCTTTTTAAAAGGATCATAAATATCTTGTAAAGGGTGTGCGTATTATATAAAAGAGAGGTATGTATGTGCAGGTGTGTGCGTGTAGGGTGTAGGGTATGTATGGTTTGTCGGTGATGTTAACGTGGAAGTCGTGCCGCCCTCGTGATAAAAGTGTGTGTGTAGATATCGATCGGGGGCGGTGTTGTTGTTGTTTTATTTTCGAAAAGAAAGGTATGTATCGTTATGTGTATAGGTGTGTAGGGGGGGCGTGCGTGTTTTAGTCTAAGACGAAATATCGTAAGGGCGCGCAAGTGGTGCGAACGTGTTTTTGTTTTAAGAGTGTGTTTTCGGGGGGGTGTTGGTCGCGATCGAAAATAAGTCTGGGTAAATAACCGCAAGGGTTTTTTTTATTACAGGTGTCGATAAGAAAAAAAATTGCGATGGCCCTTTTAAAAGGGCTGTCTCAGCTTCTCCATAGCTATACTACTGACGTAATCGTATTTTTGATCAAGATGGTTCGATCGATGACGTGTGCGTGTATTTTTTGCCTTCCGAGAGAGAAGATGATGAAAGTGCGCTATTTAATTCGTATACAAATACAGGGTCATGATTATCTCATCGGACACACGTGCAAGACGTTTCAAGTAAACTTTTAATAATTTGGAAATGTTACGCTCGATGTTTTCGTAGGCAATTATGATGAAGTATTTAAAATAACGCAGAGATTTCAGATCGTCGGGCAAGAGAAAAAAAAACGGGGTCGCGATTATCTCATCGGACACGTGCAAGACGTTTTAAATGTAATTGTTTCGGTATAAATGGTAAAAAATTTCTTCCTTAATTTTGTGTGCATTATATGAACCCAAAGCATATACGATGACGAAATCGTATTTTGCCGAGAAATAAAAAGTGGTCGTAAATTTTGTATAGTATACATTCATTATATAAAGCGGAAGTTAAAATATAAATGATCGAGTATGTTTGTATAATTATTTTTTATTATCGAAGTCGGGAATCGCTTTTGTTAAAACATTGTATGTATAAAAGATAGCTTCTTGGAACGCGTTAAGAAAATACTGTAGTTTAAGATTACATCATTCGTGAGTAAGTTTTAATTTCAGTACACATCGTTTTGAATCATTAATTATATAGGAACCCATTACTTTTAACAAATATGGTTTATAAATCCTCGAAATATAGACGATTGAAATTTTTTATATTCTTTTATCGATGCCGAGTCGGCGAAAATGTCTTTGTTACTTACATCTTTGAATAAAAATATGCTCATTAATTTTATGCGATTTCAATATCCGCATAATAAAAGATAACGTTTTAATTTGAATGAGCTTTTTGTCCAAAACAAGGACAATGCTATTTAATTCTAATGAATTGCTATCGTTAATGTCTGAATCGTGTATGTGGGGAGCGGTTTTCAGATGCGTAATAAATTGTACGTCATTCGGAGTGATATAAATAGAGGATCCCTTGTAAGGCTTTTTATCTTGTAAAATATAAGTTTGAGAGTCGTGCAACGTGTTTTGTCATCGTGCAGCTTGCATTAAAAACAGGTAATAATTGTAAATATATTTTTAACTTTATGTAATTATATTCGTAATTAGAATTAAAATATGGAGTTAATTAAAAAAATCAATTCAGTAAGCCGCATCGATAGGAAGAAGACCGTAAAAGTCAAAGATCTCGAGCTACAGCGCCCTTATCCGGTTTTAGGCATCAAATCTCTTCAGTCAAAGAAGAATTCTCGGCTCATTCTCGTCGAATTAGAAGAATGCGTTGTGTTCCTTCCGCAGAGAATCGCGGACGTAATTAGCGACAAAGATATCGAAGAGCTGAATAAACATGAATGCCTTTGTTTGCACTACCTAGGATCGTTCGAAGTTGGTTAGTATTTAATATTTTAATTTTTTATTTAAAAACTAATACGAAATTCGTTTATTTTAAAGGTAAACCTAATCCTGCAGCGAGTATTTCCTTCTGCTGCATGGGCGAAAACAAAAGGATCCATCATCATCAGCCCTCACGGATCCTCCCAAGGAAAATCAAGAACGGCAAGAGCAAAAAGCCATCCGTATCGTCATCACACTAGAATACCTACCTATACATGGTAATTAATTTTTATAATTTTAGTATTTTTACATCTTGATTTTTAAAGTTATGAGTATTGAATATAGAATTAGATCAGCAACCCATTACAGTCGTGATATGCTAATTGCGGATTATCCACATAATTTTATAGAATCGCATGCAAGGAATTGCCTGCTTATTTAAAAGACTTTAAATATCGGGACGGTTTTTGATTGGGTCTCGAGCCCTTTTTCTATTTTGCATGCAATTTAATTTGTTCGACAATTTAACGTGCTTAGAAGATTCGTATTCTAACACAATAGCGTTTTGCTTCACCGACGTGTCTCGTATGAAAGAAAAGCTTTTTAATTTATGTAATTACGACCGAAGGGCATTTTATAATATTAGCGAAAGCATCTCGGCCGGTATTAGGTTGTTTAGATTTGTAGATCAATCTGCCGTATCGCCATTAAAAACAGTGTTTAATTTTCAGTATAAATGTGAAAGTGACATTTTCTTTTATGCAATTCTAAGAACCGATTGCCTATACGTGGACTTAAAAAATAGAGAATTCGTGTTTTCAACTCAATTTATTAATTCTTTGTTGATTTGCAGAAAACCCTCCGCATGCGCTTGCATGAAATCGGCGATTTATTTGTCTATAGTAAATGTGTTAGAACGACAGATGTATTTTCTATAAAATCAACTAAAATTACAGATTCAGAAAAATATGGTATTGACTTATCCTTTGTATAAGATTTTAAACTCGTACAAATTGTTAGAATAAAACGGGGACTGCATGCCGAATTAGAAGCCATTTTATGGTCCTGCGATTTATCGCCCAAAGACGATACGCCGAACGTATTAGTAAAATTGCACGGTTCAAAATACAGAAAGTTGGCATTGAAATACGAAAAAAATGTTAACTAACAGAAAAATCGAAGCGGACGCGGGCGTTTCGATGTGTTGTGATCAGATGCTACAGTTGTATCGAAAAGTGCACGCAATTTTAACGAAATGTCGTAAAACTAAAGTATTTCGCAATTGGGTTCGAATATTAAAATCACACATTCACAACACCGAATCGATTTTAAGAACGGTGAAACAAACTTCTTCTTCGCTCTCGGCTAGTTATCTGAAACTATTCGAAAATCTTCTATGCCATATGAAAAGATATAAAATGCTATTTAAAAATCTATTAAAAAAACTACTGCGGCAGAATGTTCCTAAACAATGGATGTATTCTCGGAGCACGCCTCGACATTCTGAATTGGTTTGGAAGCCGATCGTGTCTGCGTTTAAATCGAGAATTCAAACAGCTCAAATTATTAATGTTGCACATAAAGATCTTAATTTATTTATCGAAGATTGTAAAAAACTAATTTTATCCAAATTGTATACGATTTTAAAAATCACTCGGTAAACCTTAAAATTAATGTCGTGTTAGCGTGCGATTTTTCAAATTTTCCGTCGCGCTCAACGAAAATGAGTTTCAAACTAGGTATTTTTCGACGCCCAACTTTTTAATTTGTTTCGGCAATTTAGAGAAGTTTAACGAGTGGTTTGCGTGCAATATCGCAACACGCTTGTTGGATAAAATAGAGAACGACGCAATGCACGGGTCAGGATTCACGCTATCCGAAATATTATTTTTAAATGTTAATATTAATAAATGCTATGATATGTTTCACGCGAGTTGTTTCATGCCTCTTCCTATCGCAATTCAAAACAAAAAGGCCTGTTTAAACATTAGAAACAATGATTTTTCATGCTTTTATTGGAGCGTTTTAGCCGGAATAATTAAGCCTACAGCAGGTAAGCATGCTAATCGCACAACTTCGTATCCGCATTTTGCAGAAATTTTAATATGAAAAATTTCGTCAGCCCCATGCCTATATCGGATATATCGAAATTCGAAAAGCAGAATGATATTTCTGTAAATGTTTTTGCTCTTATTTTAAAACGCGCTCGATACATCGTAACACCGGTACAATTAACTAGCCAAAAACGAGATAAACACGTTAATCTGTTAATTGTTGAAGATGCGTATGTCGACGAGTCGTCAAAATTTAATTCTGACGACGGCGAAGACGTCAACGGCGACGAGGACGACGACGACGGCGACGAGGCCGATAAAGTTGGAAAAAGTTTGGAAGAATTAAAAAAAAATATTAAAGATTATAAACGGGGCGTTAGATATCATTATTGTCTTATAAAAAATTTAGCCTCACTTGTGAGAGGTCAATTAACTAAACATACGGGTCACTTTTACGTATGCGATAGATGTCTCTCCTATTTTACGATCGCAAACGTCTCGATGCCCACGAGCAAGTATGCGAAAAACTTAACGAGTGTCGTGTTATTTTACCCTCCGAAAAAACAAATATTTACAATTTAAAGATTTTAAGTATAAAATACCTGTGCCGATGGTGGTTTATTCTGACATAGAATGCCTTATTAAAAAACCGAAAGAGCTTCCGAATCAGAACGCACTTTCAAATACCAGGAACATATTCCGTTTTCAATAGGATATTATTTTTATTGTGGATATGACGAATCTCTTTCATATTACAGTTCATACACGGGCACAGACTGCATTTCTTGGTTTGTGCGACAATTAAAACATATTGCCATATGTTATGGGAGCGCATTTTTAAAAACGAGCCTGCTACGTCCTCTATAGATGCCTCGACGGCAAAAACGTGCTTTATTTGCGAAGTCGATTTCTTGCCGGACGACGAAAAGGTTATCGATCACGATCACATGAATGGTTCTGTAAGAGGTGTTGCGCATAGCAGCTGTAATTTAAATTTTAGGTTATTTCAATTATTCCCGTAGTCTATCATAATTTGAGCAATTATGATGCTCATTTTATTATTAAAGAGCTTGCTAACGCTTTCGAAGGCCCCATGAATATAATACCCTTGAATAATGAAAAATACATAACATTTTCTAAAAATACAACGACGCAAATGTGACGTTCAGATTCATAGATTCCTTTCGCTTTATGGCAATGTCTTTGGAAAAATTAGCATGCGAGTTGTCTTTCGATGACTTTAAAGTTTTAAAAAAGGAATTTAGCTCGCTAAACCCGGATCGCATTAAATTGCTAATGCGCAAGGGTATTTTTCCTACGAGTATTTGGATGACATTTTGAAATTAAGCGAAGAAAATCTTCCTCCTATAGAATGTTTTTATAGCAATCTTAATGAATCACATATTGAAGAATCGGAATATATTCATGCGCAAACCGTATGGAGCACTTTTAAATGCAAAAATTTAGGCGACTACGCGGACCTATATTTAAAATGCGACATTCTTTTACTTTGAGATATATTCCAAGACTTTAGAAAAATTGTCTTGAAACATACAATTTGGATCCCTTAAATTTTTTGAATTTGGCGAGCTACTCGTGGTCTAGCATGTTATTATATACTAAAATCAGGCTAGAACTAATTTGTGACGTCGACATGTTTTTAATGATCGAAAGAGGCATTCGGGGGGGCCTTACTCAAGTCGTAAAACGATATGTAGAATCCAATAATAAATATTATCCCCAAACGTATGATCCATCCAAGCCGAATAAATTTTTATTTTACGGAGATATTAATAATCTCTATGGTCATGCCGAATCTTGCTATTTGCCTTACGGGATTTCAAATGGCTAACGCCTGAAGAAATATTAAAATTTAATGTTACAACGGTGAGCATTACGAGCGATAAAGGTTATATTATCGAATGCGACTTGGAATTTCCTACGGACATTCACGACGCTCAGAAAGAGTTGCCGATGTGCCCAGAACAGGACACGCCTCCGGGCTCGAAATTTTCAAAATTAATGTGCACTCTCACGAAAAGTTCAACTACGTTGTGCATTACAGAAATCTCCAGGTTTATTTATCTGCGGGCGTAGTTATGACGCGCGTTCATAAGGTTTTAGAATTCGGTCAGTCTCCTTGGTTGAGACCGTTTGTCGAATTAAATACAAGAATGCGCACGGAAGCTAAAACGGAATTTGCACAAAATCTATATAAATTTGCAAACAATTCCATTTTGGTAAAACAATGGAGAATGTTAGGAAAAGACGCGTCATAAAATTAGTGACTCATTGGAGCGGTCGGTATGGTGCTCTATCTTTAATTTCCAAACCAAATTTCCATTCGGCAACGATTTTTGACAAAAATCTGGTCGCGATCGAATTGAGCAAAACAGAGATAGAGTTCAACAAACCTATCTACATAGGTATGGCCATCTTAGAATTATCAAAAATTGAATTATATAATTTTCACTACGATTTCATGAAGGCAAAATTTGCAAATAATTGCGAATTATGCTACATGGACACCGACAGCCTTTTGTATAGTGTGACGTGCAATGATTTCTATGATCCCGATAACATCTATAAAATTCCTTTAATTAATAAAAAAGTCATTGGTCTTATGAAAGACGAAACTAGAGGTCGTATTTTAACGCACTTTGTAGGCCTTCGATCGAAAATGTACTCTTTAAAAATAGAAGGCCGTGAGATAATAAAGAAGGCTAAGGGTGTTAAAAAGTACATTATCGATCAGCAAATCTGTTTCGATCACTATCTCGATACGTTACGAAATAAAGTAGTTATAGAACGAGACCAAAATAGCATACGATCATATTTGCATAAGGTATATTCCATACGTCAGACGAAAATTGCTTTAAGTTATCAAGATGATAAAAGATACATTTTATCTAACGGAATAGATACTTTGCCTCATGGGCACTATCTAATAAAGGACCTTTGAATAAAACCATATTTTATTTTGTGAATTGCATGTTTATTATAAAAAAAATAATTAAAATCTTGTAACGAGAAAGAAATTGCATTGTCTTTTGTATTTTTATATTATAAAAACCGCATTGTATTTTTTTAACTTTTATATTATGTATAAAATTAATTTAAAAATATATTTTAAGCGCTGTTGTAGAGGCTCTCTTTGTTATATTGTAATCAAGAAAAAAGCATTGTATTTTGTTATTTTTTATATTTATTATAAAAATTAATTAAAATATTGTAACAAGCCAAGATAAAAAACTGCATTGTATTTTTATTTTTTATATTATGTATAAAATAAACTAAAATAATACATTTTAAGTGCTGCTGCATGTCAAAGTATCGCAGTTGTAGCGTCTCTATCTTTCTTATTTTTACAAGATCAAAAAAATGTATAATAAAAATCAAACAAAAAAAGAAACAAATTTTTATTTTTGAAATGTAACATATTTATATAATAAAAATATAAAAACAAATGTTTTATTTTTAAATGTAACAATCTATATAAGATCAGCTTTTGAATCCAGGAAGGCTCTTGGAAGCCCAACCATTTGACGAGAATTTTGGTTCCTTTTCGCCTTAGTATTTTCTCGATAAGGTAAATATTTGGAACTCTCGTTTTCTGCAGCTCAGCTTCATAAAACTGTCCCAATACTGGATCGCCATGCATGTCGACGAGTAAATAAGTAGTCGGATTTGCTCGAAACACTTTACATATTTTAAACGTCTCCTCGCTCCAGTTTGCATTGTAGCCCTTAGAAAAATACTTCTATATTTTGAAATGCGTACAAAGTCGTCCACGGCATAACGAGGTTTTCTAGTCGCCAGTTTTAATTTATCGTAAACTTTCAGACGCGTTTTCGCGGTCACATTTTGGGTTTTCTTTTAGTGGTCGAATGCACCGTATCGTTGTATTTCGATACAATCGAATCGATTATATCAATCCACTTCCATTTGCCTCTCAGACTAAAAGCTTTATACAGTTTGTTTTTTATCGTTCTGATTGCACGTTCTACGATGGCGGCTTTGATTGAGCTATATGTGGAGTAATGATTAATATCGCCATATTCCTTCATCAGCCGTGCAAATTGGCCGTTATAAAATTCTGTACCATTATCTGTTTGCAGATTTTTCGGTAAAGGCGGCCGCGATCTTTTAATTTCATTTAGAATCTCGCGCATCGCAGATGTGACTTCATGACCATTCTTGGATTTAAGCGGTCTCGTCCATAAATATTTCGAATAGCAATCGATCACGAGTAGAATATACTTATGCCCTTTATTATATTTCGAATATGGAATAAATTCAGCAATATCGGCTTGGAATAAGTCGTGATAAGATTTGATGATCGTTCTTCGACGTGGAAAATTTATTCTAACCCCTCTGTGCAGTTCATCCACTAGTATTTCCTTATCGTTATATTTCTTAGACATTTTAAGGTTTGACACGAGTATGAGAGTTAGACGACGAGGCTTTATCTTGCTCCAATAACACGTGCAGGTGTCTTATAACGTCGGTATTAATTTTGTGAAATTGTAAATCGTCTCCAGCAGACGTCTTGACTCCGTCTAATTTCAAGTGGTTGAAAATCAGGAAGTTCGTGTTTAAAACAACTTCGTTCAACACTTGAACGACCGATTGCAATACATCTCGAATGATCACGTTATCGCGGTGAATGGCGACACCTTCGATAAGATTTTGTATTCTCGCGTTCACATAGAACTTAGAAACGGCATCGTGCTCATCTTCGGCCTCGCCTATGTTGACAATTCTCAAGCCTCGAGAGTCGAAGTTCTTGGCCTTACCGTCGTCGATCGTGGTTAGTTTCATAAAATTTTGCGCTTTTTCTGACAACGTCGAGTCCACGTATCTCTTGTTAACGGCATCGCCGAGCTCTGCGGGTCGTGCAAATTTACAATGGATCGCGATTTGGCGTCAAATTTAAGTTTCTTATTAGCATGCGTTTTTCCCGAAGATGAAGCGGTCAAACATATTTCCAATGCTTTGCCTATACGCAGATTGAGTTCTTCGCTGCAAAATTTTAAGTTTACGCCGTCGTTTGATTTTTTAGGATCGGCCAAATTCACTATTCTAAAATCCTTCAAGTTAACTATTTTCTCGTCCTCGTCCTATACCAAGGCGCTTCGTTTATTTACCGCATCCGTTCCGGTCACGGGATTGCCTACGTTGCAAAGTTTTCTATTTTCTATGTTGAAATCGCCTTCCGGAGTTAGTTTAAAGCCTACACCAGGAGGCCCTCGCGCAGCGGTATTACCAAACCCTCCGCCTCCAGAGTCTCTGGCAACATACGCTCTTCCAAATTTATCGACGACCATTTTATTTCTGAGACTATTCTATAGAACGTGTATATTTTATTAGGCGATTAATTTCGCCTCCTTTAATTCGGATATAATATAAAGAAATTCGTTTTGATTCTGAGAGCTATTGTTGCCCGCCGAACGTTCGGCCATCAACAAACGAAGCCGGCTCACCAGCTCGGCCGGCGAGTCCCAATGAACGTATTCTATCTCATGATTAGAATTATCGAATTTTTTGTATCGCCAAATTCTGCTTATATTACTCGATGGCTGTCTTTTTTTCGATAAATTATCCATACCGAGACCTTTCTTTTCTTCGTTATTTTGGATCGTAATTGCATGGGAATCGTAGGAGTCGCCGATGCTGTATTCATCTCTCTTGACGACAACGACGACGGTGACGGCGACGAAGCATGCTGCGGCGAGGAGGAGGCGTAGATATTGTAGTCGCCACGGGCGACGGTGTTAAATTCGGAACGATATAATTTTTATATTTGGGCGTTTTAGGCAGATCCTTGCGAAACAGTTTATTATATGCATTGGTTTTCTTCAAAATATCGATGTAATTTTTACATCTAGCTCGGAAGGATTGCCAGCAGGCCTTTTCTTATTCGAAGGATTTTCTTATAAGTTAACAATCGAAGTAAGCCCTCCGTAATAGGATATTTTTATTTCTAATATTAATCGTAGATCCGTCGTCTGCAATAGCTAACTCTGAATTGCCCATAGACCATTTATTCGAAAGGTCGTCGTATTGAATGCCGATTCCGGTATCGTCTATATTGGGATCCTCGCTTTTGGACAAGATGTCGGCATACTTTTTAAGTAAGGCATCTGAACCGTCGCCGACATTATCAGATTCGTGCTCCGCATTCTGACGTCGAATATAATTAGGATTTTTACTTGCAGAGAATTTTGATAGCGATTTTAACGGTTCTAGTAATTGAGCATGCTTCATTCCGTATTTTAATTGAGCTCGATTTTGATCTCGTTTAAAATCTAAAACTTTTTCTTATCGTTTTAGTGGCCTGCACTACGGCTCGATTTAAATTCGTAGAGTGACGTCGTCGTCGTCCTCGTCTCATCGCAGCCGCAGACATTGCGTTGATGAAAGTTCGCTCGAACGTCGTGATTTTAAATACATATGTAATGATCGAATCCTTTACGGTAGCGGCCCTCGTTTATGGCTTTTCTTTGTCTACCACTAAGAATCCGTATCCGGCTTTATTGCCATCGCCGTCTTTTTTTCCCACGCTAGACGGCACATCTTTTGAAATCTTCGAAGCTCATGTCGGTATTAATGTGCTCCGAATAGATATGTCTTAAGTTCATTTCGTCTTGCAAAAAACTATAATTAAATTTGTATTGTCGCGAATAAGATGCTTCGGTATTCTTGCATACGATTGGCTGAGGTAGAACGCGTCTATATTCTTATGACGGCTCATTGAAAATATTGACGAATCGCGTTTTGTTCGTGACATTGAATGTCGTCGAAAATGAAAATCGAATTACTCTTAGCATCTTGCGGTGAAATTATTTCAGAATTTTCGCTAAATTCGTAATAGCCTAGTCCCTTGATCGGTCTCAAAACTCGACTCAAAAAATAGTATTTGGGCTGAAATAGCGACTTGGAGTAAATGTAAACGTTTTCAAATTCCAATCCGTTGGGTGCCAGTAACAAACTCAAAATCAGGTTTGTTTTACCGCACGCAGAAGGTCCGCATACGATGCATCTTATGCTGGCCGGTAAGAGATCTCCGTGCTTTTGCGCGTTCCAAAATAGGAATAAGGATCATCCTGCTCGACCGTTAGATCCATATTTGCAACCGGTAGAGATTGTTTCTGTTTAATAACCTTCATGTCTATTATTCGCTAATATGACGCGTAACGATTTCCGTAAACGGATCGTATTCGAATATAGAGCCGTGCAAAATTAAGCAGTATGCTTTAGTGGTTTGATCGAAAATGTTGCTGGATTCGATTTCGAGACGTATATCGACGGCCGAATTTTTAATAGATTCTTCTTGACGACTGCAATCGATCACGAACACGGGACAATTGCCAAATTGCTGATAGTCGTTCAAACAACACAGAGCGTAGCTCAAATTGCTCGCGCCTGCATAATAGTTTTCCGGAAATTTCGAATAGTGCATGACAAAACTTGCGGCGATCCAGATACTGCACACGTAGATGATGATGATGACGAAATTACGTCATCATCATCGTTATTTAAAAATACTTGACTGTCGTCACCACTTGTATGATTATTTTCGTCTTGAATATACTTCACCATAATTGCTATTTAATTAAGTGCAAAATTTCACGCACACATACACACCCTGAACGAAGATACCTCCCGGTTAGAACTGAAAATTATTTTGCATGCATAGGTTTTCGTTCGAGCTCAAACGATGTTGCTCATGCGCGCATAGTTTATTTTATATTTGTAATAGATGTAGTATGCCCACGCTCCTATTAATTGCATAAGTACGATGTGTTCTAAATACGTCCATACACCATCTGAACTATCAAATTCTCGATCTTTTTTTCTCGCTCTCTTTCTCTTTCGAAGGCGATTCGTTTATGATTCCATGGCATGACGTACCATTCGGTCTCCGTAAAACTGCTATTATATTTAAATCTTATTTTAAACATCAGAAAAGGATCGATGCCAACTCCGTCTCCGACACAATCGCCCGCGCATCCATTGTTCAACCATTCGGCACCGTCGTCGTCGTCGTCGTCGTCGCCGTCCTCGCCGTCGCCGGATCCATCTACGTTTTCTATTTCTCGTCGTCGTTGAAGGCGTCCTCCTCCTCCTCCTAGATAACTTTTATAAATTAAAAGGTCTCTCGATACCGCGGACGATGACGACGACGACGACGTCTCTGATGATGGCGATAAGGGAACCTCTTCCGAATGGTTCTGTTGCTGCTGCTGCCATTGCTGTTGCAGCTGCATGGTAATTAATTCCGTACGTTTCCAATCTTTAGAGCGAGAGCATCTTATTTGTTGTTGTTGTTGTGACGACTCGGACTTCGACAATGCCAAAACGTCTTTATTTTCAACAACCTCGAAACATACGAATGCATTCGGAGGATCTACGGGAACCGGATTTCTTTGCCAGGAGGGCACGCTCGGTTTAAATATGTATAGGTAATTATTACATATTAAAGAGTAGGCGAGATATGCTGCGACGGCTGCGGGCGGTCCTTTAGGAGTCATTTCGAACAATGAGCATTTTAATTGCATTCATAGGTTTTATTGCAGGGCTGCGATGTGTTGTTGTGCGCGCGTACATATGGGGTAGAACATGCGCATTCAGGACACGATTTTATTTGCAGAGGAGGTCCATCTATCTGATCTGCATGCGACGACGATTGTAAGCCATGCGCTAAACAATAGCGATGCGTCCATAATTGTTTTTGCAAATACTCCGGTAATTTATCGAAATTTCTGGCGACGTCTTTACTTGCATGCCTCTCGATATACTCGAGCGGTAATTTCGTAAGATCCTCGACCGTCAACATTCTTCTATATTACAAACGTATATGATTATTAAAAATAAACATATCATCTCGTAGACAATTTTCTTATCCCCCTTCCTTAAGAATGCATACTATAGGTTCCTGCATGATTTATATTGACTCCTAAATTTAATATTCTCGAAAGAGCTGACCCGCTCTGCTTTTCGGTATATTCGTCCAGTTTATTGTTCAATTCCTGAATGGCTTCGGGTTTAACTTGAGTTTGAAAGTCTTCAATTTTTAAAATTTTATAATTTTTAGTAGTAAAATGTCTGAGCGATGACGACGATGATGATGATGACGATGTATCCACGGCTTCTGAAGACGATGATGTTGATGCGTTGGGCTTTACGTATTCACCGTTAAACACGAAATTAATTTTAAGAGATCCGAATTTTCTCAAACATTTTCTCAAACGTCGCTCTATTAGGGCGAATGCATCTTCTAAAAATTGCATGGGATCTATGTGATATAAATTGACCACAGCACTCGAACGTATCCTGCGGGCGAAAGCCGATTTCAAATCGACCCACACGATATTGTTCGACGTTCTACGTCTTTTGACATTCTTCTTTGATGTTAATCTATCGAAATTTTCAGCAGGATCGTCGACTTCGACGTCGTTCGCATAACCCTCGTCGTCGTCCTTCGCACTAGTATTATCGCCGGATCCATTCTTTTACTAATACCTGCCCTCTGATCGCCCTATCACGCTTGCTTTTGCATTAGAAACGATCTGATTACATTTCAGATTTAGCAGCATCGATTCATAGTGACGTTTTCGACCTACGTTGCAAGCACTTTTCAATTGTTTTAAAATTGCACGCGTTGAGGTAGGCGCGTCTGGAATTTTAATTCGTCCGAAGCTTGAGACATTTTTACACTTTCGACACACGATGTTTACCGTTCGAATAATTACACAATAATAAATAGAAAAATATTTTGGATATTCTTTTACCAAGACGACGAAACTATTATTCGTAGTAGGGAGAAATTTTTTTCAAATACAAACGCAGCACGCAATTTTTTCTTATCGACACCTGTAATAAAAACCTTGCGGTTATTTCCCCCAGCCTTATTCTTCTTATACTTCATCATAATTGCCTACGACACATCGAGCGTAACATTTTTCAAATTATTAAAGATTACTTGAAACGTCTTGCACGTGTCCGATGAGATAATCCCGAAAACACACTCTTAAAACAAAAACACGTTCGCACCACTTGCGCGCCCTTACGATATTTCGTCTTAGACTAAAACACGCACGCCCCCTACACACCTATACACATAACGATACATACCTTTCTTTTCGAAAATAAAACAACAACAACACCGCCCCCGATCGATATCTACACACACTTTTATCACGAGGGCGGCACGACTTCCACGTTAACATCACCGACAAACCATACATACCCTACACCCTACACGCACACACCTGCACATACATACCTCTCTTTTATATAATACGCACACCCTTTACAAGATATTTATGATCCTTTTAAAAAGGGCCGGCCAGCTTCTCCATAGCCATACTATCGTTATCCTCAAACCTAACTAATACTAACACACACACACACCTACACATACATGACCTTCACACATACATACTTCTCTTTTCCATAATACACACACCCTTTACAAGATATTTATGACCCTTTAAAAAGGGCTGTCGCAGCTTCTCCATAGTTATACTACTTACATATTTCGTAAAAATAATGTTTCATTCATATTACAAACTGTTGCTGAATCTAGTATTTGGGGTAATTTTGGTATGGAATATGCCTGTTAATAATTCCATGGTTTTTACTTCTTTATTTTGAAAACGTTCTTAAAATGACATGATCTCACTATGAAATTTTACTATTATAAATATTTCGTTTAACCGTTTGTGGTTTTAAAATAATTTATGGACCTAAGTTACATTCAAATATGTATTCAACAGAAATAAAACGATGACTTTGTGATTTTTAAGTTTATGATTTTAATAGAACTAAAAATTAATTAAAATGTTCTACTTAATGATCACGACATTAATGAAATCAGAATGTACATGGTGCATGCATATTAATTTTGTCCGTTTAAGAATAACTTTCCTCTTTTTGCACCCAGTTTCTATTTAACATAACATCAACGCGTTACAGCTTCTAGACTACATCTCTGTAAACGATGATGTTTTAAACCAGAACATCCCGAATACGAATGATTGAAAAACTGATCAGAATTGATAAATTTCTACGCTATGATAATTAGCTCTCCAGAAAACAGTACCTACTTAGCATTATTAAACCTAATTTATACGTTATATGTATAAATATTAAAATAAATACAAATAGCAGGGCTTTTTCTGTTAAGATTAACTACTAAGGAGCGACTATAATAAAAAAAATACTGCCATTTTTTAATAAGAACAAATTTCCTTTTCTTATCTCACAAACCTTATTCAAGTATCGGAAACCGATAACATTATTTTTAAAAAATACATAGACAACGTGTAGTAATTGATTAATAGAATTTAGATGCACTACACCAAAATTCTTTTCTTATTGCGCATGCACTTTTCACTAGTCACCTTTAAATGCCTTTCTTTCAAATTATTAGTTCCTAATCCTTCTTTTCTCGTGGTTTCTATATTAAACGCTTAGAATTGACAAAATTTGAATAAAGTTATAATATAATGTAGCGCCGATTGATGTCCCTGACCAGAATAATTACATCAGAACGTAAAAAAGGCGTTGTACACAAACGATGATTGATGACCCCTGCGGAATTACACCTTTCAGATGAACTTGATTGGCAAGTACAAGGGTTTTGCATTTAAGGGTTATTTAGATTACAGTAGGTTCATTCTAGAATGTTATTTGCATAATTTCTGGAATGTTTTAGAATGGTCTACACGTTTTTGAATATGTATGTAAAATTGCTTTCGTGTGTATTGGGGTTCAGTCCTGATTGAAGCTTTGATTGCAATATACTCTAGTTTAAAGCTTTGAAAGATGTGATAAATTATTGTAGTTATAATATTATACATTAATAATCAGCGCTTGCATAGTTAATTGTAGTGCATTGATATTAAGTTAATTAAGCAGATAGCATCGTAGTTTAACAGGTTAGTAATTGTACTTTTAGCGATGAGATAAAAATATAGCGGTACGAGAGCTTTTAGCAAATTTTATTGTAAGTGGCTGTTAATGTATTTTGAGTAACATATAAATTGCATATTGATTGTACAAAAATTATTAACTAGCACTCTGGCTTGTATATAATTAACCCGAACGTATACGATCCCGTACGAACCAATCATAACCACTACTTCCTTCGTTGGCCCGTACTTAACTCGAGAGAGTCGTTCTACAACAGTGGAAGTAGCAACTCGTACGTTACAGACCTTCGTGTCGTCGTCTTTACAATAAAGGTACTTCTCGTCCAAGTGCGTGTCGTGTTCATGGTCGGCATTAAAACGTTTACTATTCCACATCAAACCAATGGTACATAAAATACAGTCCTTCTCGAAGATTTTTAAGAGTTGCAGTTATCGATCAAAGTGAAATTGACATTAAGCCAGCTTTTGTTCGTGAGTATTAGTCACTAGAAAGTTCTATTTTTTAATCATTTATGGTGTTACTGTACATTATTGGATCTTCTTGGTGAATAATTAATTGTTTTCGATAGCAAAACAAACAAAGCATTTCGCGCCGTGAAAAATATTGTAGTGGTTTCGCGCTAATAGAAAGTGCATATCATTAAGCATAATCTTTCGTACAAATTTCCTATCCATATAGTTTGGTTGGTACAGTTTAAAAATTATATAAAACTTTTATTGTATTGTAAACAATTTGTTGCATTAATATTCCTACTAGGAACACTATTTATGTATTGAGAACTGGCAACACTGGTATTGCCAGGTGAAATCTGAAATTACCATCGTAAAGTTTGACATTTTTGAGGTTATAGGTACTCAGAACGTTTTGCGTGCGAGCACTATTTGTGTTTTTTGCAGTGTTTAAAATTTCATCTCAGCCAAAATATGGAATTTACTCGCGACTTATGACTTTCGACGTTGTCTAACTCAATAACAATGCATCAATCAACGGAATTCAACTTTTGGCGATGAAGCGTCATCCACAGCCACTGTATATCGCTGGTACACTGAATTCAAACGTGAATGTAGTTCGCTCATGGACGAAGTTAAAGAAGGTCGTCCAAAATCAGTCGTTGTGCCGGAAAATATCGATGCTGTGCGAAAACTAATTGAAGAGATCGTCATGTGACATATCAAGAAATCGAGAGATGTTTAAGCATTAGTATGACCAGCATACATAAGATTTTGCACGAAAATTTGTGTGTTCGGAAGCAGTGCGCACATTGGATTCCACATTTCAAAAAAATGCTCGTGTCGATTGGTGCCGTAAAATGATTTCAAAATACAACTGTGGTACATCCAAAGCGGTATACAACATCGTCACAGGTGACGAGTCGTGCATTTATGCGTATGAGCCAGAAAGAAAAGACCTGTCGGCAGTTTGTGTGTTTCAATGTGAAGCAAAGACAACAAAAGCTGTTCGTTCTCGAAGCGTTAAGAAGCAAATGGTGGCGTTTTTTTTCACGGAAACCGGTCCTATGGCTCTCGAAAATCAAAAGACCGTTAATTCAGCGTGGTATACGACCATTTGTTTGCCTGAAGTTTTCGGTAAATTGAGAGAAACCAACCCAAAACGACGAATCATTTTGCATCATGACAATGCGAGCTCACACACATCACATGCAACAAACGAGTATTTGGACACACGCTAGATCGAATTGATGGGTGATCCACCTTACAGTCCCGACTTGGCACCAAATGACTTCTTCTTGTTTCCAATAATTAAAGATAAACTGCGTGGATAACGATTTTCATCGCCCGAAGAAGCGGTCCAGGACTCAAAACGCATGTTTTAGAGCTACCATCTTCTGACTGGACAAAGTGCTTTGAAGGGCGGTTCAATCGCATGCAAAAGTGTATAGATCTTAAAGGCAATTATTTTGAAAAGCAATAAAAGTCTTTTTCATCAAATTCATGTGTTTATTCTTTCTATTCTTAATACATAAATAGTGCTCCTCGTAAAGCTAATTTGAGCGTGAAAACATATTTATTCCTTTGTTATAAAAGTTCAGACAACTGATAACAAGCAGGTGTAGTTTATCGTTCGCGAAAAACCATGTTTATAGTTTGTCTCTCTCACTCGTATGGTAAGAGTTTCGTTCATTTTAACATTATAAAAGTACATCGTGTTTGCTTATCAAAACAGGGGTTTAGCAAAGCAGGTTGTTGATTATCTCTATGTGTAAAATATTTGCGGTGAATTTCGAATAGCTCTGTGGTAGAGAGAAGTGGACTGTATATAAAATTAAGTGATAATTTAACAAACAATATATAATTAATGTTTTTAATCAGTTCAAGCGTTTACTAAAAGCACTCACCTGTTGATCACAAAGCTGTGTCAATGAAAAAACGATGTAACGTCTACTCTGCTTTTTGCGGGTGTAGCAAAGCACATTTATGTCATTAGCGGTTCTGAAGAAAAGCGGTTCATCTAATTAGGAGTTTTACGTAGAACGTGTAAAATTACGATGCGGTCTACTCGAACGACAAATCGATACTCTGGTTTCGTGGATTTTCCAGTCACTACGCTGTGTTCGTACACATGCGGAATAACGTTTATCACTCGCGGCACTTGTTGGCGCGTGCTTCGAGTAAACCATGGAAATTTTACTTTAACAAATTTAAATATCCCGAGGCGGACGTAAATAATCAACAAACTCAATAGAAAATAAAATGTAGCTATAAATTATTTACAATATAAACGGAACAGTATGTGTTAGGGTACATTTTGCATACAATGTAATATTCTGGTTAATAACATAGTAACTGGTTTAGAATTTCCTAATAATTACAATTTTAAAAGAAATATTATTTACATTCGTTATAAAGATTTAGTTGGAAGCTTTTTGAGTTGCATTGATTGTTGCAGTAATTGATTGAAAATTTTGTGTTTGTGATTAGCATTTATCGACATAACAATGTCTAAATTAACATTTGATAGACTAGTAAATGGTGGAAATTACGTTGTAGACAGGTTAGAGAATTATTTCACTACATTACCAATCTTGAGCAATTACAAGAAAATCTTGTTACTGTTCAAGTTATTTTGGAAACTGCAATTGGAATCTCCCATGATTTTAATTCTTCCTACAAAATACCCCTTTAGATAAACGTAATGACTCAGAATTAGAGCAATTAAATTCAGTTCGTTCAGAAATAGATAAACATTTGTTACCAATTAGGGTCACAAGTGCAGGTTTTCGATCTCGTTTTGAAACGAAGCATTCGTCAGAAACACTTATAGATTATCGCTTAAATACAGTAACTTATGGAGTTACATCAGGTCCATTTTTATCATTGTGAGTTATTCAATAACTTACTAATCTCGAAAAGTCTCGTTTCCCTCTCGCTTCAAAGGTTTTATGGTTAGACGCATATGTTGATGACTTGCTTACTGTATGTCTGTCTGTCGATGAAGCAAAACTTCTTATTGTTGAACTCAACCAACTTTGCAGATCTGGAGGTTTGTGCTACGCAAATGGAATAGCAACATTGCTACTACGCTAGAGAAATTGCCAAAAGATCGAGATTATCAGCAAGCGTATGTATTCGAAGATACAATCAATATATCACAAAAATATCAGGTTTACAATGGCAATCCGTTGCAGATGAAATTGATTTCTGTATCAATGTCATTGAACGGTCTTGCACAAAGAGGAATCTGGTTTCAGAAATCGCACGTATTTTTTATCCACTTGGTTCACTATCATCACTTGTATTCTTTGCAAAACACTCATTCAGCATTTATAAATTCTAGGTATTGGGTGGGACAACAGTTCGCCTGTTAACATTGTTTCAAAATGGAAGAGTTTCGTGCAACATTTGCTTGAATTGTCTAAGATATAAATCCCACGTGGAATTGTTGTAAAACACTATCATAAGTTACAAATACATGCATTTTGTGACGCATCGGAAGTAGGTTATGCTTCTGTGGTTTACTTTCGCGCTACATCGTTTTTTTTAGCACGCAGAGCCAAATGTGTGCAAATCCACAGCGATTGTTGAACGAATTTTGTCGGAGCGGCAAAAGAATTGTCGCAACTGATGAAGCAATCGGCGGAATCAGACGGTATCAATGTTGTTTTTAATCCTCCATCTTCCTTTCAGTTTGGCGGTTTGTGGTAAGCTGGCATCAAATCAGTGAAATCCTATTTGACAAGGACAATTGGTGATCAAATATTATCGTATCAAGAATTTCTCACCGTCTTAGTTCAGATTGAAGCAATTTTGAACTTTAGACCACTCTGTCCAATTAACTAGAGAGCCAACAGATTTTTCATATTTGACTCCCAGTCTTTTTTTCAATGTCGAACCTAAATCCGTCATACCGAATCCAAATCTCACAGACACAAAGATGTCAATCTTAATCGTTGGCAGCTTATTCAGCGTCTACAGCAATCCTTTTGGAAAAATGGCATTTTGAATATTTGCATACATTGCAACATAAGGTGAATGGCATTCATCCAAGTCATTAGTAAAGGTTGAGATGTTGGTTCTCATAAAAGATGATCAAGCGCCTCTATTGTGTTGGCGGTTTGGTGGAATTGAAGAGCTGTATCTAGGTACAGACTGTTTCTCGTGTCGCAGTAGTAAGAACAGCTAATAGTCACATCAAACGATCTTTAGTCAAACTTTGCCTTCTCCCTTTGGAAGAGAGTACGTAAATAATTTATAAACTTTATTGCATTAGGTGTATATACGTTTCAGTAGTAATGTACATGTTTTCATATTTTTGTTCATTTTCATAAAATAAGTGTTTTCACTCTTATTTTGGTGGGCGGTATGTTAATGCTCTTTGAGTAACATATATAAATTGCATATGAATTGTACAAAAATTAGTAAGTAGCACCCTGACTTGAATGTAATTAACCCTAACCTATACGATCCCGTACGAACCAATCCGAACCATTACTTCCTTCGTTGGGTCGTACTTAATTCGAGAGAGTCGTTCTACAACAGTCGACGTAGCAACTCGTACGTTACAGACCTTCGTGTCGTCGCCTTTACAATAAAGGTACTTCTCGTCCAAGTCCGTTTCGTGTTCGTGGTCGGCATTAAAACATTTAGTGCTCCGCATCAAACCTATGGTATATAAAATATACAGTCCTACTTAAAGATTTCGAAGAGTTGCAGTTATCAATCAAAGTCAAATTGGCATTAAACCAGCTTTTGTTCGTGAGTATTAGTCAGTAGAAAATTATATTTTTTAATCTTTCACAGCATTACTGTACAGTAGAAGTTGTTGAAAAGATTTGTGTTATCAGTTTGAAAATAAAGAACTGTTATTGCAAATATAGTTTTCGTTACAATACTTTAGAATATTTTCTGAGCGGGCGCTGTAACTTTTTTGTGTATTGTTTATTGTTCTACTTCTTTTGGTATCGTGTTTCAATATGCGTGTAGATGAGAATGGACAAGCTTAATTTTTGAAAATACCCTTGGCAACCAAAATAGTGTCCTATTATTTTTTAAGAATGCTTTCCTCTGTGAGGAGCAGTATTGTGTCTGCATAGAGGAAATTTTCAAAAAATCAGTCTGTCCATTTTTATCCACATTACCCAGAAATACGTAACAGAAAGAATCAAAACAAAAATCCAGACACAAAAAAGTTACAGCGTCCGCAAAGGAGAAAACATTCTTTATAAGACATCTTTCTGTGCGAGCGCTTCAACTTTTTTGTATACTGTTCTTTGTTTTGACTTTTGTAGTATGTTCCTGGGTGTGTGTGTAGATGAAAATGGACCGGCTAAATTTTTGAAAAATGTTTTATCGTGAAATCTGTGTGTATTTTTGCATGTTGGACAAGTTTTTGAGGAATATTTTCTTCCGTGCGGACGCTGTAACTCTTTTGTGTATTGTTTATTGTTCTAATTCTGTTTGTATGGTATTTCTGTGTGTGTGTAGATGAGAATTGATTGACCGGCTGAATTTTTGAAAATGCCAAAATAGTGTCATTTTATTATTTTTTAAGAATTGTTTCTTTTACGCATAACATTAGTTTGGCTGGCAATAGAGCGTTTTTAAAAATTCAGCTTCTTCATTCTCATCTGTCCATACCTAAGAGTAGAATACAAAAGAATTAGAACAAAAAACATAACGCAAACGAGTTGTCGGCGAAGCCGTCCTCTACAGTTAGTATAATAATATTGGAGAAGCTAATGCACTAATAATGCATTACATATTCATCGACCGAGGGCGTAAAGCAATATTAATTTTAAAAATGTGTGTGTAATAAATGTGCAGACATCAATGTCCTTTAGAATGGTTACCTGACCTGCTTTTTTTATCCGTACCACTTAGTAATAAAATGAGATACATCAAATTCACAATGTTTGTCTTAGAAATTAGCTTTTTATTTCTCGCAGTCGGTTCGAAAGCTAATTTCTCTACAACGGTCTTTCATTTAAAAAATAATTCTGTTCGGTAAGTAGCACAAAATCACCTGCTTTAAAAATTGCCACAGAAATTAAGGACATGATTCGGTTTTAAAGGTACTGAATGTACACCTACTTTTCTTTTTGTACATGAACTTATGCACTACAGTTATGAATGTGTGATACGTATTGAGTATGGTGATACCGCTGGTCAGCTCATTGAATACATAGTTATGGTTTCGAGTCATTGAACTACAATCTAACTCAGCTGGTTGCTCTTGTTGCGTTCTTGGTAGTTGACCATTAAGTGACCATGTTTGTTGGCGTATAATGCGTAAACTTACTAAGGTGTGGTATGCTCGCCGCACATATCCGTGTTGTGTTTCGTACTATTTTTATTATTGTTTTGTTGTAACGTAAATGTCTACACGTGATGAGAATTGTCAACAGGTTTCACGTTGTTAATGTAGAATGGCTTTGTCTCTGAAGATTACCTACTGTCGCAACAACTGCGTAGTTGGAAATATCTCCCGAGGCAATATTCATTTCCACTTTGATTTTACCTCCTGCATATTTTGTTTACGTTTTTGTCAGCATGAGTATTTATAACACTGGTTCTCTATGAAAATACTACAGACAGGGTTCGCCAATCCCATGTTCTGGGCGGTGATTGAATACGGGCGGCACCCTTTAATGGACGCAACTTTTTTGATGAAACAAATTCCTAAAATATATTTTTTTGCTAAATATTTTTACCCAAAAGCTGAAAATAGATTCTATGTAAAACTAGTGATTTATAATTGTAAGACGTTAAAAGGCCAATAACTACTTACGGTTAAAAATGGCAGTAATGTGAGCGTTTTAATACTATAATTAAATAATTTTTTCACTTAATTAATTACACGTTCTATTATAATTTTATCTAAAAACTATCTGGAGGGAAATAACTACTTCACCATCATTGGTTACAAAATTTGAGGTGGTACTCGAAATGTCAAAGGATAATCATCTTGAATGCCAACACCAACCAATCATAAATCGAAATTGATTAAGCTCATTCAGCACATACACAACTGATTACGTATTTGGCATTCATTAGTAATTAGTATTTGACTATCGTCTCATAATGTAAAATCATCTTTTGTAGTGATCATCATCAATTAGGTTTTCAGTCCTAGAATTGGTTGGACTCGTACCTCCATTGCTTCCATTCCGAGCTAACCTACACATTTACCTGAAATTCTCACAGCCCACATCTTTCATTGTCTGTGCGCAATAGGCTAATCTAGGTCTACTTCTAGCTCTGCTTTTTTCTGTCTCTGCTTCTAATATATTCCCTACTATTCCCTCATGCGTTAATATGTGTCCTATCATCCTATCTCTCCTATTTTTCACTGTTTTCCACATACTTCTTTCATCCCTACTTGATTAGGGGGGGGCTTAAGGAGATGATATAAATATGCAAATTACAGGGAAGGACCAATTGCTTTTGCAAGCAATAACGATAGCAGTGGAGCGGTTATGTAATAACTACAACTACACCAAACTACTTAATAAAGGGTATAAATACCTTTTATCCTGTGCCGCTGGGGGCAATAAACATTCACACACAAAGAGCTTCCGACGGACCACCAGTAACACGCTCAACCGGGTGATGGTGTCGCTTTCAAAAGCTCTCACACGACCGTCTTCTGCAAGGGTTCGGATGCGACTCGCTTCTGTAAAGGCTCGAGTACGACTGTCACTTCACGTACTCACTGCCGGTATATAATGTTTCACTGACAACTGTAGGATGCACGCACTGACGGTATTTATTGTCACAAAATACCGAATTGTTCGATGATGACGTAACATACCGCCCACCAAATTCATAGAATTTTGAAAAGGAGGGAAGTAGGTTGGGTGAAGGAAATCACATGGGATTTGACCTTGCTAGGAAAACAGGTAACGAAAGATAGGGTGGTGCACTACAGCGAGCGATATTACCAACTATGCAAAAATAAAATATATATGTAAATAAGCAAATATGTAAAAATAATATACTACTATACATGTAAGAAATGTGTATATACATCTAAACATAAAAATAAAATTAAAATACCGGTAGCGGCGCTAGTTTGACCAAAGGTCGTTTTAGTGTGCCATGTGCCGTTTTGATTTCAGCGACACGTATAATACCGTCCGCACCGGGAAAGGTATTATTAATACGACCAAACTTCCATTGAAGTGGAGAAAGCTGGTCGTCCTTGACGAGGACAATAGTGTCCTTTTCAACTTGTCGGACACCTACCTTAGAGTGCCATTTAACCTTTTGGTTCAGAGTATGTAAGTACTCATGGCTCCAGCGAGCCCAAAAATCTTGGTGGAGTTTCTGCAGGAGTTTCCACCTGCTTTTTAATGGTAAAACGTTGGTTGAATGGTCCTCATCTGGTGGTGCAGAAAGAGGCTCCATGGTGAGGAAATGACCTGGTGTTAGGCAACGCAAGTCATTTGGATCCGAACTCAAAGCGCAGAGTGGCCTTGAATTTAGAACAGATTCAATTTGCGTAAGAACTGTGTACAGTTCCTCAAAGGTAAGTTTTTGTTTGCCGATTACGCGAGATAGGTGTGTCTTTACCGACTTAACACCGCTTTCCCACAAGCCACCGAAGTGAGGGGCGCTAGGTGGATTAAACGACCACTTTATCTTTTCTGAGGTTACTGCACTATGCAGATAACTCATAAGCTGACGATAGGCACCTACAAAATTAGTACCGCAATCGCTAAATATTTGAGAACAGCGTCCTCGCCGTGCTATAAATCGTCGCAAAGCGGCAAGAAACGCGTCTGCCGACAAATCCGAAACAAGTTCAATATGTGCTGCCTTAGTGGCAAAACAAACAAAAATACAAATATAGGCCTTAAGAGTTTTAGAGCCTCGCAGGCGGTTAGCCTTTATTAAAAGAGGGCCAGCAAAATCAACACCAACAATACTGAACGGTTTGATTTGGGTAATACGTGCTGCCGGTAGGTCTCCCATAGGAGGAGTTACCAGGACCGGTTTGGTACGAAAACATCTATGACATGATGATAAATAACTTCGGATTGAATTTTTAATAGAAAGGATCCAGAAATTCTGTTGTATAAGATACGCTGTGGTATTAACACCGGGATGGTAATACCTTTCATGAGTTGACCGAATGATAAGTTCGGTTAATCGGTGCCGCTGAGGCAATAACGCAGGAAACTTTTCGAAATAGGAAAGCGAAGAATGTGTCAAGCGCCCACCTACTCTTAAGATGTTTTGTGGATCAACAACTGGAGAAAGTTTTCGCAAGCTTTTAGGTAATTTACGGTTTGCCTTGATCGAAGCTATTTCATTTGAAAATGTAACATTTTGTACATGCCGAACGATAATCATGAGAGCATTGTGTAATTCAATGTCTGTTAAGGGACCCGTATGACGTTGAGCCATGGGTTTGGAAAATCTATAGATGTAAGCCACGATGCCTTGGATTTTATATAACGATGAAAAGCGGCTTAGTAAAATGTCAATGACGTTTGGATCTGTTTGAGCGACAAATGTTAGGATCTTCTTTTCCGTAGTTACCTCAGCAATTGAGGTTGACAATGTTGGTTGAGGCGGCCACGAGTCACTAGGGTAGTGAAGCCATTCAGGCCCCGCCCACCATAGCGAACATGAAATAACCGCGTTGGCATTAATCCCCGAGATGCAGGATCAGCCGGATTATGCGAAGATTTAATATAAAACCATCGGCTAGGTGCAATGCTTTCTTGAATGTGGCTAACACGGTTTGCCACAAAAGTTTTCCAACGAAAAGGTGGAGAACGTATCCAAGTGAGAGCGACCGTAGAATCACTCCACGCTGAAACATCGGAGATGTCAATCAAGCCTTGATAAGACCGAATGGTAAAAGAAAGTAAATCGGTTAATAAAACGGCGGCACATAATTCCAAACGTGGAATTGAAATGCGCTTAATTGGAGCTACTTTTGTTTTAGCGGTTACAAATTGTACAGTTATTTCTCCAGTAGTTTGATTTATGAACTGGAAATACACTACCGCTGCATACCCTACCTCGCTAGCATCGCAAAACCCATGCAAATGACAAGTAAAAGGATCCGAAGGGGGTAAACAACGTGGTAACTTTAATGACGATAATAACGGCAACTCTTCTTGGTATTGCTGCCATTGAGACGAAATGTCTGCTGGTGGGATGTCATCCCAATTTAAACCTAACATCCACAGATGCTGGATTAGGTGTTTCGCAAAAAGTGTTAGTGGGGTTAAAAACCCTAATGGATCATATATTCTGGCAACTTGCGAAAGTATGTTGCGCTTTGTACATATTGGGTTTAATGGTTTAACCCGAAATGAGAAAATATCTTCTGTAGGTGACCATTGAAGACCTAATATTTTTATTGATTCGTCAGAATCGAAATCGAGTGAAGTATATTGGCAAAAATATGACGGAATGCCTTCCAAAATAGAAACTGAATTAGAACTCCATTTTCGAAGTTCAAAACCAGCCAAATGTAAAAGTCGGATAAGTTGATCTTTAATTTCGCGGGCCGATTGTATAGAATCTCCACCCGCGACGAAATCATCAATATATAGATTTGACCGTATAGCCTCAGCGGCTAACGGAAACCTTTTGCCTTCGTCAATGGCTAATTGCTGAAGAGTTTTTAATGCTAGATAAGGCGATGACTTAATACCATAGGTCACTGTATCAAGCTGATAAGTCTGAATGGGTTCTTCTGCGGAGAAACGCCAAACAATTAACTGAAACCTTCGATGTTCTTCGGTAACCAAAATTTGTCGATACATTTGGCGAACATCACAAGTAAAAACGAAACGATGAGAGCGAAATTTAAGTAAGATTGACGAAATGTCATTTTGGAGCCTAGGTCCAGCCAATTGAGTGTCATTAAGTGACACGTTGTTTTTAGCCTTTGCAGAGGCGTCAAAAACCACACGAATTTTAGAAGTATGACCTTCATCTTTAAACACAGGGTGATGGGGTAAAAAATAATTATCGTTCCCAACGGGCGGAGAATCGAGTAATGTCATATGACCCGCATCAAGATAGTCCTGCATGAAATTGTTGTATTGGGCGCGTAGCTCCGGTTGAGCATGCAATTTGCGCTCCAACGAAAATAGTCTTTTTTTAGCCATGTCAAAGGAATTATCAAAAACGGGCAAAGTATCGTTGAACGGTAACGCAACAATAAAACGACCGCTAGGGTCACGAGAAAACGTGTTTTCAAAAATCAAATCTGCCTTTTCTTCTTCTGGAGAAGTATAAGGCTTGGATGGCAACTCTTCTATCTCCCAAAACCGCCTTAGGGTCTGGTCGATAGGATCTTCTACAGAAGTAAAAAATGCTTGGACAGTATCAGACTGCAAGCTTTTTGTGGGACCAAGAATAGTCCAACCAAAAATTGTATTTATGGCGGTAGGCTGAAGAAATTTGCCATGTATCACACCGCCATTGATGATGAACGGATAAACATCTGCTCCGAGGAGCATGTCAATGGTTCCTGGAGAGTTCCAGGTCGGGTCTGCAAAGTGCAGGCCGCATAAGTGTTCCCAATTATTAGGAACTTCAACGCTAGGCAATTTGCCAGATATTGACGAAAGCACAAAGGTTGTGACTTCTAGAGATTTTTCAGAGTCTAACATAGAGCGAATGGTGCAGCTGACGGCACCCCTATTGACTGCTGAAGTTGTCTGCCCAAGTCCATAAATCGGAACTTGAGAACGTATGCGTGGAAGCCAAAGTTTGCTCACGCAATCGTCTCGAATAAAGCTAGCTTGAGAGCCAGGGTCTAAGAGTACCCTGATCTGTTTGTATCTACCAGACCGGTCTTGAACTTCCACAACAGCAGTGGAGAGTAAGACAGTAACCCCAAGATTTGGATTCGTCTGTGAAGACAAAACATTTGCCGGAATAGGAGAGGCTGACTGCGTCCTATTGGCATTTTTATGCATAGGTGTAGCGATCGGTTCAGCTGAACGGCTAGAAGCAGGTTGCGGTTCAAAATGTAGCAAGGTATGATGCGGCTTGGCGCAAGTTCGACAGGAATTATAAGATTTGCATTGCATGGACGCATGGTCTGTTCGTAAGCAATTTAAACAAAGGCGTAAGCGTTTGACAATGTCGAAACGTTCTGTCGGAGTTTTCTTTAGAAACGATTGACATCTGTAAATTAAGTGATTGCCCTTGCAAGAAGGACAATGGTGCGAAAATGAATTCTTTGAGTCACTGGAGCTACTTGGTGTGTCCAGTGAAACTACGTTAGAAGAAACCTTTGGTTTAAATTGAAACGCTGAGGATTTCTTAGGCACTGATGTGTGAGATGTATGGACAGTCGTCGAATAAGAAACAGGTGCGGTTGAAGAAAAGGTTTCCAACGCTGCACATTGTTGAGTTAAAAAATATCTCAAATCCTCGAAATTAGGTATTTGCTTCGGATCCGATTGGAGTTCGAAGCGTTTTCTAGTGAACGGATCGAGTTTTTCTAAAAGCAAATCGACTAGAATAAAGTTCCAATGTTCAGTGGGAAACTTTAAGTTAGTTAGAACAGCAAGGTTCTCTGAAAAACAATCAATAAGTGCCCTAAGTTTCTTAGGGTCTTCTGATTTTAAAGGTGGAAAGTCTTTCATTGCTTTCCAATGCAAAGTTGCCAATAAACGCGGGTTGCTAAATCGCTCACGCAAGGCGTTATAGGAAATAATAAAGTTATCCCCCGAAATGGGTACAGATTTAACGATTCTTAAAGACTCCCCGCTACAACAATTAATAAGGTGATTTAATTTTTCGATATTGGTGAGTGACGCGTTATTATAGACCAGACTGTCAAATAAATCGATAAAGGATATGAACTCAGTTACCTCATTATTAAAACTTGGGAGTTTTAACGGTACCATTTTGATACCGTGCTGCTTGGAGCATTTTCGATGATTTGTGGTGCTTTCATTTCTTGCATCGTTTCGAGATGCAGCAGTATGCAAAAATAAGCGGAATCTCTACTTCCTTCCGTACAGCGTTGTAAGTTAATGATTCTACCTCGTCACATGAAGCTAAAACAGCAATTAAAATTTTGCTGAAATTTGTATAAAGGTCAGTTACTCCCCTTGTTTGAATAAGGAACAACGTTTTTAAACTTGTGTCACTTTGTATAGTGTTACAAAGCTCAAACATTTCTATAATACGTGTTTTCAGTAATTCTAGTTCTACCACATGTGCCTTCTTTGGAGCCATAGTGACTGTTATTTTGAAAAATCTACAATAAAATGTTGTAAAACGGTACCGCTCAAGATGTACACTGAGAAATATTAAAATATTATGAGTTTGTTCAAAGCACGAAAAGGTAAGACAGCGTATAAACCAATAAATCACGTTTTATGACCATTAGCTTGCAATGTGGGTCTTAAAACAAGACGTCGAAAACCTACCGGTTTGTCAAACAAAGCGTGAAGATAAGATTTACAGCTTAACAACCCGGGCGGTTACGGTCGGCCTTTACTTCAAAGCTCACAGAAACGTGGTTTTAACGTATTTGCCGAAAGATGCAGCTTAACGTGTTTGCAAGAAGCGTTCAGCTTTTACATTCTATTACCCTTTGCAGATGTTCAATATTTTACCGCAAACCGACTGAAAAGGGTTGCATGTGATAGAAAACGTACAATAGCCTTTAAATACAAAGCAAATCCCTTTCCTTTTTTATTTAAGAAGTATAAAGCGACTATAATTTTCAGGTTGCTTTGTTTTATACCGCTAAAATAAATTTAAAACTGAAAACTAACAAATTTTATATTATGGATTTGTTTGTAATTAAAACGCTTGCTGGTTTCAATTACGGCGAAATCGCTTAATCTAAAGACAGTATAAATAATATTTACACATTTTAACCCGCTACATATGGAGCTTGAACACAAATTTAAAGCTAAATCATTAATTAATTAAAAAGCTCGCTGGAATGCAAAATAATATTTAATTTAGGACATGCGAATACCATAGAACTGGTGAATCCGGCTCGAAGGACCAATGATTAGGGGGGGCTTAAGGAGATGATATAAATATGCAAATTACAGGGAAGGACCAATTGCTTTTGCAAGCAATAACGATAGCAGTGGAGCGGTTATGTAATAACTACAACTACACCAAACTACTTAATAAAGGGTATAAATACCTTTTATTCTGTGCCGCTGGGGGCAATAAACATTCACACACAAAGAGCTTCCGACGGACCACCAGTAACACGCTCAACCGGGTGATGGTGTCGCTTTCAAAAGCTCTCACACGACCGTCTTCTGCAAGGGTTCGGATGCGACTCGCTTCTGTAAAGGCTCGAGTACGACTGTCACTTCACGCACTCACTGCCGGTATATAATGTTTCACTGACAACTGTAGGATGCACGCACTGACGGTATTTATTGTCACAAAATACCGAATTGTTCGATGATGACGTAACACTACTATTTCTAGAACATCTTTAATCTTAACTTTGTCTGTCCATGAGATCTTCATCATACGTCTGAAGTACCACATTTCAAATGCTTCTATCCTTTTCCTGCCCGCTTCTCTTAATGCGCACGTCTCACAGCCGTACCGTGCTGCGCTCCACACATACTTTCGGTAACGTTTTCTTTGTTTCTATGTTTGTTGTCTTGGTAGTTGCTTTTCTTGTTAGCTGCAGCACAGCTTTGTGATAATCTTTATTATATATTTGTGTACTTTTCTTATCTTTCGTTATTTGGGTTTGATAGATAGCAGAAATTCTTGTAAGTTTTCGTTTCCTATTTGCATTCTTGTTTTTTATTTATTTGCCTCTCCTTTACATACTAATACTTTAGTTTTATTTGTAGGCATTGGCGTCCATAAAAATGTATTATGCGTATAATTTGAATATGGACGGGAAGTTTGTAAAGAAAGCAAAGGGGATCAGGCAAGGTATTACGTAAGATGAGAATTGGTAAAAAAAGAAAAAAAAGAAGATGGTGGAAAATAGAAATTTTTGTCTTGAGTGTTTTATTTTTATTATTAATTAATCTAATTAATTCGGCCAAATCCTACATATTTTTTTAAATTTTCATACCGTATCTCTCTGTTAGTGCTGTTTTTATTTCATTAAGAGCTGCTTCTAACTCTTTTTTACTAGATCCTAATACCGCTATATTATCTGCAAATCTAAGAATATCAATCGTTTGTCCCTGCAGAATCATTTCCAATGTCTTTATGCATTTAACAGTATGCATTGCCTCTTTGATATCAATGGGAATAGCGCATGTAATTTTTTTGCGATAATTTCGATAGCTACTGAAGGTAGAGAAAAGTGGACATGTATACGAAAAATAAAATAAATGATAATAAACAAACAAATAATTACTTCAAACACTTACTTCGTATGCGAGCGTAGTGAAGCACGTTTATGTTTATGCGGCCGTTCAAACAGATAACGATAGTAAAAACTCTGTTGAATGCGTCCGTCCAGTACGGGTAACGAAAGTCGACTCTTGAATATGGCGAAACGTAGCACATGTAATTTTGCGGCTGTCTTCGACAGAAAGCGATACTACAATGCTTCGTGTCTTCTCCATGTCCATGATAAGAAAGTTCTTGCACGTGCAAAAAGCAATATATTTTCTCGTTATCGCGGTACTACAACAGGCTCGGCGTCTGAAGTAATTACGGTACACAATAACATTTTAATATACCGGGCTGAGGTAATTAATCAACAAATCCTAAATGGGAATGGAATATAAACTAAGCGGCAAATTATACAAAATAAACAGAACAGCGCACATCCCTGTCTCATCCTTCTTCCTAAATTTACTTTTCTCTACGCTCCTCTAATTCTATTACATGTTTGCTTTTTGTATTTTATAAGCTCTGTACTATCCATCTGTTCCTATAATTCGTTCAAATATTTTTTTTGAGTATTTCAAACATTTTTTCCCATTTTACATTGTCTAATGCTTCTTCCAGATCTACAAACCCATATACACGCTTTCTCCCTTTTCTATTGTCTACTCCATTATATCCGTTAAATTTAAAATGCCTTCCTGCGCTTTCCTGTTCCACCTAAACTCCAAAGTACCGTCTAATATTTCTTCAGCTCGTTTTTTCATCCGTCTTTGTACAATTTTAGTTAGTATTTTTGACACGTGCGCTGTTCAACTTGTTGTTCGAAAATTTTATATATATCCGCACCTCTTTTTTAGTATAGTGACTATAGTGTTACGTTTGAAATCTGTGGGTATCTCACCTGTCTCATACATATAGCTTACAAGTTGGAACAGACGTTCTGCTACTGCTTGACCAACGGCTATCAGAGTTTCTGCTTGCATCTTATCTATATCCAGTGCCTTATTATTTTGCAGATTCATTAATACTTATTCAAACTCATCTGTAAGTATAGGATATCCCGTCATCTGTTTCAATTCTGATTCCTGTTTTAGTGCTTCCAGTTTCTGTCCTGCATATAAATTCTTGCCATCTATTTACTTTCTCTGCATTTTCTATAATGATGTCTCCTCTCACGCATCATATTTTTATATCCTTAAAATTCATTCGAATTAGTTTGTATCTCTTTGCACTTTTTCTCAATCTACTGTTCTTTAGCTTTGCTGCATTTGCAAGTAATTTCCCATTTTATGGTTTTGTATCTCTGTTTTCCTGCTTTGTCTCGTCTGTTTTTGTATTTTCGTCTTTCTTTTATTAAATTCAAAATATCCTTTGTTACTCATGGTTTCTTATTTTCTTTTTGTGTGTACCCCAGAAAATCTCTGGCCGCTATGTCTAAGCTAGATTTAATGTTATTCCATTGTGCTTCTACTTCCTTAGTATCTAAGATTTTCTCGATGTCTTTCAGCAATTCGTTTGACTTTTTTTTAATCTTTTGAGTATTTTCTTTTTTTAGTTTCTCAAAGTCAAAGTGTTTTTTCCGCTCGTTTTTTTTCAAATTTTTAAATTTAAGCGCGGCTTTCATACTTACTATGTTGTGGTCAGTGTCTATATATGCTTCTGTAATCTATTTGATTTCTCCCTATGTCTCCTACCATCTTCCACGTATGTCGTCTTCTAACATGATGTTGAAATAATGTGTTTGTGATGGTTAAATTGTTTTTATCGCAAAATTCTACCAGCTTAATTCCCCAGTCGCTTCTCGTGCTTAAGCCAAAAAAAAACTACCAACATTCCTTCCCTACTCACGTAATTATTAAACTTTTGTGTTCTTTTGCGAATAGTATACTTCGATATCTTGCTTCTACCACCACTACTTTATAATTCTAACTACTGCGAACATTTAATAAATTATCAGGAATAATCTTGTCCAAATACGTTCAATTAAAAACACCATAATATAAAATGTACACCACAAGAAATGATACTGTAGCGAACTCTCTAATTGTCCTTTATCCTTTAAATCTAACAAATACAAGTTTAATAATTGTTCTTCACAATCCCAAGTGTTTGCAGAGTCTTGTTTACACTAACACTAGCTTAATCACTATGTGTAGACACTAGTTTAATCTTCTAAATATGATTAATTAAACACTATCATAGCACTAATCGTATCTAACACAATTATATCACTTAAGCGAATTTATCTTTACATTAATGTATGTACATCGAACGTTTAGTAGAACTTAATTTAAACTGAAACTAAACTGTCGCAACGTGATTCACACGTATACGATAATCCTTTATTGCAGAGAAATTGAGAGAAATCTAGAATGTGCGTCGTTCTACCTTTCCAGAACAACCCTATGGTATTGCGATTCCTGTCAATCATCCTTTCTTATCGCTAGACAGATATGAGGCCACTTTAGTAAAAACTGAATAAGCCTCATTTCCAAATTGTTCCATATATTTCTTAATTGCTTTTACACTGCCCCCCTTCTCCCTCTTAAAACTGTTGTGTCCCAAACAGTTTTACCGGAAGTTGGATGTCTCTGTGACGATAAGAACAACCGGAGCCATTATTCTTCTAGTGATCATTGTTTTGATAGGTTTTTTCAGTATATCCTCGTTACTTTTGCTTTCGTCTTCGCTATTCACTAATTTTAGTTTTGTCTTTGGTCGTCTTTTTTTGGTCGCCCTTGATTTGTTTCACTGTTCGCCATTAATTCGAATCTTTTGCTTTTTTTCTGCCTTTGCTATTTTTGTTTTTTCGTTTTGTCGTTTGTCATTCTCTTCAATTTTAAGTTTCTTTTCATGTCCTTTTTTATTTTATTATTTATCTTTCAGCGCAACAGTATTAATCTCTATTTTTCTCTAATACAATTGTTTGCTCTGTTCTCGACTTGTTTGTCTGTGTTATTTGGTATTTTTCTTTCTGTTCTCTTTTCACGTATTTACTTCTCTTGGTTTCACTGACCTGTACTCTCTTTACTCTTATGTTCCACTTCCGTTTTTAGTTGTCTTTGTACTACCTTTGTTCACTTTCCATTAATTCGGTAACTTGTACTTGTTTTTTTGTCTGTTTCTTCCATGTCACACTTTACTTGTTTTTCTCTTTTTTCTGCCTAATTCACTTACATCTTTTCGCTTACATTCAATCTCTATTGTCTATTGTTCACTTATTTCTACCTTTAACTTTGCTTCTCTCTGCACTTCTTACCTTACACTTCTTTTATTATTCACTCTATTGTATATTGTTCACTTATTTCTACAGAATTTGTTTAACTATTATGCTTACGTTCTACTTCTAACTATGATTGTCTCTGTACTGCTTACCTTAACACTTCTTGAATCTTAATTCTATTGTCACTATTGTCTATTTTGATTTTTTCTATCTAATTCGCTTCCTTTAATACTTTTATTTTCTTTTAACTCTGTTTGTTTTTACCTTAACCTGTATCTCCTTCTTTTATTAGTTTTCTCTTTTATGTATACTATTCCTTCTTTCATTTTGTCCATGTCTTCCCTTAACCTTCTTTTATTATTCACTTAATTGTCTATTGTTTACTTATTTCTACCTAATTCGCTTACCTATATCACACTTACGTTCTACTTGTAACTCTATCTGTTTATATGCTTCTTACCTTAATATTTCTTTTATTATTTTTTTATTCTCACGTTTGTCTCTGTGCGTTCGTACCTTAACATGTATCTTCTTCTTTTATTTGTTTTCACTTCCATGCATACTATTCTTTCTTTCATTTTGTCTTCGTCTGGTTTTAGTGTCCCTACTCCGCAGTTATTTTGTTACTGTCTGGTATACTCAGCCGAGATTAAGACTTTTATTTCGGGCACCTCGAAGGGCCTGTGACCCAATCAGCGTTGCCCGCTTTCGCACATGACGTGGGGATACCAGAGGCGCGTTTCCTTTTTAGTACGCTTTGTGATGTCTCTTTTTTCACTCTAAGCACTTATTTTTCGCATTTTTAAGCCCACTTTGTCTCTTTTACGTCCGAAGGCGACGGAAGTAGCAATCGACACTCTTAATAGCGGGTGCTGTCCCATTTAGGTTAAAGCCGCATATCAAGATTTGGACCTCGTTCTTCTGGAATAGTACCTCCAGCATGTTTCGAACTACCCTCCAGTTCGATCTTTCAAACCCACAACTAATCTTAGACATGGCCAATTTCTTGTCTTCGAACTCCATGATCTGATCCACTGAGGTCCACTAACGTGCTTCGCAGGTTCTGGTAACGGGGTTTAGAAAAGACCAATTGTTTTTTCGCCAAGTAATAAATGCGACCTCGTCCATCTCTTAGGTGTATGGTTTTACCCATCTCTGGTTATTCAGTAAATCCAGGATTGTTGACAATGTCAGAAGAAAAAAATTTGCCAAAAATAGATGAATATAAAAAATCTGAAATGATTGGCAAGTAGATATTCGGGACACATCTTTATTTTTGATGTGGAAGAGATTTTTATCAGAAGTAAATGCTGCTAGTAATGACGGCAGCATAGAAGAAATTAAATTACACCAACAAAAATCATTTAATAATTTTCAGCCCATGCCCGATGAATCTTATAATTTAAAAACCACAGAGGAGATTGATTCAACATCAAATGTAGCTATACTTAAACACACATCATCTGTTCTTCAAGATATACGATCCCCCTTTAAGTCGTCGCTATTTTGGCCTCAACAGTTCTCTACTCTACAGCAGATGATAAGATCTAAAGAAAAATTTCCATCGGTGACAACATCGGATCAATGGAGAACTTATCACAAAAGGAAAAATGACAACCAAGAAAAAAACAGTAAGAAAAAGAACGGCGTAAAAAAACACGAGAAGAAGCTAAAGTTGCAAAAGAAAGTAAAAAACTTCAACAGTTTAGTAAACACAAGCGTAACACAAAGAAAAACCTTTAAGATGAAGATTTTTCAGAGTGGTCTGTAGATTTAATATTAGATTCTGATGGTGAGAGTAATGATTGGGATGCAGTTTCTGATGACGATCCTCAAATTTTTGATAAACGCAATATAAATATTAACGAAGTGATAGTAAAATATTACAATTGTTTCAATCCAGGTAACTTACTGATTTTGTAATACCTATTTATTTTAACGGTGTTGATGTTAACAAAAATGAGTATCAAGTATTCAACAAGATCTGGTTTGGTACCCAGAGTCGATTTTGTTCAAAGAATCAAACCGTTTGTTCTGAAGAACACAAGAGTAAAAGATGTGAAAACATAGAACTCTGAAATTTATAAGTGTGTTCAAAATTTATATTATTTTCTTTTTAAAGTATTTACTAACTCTTTAGCCTTGTCGACTAATGGAGCAAGATTATGTCAACAATTAGTGCTGATCAAATTTTTTTATCTCAACTATTGGTGATTTTTAGAGGTTACAATAGATATAGATTAAAATTAAGTTTTATTTTGAATTAATATGTTATCATTATACCCAAATAGTATTTCCAATTTAAATTATGAGAATAGCTAAGTGCTTTATTGTTAAAAGGTGCACAATCCTCTTTAATTAATAGCTTGTTAATTTCCCTATCTCTTATTACTACGCTTGTAAGTGTGTTTGACTAAAAACGTTTGACAGATAATTTATTAAAGGTCAAAATGCTTCAAACTTCGACCTCAAAATTTGATACAAACTATCCACGTACACAACAAAAATTATATGATTAAGACTAATTCTAGCTTCAATTACAAAATACTTACATATTTTTATCAGTTACAAACCTAGAAATTCAAAATTTGTACTTGCAATTTTTGTGGTCCTATAACATTTATTAAAAACTCATTTCTAATATGATTAACAGTATTAAACGCTTTCCATTTCCATCCTAAATCTCCATCAAAATGCATCTTCTATTTTTAATCAACTAACTTCAGAGTAACTCTTGAATCGAAGAACTTTCAATCTTCATTGTATTTTACAAAATGATGCTTCATCAAATAATTACATTTGATAACTTCGTTGTTTGAAACTACTCAAACGTCTAAATTTCATGTTGTAAAATTATTTAAAGCATACGTTTCATTGAAACTCTACACGGCCGATCTTAACTCAACGTTACATATTGCTTGGCTTTAGCAAGGATCAAACGCGAATTAAATCTTGAACGAATCCTTTTAATCAAGTTCCCGTTTATTTATAAAATTATCTCAATACGTCACCTTTCGAGATTTTTCTGTATCCACCTAGAAAATTAGTCACCTGCCTGATGTAATATTAACAAGAATTTACAGCACTTCAACGTTCCAATTAATGTCAATTTTACGATTTATGTTTTATGGTAAAACGTGCCGTTTATCTTCTTCTAACGTACGGAGATAATGGTCGCGTTTCATTTTATCTTATTGTTACACGGAAATCTATAAATAATTCTTATCTATTTTGTGGCGTTTCACTCGAGCTCCTCGAACCGGCGTTTATTCAATAATTAATTTGTACGGCATTTTTTAGTATTTGAGGACGAATTTGTCTATTACTAATGTGCCCGAAAATTCTAGAATATGGTTTTATTTAAAAACTTTTAAAATGAATTTAAATTATATATCGACACACACACACGGAAGTCAATTTAGCTAATGAGGGGTTTCTCCTTAGGCTTTACAAATGCAACAAATTGATATTGTTTTTACGCGGATATTTTACACACATAAAATTTATTTTATGCTTTGAAAGTACACGGAAAATATACTTCGTTTTGCTTTCTTAATGAGCGATTTGTATTCTAAGATAGTTCAGATTTCAAAACGTTTTTTAATGTATCTTTAACAAGAATGAATATTTTTTAAATCTACACCCTGGAATGTGGTAATAAAATAAAACTCACTTTTAAGGTATCCTTAACAAGAATCTACACCCTGGAATGTGGTAATAAAATAAAACTCACTTTTAAGGTATCCTTAACAAGAATGATTGTTTACGCAATAAAATTGAATGGGTTGGTATTTGTATCCTAAAAATAAAACTCGTTTTACGATATCTCTCAACAATTAATTTGCACAAGGTTTAAAGTTTTATATTTGTTTTATCATCTTTTTACAGTCCGCCACTAATATAATACACGGAAATTTAATCACATAATTGATAAAGCACGCAATTACATTCTTAATGATTGTAAATGCAGTGAATGGCTTTGTTTTTATTCAAAACTCTTACAATGAAGTTAAATGTTATCCATACACCAAAACATAGTTTGTTTTGAATGCGGATGAATTTAATGGCTTTGTACATGCAATACGCTTATTTATACAGGGTGGAGAAGTTTAATATTTGAAAATTTCAGTTTTTCCGTTTACTTCTCTTTGGAGGGGTTTTATTGATAGAATTTGGCTTTCAATGATCTCTCGTAACTTCTTTATCATATATATATATATATATATATATATATATATATATATATATGTTATGAACGAAGAGTAGTGGTGAATTTTAAGTTGGAAGCACGCCATAATTTTCATTCTTGACGTGTAGCTCTCTTATCTTTTAATTGCTTGTGTAGGAGTAGTGCATTACAGACTGGTGATTCAATTTCCTTTAGCGAATCTCTTATTATTATCTGTTTTGTGTAACTGTTTGTTTTAGGTGAGCAATAAACTTCCCCAAGGACATGGTCTAGAAGTGGGAATATGCATTCATACTGCACAACCCTGAGATAAAACAATTTTCTGTTATTCAGCTTGCTAATATGCTTTAATTGAGAAGTTAAGCAGAGTTTAATTAATTTACATTGTTAATTTGAAACGTAAATTATATTGTTTCCTTTTGCAAATTCAGTGCAATATATTGCGCCCTCTGCACAGGCATGCGCTTAACTAATATCTTTACTGTGAAGTACTAACCTGTATTAAATGAATATTCGACAATGATTGTAATATAAATTCTCTAAATGTTACCGCTAACATAATTTCTTCAGTACTGTGGCATAAAACAGGTCTAAAAGTTCTCATTTTTTGGCATTTATAGAAAAGTATATTTTTTTGAACATTTTTATTCTTTGTACTTTGGCATTAATCACATAATTGAGAATTACCTTTTTCATACTTGTTTGATAATGTTTTTGTTTTTTCTACAATATTATGTAAACATAATTCTACATTCCTCTTTTGTTTTCAGTTATCTGAAGATGTAACTCGGAAGAAAGCAGAGTATCAAAAGTATTTAGAGTTATACAAACTAATGAGATCTAGATTTGAAGAACATTATGTTAAATGTAAGTATATATCTTCTAAGAAGTTTTTAATGTAAGTTAAATTCTAATGAAAATAGCAAGTGAAAGCAGAATAGACGATACATATAAGAGAAATTTTAGATTGTATATCACAGTAATCTGTCGTTGTGACAGGGTCTTGAATAACAAGACTTCGTGTCCTGGTTTAAAAATCATTTCGTGAAAGGGTGTCGTCACAAGATAATAAGACAACAGAGTCACTTAACTTTTGAATCAGAACAGAAACAAATTTGCAATAACAAAGATAAAAACCTGATATTTAGACATTTTTATTATGGTAGTATATTACCTAACACTTGTAATGTTTAATATTTTTTTAATGAAATTAAATTATAATTTTTGTATATAACACCTGAACTTATGCTATGTTTGGAAGGGAAGGTTGACTCATGTGGTAATAATTTACTTACTCTGCCACAGTCGGACAGCCGTTATACCGCGCAAAAGTTATACTCGCGATATAATTCCCGCCAATTGTAACTTATACGGCACACGTTTTAAAAGTGATGCAACTGCTTTTTAAGTCAATTTGCAAGCACAATTTAAAACAAAACAAAGTACTTACATTCTCAGGATCCCACGATGTTTTGCAGGATGGGTTCAATTCACGCCTCGTTGAATCAGATTTCCCTATGTTCTTCCTGTGTCTTCTATGCTCGTAGGGGATGAAGGAAAACCAGGTAGAGGAACAATAGAAGGCAAGATAAAAAGGAACCTACATGCCTAAAAAAGAAAAGACACGACACCGATAGATGATGCTTCGTCGAGGGCTCGTAACTTAATGGCGTCATATAACACCACGCGCGAACTCCGCATTCTTTTACGCAGACGCGGCTGTCAGGGACGACGGAAATTGACATATTCATTAAAAATATACGCGGGAATTTATTTACAAATTAAATCTAATGCGATGCATGCCAGTTGGCATGTAACAACTCTCCATTCCTTCTATAGCGCATGGATTGTACTGATGCTTGTAATACAAGTGTACAACTTATACAATTAATACTGTAGTCAGAAGGCAGAGTTTTATCACTGCTCTTTTAAAAGTACCCTGTGCAAATTTAACTATTGCAATACGAATGACATTGCCCTTGCCTGTATGCAATTGGATGACTACCCAATTTCCACCAAAAAGGATGAGAATTGCTATTCTTAATTTAAACTAAAATATTTAGTTTTAGCGCTTCTGTTAAATTTAACCATTTGTATTTTTGTTGAAGTGAGTGGAAATACTCTGAATTCCAATGTTTCCAGAAACTGTGCTGTAACTGCAGAATCAATTGCCAGTGATGTATACGATTAACAGGAATTTTAGTGAAATGAGCTTAAAGTTAAAAAATGAGAGGAATCAAACATGGATAAACCATTAGGATCGAATTTGTGGCCCTAATAAATGAGAGTTCAAAAGCGCTTTGATTTGCACTATAATGGTGTTAAGTTCTATATAAATTAAGAGTTGCTTGCCAAGTATCTGAGATAAATGACTTCACCAATTTTATTCCAGCTTCCCAAAGTCCACTGAAATTGAAAGTGCGGGGGGGGGATGACCTTTGTTTCTGCCTATTGTTGTAGAAGTTCGTGAATTCTAGTAGCAGCACTACCAAAATTAGTACCACAGTCACTTTACATGCGGATGCACCTTCCACAACCAGAAATGAATCAATGGAAAGCTATTGAAAATGCTTTAGTTGACAAATCTGACACTATTTGTAGATGCACTGCTGAAGTGCTGAAATATACGAAGAGATAAAGATATCTTTTAATTTTTTTGACCCATCGATTGTAATAAAAAAAGGGCTTGTAAATTTCACATAGAGGGTACAACATAAGTAGGATCAGCCTTAAAACAAGGAATACGTGAACTTGGTACTCTTTTATATGGCTCTCCTAGCTGATAAATCCTAAAATGTTGTTGGAGCAATGAATGGGTTGTGAAATTACAGCAATGTAAATTTTTAATGTGACAATGAATTATAATAAGTGTTAGGCGATGTAACTGATAGCAAAGCAAAGGATATTTTACACTTCTTAATCTTCTTTGGGTATTAAACCACTCATAGTTTTTAAAATTATCTTTATTAACGTTTCGATCCATAACCTAGGATCGTTTTCAAAATAATAAAAACTTCAAGTTTGACATTTATGACACAAATTGAAGGTGACTTTGATTTATTGATGTTTGAAATATTTGGTCTGAATACACTAAGCAAAATTTTTAAAGTTTAAACGAATAAATTTTGCTTAGTGTATTCAGACCAAATATTCAAACATCAATAAATCAAAGTCACCTTCAATTGTGTCATAAATGTCAAACTTGAAGTTTTTATTATTTTGAAAACGATCCTAGGTTATGGATCGAAACGTTAATAAAGATAATTTTAAAAACTATGAGTGGTTTAATACCCAAAGAAGATTAAGAAGAATACTAAACAAACCACAACAAACATACAGGGAATATTTTACACCATATGAAAGAAACATCCTAATGTTTTAAACGGCCACCCACCTTGAGATACCCACCGCCATCATTGAATCGACTAAAGGGACAGAATTATTTACTGGTCAACTCTCTCTTTTGCACGTCTTTAGAAAGTGTAATATTTTGAATGTGTTTAACTAATAATTCTGAAGCAGATGTCTTTTCATAAAGTGTAATCGCACTAATTAATTTTTTTGTGATGTTTTTACTCTAAACCCAAATTGAAGGCAATTAACAATGATTCTCAAAAGCTTTTGTAAATCTAAGAATGTGTCTAACAAATTGTCAATACATATGCTGAATGTTCCACGATAACCAACGCAACTTTAGCTTCCGTAGAAACTCGCAACAAAATATTTGATGGATTACAGCAAAATGGTTGTGTAAACCACATTTCCGTAGACAATTTTAACCACAAAGGACCCACTCCCCATAGCGAGTGCTCAATAATCTCTCATGCAGAAAGGCCTCTTGAAACACAATCTGTAGAGTTGTGTCGAGGACCTTGTTTCCAAAACGGATGTGAGATTAGAAATTGAACGGATGCAATTGGATTTACATCAAAGATTTTTCCATTTGTTGGAAGACGATTTTAACCGCACAAGTCTTATTGTAGCATCCAACTAAACAAATATGTTATTAGAATCTAACTTCAAATTTCTTCTTCCTACACAATCTATTAGATATTTGAGTAAAACTGTTTTGCATAGTTCTAACTGTAGTTGATTAGGGCAACTATACTTTTTACACAAACAAAATTAACCAAAAAAATCAACGGAGGTGTAACTTGCTTCTGATACATTACAAAAGACATGTAACTCGATCTACTGTAACAACCCTTTACATATCAACTGATGTCGAATTTGCAAATTGGATAAAGCTAAAAGTTGCATCAAATATTTGTTCCATTAAAGAACCAGGATTTCTGAAATCTGGGCATCCCATTTAATTCCTAAAATTCGTAATTGCTGAATGTTATAAATCACTTACTTTGTTCCTTCTGTAGCTGGTGAACTATAGATAAGCTACACTGTAGAGCATAATGTAACGAAAACTCTTTTGCAAAACAACTGTTCTTTGTTATCAGTTGATTACACAAACCTTTTCAGCAGCTTTTAGCAACAGTGAAATTTCTAAAGCAGTCTCACGAAAATTTATTTCCGGCTCATCGCTAACAGTACAGATATTAACTTTTTAAAGCTACCATGCTTGTCTTAATTACTATCGAAGTACTATAATTAATTTATATTGAAACACTATAATTTTTGTATATCTTCTTGGGGCAATCTATATCAACAACATGTACCACTAATTTATATCACGTCTTTCCAGCTAAAATAAAAAGTAATATTATAATCAAAGCTTTAAATTAGAACTGAACTAACTAATTGAATTGAATTGAATTGAAACGTCTTTATTATTAAACTAAATATACATTATAAGGTATAAAGTTTTGATACAAACTGCATCAAGCGCGATTAGGGCCATTAGGCCCTGTCTTACACCTAACTTGCATACAGCTGTACTCTTGAATAAGGTAAAAAAAGGGGAAAAAAATAAATAATAAAAAAATCACTACACACACACACACACCCTCACACGAACGCACCCTACACACCACACATGCACATACAGCACACACACACACACACATGCACACACAACTCTCTCTCACACATACAAACCCATGCACACACTCATCGAGCATCAGTTTAGGAAAATGCACTTGCCTCTACACCTGAAAGTTTAAGAGATGTTCCTGCAAGAGTTTACGAAAACATTGTACGGTCGGAGCCTGCCTAATATCACGAGGAATAGTATTCCACAAGAGGGAACCGGAAACAAGAAAAGACAAATGGAATGTATGGGTATGGTGTATGGGGATAGATAGCAAGTCATCTCGCCTAGTGTTATAGCGCCGATTTGAAAGAAAAGAAAAATGTAGGCTTAGGTAGAACGGGTTTCGGTTAGAAATAAGTTTATAGACAAGCACTGCCAAGTGAAGTTTTCGCCTAGTGTTTAGTTTAAGCCACGACATTCTTGTGTAAAATGGGGTGACTCTTTCCCAATATTTTAGTTCGAAGATAAACCGTACACAACTATTTTGCGAGCGTTGTAGACGTAAACTTAAGTCAGATGAAAGATTGGTACATAATGCATCGAAATGTGGAAGAATTAATGATTGTACTAACTTTAACTTTAATTTAGTCAGTATAAACCGTTTTAGACGCTTAAGAGTTTGCAGAGTGAATAGAACTTTTCTACACACGCTTGATACCTGATCTTTCCATCTAAGGTTTGGATCCAACAGGATACCTAGATGTTTAATTATAGGTGAAAAGTTTATGTTCAATTTTCCAAGCATTAACATGGGAAGATCTATGGACTGAACTAATCTAATTAAAATTTGTGTTCCCAGAAGCAAAGCATGGCATTTGGCCGGATTTATGGTTAATAAATTATTTTTACACCAATCGTCAATCCTTGATAGATCATCATTAACTGCCTGGAACGCTTCAATTATTTCTGTTGGAGAAAAATGGAAATAAATCTGCACGTCATCTGCATAGCAGTGGTAACGACAAAACTTCAATGTAGTGGAAAAGTCTTGAATGTACAAGCTAAACAAAAGGGGACCGAGTACACTGCCTTGAGGTACGCCTGTAACCAGGTCAACAGATTGTGAGATGTGATCATTTTCATCTTTAACTTGCTGCGTGTGTTGTGATAAGTATGATTCTACCCAAGAGATTGCTCACTCTGAAAAATTATTTAGACATTTTAATTTAGTTAAAAGGATGTTAAAGTCAACACTGTTAAAGGCTGCACTGAAATCTAATAAAATCAGTAAAGTTAGTTTTTGACAATCCATGGCCTTTCTGACATCATCAGTTACCCGCAGAAGCGCAGTACATGTACTATAATTCGCACGGAAACCCGATTGGTATTTGTCTAGTAATGTGTACTGTTTTAAAAATAACAACACTTGATCAAGTGCTAGGTATTCAGCGGATTTTGAAAGTGCTGGTAAAATGCTAATCGGACGATAATCATCTGGACCTAGAGGGTTTGCTTTCTTTGGTAATGGCCTAACTATGGAGTGTTTCCATACTAATGGAAAACGAGCAGTGCTAAAAGATGTATTAATTATACTTGTTAAAGATTCTAGAGCAATTGGGCAGATTTGTGTAAGCATTGAGCTCGATATTTTATCAAAACCCAAAGCTTTTGATTTAATGCGCAGAACAGACTTGTGGACATCATCGGTCGACACTTCAGTAAACACAAATTGTGGAAATGAAGGGGGCGGTATACTGATTAAGCGTTTGATAGTATTCAGTTTAGCTGTATTGTCTTGCATCCTTAATGCAGAAAAATGTCGATTGAGGGTATCTACATGTATGCTGTAAGGCATCTGCAATAATGGTTTTCCTATACCAGCTTTCTTTAAATCAGCCCAAGTCCTTCGGGAATCGGTATATGAAGCTATAGAATGATAATATTTTAATTTAGAGTTTCTGATCAACTGCTTGGTCCTATTACGTATACTTTTGTAACGGTCATAATTCAATGCAGTATTAACTTTCTTATAAAATGCAAGTGCACTGTCTCTCATTCGTCTCATTTCATTAATTTTAGGGGTTAACCACGGAGATTTTGGTCTAGTTACCCTAACTGTTTTAAATGGAGCATGAATGTCAAAAATATTGTTAACAAGTGTATTGAACTTGTGGAGTTTAGCATCAATATCTGCTTCCTCATCGATTTCATGCCAGCTCGCACGTTCTATATCTGTCTGTAGAAGTTCAGAATTAACACTTTTAAAATCCCGGTAAGTAATTAATTTAGGTTGAAATTTATATGTTTTAAGTGAATATGATACAAAAATAAGATCGTGTTTAGAGATTTCTAATATCGGTATTTGTCCAAAATTTAGTACTCTGTCCTTATTCGAAATTATAATATGGCCAATAATCGATGATGAAAGGGGTGCATGGTAAAATGCTAAGATTACATGCATCCATCATAGTTCGAAAATAATGGACCTCGGAAGTATCATTCAGTAAATTGATGTTCCATTCTCCAAGCACGATTATATCTGTATAATGCGGGGCATATTGAAAAATTACCTCCTCAACATCAACCAAAAACCCAATTTTTGGGGGCTTATAAACAACTCCAACTAGAACTTTTGCCTGCGCAGCTACAATCTCAAAAAAAATAAATTCCGGACGTGCCTTATACATGGAGGGGGAAGATGCAATAAATTTACAATTAAGATCATTACGAACCTAAAGAGCCACCCCTCCACCACTTTTCCCTGTTCTGTCGTTTCGTATAATTTTATATCCTTCTAACTTGACCAAGGAATCAGACAAAGTTGGTTTCAGCCTCGTTTCTGACACAGCAACACAGTGTGGAAGACAAGACTCAAAAAGGTAAAGAAACTCATCTAAATGAGAAAGTAGTGGGCAGGCATTAATATGACAGCATTGAAACGATTTCGGATGACAAGAGAGTGATTGACAAAGGAGAGCGGAACAAGACAGGACAGGTGGCAGGGAGTAGGGTTGTTCTAGATCAATACCAACAACTCTTTCAGGAAAATTCAACTCAATTAAGCATAAATCAGAAAAATTTTCAGCCATTAATAAATTTCGCCCAGAAATAAAAAAATAAGTATTTAAATATAGGGCAAACCACATTACCAAACAGTATAAAGCAATGCATCCCTGTAACTAAGCTCGAACATTCACACTTATACACATACCTGCACACATTCTTAACTACAAACACTAACCGTAACAAACGCTTAATACTAAACCTAATCATAATAATAAACAGACAGTACAAACAAATAAGTGCAAAACAAATAAGCGCCAAAAACGAAACAAGATATAATGCGATATAAAGGGAGCCAGCCGATACTATATAGTTAGCTCACAAAATCAAAATCAATAGCAAATATCAAATAACAGTAACAAATACAAATGTAGTTGAAAAGAAACGCCAGATTATATAATATTATAGAGCACCATATCATATCACATAGCTATCAAAATAAGGCGGTAGATACCAAACATACAACTTAGTTACTTTTACTTTGACTTCGAGTACTATATTTAACTCGTTTAATTGCGGTCTCATTCTCACAAACTTGGATGCAAGAATTTAACTGTGACAAATTGATAACACTCTTTATACTGTTATTAGGCAGGTGAATAAAAATTCGTCCGTCTAATGTCCAAACTTTTGATGCACCAAAGTGTTCTTTAGCAGTATTATACGTCAGAAGTCTGCGCTTAGTTAATGATTCTGTAATCATGAACGGTTTTCTTTTTAACAGTGTTTTATTTATCCACACTTGATGACGATATTTATAGGACACCATTTTTATAATTATAGGTCGTGGTTTGTTACTGGTATCTTTACGAATGGGACCAAGTCTATGACATCGGTCAATCATAGAATCCTGGAAATCAGGAAGTCAAAGATGAGATTTTATAAAATCCAAAGCTACTATGAGTGTCTTCACCAGTGCTATCTTTAATCCTGTGAATTAAGAGGCAATTACGGCGTGAATAAGCCTCCAATTGATCGATCTGATCTCCAATGTTCATGATGATAATTTATTCTTTATGCAATTGTTCTAGATTATTTCGGAAATGTACTAGAATTATTCCAAAGGTTTCCTATTGTAAGATTAATAAAGCGCTAATGTAGACTCTTTTAATCTGTCAATCAAGTCTATCTGAAGGTGTTGCGCCACAGGGACCTACTAATCATCCTTTGTGTACAAATGCCTTGTTTTGGTTCTGATATATTATTCTGGTCAAAGGTAGACCAAATGGTGCTACAACAGTTGAACTTCAAAACTATAGTAAAACTAGAGTTTAACACACTCACTGTGTAATTTTTTTTTTGTATAAGGAATGAACAGGTAAAACGGTTAAAGGGACTAAACATACTGCCCACCGAAATTATCAACATGAGTAATTCCTAACTATAATGAACTATTGCAAAAAATATAACCAAAAAGAACAAAAATTAATAAAATTATGTTTATGTAAATTGCAGCGTGTGCTAAGGATACATATATACACAAGAAATTAAAAATCAAACTTATTGCATAGGCAAAGTACATAGGTTTACCACCAGTCTTTTGTATTGACCCGAAGTAATGTGAACGGTTGCAACATGGGCAATGTTGTCACGACCTGGGTGTAGGGCGACAATTCTACCCAGTTTCCAATGCAACGGGGAAGTATTGTCCTCCTTTATGAGCACCAAAATGCCGATATCCGAAGATTCGGAAACACGAGTTTTGTTCCATTTGCTACGTTAGTATAAATTATGGAGATATTCATTGTGCCAACGCTTCCGATAATCTTGATGACGGCGCTGGATAGTTGCCATCTAGACAATCTTGAGATTTTCAAACGATTCAAATCTGCGTGCAGAGATGCGGTCAACAGCTCGAACATTAAAAAATGTCCAGGTGAAAAAATACTTAAGTCATTTGGATCTGTTGAGATACTACAAAGAGGACGAGAGTTGGGCAATGCCTCAACCTGAATGCAAACAGTATTGAATTCCTCGTATATAAGGATTTGCATGCCTATAACCCAGCAGAGGTGAGTTTTGATGGCTTTGATATCGCTCTCTACGAACCCAGAAAACTGAGGTGTGGAAAGAAAATGAAAACTCCAGATAATTGCTTCACCCTCCAAGGCATTTTTCATATGCGAAATGAGCTCTTTGTTGGCTTAGACGAAGTTGGTGTCGTTGTCACCGATGACCTGGGAACAACGACCTCAACATGAAATGAATCCATGCAAAGCGGCTAGAGATGACCCAGCTGATAAATCAGAAACTACTTCAATGCGAAGAGCTTTAGTTGCAAGGCAAACAAAAAGACATATGTAGACCTTTTGAGTCCTATACTCGTGCCAAGGAAACAAATAGATCGAAAAAGGCCCACATAGTGTCAACTACGAAAACACTAAATGACTTGACTTCTGTAACTCGTGTAAATGGTGAGTTATTCATTGTGGGAGCAGAAGTGGTTGGACGTAACAGAAAAAAATTGTTGTATTTTGATATGTAGTGTTTAACCGAGAGTGTTGCAGATAAAATCCAAAATTTTTGTTCAATAAATTCATTGTAGTATTTACTCCAGCACGTAAATGATCCTGATGAGTTTGAAGAATCACCAGTTCTGATAAACGATTTTTGCTGGGAACAAGTGTGGAATGTTTGGTCTCAAATGGCAGGGATGAATACACCAAATGACCACAGACACGAAGTATCTCATCCTTGTCCAAAAAGGATATAGTTTTTGAAATTGTTTAGAACATGAGAGTTCCTTTTTGATGCGTTCGATTTCGGCTTTAAACGCAGAAAATTGCGTATCCTTGACAACGTATAACAGAACTTAATTCAATTCATGATCTACGAAGGCACTGGAAAACTTTGGCATCTTTCGAAGATTATTAATAAAACAAAAATAATACGTCAAAATACATTAAATTTTACAAAGTGAGGAAAATCGATTGGGAAGCGAGTCGATAATTGACAGCTACACAACTCTGTAATAAACATTAAAATTATTTCTTCTGCTCTTGACAATGCAACACCAGATGATGTGAATGGCCATAAATCGGAAGACAATTGAAGCCATGAAGGCCCATCCCACTATAAGGAGCATGCGATAAGCTCTTGAGATAGTAAACGTCTAGATGCTGTATCTGCTGGGTTGTCACCTGAACAGATATGATGGCAACAAACTGGAGAAACCATTTCCTGAATGTGTGTCACTTGTTTGCTACATAAGTTTTCCACTTGTGCGGCGAAGAACAAATTCATGATTTAGGCGACTGTGCAATCGCTCCATGCGAATATCTTATCAATATGTAAGCAATGCTGACAGGTTTGTATAATATAATCTACCAAGTTAGAGACTAGCACTGCGGTGCGAAACTCTAATTAAGAGATAGAAATGCGTTTGAGTGGTGTAACCTTGAACTTGGCCATAATAAAAGACGTAGACACTTCTCCTTCATGGTCTATAAATCTAAAATAAGCAACTGCAGAATAGCATAGCTCAAAGGCATCGCAAAATGCATGAAGTTCACAAAGAGAATATGAAGAAGGTCTTCAGCATCTAGGTATGCTGATTTCAGATAATTGCAAGAAATCTTTATATTTTTTCCATTGCGTGGAAACGTTTTCCAGAGATATTGAATGAAATGTGTGGTAAAAAATGTCAATGGAGTCAAAAACTCAAGGGGTCATAGATACGGGCAATCTCTGAATTGTTCCCTTTGTACAAAGGGAGTCCACTGTTGTGACCTCAAAAGAAAATATGTTGATGTTAGAATGCCATTGCAGACATAGAATTTTGACAATTGAATCATAATAAAAACTGGAAGGATGTGACTGAATGTGTACTGTTATTAATTGTCCACTTGGCATAGTTTGAAGAATCTAATTAACGAACTAATAAGCTGATTGCATAACTCCAAGAGCTCAAAGATCGTTACCACCACAAACTAGTTTATCGACATATAAATTTGATTGAAGTGCTCGCAAAGTAAATGGAAATTTATCCTTGCCTTCCTTGGATAGTTGAGGAAGGCAATGAATAGCAATAGAAGGTCTACAAAAAACACCAATATGTCACTGTACTAAGGCGATATGTACCTATTGGTTTGTCAGGAACAAATCTCCAAAGAAATAATTGATAATTACGATGCGGTTCTCAAATTAAAATCTGTCTGAACATCTGACAGATGTTAGATGTGAAAACAAAAGATATAAGTACGAAAAGTAAGTAAAATTGTAGCAATGTCTGCCTGAAGTTTGGCTTCATACAATCATTTAGCAAAACATTGTTTTGTACCCTTGCTATTGCATCAAAGACAACACGAATGCCTTTTGTGTCACCATTTGCTTTGAAGACAGAACAATGCGAAAAATCTGAATTTGTATTTGATGGAGTTTTCGACAATTTTGACGTGTCCAGACCAGAGAATCATTCCTAAAATCAATACACGTTGCGGATGACAGATTGAATAGTCAACCTGCGTTCTAGAGCTAACAGCTTTAATAGTATTTTTGTAGTTGATATGCTGCATGGATTTCAAAAATGAGATGCATGCAGTCACGTTGAAACATCTTTTATCATTATTAAAGTACAGAACTAATGTTAAAATATATCAAACTGATAGGAATTATGCAAGAACTATCCAAAAAGGTAAGCAAAAGTTGACCACATAATTTTTAAAAAGGCGGTAGTGGGTGTTAAGTTTTCAAAATTCAAGAAGTATTGGGAAATTTTAAAGTTGATTTAAATGATTAATTTTTAAAAATGACATGCTTGCTAAGATTAGAAAATTATTTAAAATTAAACACCACATTGAATCATTTGAAAATTTTATCATAAACTGTAGAACTATTCAACAACTAATTTGTTTGGAAACTTAAGTGCAATAGAAAGATAGACTTTACATATGAATGTGCCGATTTCTACATTTTAACAGATCAAACTATTTTGAAAATCAGAAACTAGAAATACAAATGAGTCAAACAATTATTGTTCAATGTTTCAGTGGATATCGTCGGAGATTTTCTTGGTTATAATCATGATTAATAATAATATCCGGGTTTGGACCACATCAAATTAATAAAGTAGATCATTGGCCTACTGTTACAAGGGGCATAATAAAGGCAACATGTAGAACACTATTTCTGAACATGCAGACTCATACCTAATTAAGCCGAGAGGTCTCTTGCAGCAAAGTAGTGAATACTAGAAAGTTACTTCTGGACTAGCGAACGTAAGCCAAAGAAGTTTTATGGTAAAGTTAAGAAAGTTTGTTGATAAAATTAATGTTCTCAAGGAACATGGGAAACTTTTTTCAGTTTTAATATTTTATGAGCTTAACCACTACAGTCATTCTCATCAAAATTAATTTTGAATGCTACCTTTATTAACTAATATCTAACTCTGGATTGTTATTAAGATTGTCAGATTTCGTAGTTGCTTAAAACAGAATGGTTTCATTAAATAAAAAGTTTTTAAGGTGAAAGGGCAATTTAATTAGTAGCACTCGATCTTATTTTTAAATGGATGAAAAAATTGATAGCAATTTTACAGATTTTTGAAGAGTAAAATTTAGCACACATGATATGAGAGACATATTTTATACACTAACAATACACATAATCCTTCAGATAATTAGTTACGTAAAAATCAATTATTTCAGTATTTTAGTACTGAAGTGAACGTCCATTCTTATTTTTATACAAAGTATGCAGTGATTACGTTGAAGCCAAGGACTCCAAAAATAATCTACCTTACACTTGGCCTGGTTCACAGGATAGAAGTGCAATCATCTCAGTACAAATTGTGCTTTGCATGATATTTAAACTCAACACTAATAAATCTAATTGTCTCTTTGTGAATTAAAAGCTGTGATTTAACTGCATTGAACTCAAAAGTACATCACTTAAGTTCTCCAATACAGGTAATAATAAAAACAATATAAAATTTATCAAATCAAATAGACTAGTTAGTGTTTTCCTAATATTGATAACAAGAAAATTGTGTATAATTCCTTGGTATGTGGCAATAGTGTAATCCTTTAATTTTTATGTGTAGTTCATTCTATAGGTACAGTAATTTGGCAATACATACATTAAAATACTTTCATCTTACCAGACGTCAAATCTATAACTGTTTACTTCACCCACCTGCAATTCTTATTTCAGGTCCTATGTGATACACTTGGCAATGTAGTATAACAAATCATTCATGTGGAGTTTATCACGTGGGTAACAAATTCAGAAATTGTAAGGTGAAAGAGAATTAATTTGTACTCAACAAATGATTTCCTGCAACAGAATCTCGTAAATGATTTATTAAAATAAAAATGTCTATCTTTAGCAATTCCTTATTACTTAGTTAAGTTTAAAGTGTCAAAACAGAACAGTTCTAATCCTCTTACTGCATACTTATCTATGTATTCCATTATACCCTTTATTTAGAATGGGAAACTATGCCTTTAGATAACTGCTATTAGTATCACCTCGTAAGAACAAACTATTGATATAGGCAAATCAAAAAAATTGTTTGAATTCTGATAAAATTAAAGAGTTAGCAAACCTTTCATTTGTATTGAGGTTTCTGCTTTTCATATTATCAATTTTTAATTTTTTTCTGTGCAAATTTCATCTGAAGCATGAGACCACTTCACTATAAGTCTAATTACAAAAGTTTTCTTTCACATTCATTTATGAATGCATGCAAATTTGCATGTGTCCTTAAAGGCATTCTCGAAAGCTGAACAAATTTATACTAGTTTTAGCAAAATAAGGCAAAATATAATGTAGCAGCGAAAACGTTAAGTTAACAAATTAATCAGTGTTACTGCATTTATCATACCAAATTCCTTATCCCTATCCTATCAAATACAATCATAAGGCGCACCTTTGCTCCTTCACCCTACGATAATAAATCGTATCTTTGGGTCATAAATACCAAGGGTTCGGAACAATGAAATAATAAAGTAATTTCTTAAGGTATTTCATTACAAAAAAGGTATAGGTAATTTATTGGCTCAATGTTAAAGGCAAAGTATAGATAACATCTCAGAGATATTTGCTAAGAGAACGATAAAAACCTAACCATCTATGGGTTCAAGTATTATTTAAGGTACGATAAGGCTCCAAAATATTTTCGGGAAAAACGATAATTAACCAATTGTGTCCTATATAGATGCGGAGGTTTCGGACCTCCAGGTGGGTTCTATGGCTGCTTCCTGCTGCTCGGTGGTGCTGCTTCGACGCTTCGTGTCGATACAATATAGAAATGGGGACGAAAGGGGGAACCACTACAACGATAATTGAAGCACTCGCACATCAGCACTCTGTGGAAGGCGGCAAGAAAGTATTCGGAGATATGCTATAATATTTCCCATATAAATGTCCAACCCCCTCCAATCGAAGTTGACGTGCCTTCAACCGCATTGGTGGGAACAAAGCCATTTCAACGTTAAAATTGTAATATCAGCATACTTGCCGACCACAAAGATGTCAGCGTCCTAAATTTTCGTGTGAACCACAACTTGGTGTGGTTTTCACAGGGGTTAGCGTTATGATAGTTATCTGCTGGGAATTTCCCCATGCAGAGTTCTATAAAAAGTTCCTAAACCTAAATTAATACAATATTATGTTGGAGCTTTAAAATAAAGTATAACAATCTACATATTTCTCTGAAATTCCCACAGCCTACATCTTTCACTATCTGTGTGCAATAGTCTAATCTAGGTCTATCTCTACCTCTTTTTCTCCATCCTCTCCTAATATATCTTGCACTATTCCCTCATACCTTACAATGTATCCTACCATTCTATCTCTTGTATCTTTTTACACATAGGGACTGTGGCATGCTTCAGGGGGGGCTACTTTAGATTTACTACACATTAGGAAGCACTAATCTAAAGTAAATTACAGTCGCATATCCAACTTCCAAGGCGTCACAAAATCCATGTAACTCACTCGATAAATACGAATCTATAATGAGGCGACGTGGAATTTGTAATTCTGATAAACAAGATAATTCTGATTTCCACCTCAGCTATCGTATACAAATCTCAGCTGCAGGTGTATCATCCCACGATAAACCTAGAGTCCAAAAAACCTGAACAAGATGTTTTGCGAAAAGAATAAGCGGGGAAAGCAATCCTATTGGATCAAATAATGTAGTGATTTCAGATAGAATTGTTCTTTTGGTACAAATACGATTGAGTATGTAAATGTATCTAAGTTTGGGTTCCAGATCAAGCTTAGAATCTTTACCATTGTATTATCTGTATCAAACGTTTGACAATCAGTTTGTCATAATGAAGGTGACAATTGGTCCAATAAAGCTCTACTGTTGCTAGATCATTTTCTTATAAGAAAACCACCAGATTGAAGGAGTTCAACCATTTGATTATATAGTATAAACGTCTCCTCTTCCAACGAACACCATGTAACTAGATCATCTACATAGGTATCAGAAGATAAGATTTTTGCGGCTAGTGGAGAATTAGACGATTCGTTCTGTAGCATGTTGTAAAAGGGTACGAATGGCAAGAAACGGTGCTGCAGATAGCCCATATGTCACTGTGTTTAATTCGTGTGTTTGAATAGGAGAATGGGGCGAAAAATGCCCTAAAATACGTTGGAATAATCTATGCTACCACGTAACCAATTTTTGGCGGTACATTTGTTTAATGTCGGCTGTAAGCACAATGGCATGAATACGAAATCGTAAAATGAGTTGAACTATATTTTGTTGCAATTTAGATCCTGTCCTTAAGGTGTCATTTAGAGATAAATCATTCGAGGTTTTAGCAGAAGCGCCAAACACAACACGCAGCTTTATGGTTGAGCTTTCAGGTTTCAATAGGTGGGATATGATTAAGATGAATATTACTGAAAGTAGGCACAATTAACGACATGTGACCACTGTCTACATAATCCTGCATAAAGTTACAATAATCCGATTTTAGTACTGCATCTCGACTGAAGCGCTTTTCTAAAGACAGTAAGCGTTTTTCAGCATTTTGGTATGAGTCACCCAGTTTAACCTCTGATTTGTGAAAAGGTGGCGAAACAGTGTATCTTCCAGATTCATTGTGAGTATGAGTTTTTAGAAAAATCTGTTCACACTTCAGATGGTCTGGCAGCACGACCAATGCAAACGGGACCGATTCCAATTCCCAAAATGTTTTCAAGGTATGATTAAGTTGTGCATCAATTGAAATATGAAGATATTGATTAGATTGAACTGGACCACTAACTTTGCCAGACAAGATACGTCCAAAGGCGGTTTTCAATGCAATCGATTCACCAATACGACCCTATCTAATATGGGGTTGAATGATGCGTGACTAAATATCAGCTGATAGAAAAAAAATATCAATTTCACTGGTCTTCCAGAACTCAGGATCAGCAAGTGGCTATAGAAGCTGTTGGGAGTTGATTACAAACAGTGGGTAAAAACCATCACTTCAATAATAAAACTGGGAGTGCGCTTAAAACGAGCAGTTATTTTGCATTGCGAAACACACCAATACAAGTGGGTGCAGAAGTTACCCACACCATGAATAAGCAATTGACAAGGGGTATGAGATAAGCCTAGGTGTTCAACATATTTTTGTGATATGACGGAAACTTGACTTCCATTGTCAACTAAAGCACACATGGCAAGTTTGAAAATTACCAAGAGTCACAAATGGATATAAATGCAGTTGAAAGTAGTATTGTAGTAGGTGCCATCATGTTGGCGACTGTTACTGGCTTCTCCACTAATTCAGTAGCTGAAGCCTGACTAGGAAAATGTAGCAGCGTGTGGTGCCATTTTCCACAGACCTTACAAGTGGATTAGGACGCACAAGCAGAGAAAAAATGAGTACCCAAACAATTGACACAGCGTTTAATCTTATTTATGAAGTTGAAACATTCTTGTGGTGTTATGCGCCTCCTTACAAACAAGACAAGCGGTTGCTGTATTGGAAATTGACGAATTTTCAACCCTTTTATTGCAGGAGGTCGTCTGCAGTTTTGTGTGTGTAAGGAACGAGTGCGACCTAGATTTAAATTGTTTGTTTGATGATGGCAGTTGTTGGTATCTTTGTATATTACGAGGTATAGATTGATGCTGACTATCAGAGCACGATAAAATAGAAGAAGTAATCTGGTTTGTTTCAAGAGCTTGACACTGCCATAATAGCAAATCATATAACTGCTGATATTGAAGTATATCAGTGACACCTTGCTGTATTTCAAACCGTTCCTTGGTTTGAGGATCAATTTTTTTAATCAGCAAATTAAACAGTCGATATTTCTCTAGAGCACAAATATTTTCTGAAAATGAGTTTAATAATTTTCAAAGTGTCTTTGCAGATCCAGGTGCAGCCCTATCCAAATTAAATATATAACCCCAATGTGTAGAAACAATTAAGCGTTTATGTTCATATCGTTTTTTAAGCGTATCTAGAGCTATATCATAATTTCAGAAATAAGTGGAAGATGTTTAATCAAGTCAAATGCTTCATTTTTAAGGGAGAGTTTTAAGTATTGTAGTTTTTCCAACTTTAACAATTTTAAATTATCATGTACGAGTTTGGAAATTAATTCAAAGAATGGCATCCAAGCATCGTTTGATGTGCCATCAAAACAATCAAGTCTTATTGTCGGTAATTTGAAATTATTAGTGGTTGCTTCGACACTCAATGGAGAGCTCACTACTTCAGACTTGGGTTTTTGTAATTGTTAAGTACACAAATTTTAAAAAATCATATAAATCATCTACCTCTGATATAGCAATATCGTAATTATTCAATTCTGTATCTGATAGCATATTTAATTTAATATTTTTAGTATTTGAGTTAATCTCCTCATACTTAACCACAAATAACGAATGACTACCACTATCATGAGGTTCAACCCTATTTGCAAAATCAGTGATAATTTTAAGTTTATCAGAGGCTTTATTACAAATATTAATAAAACTTTGACGTTCCATTGCGACCCAGAATAATTAATTCAAATATTAAGAAATAATATGCTGCTTTTCAGTTCCCACCAAATAAATCAGGTATAAGGTAAAAATACTTTAACCTTGAATAAATAGCAAACCTTCAGCAGAATTGTGAGCAGAACCAGGTCATTTATCCACCTAACAAAAGATATACGTAGGTAAGCTACCCTTGCTAAAACAGTTTTAAGAACTGGTTGTACCTGTAAATAAAGAGATGGTGATTTAGCTCAACTTGGTAGAAGAATGATGGAATACAGACAAACACAATAAAATGGACTGAAATTCCAGGAAATGATTCAAATTTAGCATCCGGCTCGAAGAACCAATGTTCAACCTTGCGTTCATAAATTATTTTAATAATTTTATGCGGTTGGAAATAATCTTATGTGGATAAAGCAACAATAAAAAAATATATACGGTTTCTATACTATTATCAAGGACCAGCCCTTATTGGTAGAAAGGGCACTGCTAAGAGAAATAAAATTAATTTAAATTCACTTACCGCTTTTCTAGTACTTTGATAGCACAGGTGCTTAAAACAAAATGGAATAATTGAGGATTAGAAAGGAAGGATGGGATATAAGTAAGGGTTATTTTAGTACTAAAATAAAACGGTTGACTCATTAAAGACAATACTCGGTGTATATAGTGAAGATTAGACAACTAAACATAACCAGAGCTGACTCTTGTATGTTTTTTCAGACAAGTAGTGTAGTAAAGAAAGATGGGGGTGGGGTGAGACCAGTGTGAGGGAATGAAATATGAAAATTTAAAAATTGGTGCCAATAAGCAATACTAACGATAAACATTCGCTAAACATTAGTCCTACATTAATAAAGTTAGGTGTATTTTTACAGCAGGAAGAGGTGGAAGAAAACTCGATGATGTACGTGATAAATACCAAAAGGCATGCAGAAAATTACACTTAACACACAACGAATATGTACTTTTACTATGTGAAGCAGCCGAATTCGAAAAAGATTTTAGGACAGTTTTATTACCTGGACTTCTTGAACATCAGCAATCAGTTCAGGAAGCCTTTATTTTAGCCTGGTAAGTTTAATTCACTAAATGTTGATGCCTGATTAAAATATTTTAGGAGACATATTTTGCAAGAAATTTCACAATTATCAGATTTAACATCTGAAAAGCACAAAGAAATACAAAAACGAATAGATAGTAGTATAGATTGTATTAAACATACAGAGGAATACAACGATTTTACAGAGAAACATAAGTAGGTTATATATAATTTGGTATCATTAGAAACAATTGCATTTTAGAACTACCCCAACGGATCCCATCAGATTTACATTTGATGAGAACTTGGTAGAGGATAATTCAGGCAAATTGCTACCAAATCAGATAACTGTGGATAATTTAACTGTAGAATGGTTAAGAACTAAATTGTCAGAATTAGAAGCCAGTATCAAGGATATTCAAGAAAAACGTTTACTTTTAGTACCAAATCATCACGATGTTATACCGAATGGGAAAAGTAGCAGTAACAATGACATAAATAGTAGATTAGGACTTACAGAAACTAATAAAAAAGAAATTAACGAATTAAAGTGCCAGGAACGAAAAATGTTACGCCAAACTGAATTAATCAAAAGTGCACTTAATGAGCTAGGATGTGAAGAAGCACCTTCAGGGTGTGATCTGTCTATCGACAATCAACCATTTATTAGCAATTCTAGTGAACAGGTAATTATAATAACCAGGTAATACAAGATGATATTAGAAAACATTGTTGCATAGAAAGTCATTTGCTATTCTTCTGCATTTTTATTAGCTATGATTTTACGTATCTTGGTGAACAATAAGCTAGAAAACTAATTGTTAAACTTGAAACTTAGATATTACCTATTGCTTTTAATACAACGGGAATGGTGTTGGTTGGCTTATAGGGTGATGGGTCTGAATCTTCATTGATTAAGCGAGCCCTAGGACATCAGAAGATAATGAGTATGCTTCGCAAACCATTCCGTAGAAAATCTGCTCCTTCTTCCCCAGTGGCGCCTCCTAGAAGTAAGGGACGCCGCGATTCCGCACCTCGTAGTGATGGTTCCGATCCAGTATGTTGCTTTGCATGAATCATCATATTATTTTTATTACTAGATTTTTCCATCATCTAAAAGTTGTTTCCATAGGTTGCACTAAGTACAAATAAGACATTAATGGATGAAGAATGGTTTCATGGAGTACTACCCCGTGAAGAAGTAGTAAGGTTGCTGACACAGGATGGTGATTTTCTAGTTAGGGAGACTACTAGAAATGATGAATGTCAAACAGTTTTGTCAGTTTGCTGGGGTGGCCATAAGCATTTTATTGTACAAACTACAGCTGAGGTAAAACATACTTATAATATTTATAACCTGTAAACTAGCCTTTATCATCCATGACATTTAAGTTATCTTAAAGTTTGTGTGTGATTTTACTTGAAAAATATTAGAACTGTTCGATAGAGGATGAGAGTGATGCTTTAGAAAAACGTATGTGCAGTGAATAAATCAGAACATTTTTCCTTATACATACATTATTAAAAGCAATGCACTTCTCTAATTTTCTTATTCAATTTTAACCACGAATACATTTTTTCGAGATATGCACTAAAATTATCTTGATAGTCTTTTTCAATGTGAGAATCCTACAAGTACAGACTCATAGCTTACACAAGTTCTTTAAAGTTGTATAAAAGTGTATTACCAACCTCCTCAGAATTTTATCAGGTTCTTTAATAGTCATGCAAAGGATACGTGCACCTGATCAAGCATGCAGTGTTGCTTGTGACCTTGGAAAGGGGAGTTGTAAAAGTGCCCACATATGCATACAAGTGGCATCTCCTTTCCCTTTTAAATACCATTGAAAACAAAATCAAGCTATCTTCGAATTAAACGTTATAAAATCCATTTTGTGTATCTCAATTGTCTAACTGAATACAAAACTTTATTACGTAAAATTGTGGTCATGTTTATGTTGTTGTTCGTTTGTTTTAGATGTGCATCAATTTGTAACTGATAGGTATTTTTTTATGAATATGTTTTCGATAACTTTTTAGTTTTTCATTTTTTATATTTTATTATTTTAGTTTTCTTCTTTTCTAAACGAAAACACGAACCTTGAGTGCATGCCTAAAATTTATTGTTAGTGTGGTGATGTATAAATAATTGTTCATCATCACATTGGCTAGTTAACTGTCTATTTATTATTGACATTCCTAGTTTTACTTTTATGCTCCGTAATTCTAGTTTAATAATACATTACCAAAGGTAGTTTCAAAGTATACTACAATTAATTAACTAAAATTCAAATCAAAATGGTCAGAATTTTAAATCCGAAAGATTTAATACAGATCTAAAGGTTAGTACTACGTAGTGGACACATTGGAGTAGAATATTCCTGAATTTTAATTTGACTCAACTCGGTATATTAGTAACTGTGAAACTTGCACCGATACTGTAACTGTACTCGAAAACCTTTATATCAATCCTGTAAACGAGATTTTTGTGAGGCATGTATCATCTACACTAACCAGTTGTCTAATGAAAGTATCAACCAGTGCATACAAATATTAATACTATCAAGTAAAAACTCGCATTTTAAAGCTGTTACTGCTGTGAAGAAAAGAGACGATTGCGAAAGGGATGCTTTTATTAGTGAACTCCGGTTTTCTATAATCCACCAACGTCTTTTGGAAAAAGGTACATTATCTTTAGAAGATGCTATGTGCAAGTCTGCTCTCTTGAACTTGCACTAGAACAAATCCTAAGTTTTTACCCACCAACTTTTGTAAATACCGCTAAATAAGAATTGTTCTAGAACTCATGAAAAGTGCTTTTTTTGTGGTTATTCTAAGCACCCTAGAAGCAAGTGTTCAGCATAAAGTCTAATTTGCAAATCTTGTGGTATTTTCCTAAAGCGTGCCAATCTGCTAAGACCCAAAAACTGACAGCCAACAGTTTACATTATGAAAGTAGTGACGTGGGATTCTCAGCTTCTGTAAATGGATTATGCAAGAGTTACTATCTCTGTTACTATTAATTGATATCCAGTTTTCGCTTTAAGTTTCATAAACACGAAGACTGCTCAAAATTGATCATATCACAGGTTCCTCGTGTGGGGGTCTGTATTTATGGCATCAACGACGATAATTTTTAAAATTGAAGGACTGTGCAGTGTGAATATTAGTCTTCTTCATCACTCTTATGATGATGTAAAGCTTTCTATATTACCAGATCTATGCTGTGACATTATATCAGGGCATGATATTCTAAAACTACATACAAGTGTCCAATTAGTATTTGGAGGCGATAAAGACTTCTTTTCATATGTAGCATGGCCGCTGCTACTGCGTTGTCTGCTTCCTTATTGCAAGCAAGTCATGCCGACATTCTATAGATAACACCAGGTTTATCGAAAGTGAAATCACAAAGTTACTGAAAGATGATGTAATCACACCTAGCAACCCCTCTGGAGCACCCAAGTTCTAGTTGTATCAAATGAAAAGAACAAAAAGTGTATGGTTATTGACTATTCAACAATTATCAATAGATTTACTTCGTTAGATGTATACCCCTTGTCAAGAATTGAAAATATAGTTAATAAGGTATCTAACTATAGCATTTTAGTACCATCAATTTATGAAGTTTGTATCATCAAATCACTATCAGAAAAGAAGATGAAATCTATTCAGCTTTTGAAGCATGCGGACGACCTTATAACTTTAAACGCATTCCATTTGGTGTCATCAATGGGGTGGCTGCATTTAAAAGGGTTAGTGATGAAATAATTAGAGTAAAAAATTTAGTAGACACTTATGCATACCTAAATGATGTGTCCATCTGTGGGAAAAGTCGAGAACAACATGTTCAGAATCTTAAGAAATTTATTGAAACAGCTAAAAAATATAATCAAATTATGAATTATGAAGAATCTTCATTTTCATGTAGATCAATCAACTTACTAGGCTATGCAATAGCAAACGGGATTATCAGGCCTGATCCGAACTGCCTGTAAATGCTAAAAAATTTTCCTGTATCCAAAGACGGCCTGTATCCAAAGACGGCCTGTATCCAAAAACGGCCTGTTTGGGAAGAGTTTTAGGTATGTTTTCACATTATTCATCATACACTCAAAATTTTTTTGCAAAAATTTGTTTTTGCGAAATTTCCTTTGTCTGTAAAAGCAAACGAAGCTTTTGAGGAATTAAAACAAGAAATAGAACAATCTGTCGTCAATTATATATACAACAAGATCGTGTTTACTGTTAAAACTAATGCATCTGAAAATGCGGTGTGTGCATGCTGCAACATTGTCATAATCTAAACATCCTACGGCATTCTTTTCAAGTACTTTAAACGGCTGAATAAAAACGCTAAAAACGAAGCTCAAACTATAGTTGAAACTTTTCATAGATGGAAACACTATTTCATAGGCAATACTTTTAAGTTGATAACACGTTATGTTTGTTTAATTTACTAGTTCAAAGTATTATAGTAATTTGGCGGTTTGCGGATTTCCTTTAGTAAACAGTTATTGTGATAGATGTTGATAATGAATGTAATGTTGCTTTGCGCATCCACTCCTTTTTTTTTAGACAGGTGTTTGTCGATTATCTTCGTGAGGACGTAACGTTCAGTTGAAGTGCATTAGAATTACAGCTATTATTTTAATACAATTTTAGTGGATTTGGTACAGTTTATAGAATTTCTAAGTGAGACCATTTACTTACGATGTTAAATAAGTACCCCTCATTTTCTGAATATTAATTTAATAACTAGTTGGTGAAGTAGTGCAGGGTATTATACCAGCCGTGCCATCTCGAGCATTTGAAAGTCTTTCGCAAGTAACTTTCCGGGAGTTGGAATTAATAAATTTGCTGTAGGTTATTGTATCATCCAGCTTTGTTGATTTATTATCTAGCACCAATTGATCCCGGAATTAAATATTGCATGATATACAAGCAAACCTCCGTTGCTTGTGCCCACAATGATCCAAGTTATTTATTTGGGAAATACATGAAATTATAATTGTCACACACATGCACACACACCGGTATTGTTAAGAGTCAAGTGAGATATTTATTGTTTGATATCCATTGCATGTGGAGTGATGAGACTCATCTCACAAGGTAGGCAGTAGAATTGTACTTGAAATTATCTGCGAAGCTACATTCAATATGTCCAGTTTAAAAGCAAATGTCCTGTAACTTTATAACTTGTTTGGTGTTTATGATTTCACCTAAAGGTGTGTGCGCTTCGCTTTACGTCTGGTTTACCGGTAATTATTTGAAAGAAGTGTTGAATAATTATGTATACATTGAATTTGAGTAGTAAGAATGAATTTTATAGTTAACCTAAACTTTAAATACAGTTTGTTTAGTGAAAAATCAGTATTATTGCACTTGTGGCAATGAATTTGTTTTATTAAAAATTACATTTATTATTTCATTAATTTAAAGGCTCGAATATCTTGAATACCAATGCAGAAATAATATTAGCAATCCTAAGCAGCTATAGAATATTTTGGATAGATGTTAAATACATTTAAAAACGAAAACTCAAATTTCAAATAAAATTCAAGATCCTGATGAAATCAACAAATTCTTTATTGAATCCATCCCAGATCGATCAATACCAACCAAGTCATCAAATAAACTTTTACAATAAGAACATTTACAAAGCTATAAATGGACTATTCATCCTACAGCCAGTAAATGTAAAAGTGGTAGAAAAATCGATATTGAATTTCAGGTTTAACGCTCAAGGATTTGATGACTTAAATAAGACAATATTAGTGTTGGTAATGCCATTTATTATTGATATTTTAACATTGCAACATTAGAATCATGCAAATTTCTTAAAGCTTGGAAATATTCAACTATCACTTCAATGTCTAAAAACCTCTGGCTACTATGCTGATTTATGCCCAATTAGTATATTGCCTATAATGTCAAAGGTTGTGGAACCCATAGTTTAACACACAACTAATTGAACACATATCCAAATGGAACTTATTACTCACATTCCAATCTGGATTTCGTACTGGCTATAGCACAGCAACTGCACTAAGTGAGATTATTAATGATTTTATGTGCTCAATTGTTTATTTAGTATTCCTAGGTTCAGTAAGGCATTTTACTTAATTAATCATGACCTACTTGTTGCTAAGCTTCGTTTTTATGATTGCGAAAATATTGCAACAGATTGGTGTAAAGACTATTTGAGTAACAGACAGCAATTGATTATACATGGGCAACAATCCCAGTTCTGCTGTGTTGCATAAGGTGTTCCACAGGGTAGTATCTTGGTCCCTCTACTCTTTGCTATTTTTAAGTCAGATTTTCCAGAATGCAGTTGATATCCTGCTCTATGTTTCTAGTAATGTTCTACTCGTCAATGATGCAATAGCGAAACTGAATGAAAATCATGTTGCAGGGGATAAATGGGTACACGATAATGGTCTTATCCTTAATGCTAACAAACTCTCACATTACACGTTGATTCACAGATAAACCATGTTAAATCTGAAGTTCAAAGGTCCTTAGATATCAAATTAATGATAAAGTAGTGACATTTGCTAACTGTGTTAAATATTTAGGCCCTTCTTTTTACAAGCATATTACGTTTGAAAATCATATCAATAAATGGTTCGTATTATAGTAAAATGCGTTCTCTTTAGAGATACAAATTTCTGTTAAGCTCAAACATTAAATGGAACGTATGTAATAGTGTAGTGTTATGTCGTATAGATTACTGTAGTGTAGTTTACTATAAATTTTTAGCGAGCTACTTAAGGCAAAGAATACAAGTACTGCAGAATATATGTTTTAAATATTCGTATAATGTTGAACGTAAGCAACATATAACACCATACTATAATTCTAAGAGTATTCTTGAATATGATAAATGCGCAGAGCTCCTACTAGCTAGGTACATATATGCTATAATAGCCAAATGTAAACCAAACTACCTGCTTGAAGCAATACAAATCAAATCTACTCGGCATAGTATTAACCTACAGAATACAAATGATTTCAGCATGCCACTACACTCAACAAAGAAATTTGAATCATGTTATGTTTATGTAGCACCTGTTTTAATAAACAAATATAGAACACTATTTGACAAAACTAATAATAAAAATGTATTTAGACTAAAATTTTATGATGTATTAATAAGGGAGCAGCGACTGTCTTGGACTTGTATATATGTATATATGTATATAATCCTATATTTTGTATTTTATATTTATCGTTTTCATATATTGCTAAGGGTGGAATCTTAAAATCAGCAGTGCTGAATTCTATCGCTTTTGGTATAAAACCAATAAAGTGATTTGATTGATCGATTGAAGAGGCTAAAGTTAATACACAAGGCATTACACGCTCGGTGTTTCACTTATTGTGTATTTATTTTTGAAATCAAATCTGTAAAAGTCAGTGCCGATGTAAGTCCCCGATGCATTATACTTCATTCAGTTAAGTATAAGCACAATAAATTCAGTTCCTTTTGGTGGTCTGGCCAACTCAACATCGATAATATCGAATTACCATTAACTATTTCTGTATATGTTAGTTTTAAGTTATTATGCTGATTTATTTGGGCGTACTTAAGTAGACATGTATTTTGATTTCATATGTTGACCCATTTATATTCTTCTTCAGTTAAGTGACTGCAAATAAAGTTAAGCAGAGATATTGAGGTGTATTATTTACGTCATAGAAAATCCAAACTGTTAGAGTTTTTGAAGTTGATAATGTTGAGGTGGTATACCTGCTACTTGAAGTAAAAATGCGAATTTAGTGTGCTATATGTAAGCAAAAACTGTACTTGCTATTGACTGTTGCAATTAATATTAATAAATACGTTCACGATATCGCTAGAAACAAAAATGTAAGATGCTGGAATCCTCTTCAAGTATTCAGTGCAGTTTGAAAATTGAGGGTAAATTTTTTTGTGCGCTTGTCTTGTACGTATTTGACTTTGGTTAACTTGCTACCAGCCACTTGGAACTCATTTTCAAATCACACCTAATGCAATTCATCCTATTTTTCTTAACGCAGCCTTAATACAGTTCGCACCCCTTTGCCACACCATGAAGTAAGTAAGTAAGATTCATGTAATAATTACACTGGGATTTATAACTAGTGCAAAGCGTGGCTTACTTCATAAGTCATACTAGCATTGTTTATGGTTTGATTTAGAAACTTCAGTAATAAATGTGTGCATGTGGTCAGTAGAAAGAAATATAGATACCGTTAGCAAAAAATCCTAAAATGTGTTAAAAGAAATGAAATACTATATATTTCTTTATTATATACATATTAATTTGTAAAAATAATCTGATACTGAGCTAACTACTCTGAGATTAACACTTCTTAAAGCAAATAAAAGAGAACCAAAAACAATGATTTTATATTTGATAATTTTTCTTAAAAAACATAATAGAAATTTAGATATGATTAAAATTCAAGGTCAGTTTTATGTCAAAGCCACTTCGATGAAATATTCAAGCTTTATTCCTAGTGCCGTGTGTATACAAGTTTGTTATTTGTTGAAATTCAGTATATGTAATTGCCTGTAAAACATTATCTAAGACTGCATATTTTTTACCACAATCAGGCTTAAACTTTCATGATTTGGTAGTGGTAAAACCATTAACGATTTTACAATTATCATTGACAAACTAATTCATAAATTACAATTATTATATCGCTCCATTGTATATACAATTATACTTCTGATTTTAGGGTCTATATCGTTTTGAAGGACCTGCATTTCCCAGTATAAGAGAGTTAATTTTGTACCAATTTAACAGTAGTTTACCAGTTACAGGTAGATCAGGTGCCATTTTATACAAACCCATTCCTCGAGAACGCTGGGAATTGAATAACGATGATGTATTATTATTGGACAAAATAGGAAGAGTAAGTAATATACAAACTCTGTAGTGTAGATCTTTAATTTTTATAAATTTCAGGGTAATTTCGGAGATGTATATAAAGCTCAGTTAAAAAGTACTGGTCAGGAAGTAGCTGTAAAAACATGTAGAGTAACTTTACCAGAAGAGCATAAAAAGAAATTTTTACAGGAAGGAAGAATATTAAAACAATATGATCACCCAAATATAGTCAAACTGATTGGAATTTGTGTACAAAAGCAACCAATCATGATTGTTATGGAATTAGTGCCAGGTATGTAGAAGTGTGTAATGATTAAGAAGTATTGCAATTCTTAAAGATTTTGCAAGCAATTAACCTAATGATAAGACTATAAGACTATTCTCCGCGCAAAAAAATAGTAGCCCTAATAAATATGGTTTGTACCATTTTGACACAAAATGGTCTTTTTTTTACATCAAAACTATAGATAAAATGCTTTTCCATGCTTGTTAGAGCAATTGGGTATGAGAGAGACAAACTGTGTAAATGTTATCTAAAACTTCTTATGAAATTTCACTGTCCGCTATTTATCCAGGTTGCACATATGCATTTAAACTTTCACATGTTCAATGGGGCTCATTCAGCAGAGATGTCAGTTGCTGATTGCATTATGTTGTGATAGTGTAAATCTGCCGAAGACATCGCTCCGTCAAATGTCAAATTAGCTACCCATATTTGATATTTGACATATAGAAAACAAACCCGAAACTTTCTATAATACAAAACTAAGGTATAATAGACAATTTAACTTATTTTTATTTGATGATGATGGAGTGTAGATTTAAATGTAGTCAGTGCTGTTGCAAGTAATTTAGCACAACTTTTACAAGTTGTTGATAACGAAAAATGACAGTTTGTTCCTAAAAATGAACACTTTTATTAAGTAACCATACCTTTATATGACGGGGGTTTATTTAAAGAACATGTCAGAATGTCTAGGGTTACATTCTACCTTAAACAGGTTTTACTGCAAGATATCGGTAACTGGCAGTCTGATTTAGTAACTCGCAGCATTATTTCATTAGAGGAAAAAATTGTTTGCAGTGTGTGTTATATCAAAACCAGAGAGCTTTTCAGCAACTGATGTCAGTTTTGGAAATCCACCTGTACAGCTCATGACATTTTTTGGGAATCATAGTAGTATTACGCAATTTGTTACCGCTATGTGTACAGTGGCTAGCAAATTACAATAAAATTGAGAAGGTATTTATTTTAAGTAATGAATTAGTTAGCGAATTCCTTAATTTGTTGGCATTTTTAATTCGGTTTAGTATTCAAGGCATAGTAGAAGCTGTAGATGTTAGACGTATAGAAATTAAGCAGCCTACTAATAATGAAAATTATTACAATTGTAATATACTGTACAGTGTACATATATCAATAGCAGAAGAAGAAATTGCCGATTATCTGAATAAGAATCTCGAATTTCCCATCTTCTCACTTCGGCCCATCACTTTTAAGATGATCCTAAATGTGATACATAGTATGAAATCATACGCATTTGGGATACATAACATTAACCTAGAAATGCTAAAACTAATATTATCCTTGTGTTGCAATGCTTTGACTCATATTGTCAACTACTCCATACATAATGGAGTATATTCCGAATTCTGGAAGAGATCAATTAACTTCTCTGTGGCAAAAATGCCACGAGCAAAAAATTTTAGTTCTAATTATTGAAATAATTGTATGTTGCAAACTATTAAAGCATATTGAAAGTAATGATAATACGTCGAAGGTACAATCTGACTTTAGGAAAAATTATAGCACAGCTACTTGTGTAGCCAAAATCATCAATGATATCGCACATAGTATGGATAAATCTTAGGTTACTTGCATATGTTTATTAGACTTTAGTAAGGCATTTGATATTAAATCCATGATCCTTCTTGTACCAAAGTTAGTGTACTATGACTGTAACAGCAACACCATGTTCTGGTTTTACAACTATCTGAATAATAGGTGTCAAATTCCAAGAATTAATGACAAAGACTTAGCACCTCTTATTAATGTTTATGGTGTTCATCATCTTTACTACAGAACTACTCCACTGCATAACTGAAGACTGTAATTGTCAAGTTTATGCAGATGATACTCAACTCTATATGTTATGTTTACTGCAATGCACCGATTATACCATCCATAAAATGAACTGGAACCGAAGGTCACTATATGAATGGTCTATAAATAACGGGTTGTTACAAAATCCAAGCAAAAGTATTGCCCTCTGTATTGATACAGGGGCTAACTGTAGTAAGGCACTAAAATACACAACCAAGACCTTAACAAACAATATAGTTGTATATGTGAAAGTGTAAAAGGCTTAGATGGCATTTTAGACCCTCGACTTTCTTTTGAAAAACATGTATATAAAATAACTAGTATGTTTTTTTAAAATGAAAATGCTATAATACGTTATGTACAGTTTTGACCCCCAGAATATCTAGGCGGTAATTCACAGAAAACTCGGAGAAGTACTTCGCTAAAAATCCTGTTTCGGTAAAATACCGAAAACCTCGACTGTACATGGCCACCAAGCAAACATAGGACTTGGGAGGTGTGTCCTTGGTGTCACTGCCTTCTAAGAAGTACACTCAAAGTAAAAAGCTTTTATTTGTTAAATTGAAATATTTGTAAAGTTAGGTTATTAATATTCAACATTAATAACATTATTGTATTTTTTAATCTTTAATAATTTTAGAAGATTTAATTAACAATGACATAACATAATACACACCATGGAATTTTAAATTTGCTTAAAAATGCTTTGTTCTCGCAGTGTACTTTGAATCAAATCACTTTCTGATTGGTTCCATATGTTGTTGGAAATTAGTTCACAAATTTTCTGGGTCCTATGTTTGCTTGGTGCACTGTACTAACAAAAATGGTTGCCGACTAACTTAGTGTGATGGATGGTGTGTTTGAAGAGGGTTCCAGAATGCTATTGAGCATGAAATATGTCTTGGTTGGGAAATACCTTGGACACCATACCACACATCTCACAGAGAGCTCTAATATATGAGATCAGGAGAGTGATTCTGGCTTAAAAATGTACCTGAAAAATCATTATGGACACTATTTCTTAAACGTAGAACAAATCTTAACCATAGCAACACATATACCTATTTAAGACTGCTAGCTGAAAAAAATGTTTCTAAAAGCAAATGTTAAATGACCTGAATATTCAAGCATACTTCTAGATAATTGCAAAACAATTTATTACAGCAAAGCTGCAACTATACCGTTGCAATAATGGAAACAAAACCAAATGTACACATGTCTTTACATTATTATACAGGACTTGTTTCTAACTATATAGCACACTTCTGTTTTCATTTCGAATACATAATGCAGTCTTAAGCAAGTCTTAAAAATCAAATATGTCATAAAGTTACTTAACTAAAAGCTTATCCTAAACACACAGATGTACTATAGATACGTTTCGTCAGTTCATGTACTAAATTTTAATTGTTTATGTAGTTACAAACTTTTCTGTAGTATTATTTGTTTAGTTACAAACCTTTCTGTAGTATAGTTGCAGATGTATTTATAGATACCTAAGAAGTGATTGACTATCGTCATGGTGGATAGCATAAGATGTTATTATCGTCTTCGTCCTCCACAATATGGTTATTTTCAACACAAGGTTGTCGATGTCGGAACCAATGTGTCCCTAAAATTTAAACTGGTCCACTTGCGAGGGTAATATTCAAACATGATTAGACTATGAATCTACCCTTTCTGAAATAATTCGAGACATCCATGGCAAACTTCAGACGGATGAATTAATACTGCAAATAGAAAATACATTGTGTCTTTTTATCTATCTGTCCTATAAATCTTCTTAAATTCACATATAGTGGAACTAAAATAAGAAACAGGGACTTGCCATTTATGTGAATTAGCACAAAACTGCATATGACCTGTCCTTTGCACTCAGACAATGAGATCATCTTGGCGCCAGCATAATACATCATTAATCAAAACAACTTGATCACAAAACTGTACTAATTGCAATGATGACATCATTTCTAACTCTAAAAACTGATATATGAATATGAATTTAAATTTTAGTAACCTAAAAATTATATTTCGTAAAGGAAATTGCCTAATCCTATTGGTGGAATTTACTAATACAGAAACTATTAAAAGAAATGTGATTATAAGTATTTCTAAGGTACGTCACAAGTTTTAAGTATATATTGTGTCCTGACATGAAGTCATATCTTATGAACAGCTTAATTCCAAATCATTATAACTATTGTTTGACAGTATATTATAGTTTCTTAAGTAATCGCTTGAAAAATAGAATCCAGATAATGCAAAACTTGTGCTTGAGGTTCATATACAACATAAGCTAATTTACACATGCGACACACACGCACTATGAGTAGGCCAAAATTTAAAAATTTAATTAGAGATCTGAGGTGCTTTTTGAGACTTTCATCTTTAATATTATAAAACAATCATGAACCTTGTTGCCTATACAACTTGCTGCCTAGGCGATTATCTATGCACTTATTGTTCTTACTTGTATAACTTGTGTAAACTTTTCGTTTACGTTATATTCCTGAATGGTAAATATTTTAGATAGCCTAGGTTATTAGCTAAGCTAAATAAAAATAGAACATTGACAGGATCCAACAGAAGATGTGCGTTTATCCATTTATAAAATGTGATCTTTGGAGACTTCCAGTCAAACTCTGAACTCTAACCAGCGGTTGGGGCAACTAGCAGGGGGTTGAGACAAATATATATGAGGTGCCACTAAGCCTATATAAAAATTACTAACTAACGAATGCATAGGAACTTTAGGGACTAATTGGCATTTCAATAGCAATAAAACTAAACCTTAACAATATCTTTAGACACAATTCCTGAAATAACACATATATAGTACATGTGATACAGCAATTTGCATCTCAATGCAAAATACTATTATGAGCAGAAATATAGTTATACCTGGGAGTTCTGATGGTGTTTCAGGACTTCAAAAGTACTCTACTTGAAGTGCAAGTTGACTGGTAATAATTTATTAATAAATAGTTTAAACTAATTCTTAAAAAGATTTCATTCGGTATGCTTTCTTAGACGTAAGTCAATCAATCTTCTCAAATAAAACTTGCCTACATAACTAAATGCATCTATTTAACAAAAAAATCGCTCATATTAAGAAGTTTAATTATTTACAAAAAGAAACTAGTAGATTGCAATTCTAATTTAATTAATTGTCTTTTCAAATAAAACGTTTGTATCATCCATTAAAGTTAAGTGATTAATTTAACAATTTTTATTTTTTGGTGGACTTCGTTTTACAGATCTGTCAAATGCTTTACAAAAATCTCTTTATATATCAACAAACAAATTTAGATTTATTAACGATTCAGATATTCTACAAATTATCTTGAATTCAATAAAGTTTCAAAAGATTTTATTAAAAACGAATTGAAGGTAGTTTGTTGAGCAACATAATAACCTACCTAATAACCTCGTTAGTTGATTTAAATAACATTAATAATGTCATTTGACAAAAATTTTCTAAATCTAATTTTTGAATAATATTGAATTTCATTGCATCTCACTGAGTTGTCAAATTTTTATTACAGTAAAATTTCAAATTTATTTCATTACAAAACCTACTTAGAAATGATTTCTTTTAAACTTGAGGGGTATCCATTTTTATTAGCTCCATAGGTGTAATTTCCAAATAATAAGTTTATAAGAAATAAAGCATGCCTATAAAAACTCACACAATGGCATCTTGATTATCAGAAATACTACTGTTGTATATGTCAGTTTGATCAAAGTAATATGTTAGCTTTTTTAAATTATGAAGGGAAAGTTAGTTACTTTTAGACATTCAGTTGGTGCTTAGAAAAAAGGTGGCAGCCTTGAGTGGAACAAGAAGGACGATGACGACTTCAAAATCATCGTTTACGTTACGTGCTAATTTCAATTACTTTATAAACATTGCGTGATATTTTGTTCTACATTAGTGATTTGTGTTTATCTACTATTTTATTTTACACTGGCACAATACATTACACTGGCGACGAAGAAAAATAAAAGTGAAAAATAATTCCAAATGTTATAAATTACGAGCAGCTGTTGTGTTACAAATAAAGTAAACAACGAACCATCTGGAATTATAACTACGCCTTCAATTATCGCTCTACATTTAATTACGCGTTTACTACAGCAATACTACAATGAATTCTACTACTGCTACAGCATCAGAAAACGTTAACAACGGTCCATTATTTGATTCATTACCCTCTTTCTCGCTAAAAGATGACTTCACAATTTATTACGATCGCATTGATCAATTTTTCGTTGCAAACAACATATGTTCTACTGATACTAGGAAATCATAAATCTTAAAGATGATGCTTATAAATTACTTATGGATCTATGATTACCTGAGCACCCAAAAGCAAAAACTTATGATGAATTAATGCAATTACTTAAACTACATTTTCTACCACGCAAATCAGTATTTGCAGAACGCTATAAATTTCACTTAACTCTCCAAGAAGTAGGTGAATCAGTTACTGAATTTATTGCAAAACTTTTAAACTTAGCTACAGATTGAAAATTTGGACAACTCGATGAAAATCTAAGTGACGAATTTATTGTATGGTCTACGCCAGGGCCATGCATTAGATAAATTATTAAGCCAAGGTGAAAATTTAAAATTCAAAGAAGCAGTAAACATAGCTGCAGAATTAGAAGCAGTAAAATTGCATTCTTCTACACTCATTACAAACAATGTTAATGTTCTACATTCAATGAGTAATTCAAAAATATCTCATTCTACTACAGCTTATACTTCACATAAAGGAAGAAGCGATGCAGCTAACAAAAATTTATCTACTACTAAAACGAATATACATTGTTACACTTGTGGTGGCGGAAACAATCACGATTTTAAAAGGTGTAAATTCAAGAATTACACCTGCTCCTTTTGTAAAAAAACTTGGCTATATTAAAGCTGCATGCAAAAGCTACAATAAATCAAAACATTACTACTTGGATACTACAGCAGATGAACGAAATTTTGAATCTTTATATAATATTTTCGAACTTAATGGTCTTTGTTTAAAAGAAAATTCAAATTGTTAGTGTTTAGAAGATAATTCAGTCAATTCAATTTCTGGAAATGAATGTTTGGATTTTTCTACTACTAAAGTTCCATCAATGTTGGTACACTTACAGGTCAATGATATCTACTTGGAAATGGAAATCGACAGCAGAGCTGGAAAGTCTGTTTTGTCCTTTTACAAATTTTCGTTTTCATTTCCTACTTTCATAAGCGACTTAGAACCTACACCTGTATCCTTTTCACCGTACTGTGGTGATAATTTTACACCTAGAGTTAAAATCTTGGTTAATGTAAAATTTAAAAATATTCTCAAGAAATTAAATCATGTTATCGACTTACCCAAAAATTGTCATGAAAAGCGGCTATTATCGGCCGTGATTGGATATGGTCTCTGGGATTAATTCCTAAAGCCGTATGCAAGTTTATCTTAATTATGATGTAACTAGTTTTCACAATAGTCAAACTACTTTAAGTTTGTCTACTGTCGAGTTGAATGATATTTTTACAAAATTCAGAAATGTTTTCTCCGATAATTTAGGTATGTTTAATGGCACTCCTTTAAGTATTATAAAGGATGTCGAACCTACGTTCTGTAAACCATATAACTTACCTTTTGCTCTTAAAGAAAAAACTGAACAAGAACTCGATCGTTTAATCAAGGAAGAATTCTTACACCCATAGCTACTAGTTCGTGGGAAATTCCTATTGTCCCTGTAATAAAAAAGGACAATACAGTTAGAATTTGTGGTAATTTTAAAATTTTAAATCCGTTTATTGAAGATGATTTTTATCCTCTTCCTAGGATAGATCAGGTCTTCACAAAACTAAATGGCGGTGAAAATTTTGTCAAACTTGATCTACAATCTGCTTATAATCAAATGCCGATTTGTGAGGAATCAAAAAATTTATTGGCCTATTAGTACTCACATAGGTTTCTTTAAATATAATAGAGCTCCTTGTAATGGCACTTAATTATAGTAGTTGTAAGTCCTTGATAAAATTTTGACTATAAATGTTCCTAATGTTTTTATATGAGGATGTACATTCGTAAAATATTGTATTAGCATTTGAAAATGTTAGAATGCAGAATGTCGCGCTGTGTATGTGTCATGGAGGGACGGAAAAAGTCCCATTAGTGCAGCGAATAATAAGTGGGGTGTAACAATTTTTCAGCAGACAGGCAGTACAAGTCAATGTGTGCGGGTGAAAATTGGAAGTGACTCCACTAACCCCACATAAAGTTGAATGCACCGCATGCAATTTAGTAATGATGCACGGTAGAGTGCAGCTAGCTGTCGTGATTAAAATTTAGCTACTGTAAAACACGTAGCTAATTTTGGAATTGTACCGGTCAGCACTGTGCTCAACATATCCGAAGAAAAGCCTAAATTTGATAACAATAAACGGTCACTACACCCCGTGAAATTTCTAAGAAAATTAGAAGTTTATCTGGAAAAGTTTGAAGCTACAGGCAAATCACGTTTGTACACAGCAGTAGATTGTTTGCAAGGAGATGTAAGAATATGGGCAGAATGTAAATTAGAAGGGTGGTGCAATTTTAACGATTTTAAACTGCAGTTATTAGGACAATTCTGGTCTCAAGAAGAACAAGAAAAAAGGCGCAGTGAAATTTATAGACCGCAAATTTATGATAGACGAGCAGGTAGTATGGCCTCTCATGTCTGGCAACAGGTACACAGGGTTCACCAAAGATACCAGAAATTCTATTAGTAAAGGCGATAACAAAACATTTTAACTATGAGGTTGAAACTAGTTTAATTGCAACACGTGTGGGAACTATTGACGAGTTACTCAACGTAATTAAACGACTCGAAGAACGTAGCGATTACCGACATCGGGGTAATAATAGTAATAATTATGGCGAAACCATAAATAATTTTAGGCAGAACCGTCAGGGTCCTAGCGGGTATTCGTATCGAGTTAATCAAACGTTTTCAGGGCGTGGAGGTCAAATTACTGCCAGGAACCACGGGGGATACGGAAGCGTGAGAGCAGCAGTTGAGCCCAGGGCTATGGAACAAGTCACCGATTCCCGGCACGCTGAAGATACGGCGTCGGAAAACTAATAACCCCGAGGCAGTGCGCTTCTACTGTACAACGATCGGGAACCCCGGAGCAATTAAATCATATTAATTTTGTAAAATTATTTTTTGATATACTAAGATTAAATGTAAATAATATTGAAACTCAAAAGGTAAATACTAAGACGGAACACGAGCCCGGAGTACAAAATAATTACGTCCCGCAAATTAGTGTTAAATTGGAAGGCGTTGAACAAAAGGTTTTATTAGACACTGGCAGTGCAGTCAGCATACTTTCAGGTGAAGTTTTTGAACTACTGCAATCAAAAAATAAAAATATATTAATACTACCGACAGTAGGTCTTTCAATTCAAGGCGTTACCGGAAAAATCGAAAAAATAAAAAAGCAGGCATCAATAGAAACTAAATTAGGGGATACAAATCAACAAATTACATTCTTAGTAGCTGATTATCTGAATATTTCGTGTATTTTAGGAGTAGACTGGATGGTGTCTAAGCAGGCTGAAATCGATTTCAGAAAGAATGAACTGAAATTCGTGCACGATAATGACGCTTATAGCATTACACTTTTAGACGGTGATCATGAAACAAAATCGGCCGAGTTGCAGGTATATGATGAGTTAAAGGTTTATGCACAAAACGCGCCAGCACTAGAAATAAACAAAACTGAAAACCCTGATACGGAGTTATTAAATTTGCTAACTGATCTAAAAAATACCACTGATGATGGAATTTATGACGAAAAGTTAGAAGAATGTCAAACCAATTTTCAGCGTGAACAGTGCACAGCGGTATTGCCGTTTCGTGACGCATTTTTAAAGCACACGCAAAGACATTCCGTAGGTGTTACAGGTGTTTGGGAATTGGATAAATTACCAACGGACGAGGAATTTATAAACCAGCTTAAGGACGAGTACGGCCATGTTTTTTCAGACAAACCAGGATTATGTAAGACGTTTGTTTGTAAATTTAATATTAGTAATCAAACACCATTCGTGCAAGGTCGTATCCAATACCGTATTCCAAATGCGCCACCGTTGAAGAAGAAATTAATCGTATGTTAAAGTGGGGGGTTATTGAACGTTCCGATTCTCCCTTTTCAAATCCAATTGTAGCGGTCACGAAGAAAAATGGAAATATTCGAATCTGTTTAGATGCGCGACGATTAAACAAAATAATTGTACCGGACCGAGAATCACCGCCAATAATCGAGGAATTATTACAAAAATTTAATGGGGTGCAGTATTTATCGTCTATCGATTTAAGTTGTGGATACTGGCAACTAAAACTAGATGAAGAATGTCGAAAATACACGGCATTTCTTGTAAACGGTAAATGTTACCAATTTAAAGTATTACCATTTGGTTTGAATATTTCAGTAGCCGCGTTCAACAAATGCCTCGGGCAAGTGCTGGGACCCGAGGTTCAACAATTCGCCACTATTTATGTCGACGATATTCTAATCGCATCTAGAACACTTGCAGAACACAAAAACCAATTGAATCTTGTATTAAAAAAACTTGAAAAAGCAGGAATGACAGTGAAATTAAGTAAGTCTGAATTTTTAAAAAGTGAAATTAAATTCTTAGGACACATTATATCCCCAGCAGGTATTCAGGTAGACCCCGACAAAATTGAAACAATTCAAAATTTTAAAAAACCCCAAAATAAAAAGGAATTGCAACAATTTCTAGGATTTTGCAATTTCTACCGGTAATTTGCGGGCACCCATTCCGAGCACGTCAGTACGTTGACTCCTTTGCTAGAAAACAAAACAAAATGGCATTGGGAAGAGCGACACAGCGAAGCTTTTCATAAAATTAAAGAAAATTTTATAAATAGCGTTTAATTAGCCCACCCTGATTTTACAAAGCCTTTCTGTATTTCAACAGACGCGTCAACCCAAGCGTTAGGCGCACACCTTTTTCAGGAACACAACGGTCAAATTAAAACTATAGCATTTGCAAGTCGAACATTATTAAGCGCGGAAAAGGCATACATGATTACAGAGTTAGAGTTACTAGCAATAGTTTTTGCGTGTAAAAAATTCCGAACTTATATACTTGGTTATCCAACAATTATATTTACAGATCGCCGCGCGTTAGAGTTTCTCTTTACGTGTAAGGCGCTAAGCTCTAGACTTATGCGTTGGTGTATGTATCTACAAGAATTTTAACTGTAAATTAGTTAATGTGAAATCTGGTAAAGATGCCGATATTTGTCATGCTGTTTGGGATCACGATTCTTGTTCGGTCTACAAAGAATCAGTGGCTAAACTTAAAGCTGATTTATTTGGTATATATACACATGCAAACACATAGCAACTACAGTCAACACAGCAATTACAGAAATCACAGCAACCTTTCACTCACCTACAAATTTGCCACATCAATATTCGATCGCTCATTCCAAAATTTGATGAATTCTGTGAGTTTGTTTTAGGCACTAATTTCACCATTATCTCTATCTCTGAAACATGGCTACCGTTGGATTATCCTTCAACTTCAATAGTGATACCAGGATACTCGTTATTTAGGAAAGACAGACCACTTAGAGGGGGTGGTATTTGCTGCTTTGTTAAAAATACAATCAAGTGTAAAGTAATGGACCTCGAAAATCTCCACACTGGCACATTGGAACAATTATGGCTAAAATTAACAATAAAAAAATAACTTACGCAGTAGGAACAATTTACAAACCTCCAACTAGTTCAATATCGTGCCTTCAGGAATTAGAGCATATTTTGGCAATACTTTATCCTGAAGTTGAACACATCATTTTAATGGGTGACATGAATATAGATCTTTTCAAAGAGAACAATAACTCCAATTACCTTAAGTCTATCTTTAGATCATTTAATTTGACTCAAGTTATCAATCAGCCCACTAGAATAACATCATCAACTGCTACTCTCCTCGATCTGATTTGTGTGAGTGAAAACCTACAATACACTGGATCTGGCACTCAAGATGCCTGTCGTACCTCTGATCATCTTTTAGTATATTGCAGCCTATATATTCCACATAAACAACCTATTCCTAGCTCACACGCATTTCGTACTTATAAGTATTTCGACCATAAAATTTTTCTGAAAATGCTACTTCTATCGACTGGTCATACTGCTATAATCAAGATCCAGTTGATCTAAAATTATCATACTATAATCAAGTGATTACTGCGCTTTTCGATATACACGCACCCATCTGTACAGCGAAAAATTTTCGACCAAAGCCGTGATGGTTAACACATACATTAAAACAAATGATCAAGATAAAAGATGCAGCTCTTAGTAAATATAACAGAACTAGGAGAGTTTCGGACCGTACTTATTTCAAAGAGCTGAGAAACTATGTCACACAAGCAGTTAGGAATGAAAAGAAGGCATTCTATATTTACATGATTTCACTGTATAAAAATAACTCTAAACAGCTATGGAAGTTCTTTGAAAAAGCCAACATACATCGAAAACCTAAAAATACAATTAATTTAAACAATGTAGATCCAAATTGTCTCAATCAACATTTTATAAATGATATTCCACTTACTCAAGTTGCAGAAAATACAATTAGATACTTTTCATTGCAGAAATTTCCATTAAGAACAGAGGAACTAATGTTTCACACGGTATCCTCGGATGATGTGATTAAAGCAGTTAATAAACAGTCATCGAATGCTACAGGCTTGGATGGGATCTCACTAAAAATGCTAAAATTGATTTTGCCGTTCTGCATTAATGTTTTACACACATTATTAATTCCATCCTAATTAGTTCAACGATGCGGATCTATGGAAAAATCTTTAATCACACCTATACCTAAGGTCAGTGTTGCGACATCTTATGAGGAACTTCGCCAATAAACATTTTAGCAACCATCTCTAAGGTGGTTGAATACATAATATACATACAAATTACCAACTTCATTGATAATAATGAAATACTGCCACAAATCCAGTCGGGTTTTCGTGCTAAGCACAGTACTGCAACAGTCTTATGCAAAATTATGAATGACCTGGTTCAGAATATGGAAAACTCACAAACCACGTTAATGGTATACCTTGATTATAGCAAGGCCTTTGATGTAATAAATCATCGACTCTTAATTGCAAAGCTATCCTACTATGGTTGGAGCTCATCTGCACTGCAACTTATGACTAGCTATTTATCTGGAAGAACTCAACAAGTAAAACTAAACCGAGTGGTCTCAAGTGAGTTACATGTAAGACAAGGAGTTCCGCAGGGGGAGTATCCTTGGTCCACTGTTGTTTACTATTTTCACAGCAGATCTACCTACTGTGATAACTGGCAACTGTAAAATCCATATGTATGCCGACGACACCCAACTATATATACCTGGAGACCCGTATAATGCAAACCAGGTTATTTTAGAGATGAACAATAACTTAGAGGCAGTACTCACCTGGACATCAAATAATGGCCTAACTTTGAACCCTAAAAAAACAATATGTCAGTGTATAGGATCTCCATATTTCTGTTCAGTGTTCAAAAACAACTCTCGGAAATAGTATTAAACAAATGTGTTATAGCATTCAGCTACAAAGCGAAAAACCTAGGCGTAATCTGTGATGATAGTTTAAATTTCGAGAGTCACGTAAATAAGATTCGCAGTATTACATACTTTAAACTGAAATCCATTTATAAATTCAAGATGATGCTTCCTTCGAGATAAAGTGGAAATTGTGTCAAGCGCTTGTAATAAGCCACATTAATTATTGTAGGACTGTCTATTTTAGTTACCTCTCTGAAAACTGAGGAACAAGCTTCAAATCATTCAGAATTGCTGTCTGAGATTTGCTTATAATGTTCCCTATAGGGAGCATGTGACTCCAATTTATAATAGACTGGAAATCCTAAAATTAAAACCACACTGCGAGCTTTTGTTTGCAACTATGTTATTTAATATATACAAATCAGGTCAACCAGCTTACCTATATAGTCTGCTAAATGTAAGAACTTCTGCACACACTTGTAACCTGCGCAACAATAATCAATTAACTATACCGTACCATAAGACATCTAAATTTAAGTGCTCAATTGAATTCAACAGTGCCTACATATTTAACAAATATGAACATCTCTTTTTATTAGTGGATTCTGTTCCTGTATTTAAAAAACTTTTATTTAAAAAACTTATGAATTCTCAAAAACAATTGTAGTGTGATGTGAATGTAATGTAATGTATAGTAATGTAATGCAAATGGGATATGCGAACAACAGCTATGCTGACATGTTCCCATTTAAGTAGTTGTTGTAAGAGGTGGTTACAATTGCTACTTAATAAATAAAAAATAAATAAATAAATAAATTGCAAATCAAATATTGCAAAGGGTCTGAAAATCAAATAGCTGATTTTTTGTCGAGATACAATTATCAAGGAACTGCTCGGAACAAACCTCTGATTATTGCTAATTTAGACAAGCCACCGCCAAATAAATTAAAAAATATATAAAAAAATTTAAAGGAGGATCAAGATGGGGATGCGAATATAAATTGGATAAAGAATGAAAAATTAAATAATACCCACGGTAAAGCGGAAGATCTCAAAAGAAATATAGGATAAATGAAGACTTACTGTTCAGAAAAGAAAAAAAGGAAGAAGAGTGGTGGTTAATTTGTATTCCTAAGAAACTAGTGACAGAACTAGTCTGGGAATACCACCAAATGAACGGTCACTTTGGTAGCAAAAAATCCGACGCGCTTATCGAAGAGAATTGTTATATTCCTAATATTCGGAGAAAAGTTCGCAAAATTATCGCTAGCTGTGATCTATGCCAAAAACTAAAAGAGATAATAAAAAACGTGAGGGATATATGAAAACAGTAACAGCTACACAACCTTTGGAGTTAGTTTCCATAGATTTATTTGGCCCGTTACCAATGGGAAGAGGGGACCTGCAATACTATTTTGTAGCTTGTGATATTTTGACTAAATATGTAAGATTATATCCCCTTCGGAGAGCGACCGTTAGGGCAGCTTTAAACCGACTAAAAAATAATTACATACCAACTACGGGAAAACCGAAAGCAATATTATCAGATCATGGCACCCAATTTGTGTTTAAATGTGGAAAAGCTCTCGCGAATCTAGATATTGTTGTTAAATATTCGGCAGTGTATCACCCACAGACAAATCCTGTCGAACAAGTGATGCGTGAAATTGGTAGATTGCTCAGAGCGTACTGCCATGAGAAACATACTAGTTGGCCGATGCACATAGGGCACGTAGAAAATTGGTTAAATTGCGTTGAACATGAATCAACGGGGTTTATGCCATTTGAATTGCTAAAAGGGAAAAAACCTACACACTTAATAGAAAATCTATTACAGTTTCCACAAAGAAAAGATGTCAGTCTTGAAACTAAAATTCTTATGGCAAATAATCGTATGTCCTCCTGTGCGTGCGCAAACACAAGCACGATAAAAAAATAAAACCTGCAAATTTTAATCCTGGAGATTTAGTTTTAGTCAAAACTCATTATCAATCATCTGCTGCTGATAAAACTATTAAAAAGTTTTTCAAACTGTATGAAGGTCCTTATGAAGTAGTGCCTGAAATAGGTAATAATGCATGTGTTCTGAATTACCCAGGTACAAACAATTATAAAAGCACGCAAAATATTGTAAATCTAAAAAAGTATATTAGTGAACCTGTACAACTTCAAAACTGAAAATCAACTGTATTTGTGGGTGAAATTTTCTAGACATGTAGCGTAGTAGATAAGATAAGTTTTATAAGTCAATTATTGATAACCAAACCACTTCAGTTGAAAATTTTGATCGTAATTTAAGTTTACTCAATTACTCTCGAAATTTCGGGGGGTAACTGTAATGGCACTTAATTATAATAGTTGTAAGTCCTTGATAAAATTTTGACTATAAATGTTCCTAATGTTTTTATATGAGGATGTACATTTGTAAAGTATTGTATTAGCGTTTGAAAATGTTAGAATGTAGAATGCCGCGCTGTGTATGTGTCATCGAAGGGCGGAAAAAGTCCCGTTAGTGCAGTGAATAATAGTGGGGAGTAACAATTTTTCAGGCAGACGGGTAGTACAAGTCGACGTGTGCGGGTGAAAATTGGAAGTGACTCCACTAACCCCACATAAAGTTGAATGCACCGCATGCAATTTAGTAATTATACACGGTAGAGTGCAGCTAGCTGTTGTGATTAAAATATAACTTTGATGTAAATACTATCACAGTGGAAAAGATCGAAAGTGCACCAATCGTCATGGTTGTTACATGAAGTCACCAGCAACAGGTTAGTGAGCTCATTCCATAATACATTAAACTTTTAAAATTGCGCTAATTAAAAAAACTACCGATCTATTTTAAGATTGAACCCTATCGTGGTACACTAATTTTAGATTAAGTTTTTGGTATATTGAATATTTGCTTTTGTTGCATTATTAATTTTTATTTCATTATATTATAATTAAAATTGATTTTTGAGTTTTCTTGTAAATACGTGTGTAGGTGTACTAGTTATATCTATAAAGGATTAAGGTTTCAAACTAGGTGATACCCACAGTTGACCCCGAGAGAGAAAGTTTCATTTTAAATATAGTCATGGCATATAATTCTATCTTTAATTAAATTATTATTATTAATTAAAAAAAGAAAAAAGAATTTAAATTAAAAAGTTACGAGGTTATTGAAGAGAAGGGGAGAGAACCATAACATCCTTACGGTATCAAATCTTTGCCCTCAAAATTTCAAAGAGCAATGGATAAATTATTGCACAATTTACCTTTCGTTTTGGCCTTTCAAGATGATTTGTTAATCACTTGCCGTAGCGACAAGGAACATTTGCAAAATTTAGAGTGGTTTTGAGTATCTTACAAAAACATGGTTTAACACTTAAAAAAAGAGGTGTCAAATTTTTTAGATTCTATTGAGTATTTGGGTCATATCATTGACAAACATGGATTAAAAACTAGTTCTACTAAAGTCGATGCTATAAATAATGTGCCAATACCTCAAAATGTGAGTCAACTTAAATCTTTTTTAGGTATGGTTAATTTTTACGGAAAGGTTATTCCAAATTTATCTGAAGTTTTAGCTCCGTTATATCGTCTATTACAGAAAGAAGTCGATTCTTGTGTTGATAATTCATGCATAAATGCATTTAAGCAAGCAAAAAAATTCCTGACTAATACACCTATTTTAGTCCACTACAATCCCGACTTACCTTTAAAATTATACTGACAGTTGTAATTACGGACTCGGAGCAGTCTTAATACATATTTTTCGTAACAAAATCGAAAAGCCTATTGCTTATGCTTCTCGTACACTTTACAAATCTGAGAGAGCTTATTCTCAAATTGATAAAGAAGCTCTTGCCTTAATTTACGGTATAACGAAATTTAATCAGTATCTTTACTTACAAAAATTTTCCTTAGTCACAGATCACAAACCTCTTTTATCTATTTTCAGTCTCAAAAAAGCGCCTTCCTACAATGGTGGCAAATTGTTTGCAAAGATACGCTTTATTCCTTAGCGGTAACGATTTTGATATCATTTATATTAATGGATACAAAAATGTAGCAGCTGATTGCTTGTTCCGATCACCATTAATTGAAAATATGGTCCCTTATTCTGAAGACAACATTAATCTTAATTACGTTTGTGATGGTGAAATTCCTTTAAGTATTGATGATATTAGACAAACTACGAAAAAGGATCCAATCTTATCAAAAGTAATCCAATTCATTATGGTAGGTTGGCCTCCTTCATGTAAAGATCTACCGTTAGAGCTCCAAAATTTTTATTAAAAACGTGAACAACTTCTTATCATTCTAATTGCATTTTTGGGGTTATCGTCTTGTAGGCGTCGCCGTGGATCAATGTAGTAAGCGTAAGACTACGGATCCCAAGGTCCTGGGTTCAAATCCCGACACGGCCGACTGCTTGAAAAATGGCAGGTGAGCATTTTTCACAAATATTACGCCCTCATTCGGATGAGAGGTTAAATGGAGGTCCCGTGTGTGAGTGTTGTCACGCACGTTAAAGATCCCTACCTTGCCTGGAACGGCAAGGGTTCGGCAAAATTCTAAATTTCCAGGCAACAAAAAAACTCGCCTCCTGGCCAATGTTGTACCTTCGGGTGGAGCATTGGAAATGTAAATGAACGGTTATCGTCTTGTAATCCCCAGTTGTTGTAGACTTTAGTTTTAAAGACTTCACGGTCATTTAAGTATGGTAAGTATGGTTAAAATGAAATCTTTAGCCCAAAGTTACAACAAAATTTATAAAGACCTAACATGTCCTTGCTTCAAATACAGGTAAACACATTGCCATTCTAATCAGGCGTCCTGCCCTGATTAACAGCTGTTTATTTGGAACATTTTCATCAAGAGTAATTTAGTTGTTTTGATAATTTATATTAATAGGTTTGTACTAATAGCTTTAATATAAAAAGTTTAGCAACATCCATTGTCTAATAGTTTTCATTATTAATTTTCAAAAACATACCTACCTCTTAAATAGCTTTAATTGACACCCATGGTTAAATTAGTTTTCCACAACTTCCCTCTTTAAAGTAGTTGAATATTTTGATAGTTTAATAGTAGAATAGTTGTGCTAAAAAAGAATTACAAAATGAGTAATTATAAGTAAAGGCTAAAAATACGAACCACTGTTTGTTTGCCCGTTCATTAATACACTATACGGAGACTAAAATTCGCTTATGATAGGTAGACTTAGGTCAGCCGTTGAGAGCAAGATCTTACACATCTTCAATGATTACGATTGATAATTTGTTTTGGATCAGCTAATTATGAGAACGGTTCAGGATAACACTCCATCTGCTTATTGAGATTAAACGGGGAATTCGAATGTTGTAGAAAATGCAATAAATGACTCATAACTTTCTTATTTTGTGGTAGAATTTAAAAAAATTAAAAAGTACATTATTTAGCAAAATAAGCTGAATACCAACCACATGGGTATTCAATTTCAAAATAACGTTCACAAATAAAAAAACAGTTGACTATCATTCCTTAAAAGAAATATGGCAGCTATGTTAACTTTAATGTCATGTTCATATTCTTTGTACAAAAAAAGAATTCCAAATATCAAAAATTATGAAAAGATTCATATAGACCCGTGTTATGCAGAAAATACTAAGAAGGCAATTTTCAATTTTTCCAACATATTTTAGAAACCGTCGAAGTTAATTAAATTCTGTAAACTTATTTTGAGAGAGTTACGTGCTAAATCTATACTAGTTACCTGAATTAATTTTACTCAAAAAGACACGCAACAGTAAATAATGCAACAGCTAGCTTTCAGTGGTCAGGGGAGGGTTCTATAAAAGTAAATGCAATCTTTTTAGGGGTATACTTTTACTAAATACTTTTACACCTACCTGGAAAGGTTTATGAACTTTCTGTCTAATAAAAATCCATTGAGCGCCAACCTACCTGGATTTGTTTCCTTAGAAGATGGGTGTTCCAAGACAAATTTTGTTTTTTTTACTGCAATATAGGTTGATAGAGCCTTGTGTATAATTTTTTCTCACCTGTTACTAATTTAAAATAAACACAAGTAATAAGAAAACTGCAAGTTGTTTTCCTAACTTATATTAGGTAAACATGAATATCTATCACAGTAAACAAACAACAGAACAAAACAAAAACTAGCTCTATCCATAATTGGTTAAAATTATTCAATTATAGGTATTCAACCAAATTAAATGGCATTAAATTTATGCAGATACGATAATGCTGCTTTTCCATACAGAATTTCCTGTTTACAATACGCTTTTAACTAAGTGAGCACCACATAAAAAGTAAATTTTATATAACCAATTATTAAATATACATCAGCATGAAATGTGTAGTGTAACACTTCGCCTCCTTCCCTGACCTATGTAGCAGTCAAAGAAACAAGGGCCGAGTAACCTAATACATATATAGTCGAATGCCAACTCTATATCACTTTTTATGGTTCAAAATTGCAATATAAGGGTCCACTTACATATTTCAATAGTCTTTACTCTACTTTCTTCAAACGCCTCGGCTACTCTACAGCGGAGAGTACATGGACATGTCCGAGGGTGGATAGGCCTAGAATTCTGAAACCGATACTGGTGAGTTAACTTACCCAAAAGTTTACAACATTTGTATTAAGTACTGAATTTAATAACCTTTAATATGGTGATATAACTATTTACATTTACTATATTGACATACTTGAATGCAATAAAATCAATATCTCTTACTTAACTAAAGTTACTTTAATCCGGGTTGTTAAATATAATACTAAGCACTGCAAATTCTACAGTTAAAACAAATTGGCTTCCAACTGAAACATAGCCAATAACTCTTGATATTTTACACAAAATTCATAATAATGATCGGTAACAATAATAATGTCCAAAAATTCCAACCTTAATCTAGCAACTTAACATATTCGTATAAAAGCATATATATATATATATTGCTGTAATACTCCTTTTAGTGGGTCGACCTATTAATTCTGTAATATCACGTGTCCTTCACGTTGAGCGACCTATTTATTTTAATTGCTATAATACTAAATTAAATTATTGAACCACCATTTTAATCTTTCCTACAGCTTGTGATTATTTCCTCCTCCAGCTGTTTCTTAACGTTGCTATCAACTGGAGTTTATCATAAACAACTTTATCGACCAATGACAAAATTCAACAAGTTACCGCCTTTGCGGGTTATCTCTTCCCTACTTAATTTGTGGCTCCTCCTCTGTACTATTTCAATCTTGTGACCTCGGCTAGCATATATTTGTAATTATAAAAATTCAGTAAGTTTGGATCCCATTTAATGAAACTAATGCTTTATGTACAGCTTTGACGTTATTTACAATACATTTTCAAATTAATTCACCTTTATAAATTTCATTTATCAACAACCATTTAATTTGTACTAAAAACCCAAAGTCATCAAAGAAAACTCATTATCTTTACCAACAAATGTAGAATATTCTAAATCCGTTTTCTTATTATTATTTCAATACGTATTCAACCCTTTGTTGACTTGTTTACAAGCATATAATATTTAGCCAATTTGATATTAAAAATAAAATAAAATTCTTGTAGAAAAACAGATGCCTTATAACTAACAATCTGACCTGGTTTTATCTTTTACGACGACGCTTCCATTAAAATTAATCTTCCCCAATTTTCGATTCCATTCAACTTATCACCACTATGGACCAACACCATTAAATTATAATTTTATACTTTAATCATTCTTGCCATAGACTTCTAATTGTAATTCGTTCACCCTATACTTCAAGATTATGTTCTTCCTTTCGCCTCGACATTTAAATTGTTTTATTGTAATCTTTCTTAACATCAAGCATTCTGGCCTATTTTCCTCAGACCTCGAAGCCCTATTATTTTTATGTCTTAGTTTACGATTAATTCATAAAATAATCCTACTTACGTTTTAAACGGTAATTTTCATATACACACTCATTTATTTCACTTTGTACCACTTGTTACGTATTATTCAGTATTACTGGCAATGCACTTGGGCCTTCATTGAGTTCAAAACTGACTTTCTTATCGCGGTGCTTGCTAATATAATTTCGAATCCCCACTGCATCCGTGGTGTGGTCTAGAACCTGTCGTTTGCTTCGGACCAATCAAATAATTTCATTTCGAATATTTTCTGATGTAATGCTCTGCGTTCGTTCATAATGCCCACCTGCCTGCAGGTGTCTTCACTTATCAACATGCTGTATTTTGATAGAATAGTCGCCTTTCCATAAACAACTGATGCAATTTTACTTTAAACTTTCATTGTTTACATGCGATTCACGCAATTTTAATCATTTCTCTTATCAAAATGGTTAGATCTTTATACGCATTATATTAGCTACATGAAACTCTATTTTCACATCCGTATTACTTAATCGTCTGAGACTCTTTTCTTAATGCGTGTCTAATTATTCTTTATCATTTATACGCGTGCTCCCACTGAAAAATATTCTTATTCGCTTTACTTATATCAACTGAACACTATCTACAGGGTATTTAATCTTTACCATCCGTTTAATACTCGTATTTCTCATTCCTACGCCAACTATGCGTCTTCCTATGTCTTTCCTGCGTCGCCCAAAACTATTTCTACTTTGTACACAGGGTGTTGCCTACTTACTATCTACTTCTATTTCTTACTTATTTCCTAAAATAACTACAATTTTCTGCTGCCTATTCTAATTACTCATTCTCTAGTGACCTTCACTATGTCGTGCACCCTTAAACAGCCCCTTATCACAGCATAATTCCCCAAATTAAAATATAAAATTTTATATCAATGTCCATTTTGTTGCCCAACGTGAACTCAAACTCACATTGGTATGAAATTTTATATTTTATTTCCATATTGAAATTCAACCTTTTCATTATTAAACTCATATTTACATTTTATTCATCCCATACCTATGTCCTATTATACTATACTATTCCTACCTATGCCTATTCTTATGTTCAAATCCTATTCTATTTCTCTATGTATACCTATTCATAATTTATTTTACATTTCCTTTTATCTATTCATCTGTCCTTGTATGGGCCAATTCAATTTATCTATTTTCAACTTCCCCCTTTTTCACTCTTAAATCTGGGTCCTTTTAATCTATATTTTTCAATCCTATATTTATTATCTATCCTATATCCTAAAAATCTAACCCTACTTTGAAAAAATTCACACTTCCTTAAATTCAACCTTAAACCTGCTATATTCAACTCTAATAATATTCTCTCTAAATGTACATAGTGTTCCTCTACACTATTACTAAATATTAATATTTCATCCTTATAGTGGATACTAAATTCCTCATACAGTCCCAAAATATTCTTGATCACATTCTCTAATGCATCCATGCTCGAGGACAAACCAACCGGGACCACCCTAACTTGGTATAATTTTCCTTCTACCGAAAAACCCGTATATTTCCTTGATTCACGCGCTAATGGAATCAAACACAATGAATTCTTTAAGTCTAATTTGCTATATATTTTCTTATTACCTATTCTTGCTAATATGCTCTCCATCGTTGGTGGACAATTGTATTATGCTTCGTTCGCTTATTTATCTTTCTTGCATCCAAACATAACCTAATGCTATCATTTTCTTCACGACGACTAATGGATTCACAAAATGTGTACTGGAGTTTTCTATAATGCCTTCACGTAACATTTCCTCAATTTCTTCCTTCACTCTATTCCTATATGCTACTGGAATAGGATATATCTTATTGTTAAACGGTTCCTCATTCATTACTTCTAACTTGTGCACATAACCCTTGGCAATTCTCGACTTCGACCCAATTAATTCTGAATGCTTATTCAATAATACATTCACCCTATTTTTAAATCATCTGGACACTTAATCTCTTCACTTTCATTACCCCATTATTTATCTCTTCACTAAACTGATTAATATTTACGCAGTCGTCTTCTATTACTATATTCCCCTCTTCATACCATTTAATATATTTCCCACTACACTCAATCTCTTTGCATTCCGCATTTATCTTCAACCCCAACTTATCTATCATATTCATCCCAAATATAACATCTATCTTCAGTCCAGGTACCACCATGAACTCATTTTCCCATATTCTATCCCCATTTCACATCTCAGAATTACCATTTCATTTATTACACTAAATCTCTTATTATTTGGTGCCACTAAATTACACCTTGCTATCTTTATCGCTTTATCCCCAATTTCTCTCGTTTAACAAATTCTTCCGCTACAAGTGATGCCTCTGCTCCAGTATCAATTAATACTTTAACTATTTTATTTTCCACCTTTAAATTAATTATTGGTAATAAGTTTCTCTCAAGTCTTCCTAATTCATTATCCATTTCATATTTAATAAATTCGCTGGTGCTCATATCCGTTAATCCGTAGAATTTTCCTTGGTTCGTCCGTACTCAAAAATCCTGATCTCGCGTCGAAGGTCCTGCCTGACTCATTCTTCCTGTATCTGTGCAATTCGTGTTCCTTAATTCCACACTATTAATATTTCTTGCTGGTGTCTGTCGATCATCCTTTTCCTGTCTATTCATTACTCCATTGTTTCCCTCATGATTCGTTCTCTCTATTCGTTGCCTTGGTGTCTGACCATTATCCCTGTTCTGCCTAAAATCATTATTAAAGTTTCCATAGTTCCCCCCATTAAAATTTCTTCCGCGATCATAATTATACCTGTTCCTTCGATAATTATTCCTAGTCTCATCATTCCTTATGAAATTCGTGCGTCGATCCCTAAAATTATTTTCCTTTCATCATCATTTTCCAAATCATCATATCTCTGCAAATAATCAATAAACGTGTCTCTATCCACTATGTTTTGCGTCGTTATGTATCGCTTTACTTCCGCATTAAAATGACTTGCTAAATACTTTATAATAATTTTATCTTCTAAAGGAGGATCCAATTGCTTCGCTACAGTAAATTTCTCAATCGCATATGATTCTCGCGTTATCCCTTTCGCCAAATCGTATCTTCCCATAATTAAATCATTTTGAATCCGATTTTGCTGGTTGTCATTCCAGAATTGACGTAGAAATTTGCTTTCAAACTGTTCAAACGTTTCTATCTCATCCTCAACTAGATTGTACCATCGTTTAGCATTCCTTTTAATATTGCCCTGATTAAATTTAATTTGAATAATTCATCTGTGTATCCCTGTATCAACATTTTAAAATTTTTCAGAAATATCTTAGGGTTTACTTTTCCGTCCCGTAAAATTTCGTAAATTGTTCCATTGAAAGATTCGTTTGCATTAGCTTAATTGGTTCCCTATTAAAGTTTATTGGATTGCTTTTTAAATTATTTATCTCTTGATTTATTGATCTGAATTCCGTTTCGCAATTTTCTTCAATTTTATTTAACTTAATATTTAAATTCTTAATTTTATTGTTGGACTCACTTTCGAACTCTTCTCGTTTCGTTTTGATTAAAGAAATATGATCCCATAAACCGTCTATCTCCTCAGAAACTCTACCAACTCTCTCATTCAATTGTGCTTTCATCTCCGCGATATTATGGTTTGCTTCTTTCAGTCCATCACTAAGATTCTTAATTTTACCCTCCAATTTCTCATTGTTTTCATCCATTTTATTTTAACTGCATTTATGGCTTGCTCACTCCTATCCATCTTTTCATTCAATGCCATTAAGATATCCAACATCTTATTTTCTTGTGAAGTTCGCCTCTCTTCACTGGAACTGGTTTCCTGAATTATAACGCTCTCCTGGGATCCTATCTCTACTCCTTGTTGTCTCAAAGCCTCCCGTGTTTCCCGTAGTTTCTTGTCCATTATTATTAAATTTATATGCTAAACTTTTTAAATACTAAAATTTATCTAACTTTAAATTACTGTACAAATTTCACTATTGTTAATTGAAGCTTTTCAAATCCCCGGTTTAGTTTAATTAATTTATATAAAATCTTACAATCGTACTTTAAAATTTATTTTAATTTAATTCGCCCCTCTTAATTTCAGTTTATTGTGGTTTAATTTACGAGCCCCTCTTAATTTCAGTTTATTTGATTGTGTTTTAATTTACGAGCCCCTCTTAATTTCAGTTTATTGTGGTTTAATTTACGAGCCCCTTCGTTGGGTCGACATATTAATTGCTGTAATACTCCTTTTAGTGGGTCGACCTATTAATTCTGTAATATCACGTGTCCTTCACGTTGAGCGACCTATTTATTTTAATTGCTATAATACTAAATTAAATTATTGAACCACCATTTTAATCTTTCCTACAGCTTGTGATTATTTCCTCCTCCAGCTGTTTCTTAACGTTGCTATCAACTGGAGTTTATCATAAACAACTTTATCGACCAATGACAAAATTCAACAAGTTACCGCCTTTGCGGGTTATCTCTTCCCTACTTAATTTGTGGCTCCTCCTCTGTACTATTTCAATCTTGTGACCTCGGCTAGCATATATTTGTAATTATAAAAATTCAGTAAGTTTGGATCCCATTTAATGAAACTAATGCTTTATGTACAGCTTTGACGTTATTTACAATACATTTTCAAATTAATTCACCTTTATAAATTTCATTTATCAACAACCATTTAATTTGTACTAAAACCCAAAGTCACCAAAGAAAACTCATTATCTTTACCAACAAATGTAGAATATTCTAAATCCGTTTTCTTATTATTATTTCAATACGTATTCAACCCTTTGTTGACTTGTTTACAAGCATATAATATTTAGCCAATTTGATATTAAAAATAAAATAAAATTCTTGTAGAAAACAGATGCCTTATAACTAACAATCTGACCTGGTTTTATCTTTTACGACGACGCTTCCATTAAAATTAATCTTCCCAATTTTCGATTCCATTCAACTTATCACCATTATGGACCAACACCATTAAATTATAATTTTATACTTTAATCATTCTTGCCATAGACTTCTAATTGTAATTCGTTCACCCTATACTTCAAGATTATGTTCTTCCTTTCGCCTCGACATTTAAATTGTTTTATTGTAATCTTTCTTAACATCAAGCATTCTGGCCTATTTTCCTCAGACCTCGAAGCCCTATTATTTTTATGTCTTAGTTTACGATTAATTCATAAAAATAATCCTACTTACGTTTTAAACGGTAATTTTCATATACACACTCATTTATTTCACTTTGTACCACTTGTTACGTATTATTCAGTATTACTGGCAATGCACTTGGGCCTTCATTGAGTTCAAAACTGACTTTCTTATCGCGGTGCTTGCTAATATAATTTCGAATCCCCACTGCATCCGTGGTGTGGTCTAGAACCTGTCGTTTGCTTCGGACCAATCAAATAATTTCATTTCGAATATTTTCTGATGTAATGCTCTGCGTTCGTTCATAATGCCCACCTGCCTGCAGGTGTCTTCACTTATCAACATGCTGTATTTTGATAGAATAGTCGCCTTTCCAAAAACAACTGATGCAATTTTACTTTAAACTTTCATTGTTTACATGCGATTCACGCAATTTTTAATCATTTCTCTTATCAAAATGGTTAGATCTTTATACGCATTATATTAGCTACATGAAACTCTATTTTCACATCCGTATTACTTAATCGTCTGAGACTCTTTTCTTAATGCGTGTCTAATTATTCTTTATCATTTATACGCGTGCTCCCACTGAAAAATATTCTTATTCGCTTTACTTATATCAACTGAACACTATCTACAGGGTATTTAATCTTTACCATCCGTTTAATACTCGTATTTCTCATTCCTCGCCAACTATGCGTCTTCCTATGTCTTTCCTGCGTCGCCCAAAACTATTTCTACTTTGTACACAGGGTGTTGCCTACTTACTATCTACTTCTATTTCTTACTTATTTCCTAAAATAACTACAATTTTCTGCTGCCTATTCTAATTACTCATTCTCTAGTGACCTTCACTATGTCGTGCACCCTTAAACAGCCCCTTATCACAGCAATATATATATATATATATATATATATATATATATAATTAAATGGTTCAAATACGTGTCTGGATCCACGAAACAAGGGTCAGATATACACAGATGAGTTCCGGAAAAGCCCAGAAACAACTTTAAATAAATGGTGATGGAGAAAATTTTTAAAGCGTTGAGAGTTAGAAGCCGTAAATATAATCCTGTTGGAATGGTGTGATTAACTAAAGGGACGATGTACATTGAAGCTACGAGGACAGTAACCTTCAGGTAAATTATACTATTTTGTTTGACATTTTTGTGTGTGTTGAGTAACTTTATAATTGATTTACTTTAAATGGACATTGGTGAAATTGTACTAACCATAAAATTTTAATTTTAAGATGAAATTTGCTTGTTTAAGTAGAAAGGGGTATTTAGTATTGATGTTCTGAATTATGATGAAACTTTGGGTATGTCTTTGAGCTCAATTAGACGAACCTGGTTAATTAACGTAAAGGGGTGGTAGATGCTCCCTTTATACTCAGACTCCGGTCTGCTTATATTGTTATATTAATTAGTAGGCATCCAACAAGGACTTTAATTTTGGATGCACATTAAAATGATAATAAAATTAATCTTGAAATTCTTTTTAAAACTGAATTTTATGCTGAAATTTAATTTGAAAATTTAATGTATTCTGAATATTGATGTAAATAGAGTTAACGTTGATGTTTGTGGTAGGAATGTGTTGTTTAATTTTATGAACGAGGAGGTTTATAAAATTAGGTGAGCAGCCGAGGCGAAATAAGGATCACAGCAGTTTATGACGCCCAATCGGTGGGACTAGAATTTTTTTGTTGAAAGGACCCAGTTCCCGCATTCACAGGAGTATATCACAACAATATATATATATATATATATTGCTGTGAATCCTACAAAAAGCTATTAACTTAACTGGTCCGTTGACTTTCTTCTGTTAATCGCCTCTTTACTCTTTTCCGCCTCGGCTGCTCACCTAGTTAAACCTTCATCCTCATTCATAAAAAAAACAAACACATTCCTATCACAAACACCAACGTTAACTCTATTTACATCAATATTCACAATACATTAAAATTTCAAAATTAAAATTCAGCATAAATTTCAGTATCAGAAAATTTCAAGATTAAATTTGTTATCATTTTAATGTGCATCCAGAATTAAAGTCCTTGTAGGATGCCTACTAATTAATATAACAATATATGCAGACCTGAGTCTGAGTACAAAGGAGCATCTACCACCCCTTTACGTTAATTAACCAGGTTCGTCTAATTGAGCTCAAAGACATACCCAAATTTTCATTATAATCCAAAACATAAATACTAAATACCCCTTTCTACTTAAACAAGAAAATTTCACCTTAAAATTAAAAATTTGTTGTTAGTACAATTTCACTACTGTCCATTTTAAGTAAATCAATTATAAAGTTATTCAACACACACCAACACATCAAAATCGAACAACAAAGCATAAGTTACCTGAAGGTTACTGCACTAGTGGCTTCAATGTACATCGTCCTTGCTAATTTCACCATTCCAACTGGGTTATGTTTACGTCCTCGGATTACTGGTCGTTTTTAAACATTTTCTCTACACCACCATTCATCTAAAGTTGTTTCAGTGCTTTTCCGGAACTCATCTGTGTATATCTGAAGCTTGTTTTGTGGATCCAGACACGTTTACGAATCATTTAATTATTACCACTCCCGAAAAATAGCAAAGAAATTCATACTTCTTTCAGAAATATACGCCAAAACTGCCTACTTTTGTGTATTCATTTGTCGTTGCAAATTTTACTAATTGGTACAGTGATACTAAACTTTATTACCTTGTATCTTCTTTTCTAAGTGCACTAAATTACATTCATTGTAGCACGTAAAGAACAAACTGTTTTAAATCACCAAAATATACGAGCAAACTGTTTAAATTATTCTATCAAAATCGGAAAACTAAAAGCACTGTTTAACGCATTGAATCAAATCGAAAATCTAAGAGAGAGAAACTCATATTAACCCGGTATATATAGTGGTTAGCCTGTCTGTCGGTTTTGTCCTCAAACGGCCAGTTTCTAGAATTTCGTTACTATGTTCCCATCTCGCCCGCCTGCGCGTCGGTTCTTATTAAATTTGCACTCGCACCAGTTAAATCTCAGAAATTTCGACACGGCTCGCAACGTCTGGAAATAACTAATTAATTTTATACAGAAATGTTATTTTTACCTCTCAAGTTTGCCTCTTATTTTCAACCAATCGCAACCCAGTGACGTTGCTCCACTCACGCCTTTTACTATATGTGTCTCGGTCTTGCATATTATCTGTCTCTATCTACCCTGTTCTTATTGGTGCAAATTGATATTCTTTATTATCGATTATTTCAGTCCATGTGGACTGTGAAATAACCCACCTTATTAGCATTTCCCGTAACTATTAAGCTACGGTTTCTCCAACATTCTCTGTAACCGTTTGTTATCTGCCAAATTTACGCAGAATGAGCCTTTTAAAAATACGCAGGTGTTCAAACATAATACTTCTAAATAACACTTCTACGATTTGAATATTATTTGGTTTTTACAAGCTTTTATAGATATTATATGTTACTAATGGTTCAATTAACTCCAATTAAAATAATACCCTTTAATTTTTAGTGACTCCTAATCAAATATTAATTATTATCTGTACATTTTGTTTAATACCGGTTACTTAAAATTGAGTTGATTAATATAAATTTTGCACGTAATTTCCATTTGTTTCTTTACTCGAAATAATTAAATTACACGTAGAGCATTTTAATACTGCTTCTTTTTTTTTATAGCAAGCGTCTTGTAAATAATTTAACTCCCTTATTTTTAATGAAACGAATGAATTTTTATGCTTCACGGTTTTAATAACGCGTACCTTTTCCCAAAGCTTTTACACGGTGATTAAAATTATTTGATGTGATTATTTAATTTTCTACCCTGGTCTAAATATGAGTAATATATATATATATATATATATTGCTATGCTCCCTCTAAATTATTCGCACCCCATCGTTTGGGCGATTATATTAATATTGCTATGAATAAACAAGAATTGTAATTATCTCCTCCGACGTTGGGCCGTCTTATTAATATTGCTATAAATTCCCTCCAGAAACTTAACTGGATTTTATCTTGAACCAACCTTGTCTACCAATAACAAAATTCAATACGTTACCGCCTTCCTTGTTATCAATTTTCTATTCAACTCGTAGCTCCTCCTTGAACTGTTTAAATTAACAAATCACTCCCATTAACTTTATCTTATGACCTCGACTAGCATTTATTTGGAATTATAAAATTCAGTTCATTTCGATTCTATATAATGAAACAAATATTATGTACAGTTTTTGTAAATTATTTGAAATACACTTTTCAATTAATTAATGTTATAAATCTCATTTATTAAAAATTATATACTTTTTACTCAAAACCCAAAGTCACCAAAAAACCTATTATCTTTATAAACGAAGTGTAGAACGTTCTAAACCTGTTATCATATCACGCACTTTATACGTTTTCAAATCCTCTTTTTGTTGACTTTCACATTCATATTATATTAAGCAAATTCAATATTCAAAATAAAAAATATAGAAAAATAAAATGTCTTATAACTAAAAATCTGACCTGGTCTATTTTCTTCACATTGACGCATCCATTTGAATCAAAATTATCTTCACCAAATTCAGGATCATTACATGCCCATTCGAAATATTGGTTATCCACACGCTTGAACCATTGCATTTAAATTGTTGCCATCACCCTCTGGACTACTATTATATACTTATGCACCCCAATTTATTGTCGTTTCATTTCAGACTTACAATTACTTCTTATCAATTTCCCCAAACTTAGAATTGGTTTATCATCATTTATTTTCTCCTGCTTCAGAATAGAATTCTTATTGTCATTGTCCTTTGACTCGAAATTACATTTATTCTCCACGGACTCAGAAATCGTAGTTTATTTTCCCCGGACTTAGAAGCCCTATTATTTTTGTTTTAGTTTAAAATAAATTCACCAAAATCTGCTTACGTTTAAACGGCAACCGTAATTTTCATCTTTGCACTTTTACAATTTTTCACTTTGAATTATTATTACGTATCACTTTATTTCATAGTGGCGCACTTCGGCCTTTGTTGAGTTCAAAACTGACTTCGTTATCACTGTACCTGCTAATATATTATTGAGTTCCCACTCTGTCAGTGGGTATGGTCTACAAACTCGTCGCTCATTTTTAACTAATCAAATATTTGAATTTAAAGTAGTTTCTGATGTAATTTTCTATGCTTTCCAATAATTGTAAGCTGGTTGCAGCTGTCTTCGTTATCAACATGCGGTGTTTTGATAAATCTAATTGCTTTTCCATAAACAACTCATGCAATTCGATTTTTAATTTTCATATCTGCATGTTATTTACGCAATTTTTAATCTTCTTTCTTATCAAAAATGGTTGACTATTTGTACGCATTTATATTATGCTTCCTGAAGCTCTATTTCTATCTCCGTATTAATCTAATCGTTTGGAAGTCTTTTCAATGCGTGTTTAATTACACTTTATCGTTTACTTATAAAACACGCGCGCTTCCGCTGAAAAATATCATTATTTACATTGCCTAAATTAACTAAAACTTTATCTACAGGGTATTAAATATTTACTATTTACTTAATGCATGTGTTCCTGGTTTCTATGCTAACTATGCATCTTCCTGTGTGTATTTGCGTCTCTTAAAACTATTTATACTTTATATACAGGGTGTTGACTTTACTAAATAAATGCAGTTTTCTGCTGCCTATGGTAATTTCTCATTTCTAGACGACCTTTACTATCAAGTACGCCCTTAAACAACCCCTTATCACAGCAATATATATATATATATATATAACTATATAAAAATTCATACTTGCAAACCCCGTGTATGCATGCAAATACACGTCCGTTCTCTCGAACCATGTATGCAAATATTCACTCAATACCTGTGTCGGGTATGCAATACCCACTGTTGCTCCACTCTCTACAATGCCTCCGAGGTAACTTATCCTCACCAGGGTTGATAATGTTTAACACAGGTGTTGATAAATTTTATGTTCGAAACTCTTAATATCTCTCTACTCTCGTCCCAAACTTGGTTTGGAATTGAACTTCCAAAGTCCGAATTTCCACAATTAATCAATAATGAACCGTATAGGTGGGATCAGTTATCTTTTCTGCCGTTAATAAGCTGGTACCTCCAACCATTAACCGCCCATTACTTTAAAAGCGAAACGTTTGTGTTCTTTATCCCCCACTTAAATTCACTATTCTCCCGTAATAAACAGACTAATTCTTATATTTGTTTACAACACATCCATTTAATATACACGGACCTATAACCAATATCGCTATGCGACCTTGCCGCGTAACACGCACTAGCTACGGGCTAGTTAAGTTTCATTTTCGCGCCTACTTTCATCTAATTTTTGTCTTTGTGTGTTTTGGTGAGCTTTGTGTGTTGTCTTTTGAGTCTTCTCTGTCACTGTATTTATATACCTTTTATCACGTGACTGGCCTAGCCAATCAAAAATCTTACATATTTCACAATTGTATATCATCCCTACATGTGCTTTTAGGTTAATGGTTTAAATCCATTTTTATTATTGCCATTGCTAATTGAAATTACCCTATAATTAAATATAAGTTATTCTGCAATATTCTAAAGTATTTCCTGTTAATATTTTTATAGATATCACGAAAAATTACATTTTATTACGTACTTCCGGTTTTGAATTTTCTAGAACAATTTTCCTTTGGCGCCTAAATTTAAAATCTTCTACATTTCACGGGATGTTAGATATCAGTTGATAGGTTATGTTCATTTAAAGTGTCAATTGTCACCCCAAAATCAAACTAGGATTGGATAACTATCTTAATTCTGGTCAGTGATAGGTCACATTTTAGATAGAATTGTTTGTGATTGGCGAAAATATTATTTGAAATTTGGATTAATTTCAAAATGTTCTTGGGTGTTACAGTAGCAGGTGGAAAGCAAATATTCAATGACTTACAGATTTGTTGATCTTGCACAAAGCTCAAGCTACCTTGTAGTGCAGGACAAAAGTAATCCAATACTCTAACTTTGTGTTGAAGCGTTTCCCACAGTAACACGTTCACCTGTAAAGTTTTTAAATCCATATTTACGTTCGCATTGGGGCACTTATTTAAATAACAATCCCGAGTTTCAACTACTGTCACTCGAATTACCGAAGTTTAACCTGCTCGACGATGGTTGCATGCCATTAGAATAACAACATAAAAAACTACTATGATCTGTCAATATTTATAGATTACAATGTTCCAGGAGACTACCTGATTTTTCTCGTTCACGTGGATTGTGCATCTAAAGCTGTTCTATTGTTAAGTTGATTGTCATTTTGTTTAGGTCCTCGGTCATTTGGTTCTCACACATTTGACACGACGTGGTTGTTTATGTTTGCAACGCAATTTTTATGACTGTAGGTTTATGAGTTTATAATCATTGGTTTCTGTTTCTTTAAACTTGTGTGAATGTTTACGAATACACTTTCGTAGGTTGATGATTTAGCAAAATCTGTCGGTATTTTTCTAAATTAATACGAAGAGTGTAAAATCCTAGTCTTTATTGCAGGTTGTATAGGAATATACTATGTGCTTTACTATTTATTTCAGTGTCTTTCTTTAATATTATAATGAAATAGCCTCGTTATTATTGTGAACTGCCAAAACTTTTATAAAGTTTTCAGGGTATTTTAGTACTAAATCTTATATAAATAACTGAACTTAATAATTTTTGTTCTATTAACTAATGTTTGCTTAAATAATGCACTAACGTTATAAGAGTTCAACCGAAACTTTTTTATAATTTAACCAAAACTGCGCCTTATAGTTTACACGATCCCAATAGTGAACAATCTTAAATGGAGCACCCTGTATATACATAGCAGGAAACCCACATTACTTGAAGCTTTATTTATTGTTATGAATAAATCTTGTGTGTTGTTTTGTATGAATAAATCTTTTCTTTCTTTTTGGTTATAACTGTTACACACTTCGCTATAATTACTGTAATTGAAAGACTCCACAAGTTATTAAATAATTTTCATTTATTGTAATATATTAATATGTGAGTCACTATTTTAAAATATAGATAAAAAACCTTGTTTCCAATAGTTAATTAGTACAACCTGTAATAAATTTGTTTTAGGAGGCTCACTTCTTACATTCTTACGTAAAAATTCATCGATATTAACAGAATCACAATTGATGAATATGTGTTTAGATACTGCAGCAGGAATGAGATATTTAGAATCTAAAAATTGTATCCACAGAGATTTGGCAGCTCGTAACTGTCTTGTAGGTATGTGCCGCTCATTATCTAAATCTTTTATAATAACATAATTCCTGTCTAGGTTATACAAATACAGTGAAAATTTCTGACTTTGGTATGTCACGAGAGGAGGAAGAATATATTGTCTCCGACGGAATGAAACAAATTCCAATTAAATGGACTGCACCTGAAGCACTAAATTTTGGTAGGTGGCTAGATTTTCAATACTTTTGCTGTAAAATTATTCAAAGATTGAATCGACCAAATAGTCCGTTTCATGAATCAGTGTAGTTCCAATATGCCTGCTAAATACTTATAAAGATTTGTTTCTCATCTACATACATTTTCTAATAGTAAAAATATTAAATATTTTTCTTTTCAGTCTTTTTATTACTTAAAAATTTTACAGTTGCTGCATAATATTACACCTGTATTGACCGCTTTATAAGTGTACCAGAAAATAATATATTATGTGATGTAATATTTATATCAACTGAAAAATTTGTGTGATAGCCTGGTTTTTTAATATAAAATTTAATATTAACGCATTTGATAATTTTCTAAGATTAATTAATTATTTACATACATAACCTAACTTTTGCATAATAAAATATTAAATGCACCTACCTTTTCAGTCTTTTCACTACCTATTAAAAACTTCATATACTGCATATACACGAACACTGACAACCGTTGTTATCACCACGATTCTAAATAAAACTTATGTAAATGGTTCATCATTTTACACCGGTTGTAAGTACAACCGATTAACTATACAACACCCGTTTCCGATGAGGCTTGGAGTATTTACTAAAATAGTTAAAAATCGTGTATACGGGTAAGGTATAATAAACACAGCAAAGAAATAACCAAATTCTCTAAAGTCCCTAACATAAGATATCTTTTGTTTTTTGATTGTGTTATACATAAAAATGAAGCGTATTAGAGAAACGTGGGATATCGAGGAGACAGGATTCTTTTTGCGGCTTGTAGGAGAGCACCAAGTATTATAAAGCTTAGATGGAAAAAATTCCGCATTGATCAGTGGTAGTAGTAAGTACTTCGGTTGTACTTACTACAGATGTAATCGCTCGTGTGTAAGCAGGTATAGATGTTTATTATTACAAGTGTAGTTATTCATTATGTAACTGATAATATTGACATCAACTGAAAAATTTGTGTAAGGGCTAGAGTGATTTTTTTTAATACACATTCACTTAAAGAAAATTTAACACTGAATAAAACAAATACAAAAAATTTTATAATTAGTTTGAATCTCAATCGCTTGTATAGTGGACGCCATCATCTGTGTCATTGTCATTTATAATTAAAGGCTCTACATCTTCTCTTTCAAATACAACTTCTCTATCACACCATTTTTGTATTTCAATTTCTATGTGCTGAATTGTTTTCTTCCACACGTCAGGGGTTATTTGATGCAGAGCTTCTCTCTATGTAGTTAAACTTTCACTTACAAAACCTCCACTGCTTCCAACACAAACCCTGTAATAACTTTTTGCAATTCCTCATATCTGCTTGAAAGCATTAAACATACAATGATATGGAGGAACGGCACCTTATGCCCAATTTGTTTAGCCACCGTATCTGCAACGCACATTGGTGAGACTATGTTTAAAATTAGAAAACAAATATTAACTCTACCGAAAAGTTATTTATTTATAATATACGGGATAACTCATTATACAAAAGTACTACAATCTTAGTGAACTTACAAATACTATCAACAAGCGTAAATAATTTAAGATGATACATGTAAGAGCATGAGTTCTTGAAACTTGTAGTGGAAGAAATAAGAAAGTGTAGCTGTTCATTGAACGTATTTACATAATTAAAAATTCTCGGCAGAGGAACCATAATTTATACGATGGAAGTTCATTGTAAACTGAGGTTTAAGACATTTATACAACAAAGTTTTACTTCTGCAGTCAGTGCACTTGAATTAATAGGCGCTCTGATATGAGATGATGTATAGGTCTTTCAAAATCTCATGGGCTGTGAGATGCGCAATGAAGGAAGCGAGAGGTATCGTATAAAAAGAAAGAACAATACAATATAAGTAAAATCTAAAAACATTGAATTTTCGGATACGTATTCTGAATTAACCAAACTGCTATGCTATGTGGATTGCATAACCAATAATTTTTCAACATAATATAAATTATAAAACTACAATGTTTGTATGCGGAACTTGTAACTTTTTTGGTGTATTGTTTATTGTTTTTTTCGTGTGTCATGTTTCTGTGCATGTGTGGATAAAAATAGACAGGCTAAATGTTTTAAAACTCTTGGCAGCCAAAATACTGTCCTCTTATTATTTTTTAAGAATGCATACTTCATAGAGATTTAATATAAAAAAGCATAAAATTACTACCACAATCCTCAAATTGGCTCACATTAGATTTAGGACTCCTCTTATTATTTTTTTCCTTGGCAATACAAATTTGCCACCCTCCGGTTTGCTCTCCGCTTCTGCAATAATTCGCTCAACTGTGTTTAGTCCAACTCCAGTTGCTGTTGCTACTCGTTCTTGTAAATTATTCATAGAAATGACAGGCATTCCATTCTTTTTCTCTCATAAACCTATACACACTATAAATAATTTTTCTTCCTTGACTGAACTGTTTTCTTGCGGTTACTCATTGTAAAATTAAAAGCTCAGAAATAACAAAATAATCTGTAAAACCAAGCATTATTCGTCTAATTGAATTGAAACCTACATTATACCTACAAATAAAAAAACTAGACTGAGTTGCAATATTTTTGAAAAACTGGTTAAAGTTGAATCAAGGCTGATATCTGATAAATAATAATCAAAAACAATAATAGTGAACTACAAATCTTAATACGCAAATTAATGATAGATAAATTAAAAATCGACAGCTGAGTTGTCAATGTTGTTAGGATGCACTTTAACGTAAATAACTTAAATTGGTGTTCTGCGCAACAGCCCATGAGGTTTTGAAAGACCTCTAAATATATCAAGTATGTATGTGTACACCTAGTTTCAAGAGTTTCAAGGTTTAAAAGTGATAGAATATCAGAGTAACTAAAATCCCTTCCGTTTATATGCATTTTATAAGTACATCTCACAAATTTCCTTTGAATTCTTTCAATTAAATCAAATAAAACGGGCACCAAATTATAGCACCATATTCAACCACTGACCTAATTAATGAGCAATATAGAAGTTTAAGAGTGTGAATAGAAAAATGCCCAGCATATCTGTTAATAATACCAAGCATTTGCATTGATTTGTTTATTGTTCTATATATGTGGTGATGAAATTTCGACTTGCTGTCCATCCATACTCTGAAGTCATTTATAACTTCAACTGTGTTTAGAGGATGATTATTTAAAATTTTCACATCATCAGCATATAACAAAATTTTAGAAGAGGAGCCTCTGCATCTGATATGTAATTGATAAATGAATTGAATAGGATCGGACCACAGTCATTCCTGTGGAACACCAGGGTGAACAATGATCGGGGATGAAATGTAGTTATTTATTTTGACATATTGTATATGATTACTAGCCAATGCAATAGATTTTTCATTAAAGGCGATGGAACGAATCTTACAAATCAGCCGAGAATGCACTACTCTATCAGATGCTTTACTTAAATCCACATAAGCGGCATCAACCTGCAAACCTGATTCTAAAGATGTCACTAATTGTTTTTGAAAAATTAAAAGTTTAGTTACAGTTGAGCGACTTATACAGTATCCATACTGTTCTTCAACTAATATTTTTTAAAGACGAATGCTAATTGTTAGGCTAGTAAAGTGTCCAGAAGTTAAGGAATTATTGACTCAATACTAACTCTATAATAATTGGTGACCAACTCTATCTTCTGATTTGAAAATAGGCGTATAAAACTAGTGTTCCAGTAATTGAGTTGAAACTCTTCTGTAAAGCTCTTACTATTTATGGATAATAAATAATTTTGAACAAGATGATATTTTATTTCTCAGGATTAAAATTCAATGCAGGCAAATTTCGTGTAGCGAGTCCAAAACCAAACTAAGAAAAAAAACTTCTATTCCCTAACTTACCAACTAACTACCAAAAATTCTCATTTTTAAGCATTACATCAGTGACTAACACGACGCAAAATGCAAATCCCCCATTAAATCGAAAATGCTATTTAAGTTACAAAACACAGCCTATATAACACAACTAATATTCACATAACATAAATAACAAATTCACTTATAACTACTACTTTGTAAGAAAATCCCACAAATTATTTTGTGTCCACGATCAGTTTTCTATAAGGCTTAAAACTGATAATGTTGTTTCTTTAACTCGCTGCCTTTCTTATCAACTAACATATATGAGTTCAGTCCTGCAATAGCGAGTACGATCACAGACTCTTCATATAACAAAAACAACTTCCTAATAACATTATCAATAGCTGAGGGTTGGTAATGTGTTTTCACAACTACCACATCTTCTACCTCAAATTTGACAAATATCTGTTCCTTTATAAACTTTTCTTGACGTTTACTTGCCTTACTATGCATTGCCTCAGCAGCTAATGCCCAGTGTTTTTCCAAAATTAACTCTAGATCCCTATCCTCGCTAACTGGGAAAGACAAAAGATTCTCAAGGGGATGGGATAAAATCTCACCTTTATGCAAGAATAAAGGAGTGTATCCTGTGCTACTGTGAACTACATTATTTAAGCAGGTTTCTAGCTTCATAAGCTCATAAACCCACCTGGTTTGCTACCCATGACAAAATAACCTCAATAACCTGCCTATTCCTTTATTTGACCTTTCTGTCATATTTCCTTGTGGAAAATACGTGGAAATTCTTTTAACCTTCACACCTAAATCACATAATCTCTGACCACACAACTTAGATGTTTGAGTGCCATTGTCGCTAAGTATACTTTTAGGTAACTGTACTTTTAGTATGTAATCATTAATAATTTTATTTAAAATTGCCATAGCGGTAGCTCTCTTCAAAGCATATAATCTTACAAACGCGTAAATGTATTTACTACAACTAATAACTGTATACATTCACCTCTAGACCTGGGCAACAGGCCCATCAAGTCCACTGACGAGATCACTGGTTGTTCAACAATAACCGGGTTCAGCTACACATGACTGATCTTCGAACTTTTCATTTTCTAGCATATCTCACATGCTGAAACTACTTGCTGTACTAACCTTTGCATTCTAGGCCAATAAAATAATTTCTTCATGTGTTTAAAAGTTTTTGCACCACCATAGTGTGCTATGGAAGCGTGTTGAAGCTGTACCAGCTCCACAATTTGATTCTTGGGCACACATATTTTATACCCCATTCTATATATTGAACTACATAAATAACAAATTGACAGTTTACATGATTGCACTTTCTGTAAATAATCCTAATGGTCTGTGAATATTAAAATTGAATTTAGATCGGAACACAAATGAGTTGAAAATTATTTTGGTAAAAGCCTGTCAGTGATACAGGTGGAAACAGTTATAATTGACATATACTGACAGAATACATTTAAAGTTAAGTGAGCAAACTTTGATACATAGAAAAAACAGAGAAATTGCTTTTAAAGATGTGACAATGATTTAAATTGATTCATGTAATATAAGGAATCGTAGATGTTATGAAAATTTTCTACATCTTGTTTATTGTTCATGCGGTTAGCTTCTTTATTGATATGGAAAGATTCGAGATATAACCTTGTTTTATATTCAGGTTCCTTATCCAATATTATGCATTCTTCAAAATTAGGAGTATGTTTGGTTTCATATACATGTGTGGATAGAGCACATTTCTTGGAGTCAAAACGGGATTCGCTTCTGTGCTGAGTTAGACGATTTCTTAACCATTGTGAAATTTGGTAAATAGGTTTTTAATACAGTTTGTGTATTCAAAGGCAATTGAAATATTGGGATGTTTTAATGTTCTGATTAAGTGTGGTGTCAAGTTAGTAATGAAAGGCAGTTTCTTATAGATAATTTTGTTATTAATAGTGTTGATATTTAAATTATTATTGTAGATTAGTTTCTGTAAGAACGTTTTAGATTAACCGTTGTTTATAAATATTTCTAATAGAATGTTTTTGTTTTTTGATAGAAATCGAGGATCGGAGATTCGCTCAATACGATATTTCATGGTTCTTACAGTATTGATTTTATGTTGTAGTGAGTGGCTAGACAGAAAATTCAAATACCTTCCAGAACTAGTAGGTTTTATGTACCAGTCAAAACTCAAAAAGTTATTAGGGTCTCTAATGACTAAGACATCAAGAAAAGGTAATTTATTTTCTGATTCAATCTCAAAGGTTAATTGGAGGTGTGGATTGAAATTGTTAAATATGGTAACAGTATCTTGTAAATGATGTTGGGGAGCGGAGCAAATAATGTCATCTACATATTTGACAATGAAGGACTTGTCATATGGTAGAATAGGTATAACTGAATCTCATAACGAATCCATAACAAGTTGAGCTATGATAGGTGACAAAGGGGAGCCCATGGGGTGCCAAAAAGCTGAAGATAATAATGATTTTGAAAAACAAAGTGAGTGTTGTTAAATATTAGATTGACAGAAGTCAAGAACAGAGCAAGAGAAAATTTACAACGAAGTTCTATACAATGCCATTTGTCTTTTATGGTAGTAATCACAAGAGAAGGGGAATATTGGTATATAAAGAAGTTACGTTTAATGACAAAAGAATGTGATTCTTAGGAAGGCGATAATTTTTATATTTATCTACAAAGGTGACCCTATCTTTCATGTTGTAGCGATCGAGTGGAAAGGCAAGTTGAAGTATATTTGCTAAGAAAGTGACAATAAGATATGTTGGAGTGTTCACGAAGAATAATGGTCTTAAGGATAGAACAGCCTCATGTATCTTTAATAGCCCATAATATTTAACTGGTGTAGAGTTATTTGTACATAATTTTTATTTTCATGGTTGTTAATCATGCCTTTTTTATGAAGAAGCTTAATGTGGTCATTTACTCTTTTCTGAATAGTGAAGGTCCGATTCCTAGGAAGGGATTTATACGTGTTGTGGTCAGAAAAAAGTTCTTATCCATGAATCCACAAATTTTAGTCACTAAAGCTGGTAAAGGTGCAACAACAGTCACTATGGATAAACAACAGTATATCAACAAATCACTAGGACTTCTTTCTGACCACACTACGTATAAATCCCTTCCTAGGGATCCGACCTTCACTATTCAGAAAAGAGTAAATGATCACATTAAACTTCTTCATAATAAAGGCATGATTAACAACCATGAAAATAAAAAATTATGTACAAATAACTCTACACCAGGTAAATATTGTGGGCTACCAAAGATACATACGCCTGTTTTATCCTTACGGCCCATTATTTCTTCTGTGAACACTCCAACATATCTTATTGCCACTGTCTTAGCAAATATCCTTCAACTTACCTTTCCACTCGATGACTACAACATGAAAGATAGTTTCACCTTTGTAGATAAAAATAAAAATTATCGCCTTCCAAAGAATCACATTCTTTTGTTATATATATTTATGGTTCCGGGTTGGGATCGTGTCATTTTATAAACTAAGTTCAACGTTTCGCCCACTTTTGAAAGCCGCTTCATCAGGACAAGAAAAGAAAATAAATAATAAAAATAATGAGGATAAGAATGATAATATTAAGTAGACAAGTTAAAGTGTAAGAGTATGTAAAGTTACTTCTGAACTGGCAGACTCATCAGCCCTTTTAGGCCAAAAGGTGTCTTGCAAAGTTACTTCCAGTAGGGTTATCGTGATAGTCCGAAAAAGATGGATCGCTTCAGGTAGTTGGAAAGCCCGGAGCCGTGGATCAGGATTCCATAAATAAAAGCCTACACACAGCCAGTGCAACATATCCGGCCCATGCAAAAACCACTGTACACACAATAATCAATTAAGTCCTTCACCCAATTATCTACTTACATTTGTAAGCAGGTTCACCACAGAAAATACTTTAGGATGGAGGTAAACTAACACCACAGCAGTTCCTCCGTAATCTGCATACAATGTTGATTCACAACTTTCTACTACTAGCTTGGAAGTCAGACTCCACGTTTTCTGCTGAAACACTTCAACACTTTGCCGCAGATTCAAAAACAGATTAAGGACAGCCTTGCAAACATATTTATATAACTGATATACCCTATTCACGATAAATATGAGATGACGTCATAAACAGTAATAAAGTGCTAGTAATTGTATAATGTGGACGTAGCTATGAACACAGCTTTAATGATATTACGATTTAATATGTTACAATTGGCAGTTTTATGTGGTGTTGTAACATTTTCTGCTGCTGTATCCTTAGACGTAAAATTTGTTTACAGTGAAATTTTAAGACACTGCTTTTATTACTTGAAAAATCTTACTTCTGCATCTTGAATTGCATTGCTACCACAATTCGCTACCATGTAGAAAGAAGGTATTTTAAAAATAACCTTACAATTTAAAATATGCCAACTTTTAATAATTATTTAATAATAAACAAAAACTATACATGTCTAACCTATTAAATAGGCATGGAATAAGTCAACCATGACAACACAGCATTTATTTGTATTGTGACGTCATCCCATATTTATCGTGAATGGGGTATAGCAGTACACAAAAACTCCTCGTGGCCACAATCATCTATCTATATCCAACTTAGTTTACAGTATCGAATAATGGTTTCACAAATATCTTCCTAAAATAAAGGAGTAGCCGCTTTTTCTTTGAACAACGCATAATCGGAGCTAAAATTATGTACAACTTCGATGCTATATGAAAATAAATTACTTTGACATATAATGTCAATCCACGACATTGACACAGCAGCAATCTCCCCATAAAAATTAGAAGGATACTATTTCATTAGGTGCGTTCCAATTATACAATCTGCAAATAATCCCAACTGCTTTAGCTATAAAATCATAAATTATCCAAGATAATCGAGCTAACCTAACCTAAATTGCAATGGTAAGAACTGAACCGTTACAAATTTTAAATGTATTGACTATATGATAACTATTTGTGGAGGTATAGAGTACCAAGATACCTGTTCTATTTATTTTGTGATGCCTCTTTACCAAGTCAGAGCTGAATCTATTGATATAGTACACTACTATTGTTTAACATTCTTATTTATATTGAATTACTGGATCGATGCTTGTAAACTTTATTAATATAGATCTAAGTATTACATATTTCAACATATCAAATCTACTAGTGACAACCAATGTTTCCACATCAGCCAAATATCTCTGTGGAAGTGTCTCCACTCTCACACACTTATTACTAGACAAATGTTAACTTATTTCTAAACACGCCCTTTTTTTTTCTATTTGGCACTACTAACTAATTAAAAATATGGAGTGCCTAAGTGTTTACATACTATAAATTCAGTCTTTCTGGCGGTTTAATTAGTCTACCACTTTTTGCGTACTTAACTAAGTTTGAGCATTTCTTAAAGTGTTTTCTTTTTCTAAATTAAAATTGGGAACTATTGGTTCATTTTCTTCATCAAGATTGTTATATCTTTGAAATAATTTCCTTATAAACAGGCTGTTGCGTCCTAGTATTTTATTATTAACCTTAACCAAATAGCCTCTAGGTGGGAATTCTAATTTTTTAACTATTATCCCTTCCTCTCACAATTTATTATTTATATTTCTAATTAGAACCTTCTCGTTGTTAGAAAATTCTACAGTTTAATTTAATACAGTTCTATTATAATAATTAGCCTGTTTCAGTTGATTCTTTTTTATTACTTTTATAGCCTCCGTTACTATTAGAGGTTTTAGTGATTCTATTTTTAGAGGAAATTTAGTTTTTAATTTTTTACTTTGTAATAGTTGTGCTGGAGACCACTGTAATCCAGCAACTGGACTACTTCTGTGGTCTAATAAACAATTCAAAATCATTTTTAGATTCTAGACTTTTATTTAATATTTTTTTTGTAATTCCTACATATTTTTCGGCCAGACCGTTAAGCTAGTGGTAATGTGGACTTGACGTAATTATTTTGAAATTCCATTGCTTGGAGAATTCTTTAAATTCAAAACTATTAAAAGACACATTATCTGCAATCACTATTTGTGCTATACCAAATCGTGAAAATACTCCTTTAACTACTTTTATGACGGTAAAAGAATTTTTATTCGCTACTTTGAAAACTTCCAGCCACCTTGAATAATAATCGACAATTACTAAATAATTTTAATTATTAAAGTCTGCAAAATCCATAGCAATTTTTAAAAAGGTATTTCTGGTACTTCGTGACTAATTAAGGTATTTTTTGTATTAAATCTTTGAAATTTCTAACAAATTCTACAAGTTTGAATATAGTGCATACGGTTTTCCCTTATGCCTGGCCAGTAAAATAAACTACAGACCATATCTTTAATTTTATTTAATCCTAAATGAGTCTTGTGAGATGCCTCTACGATATCTGTTCTAAGCCGTTTAGGAACAATCAATCTATCTTTATAAAATACTAAATCAGTTTCTACGGTTATCTCATTTATTTTTTCGTAGAAATGTTGTGATTCCGTTTCAATATTATTTGATATTTTTGTCGGCCAGCAACTTTTGTAATAATTAATTACTTTATCTACTCCTATTTAGTTATAATACCATTATTCATATACTTTTGAACAAGTAATAGTGTTCATAATTAAACACTGTGAGTTATGAGCGTGAGTTATAATAACTCACGCTTGCAGCTTATATTTCTATTCAATTACCTACCAAAAATATCAAAGTAGCCATGCTCATTGACATTTACCTAATGTCAAACAAATTTGTACTGTAATTTTTTTAAAATAATCTTGATTACATGTGTTTATTAAAACTTGTTACTGTGCTTATAGTCGTAGATAAAGTATAGTATTCAACATACGGTAATGGCAATAACTCACTTGATGAATTACGGCACTCGCCTTCGGCTCGTGCCGCAAACTTCATCTGCGTGAGTTATTGCCTACATTACCGTATGTTGAATAATATACTATTATTTAATACCCTATCAGTAGCAGTTTCATTTTTAAATTGCTGTAGTTTTTCTAATGACATACTAATGCCGAATTCAGTTACCACATGAACAGTTTCCTGAATTGTCTCGTCATCTTTAACATCACGTAAAATGAAGTTACGCAATAAATAATCTGAAACATACATAAACCTTCCAGGTAAGTATTAAGTTCAAATTTATATGGCAATAGTTTTAACCGTAGTCGTCGTAAGCGATTATTTTTAATATCACCAAATTCTTTTTTGACAATTGTCGTTAATGGTTGGTGATTTATATAGACCACTATGTTATTGTGACCATATACATAATTATGAAACTTATTAAAAGGCCACGAGCATGAGAGCAGTTCCTTTTCTATTTGGGCATACTGCTTCTCAGTGGTCGATAAGCACCTAGTGCATCTTTTGAAGAGTCGCACTATATTTCAATCGGTTTTCTAAAATTAAATGGAGCCAATGCAGTATTATTACCTACCATTTTTTTAAATTTTTTCAAAGAGTTCATTATGGGTTTGAGTCCATGACTATTCTACATCCTTTTTTAGTAATTCTCTTAGCGGCAAAATTACATTACTCAAATTTGGTAATGAATTCCTAATAAAATTAATCATCCCTAAAAACATTTGTAGATTTTTCTGATTTTTCAGGTGGTTTTAACTCGGCTATACATATTACTCGGACGGAATCGGATAAAATACCTTCGTCGCTAAAAATATGTCCCAAGTATCGGACCTCTGTTTTACAATACTGCAATTTAATCAGATTAAATTTAATATTATTGCTCCTTGCTACATCAAGAACCTTTTTAACTATAACGTTTAAATGCTCCTCTGAATCTGCAGCATACAGAATATCATCAAAATATGGTATAACACCATCAATACTACCAAAATATTTGTTTACCAACTTACTAAATATTTCTAGTATTACCGATAAGCCAAATGGGGTTCGGAGATACCGATAGTTACCATAGGGCTAAAGGTACACAATTTACTAGATTCAGAGTCTAAAAATAGCTGATGAAACCCATCTTTTAAATCAAAAATGCAAAAGTATTTCTTATTGACCAATTTTGAACTACATAATTTCATTCCACATGGGAATCTCGTAAAAATCTCTGAGTAAATATTTATTAAGTTCCCTGGGATCAATACACAATCTTAATTTACCATCTGCTTTTTCAACACAGACTAAATTACTAACCCATTCATTAGGGTTTTCACAAGATGTTATGACACCTTTTTTTCATACTCCTCCAGACTAAATTTTAATTTTTCTTTAATTTTAAGAGGTACTCGTCTGCTCACATTCGCTTTAGGAACAGCATTACGAGACAGTTTTAAGGAAATTATTTTAGGAAAGGACCCTAGTCCTGTAAATACATCCTCATTAAGTTGTATAAATTTCAATTTCTTTAAATCCTCGTCTTGTGCACTATGTACTTTAGTAATTAAGTTTAATTCTAAACATGTTGTTAATCCTAATATGGGAACACAAGAATTATTCTCCACTACAATAAATCTAGCATTTATGAAATTATTTTTATGATAAACGAGCGCTTTAAATTCACCGCATGGTGTAATCTTAAATCCACCAAATGCCTCTAGTTTAACATTAGTTTTCTCTAGTTTAACTCCCTTTAATATATTAAAAATCTTCACAGGTATTATATTAATTGTAGCTCCACTATCTAATTTAAAACTAATATTTTTATCCAATAGTAGGGCATCAACATACCACTCTTTATCAACACAGTTGATATATTTAATTACATTAATTTCAAAGGTATCGCTCGTTTCGCTTAACTCAAAACTTGTGTTACGACACTCTGCCGTTTTCGCTTGGCAACAAACTTTAAAGTGATTATATTTCACACATTTTAGGCATTGTTGTCCCATAGCTGGACAATCACCCTTAGGATAATTTCGGTTACAACGTTTACATATAAAATTATTATTTTTACTAACACTTTTATACGGTTTCTTAACATTATTATTAATATCTTACTAAGCCTTTGACATGATTTTGCTGCTTCACTCTGTTAATACCTTGAATTCTGATTCTGTCATCTTCGAGTGTTTTTTAATTAGTCTCTGTCAGTTCTACAGATTGGCAATAATTAATAACGTTTCTCAAGGTGTTATCTTCTCTAAGTAATCTCGCCTGTATATCTGGATTATTGATACCTAAGACAATTTGTGTTCTTAATATTTTGTCTTCAGCTTCTCCAAATTCACATGATTTCACCAAATTACGAAGATCGGTCATGAAAACATGAAACGGCTTCCCTCCTTTTATTTCCTAGAGAAGAATTTGTAGTGCTCCATTACCTCATTGCGTTTTGGCATGCAATAGATTTCAAATTCTTTTAAAATTAATTCGATAGTTGTTAAAGCTGTAACATTAAAGGAGTTATAGATTTTTAAAGCATCCGCAACCATTAAATTTAGGAGTCTTGCGATCTGTACATCAATCGGCTTTTTATCAGTTTCCGTAGCTGTGAAATATATTTTCACTTGTTGCTTAAATGTTTCAAAATTTTCTGCAAGGTTTCCCTCTATAATTAATTCACTAGGCTTGTTATATTAAGATATTTTTCAATTCGAAAATGTCGCAAGTTGTGCTTAACCTCAAAATTCCAACTTTTATAAAAATCTAGTAGTTCGTTCCACTTTCACTATTAAATACTTTTATGAAATGAACGACTGCACTGTTTAACATTTTTATTTATATTGAATTACTGGATCGATGCTTGTAAACTTTATTTATACAGATCTAAGTATTACATATTTCAACATATCAAATCTACTAGTGACAACCAGTGTTTCTACATCAGCCAAATATCTCTCTGGAAGTGTCTCCACTCACACACACTTATTACTAGACAAATCTTAACTTCTTTCTAAACAACTATAATGTATATAAATACTCCCTGTATGTTTGTTGTGGTTTGTTTAGCATTCTTCTTAATCCTCTTTGGGAGTTAAACCACTCATAGTTTTTAAAATCATCTTTATTTACGTTTCGATCCATGACCTAGGATCCTTGTCAAAATAATAAAAACTTCAAGTTTGACATTTATGACATAAATTGAAGGTGACTTTAATTTATTGATGTTCGAAATATTTGGTTTGAGTACACTAAGCAAAGTGTACTCAAACCAAATATTTCGAACATCAATAAATCAAACTTAAAGTTTGTATTATTTTGACAACGATCTTAGGTCATGGATCGAAACGTAAATAAAGATGATTTTAAAAACTATGAGTGGTTTAATTCCCAAAGAAGATTAACAAGAAAACTATAATGTATTTATCAACTTGTATAATATTTTTATATGGATTTTTTTATAGGTAAATACACATCTCTATGCGATGTATGGAGTTATGGTATACTTTGTTGGGAAATATTTTCACGTGGTAGTACACCATACAGTGGTTTAAGTAATTCTAAAGCAAGAGAGAAGATAGACACAGGTATAAATACACTTTACAATTTTGTTAAAGGTTAGTTTTATGAATATTTTCTTTTAGGCTACCGAATGCCTGCACCAGATAACACACCAGATGAAATGTACCGTCTTATGCTACGTTGTTGGGAGTATCAGTCAGAAAACAGACCAAACTTTGAACAAATATTTATAGTAGTGGATACATTATGCCAAGCATACAGAGGATCGTACCTTTAAATTTATTACTGATATTTTTTTATTATTGATGTAGTAAAGTACTGTGATGTTATAAGAGATTTTATTAAGTTAGTTTTTGGCTTAGTTAAAATAGAAATGCCATGAACTGTATCAAATACATTTGTATTAAACAATTACATAAATACATTACAATTTCATTATAACTTACAGATATAATTTAATGAGTTCGTCACTAACAGCTGATGGTGTGAGTATTCCTAGGTCAGTGAAGAGAAGTGTTATGTATGCTGGTGGTGTGTAATCAACAAGAGGATGCTCTTTACGCAAATCTCCTTTTCGCATGGTAGGTGTGTACTACAATTAAATTCAATTACTAACTAATTGCAACATAGCTATAGTGCCACCAAGCAAACATAGGACTTGGGAGGTGTGTCCTTAGTGTCATTGCCTGCTAAGGAGCACACTCAAGGTAAAAAGCTTTTATTTGTCAAATTGAAATATTTGTAAGGTTAGGTTATTAATATTCAACACTAATGGTATTATTGTATTTTTTTAATCTTTAATAATTTTAGAAGATTTAATTAACAATGACATGACATAAGACACACCTTAATCTAAAGCAATTTATTAAATTGTCATTACATAAAAATTACAATAACCTCACTATTGTATACATTCAAGTTGTGATACTCATTATTGTTAATATAAATCAAACTTAAATTTAAACTTATAGTTTTCTTAACAAAACATAGTCACTATCACTGTTTAAATCACTTTCATTTTCAAATAAACCCGTGTTGATTGTGAAAGCTAAACTTTCTACTGCATCATCAAGTAATTCATACTTTTCCATAAGTCTTCAGCTATATGGGTAACATGCCTGCAATGTTTCTCCCAATCCAATTAACTAAACTCTGAAAATACATTTCGCACCAAGAATTCAATATTATTACTGCTTTGGGTAACATTATGCATAGCAACCTTGTTTTACCGAACTCCATATTGCTCAATCGGATTGAGATCAGAATGGTATGGTGTAGTCTTAACATGATATTCCCATGCTTTTTACGAAGTTCATCCACATAGTATGACTTGATATAGGCAACTTTTTGATTAACATTAGCAATTCTGCTTTACACATTTCTGTCATTGTTGAAACACCTTGACTTTCAAGCCAATTACGAATGGTTTATTTGGATGCTGATTGGGTAGGATGTTTATTTATCTACATGCTATGATATGGTCCATTATCCATTACAGCAATGCCATTTGGTGGTAAATTTGGTATCAATTGCTTTTCCACCCACTGCATAAAATTTGCACAATTCATTTCATCATGATAATCGCCTGACTTAGTTTGTGATTTGAAATTTAAAAGACTATTATTGTTAATGATATCATATTCGCCTCCTGCATAAACGATGATGTATCGCTGACGACTTCGATTTCTGTTACATACACCAGCTTCATCAACAGACTGCCAGCACCTAGAAACTGCATACGATGGGTGGATGGAAGTTTCATCTAAGTAATGGGTCGCTTCTTTTCAGCAAGATTGTCATTTTCTTTAAACGCACGTAAATATCTAGAACGCCAAGCGACAAATCGGGACCACTGCATCAACTTTTTTTCGTCATGATACTTTCTATATCTGAACCCAATTTGTTGCAAATATTTTTGGAGAGTTTCACATCCACCACAGTAATCGATTTTCTCCTTCAGTTTAACCACCAAAAGCGATAAAGTTGGAACTATTTTATCGACAGTGTACAATTCATGAACAGTTTGGCATAAAACGGCTAGATCAAAATAGTCTAAAGTTATTTTATTTGAACCACCACTTCACAGTGTTTTGAATGGTGATTTTAAAGCATTGCTATTTTCTGCAACGGCACTCTCCTTTTGGACTTTTTTAATAAATGACAGAGGTTTCCCAGTGGCTGCTGCTGCCAGTTCGGTTACTTTTGCAATGGAAAAGTTCACACTTCAGCAGCTTTTTGTTTGTTTAAAAATCGATTATAGATCGAATGATTGTTCTGGCATCGTTGTGCACGACCTTCTTAGGTGTCGAAGCCATTGATTGTATATTCAATCTACAACAGACTCTACTTAGCGAAAGTTTAAAATAAACACTAATTTCTCTAGGCGCAGTATTCAGTAACCACAAATGCTTTGATTTAAACTTTGGTGGTTATATTACTGAATCTTCAATAAATATTTCTACATAATTATTCACCTTATATAGAAAGCCAAAAAGCAGTAGTTTTAAAAAAAACTGTTGAAAAATTAAAATAAATTACTAAAAGAGCTCTACGACTGTCAAATATCAAAGTACAGAATATGTTTCACTGCGGGGTGCATTCTTACTGCTGCTTTTAGTTGGGACCACGAAAAAAGACGATCTAGCAGGATCATTTCTATTTGTCTGAATAAATATGAATTCCTGAAGTCACATGACCATCACTTATATTAATTGAGAAGTTTTATAGAAAAAAAGCAACATTGCCAATTCAATTTTATTTTCAGATTAATTTCAATTATAAATAGTCAAAAATAAACAAGCATGTTAAAAACGATGAGAGTAGGGTTATAGTGACATAAATGAGGACACATTATTATTACTGCCAGGAAAGCAATTAGTCCTTTACATTATTAAACGATGTTGAAACCCACACCATAGTGACTGTAAAAGCCTACAGCGCTAGAATGTATAAAATAAATACACACAAATGAAAAAGAATAGTTTGGCCTTAGAATGCACATACGGAACACACAATGGAATTTTAAATTTGCTTAAAAATGCTTGGTTTCGGCAGTGTACTTTGAAACAAATTGCTTTCTGATTGGTACCATATGTGGTTGTTGGAAATTAGTTCACATATTTTCCGGGTCCTACGTTTGCTTGGTGGCACTGTAAAAATTATATTAAAATGCTGTTAAATAAAATATAAAAATTACAACAAACATTCAATTGGTACAAGATTCAGACGCAATGGCATCTTCATTAAGATATGTATTCAACTTATGTTCTAGTAAAAGCTTTTAGAATTCATAACTTGTAATTTATTTTCTATATATATACACTTCAATATATTCGTTTATTTGTACCGGGATTGGTAGATAGATTGTGATGGATATATACTATGATATTTCTACACAAATGAATATCAGTTTTTTGTTGATATGTATCATTATGCCTAAAAATCTCTACAAACCCATAATGTAAGAATTAGTAGTTTGTTACATTATCAAAAGGCCAAGATTTTCTCATGAAATCCAGGAGCAAAGTGGGAAATCCTCAGCTCTTAGATCTTGCATTATTAGTGAATTCCTAAGTTGTAGGGTGTTATTTAGTTTTGTATTAGTATCACTCCTGCTTTAGTTATAGTTGGGTGTGTGATTTGATTTTGTGATTAAAGTTTCTTTAACTGGAATTTAATATGTGAGTTTTGTGTTGGTATCTGAAAATATACCAAAAAAAGAAGCATTTTAATTGCAATACTAAGCAGGACAATAGTGGACAATGTGTAGTTTGCAAATCATGCAAAAACAGAAATTCAGGGCATACCACAGAGGTTCGCTGATAAAGCATATTGTTCCATCATGTTATAGACAATTTAATTTAAGACAATGAGACCGATCGCGTGTGTAAGCAAAAACAGTTGACATTAAGTGTGAACAACTAAAATTCAAGAGTGGAGTTGCTTTTGGTGCGTGATCTCAGTGCTGTTGACGGTTCAGGTGCACCGCCGTTGCAAGATAACACACGAAGAGTGCGCAGTGGAGAACCCGAATACGGATTCAGGTATGTGCTTTATTGCAAAGAACTATGTTTTACTTTATTTGACAGACATTGACATCTGGTGTCATTAATACCTTAATTAATGTGGTCCTCACTTATGTTAATACAAATATACATTCGACAAACATCTATTTATCTCCCACCAATGTCCACATATCGATAATAATTCCTCGTTTGGCACAGCGTGGATGGTTTGAATCGAAGTTTAAATATCTGTTTGTGTGTGTTGGTTTTCTATATACTGATGTATTAATTGTTGTACCGTTTTTGCTAACAAGAATTGCAAACACTAATCTGGTGGAGATCCGTAGATGATGTCTATGCTATTTGGCCTCATAATACAGAACTGATTAAAAAACTTTGTAGATTCAATTAACAAAATAGAACCAACTATTAAATTCACCTATGAATTAGAGCAACACGGAAAACTTCTATTTTTAGATATTCATGGGACTTCAGTCATAAAATAAAATGGGAGGACACAAAATTATTGACAAAGAAGAAAACCACCAAAAACGAAAAATTAAGGAAGCTGTTTATATAACCCTACATAAAAATAAATGCGTAGCAAAGGAATATGTGACTTTTAGTAAACAATGGATTCCATTACTAAAAGAAATTACAAATGAAAATCAAATGCCCCAATATCTAGATAGCATTGCAAGTTTTTCCTGGGTTTTCCTTGCGATATTAACATGAAATACAGCCTACATACATGATTTTATTTATACATACAACAACTAATTAAATAACAATAGGCATATTAGTAGCTCCCGGCTGCTTAAGTCTTACGGTAACGTAATCACACACTTCATTAATAACCATCCCTCAACCGCATAAATAGAAACATGTTAAAAAATGTTCCAATCATCAAGTTATTGAATTTATATGAAATTTAACTATATAAAAATTAATCAGCTGATTTCACGTTAACGTATTGGCTACCTTAAACAGCTGTTCCCAGGACGCAACACAAATTGAAAGTACTGATTCTTCTAAACTTTAAAAATTTTCACCTAATGTATTGAAATCAAAAATTAATAAATCAAAGTCACCTTCAATTTGTGTCATAAATGTGAAACTTAAATTTTTTTATTATTTTGACAATGATCCTAGGTCATGGATCGAAACATAAATAAAGACAATTTTAAAAACTCCGAGTGGTTTAATACCCAAGAAAGATTAAGAAAAATACAAAACAAACCACATCAAACATACAGGAAGATTTATTCGTATAGTAATTTAGGGTTATTGGTGTATTTAGAATTTGAAATTGTTTTACGCTTGTCGTCCTGTTTTCATGCATTGTCTAATTTAATAGACACGATCTGAATTTGTCATGTTATTGTGTAGAGAAGAATTCTGATGCTCGCCATTAAACCAAAAATTTAATATTGTTTGCCATCTAAATTTATAGAGGTTACTAATAGAGTTATGTTTTACATGTGTTTTGTTTTTAATTTTGTTCTTTTCTTACTGGCTCAGGAAAATAAAACCCAAATATACTACAGGCACTGATGATATATCCACTTTTTAGTAGGGGATTGTGCAATGGTTTTTGTCAAACCACTATCCTTTTTAATCTAACATTGACAGTAGAACATTTTCTGCAATGTTGGAAGGTATCCAAAATTTGCCCAATTTTTAAAAAAGGCTATAAGTTGCAAATTGAAAATTATAGACCGATTAAAATTCTGTATAATTTTGATTTGCCCTGAAGGGGTAGGGACCCCGTAACGATTTAAGTGTGCATCAGCTAACTGCAGTGGTGCAGGAGAGGGTTCCTATGAATAAATGAGAAAAGAAAAACAAAAATAATAATTAAGAAAGCTTAAATGTAAAAATTCTACATTATATTAACATTTGCCCTGAAAGGTCTTTCTCTGTCAAAATCAAGGCACACCAAACAGTCTATCACAGTAATTTTTTTGATGTCATTTCTATATGGAAGAATTATTCTGCATAAAACTCCCTTGTTTTGGTACCCTAAATTTGGTCGTAATTAAAGAAATTTTTCAAAATAAAATGCTCCTTCCAAATAAGACTATAAGTGGAGCAGCTGGATGTCCTTTATAAATCACCGACTTTACATATTTCCTAAATAAATTGAAATAGAAATCGACCTAAACTTAAACTGTTTTAACATAAAAATAATTTCATTATGACATCCATAAATCCCAAAATTATTGGCAATGTAGTTCATAAAAAAAAACAAAAACACAGTTAACTCGCAACTTTGTGCTACATCATTGTCCTTTCCAAAATTACTAAATTTCATACTTTTATTAGTACTCTAAATTTCACTAATGAATCTAGCATTTCAAATCACTAATTAGTCCAACCAAATAATTATTTTCACTTAATTAATGTCATTACCGAAAAAACACAATCGACATTTAAAAATTCATAACATTGTCCTCAAAATGTTACATAAAAGTTCATAAAACTACTCACTTTTTTAATTCCAGGATTTCCAACCACCATCAGTACTGTTCCTCTCATTGTTTTTATATATCCAAACACAGCAGCTACCTGATCTCGAACATGCAATAAATTCCAACTGAATGGAAGGATGACTCACTCAGTCCTAAAGTTTGTTTCAAAACGGTTACGGCATTATATCAGTGCCTGCGTATTCATGAACATACTCTGCCACTTACAGATGTATATCTCAGTCTTTTCCCTTCGGAAATGTAACCAAATTTCACCTTTCAATTCACATTTTATCAACTCCCATATAAAAACTCACTTGTATCAGTCCCCAACTGTCTGTTCTATGTCTTAACAAATGGCACCTAGGAAGTGCATGTTACCATGTAGCTTATGTAGGACTATACTTTTATTTCTTTATTTGAAACCATATAAAAGTATACATTGTAATCTATTGTATGAAAAGAGTTAGTCATATGTATAACCCTACTCTCTGTATTCTCATTGCGCAGCGTAAGATTTGTTACATTGTATTTTAACGTCTGTAGTTTACTTTTATGGTAATTGAAACTGTTTATTAAAAATTGTCATATTGTATAGCATTCATTAAACCTAATTTCCTAAAACTCATATTTGGGGTGCACATTAATGAGTTCACTATTATTTCCTTTTTAATTCTGAAAGCTTTCTTAAAACATAACATGCTTCCACTATGAAGTTTATGGTTATAATTGATTTGTTCAGATTCTTGCGGTTTAAAATAATTTACAATCTTTGATTTAAATTCCAATATGTATTTAACAGAAATAAAACAAGTATCTTTGTAGTTTCCCAGTTATGATTTGAATACAAATACGGATTTGATTCCAGGTTTTGTGTTTCAACAACAAGTTAGTCCATTCAAGATTAATTCCTTATTTCTTTAACATCTAATTTATTGTTAGCGTTAAGCAGCGCATTATAATTTAAATCTTGTTTTTAAGTCATTATTACACATGGAATATGGATTCATGTTGATTTTTAATTCCAGCATGCATCCAGGAACTGGTTTGACTGTTAGATGTAGTTTTTGTATAAACATAAAATATTCTCGAATACAGCAAAGCTAACTTGGCCTGTTTTTTTAATAAGCTGTTGACTTGTTTTTTGGTAGTTATATATTTTCAGGTTTCAGCTACTATGCAAAAGAGTCAGCACAGTATGTTGAGAGGTATTTAGCCGTCAGCTGTTGACACACGCACGCACGCATGCCCGCCCGCCCGCACGCGTACGCATGCATGCACGCACACATGTGTTCATATACACTATAATGTATATAGAGAAGTACAGTGTGGGGAATATTAATTAAAACACTAGAAATTTCCTAAACAATCCATTAGTAGAAGTGTTAAAAATTAAATCCAATTCAGATCTCAAGATAAATGATAACCATATATTTAACTGTATCTTAACATATTCTCAAATGGTACCTGATCAAGAACTTGATACTCCTATCTTTATTGTCTAGGGACAGAAAAATCCCATAGTATATATTTAATAAAATAAGAGTAATTGCTGTTTAGCCATGGACAATAATTTTATTCAAGTTTCACCACGTATGCAATTTATGTTTTTCCATTTCGATTATCAATTTTTACCTACCTTATACTCGTCTGGTAAATCTTCTTGATTTAACGGAAACAGCCTTGAAAATTTAAAGCTTTCTGTTAACACATAAAAAGGTTTACTCATTGCTTTAGAACACAGCGCCATTGTATAACTACCAATCTAAAATTAAAACATGATAACTAGTACAACAATAAATATACAAGTTACTTTATTAACAATCCCACCACTTTCAACAACCGCTTCTGCTCCTACCATAACAAAATCAACTTGTTCCATCATATAACCAACAGCAGAATCTAATATCACTGTACATGAAATGTTGGCAGCCTGTAATTCTTGGCACATTCTGTCCCTAAAAAATTATATAGTTGTTTAGATTACATTTTCAGATTATATCAACACAGTTTTAAAGATGTAACAACTAGATGGTATTATTTTACATTTTTTTAAATAATTTACTAGAGGTTGTTGCGTTTCATTTTGTAGTTTGAATATTTTCTGCATTTTACACTTTATACCTATTTTAATAGACGTTGGCTTACTTGTTTGGAAAATTGCTCAATTATATGAGCTGTCTACGATACATTAGTATTCGATATTTATTGTAGTTAAATGGCCTAGTTTAATTGGAACTAAATATAGCCAGTGTTAAACTTTGAATGCTAGAAATATGCTCAAACTTATTTCTTTTCTATAATAGGTTTTTCCATGCGTATTTTTAGAAAACAATTTTTACAATACATTCATGGAACTAGTTGACTACATTTCAAATGTTCGTTTGCATGGATTCTTTTGTGATAAATATTATAAACCCAACTGGGTAAAAACTTAATTTCTTTTTATGTGACTGATAGGTATTCGAAGGGTGATGTTTCTTTAATAAAAATTTTAATGTTTTCAGCCAGGATTTTATCTCATATTCTTAGGTTCTTTGAACCAAAGATTACTTGGCCTCAACACAGAAATCTTACATTGTCGTTACAACACACTTCATCTGGTTGCCGTTGTACACAGGCTAACTTATGATGAGATAAGTATATTGCAGTTACCAATAACCCTCAGAGGTCTATGTGAGGGAATATCCTCATAGTCCACGGGTAACAATTGCTTTACTCACGATATGTGGGTTTGCTTGTATCATATAAATATTAAGATGAGAAAACCATCATTGCTTATTTAATGCTGTTACCATTAGAACAAAAATTTAATGTAGGTTTTGTGTGATATTGTCTTTATATTGATGGATAACTGAATGAATTGGTTTCAAAATTTTACATAGACTAGTAATTATCGATCAGCTATGGTATTTGATTAGTAATATGTGTAGGTTTGTTGATTGCTCCTAAGTACGCCATTATAAATATTTACTTTTAAGTCTTAGGTTGAATGGATTCCATTGGGACGAGTTCATAGTCAACATAGTCAATAAGAGGTAAGATTCTTGTCATATTTATATATTTTTAATAGTATGTGTTAAGAGGTATAAATATGTGTAGACATGCTGGAATAAACCCCATAGTAGTTATTCTATTTATTTTCTGTGTTATTAGTTACGTGCATTTCATTGTAGTAGACAGACTAATGTTCTGTCCGCATGTATATATTGTATATATAGTAATAATTTTTTCAGAGAAAATTAGGTTGTGTGTTCTTTTGTTAAGTTATTTAGCCCCGCTCCCAATCTCCGACTGCATTAGCGTGACATTCATTTTCTTTCTTTCCCTTCGGACGAATATTCTGTTACTGATTTTGTTCTTTTCTTCCTGACTCGCTCGTCTTAAGTGTAATATCTATAAACCAATTGGGTCATCTTTGGTTATTTTATCAATTTATTTATATATACTTATTGGGTAATAGAGTGTGGGAATTTCAGGGAAATGTGTAGGTTAGCTCAGAATAGAAAATAATGGAGATGTGTATGCATCTAACTAGTTCCAGGACTGAAGACCTGATGATGATGGACAATAATTGCAGACTCAGCCAAGTATACTTAATACAAGTATAAATACATAATACAAGAATACGAAATTACAAAATTTCTACTCTAGGTAGACATTACAATCATCCAAAAGGATGTAACTTATTGAAAATGATTTGGAGTTACACCCTTGAAATATGATGAGGCTAAATGGGAGTCTAGCTGAATAATCCTGCCTTCTGCGTGGTCACCAATGTAAGCTTAATGTGAAGCATTTTTATCTTATTAATGCAATTATGCAGTTTAGAAAACATTAAATTTAATAATTATTGGTATAGCACCATGTATACAACCAGCATTAGATTTTATTTGTTAACAACAAATTTTACTTACATATCCAAACGTTTTAAATTAACATTCATTAGTCCTTTTCTTTAGAATTGTAAAAGCATTAAAAAGTCACCTTCAAAATTATTTATTGTAACAGAAAACGTCGTTTAATTATAATAGACATATTTATAACTAGTTATTTTTGGTACAATCAACCTGCATGTGCCATTTTTAACTCTCGTAGTCTAGATATATGGCTTTTCCATAAACAACCACTTGTATTCCAGCCATTATGTGAACAACATGTCAACCCAAATTAATAAGTCGAGATGCGACCTCCGCATAGTCTATTAATATGTCAATGTCAATGGTGTCATAAACTGGACAATATGCACAACTTTCATAATACGATCTATGCTACGATTTAACTTATGATAATTTTTTTTGTAATTAATTTTATGGACGACCCTTAATACTATGCAATTTAAAAATTGTATCTATACGATAACTGTAGCGATATTGCGAAATGATGGATTTAGCAGTCTTTGATGAAAACTTGGATGCAGATGGTTTGACGTAATTTTTATCTTACTTGTTGCAAGAACAACAGCTGTTCATATAGAAGCCATGTTATTGGTATGCTTTCATTCACAAGAAGACACTGTTAATCAAGATAAATCATTATAGTTTGGTAACACGTTTTTTGTTATTTAGAATTAATGTCATATTCCTCTGTAAGTCAAATTTTTATTTATGTAAAGCTCATTATTTTGCATTTTAATGTTTATTAAGCCTTCACTATAATTTATATTTTGTTATTTGCAAAAATATTCAAGTATGCTTTACAGCACAGAATTATGATAGTAAACATCTTGTATAAGAGGTTTAGGTTTGTTGTTTTTCATTAAGATTAATGTATGTGTAAATATATTTCAGAAATTTATTGTTAATCGAACCTAAGTTTAGGTAGAATTTCATATGAAATTATTTTAATATACGTCAAAGTAGGCATATTTGTAACAGGATATGCAGTTACCCCAGTGATGGTATCGTATTTGGAAGGCATTTTATTTTTGTAATTTTGTGTTTTAAGATATTTTAGCGACAGATAAAGTAAAACGTGATAAATTTATGAAACCGAAGCAAAGAAAACCTATGCAGAATAACCGTCTTCCATGTAGCGATAATATCGAAGGGATTGCTGTGATAAACGGTTTGACACCCTCAATTATGACATTAGAAAAAGCCATTCAGGATAAGTGAATATTATAACGTAGCTTGTTTGGTCATAATTTTTTTAAATGATCTTTATTTACGTTTCGATCCATGACCTAGGATCGTTGTCAAAATAATAAAAACTTCAAGTTTGACGTTTATGACATAAATTGAAGGTTACTTACTTTTAAACTTTAAAAATTTTTGCTTAGTGTACTCAAACCAAATATTTCAAACATCAATAAATCAAAGTAACCTTCAATTTATGTCATAAACGTCAAACTTGAAGTTTTTATTATTTTGACAACGATCCTAGGTCATGGATCGAAACGTAAATAAAGATCATTTTAAAAAATGAGTGGTTTAATTCCCAAAGAAGATTAAGAAGAATGCTAAACAAACCACAACAAACATACAGGGAGTATTTAGTAGCTTGTTTGTATGTCGGGCATTTTATTATATATTATTTCTAATTATATATTTTTTTTATTATTATCTTCCATATGAACCCCTTCGCGCACCACTGTAGTTAATCGAAACATCCTTAAAGTGCTACGTGGTCCCCGTTCTTTAGGGCAAATCAAAATCATAACGTAATGCTTCTTTTACCCGTGACAATGTATAATATTATATAAAAAAATTCATTTTCAAATATTCTTCTTCTTATTGTAGTTATATGGTGTTTAACCATTTAAAAGATGCATTAAAATGTTCATAAAAATTATTAATAACCCATTCTTATAGTTCAAGTTTTTTTATAATTTAGTTGTGTTACACCTGCATTAGCAGATAATCTCCTATCTTCTCATACAGTGTTTCAGAAACCACAATCAGTACAAATATTAAAATGAACAACATATAAAAAATGAAAACAATTAACAAATACAAATTTAGCTGTTTCATATTTAATTGAGTAGTTTCGTGTTCATTAAAGCACTGTAGCAACTGAGGCCAGCAATTTCCAGTAGCAAGAATTCCTGTCTATATTAAAAATTATACTTGCCCACTATAATCTGGTGCAGATTTCGTTACGAACACTTCAAAATGTTTATTTTGTTGAGCTGCTGTTAATAATGTTTGCAAAACAACACGTGAACGAGAATGTGTCAGTATTTTCTAAAATTATAAGAAATAATACCAAGTATTGTTAAATATTACACACACTTACAGAACCATCTACTACAAATAGTGATGCCAATTTAGCAATATGTCCTCTAGCTTCATTTAATCGCTTTAAGAATAAATTACCTCTATCCAACATGATCTGTTTTACTTCAGCAAAGCTCTAAAAATAATTTAAAGGTATATAAGAATATAGTAAAATCATTTACACACCACCGTTGCGTCTAATCGTGCTAATGTAATAAACCTCATAAAAAGTTCACAGCCAGAAGTGATAGCTGCGGCAGGATAGTCTGTATTTTTCATAACTTCCATACCGATTTTTAGATTTTCATCTAATCCCTGTACCGTTTCTGCTGAAGAAAAAATGATCAAAATATTTTACGAAGAATAATTAAACATCTTGGAAGTTGAAGTATCACAACTTCTGTATTAGAATTTTACTCTAAAAAGAGTCAAACATTTTTTAGAGAATATAAGGCAACTTAAGTAATATGCAAAACATTCATCACACATGAATTAATAAATGGCCATTCACAAAGTTCTCAGCCTGATAAAAACACATTTTCAGATTATTTTTTTTTATTTTTTCAACAAATTTGAATCAACGGCTTCCGGATCTTTTATGTTCTCACTATAACGCAAGTCTCGCTCAACAAAATAATCAACTATCTCGACTTAGACCTCAACATTTGAAATGAATTATTGTTTAGTAAGCCACTTCCTCGGATTTGGTAAGAAGTAATCGCTGGGGCCAAATCTGGCGAATATGACACATATGAATACACTTTGAGGCATAGGCTAAAGAGTTTTGCAGCAAAACCCAAGAAGTATGTGCAAACTTATTACCAGGAAGTCTGTAAGTGCACTTTTTTGTAGACTTTAGACAATAGCACCTTCCAATAGAATGTAGTACTTCCCTACAATGATCCTGTTTCTCCAAAAAGTATATGATCATCGCACTACCGTAACACCAAAGCCATGACTTTGTTGTGTATGGAACGGTTTTTGATTTCTCTGATGCACTTTCACTTGTCACCATCAAATGTTTGGACTGCTGTTTTATTTTTGACATATAACCGTTATTCCATGTTTTGTCTACTGTTATAAAACTCTGTAAAACCACCCTTTAATAAGTCTCAATAATCTTGCAAAACGTTCATTTCAATGTGTTTATGGTTAAATGTTAACAAACGTGGTATCTTAAAGGCCTTATACACAAAACATGGTGTAAAATCTAATGGACGCACATGTTTATTGTAGTATATTTTGATACCTTTGGTAAAGTTTTATTAAACTAGAATTACAGAGCATAAAAGTCAAACAAGGAATGGCAATAATACATAAACGGTAACCAGCCAATGTGATAATGAAAATGTTTATACATCACCACATCCTTATTTTCGAAGACACATAGTCATTCCAATATTGGGGAACTTGTCTTACCCTAACACTTATTCTAGGTAATGACAACGACCCAAGGACTAGAGTTGGAAGAGTTAGAAGTTTCTCGGCCACAATTACTGCATCAATCTGTTCCACATCAACACTGCATGTATCAACGTGGGAATAAGAAATTTCCACTGCTCCATCAGAATCTAAAATCAAGTTTACTTACAGCAGCTATGCGCTGCGTCGATACAGTAGCTTCTTTTCCATCTAGAAGCTGGACATGAGTGTACTCAGTATTTTCATGAAGTAGCAGAACTTCATCAACCAGAGATTCATATTTTGATTCTTTTAAATCTTTTCATATAAATAGATCCAGAGGTAAGTAACCAAGTAGACTATGGAAAACCAATTCCCAAACACCGATGATAATTGAACATACATTCGTAAGAGGTCACATTAGTGGCAGTGCAAAGCAAGGATCATACACTGCAGCGCATGTAATAAGACAAACTGCCAGTGACTAGTTTCAAGATTCTCAGATTTTAGTGGCAGTTTGATTGTCTTTCATAAGATACCATTATACCTCTCAACATGCCATTTCTGCTAGGGTTATAAGCTGCAGTTCTGTTTGTTGGAATGCAGCACCCCTGTCTGTAGGAGTTCCAAACATAGGGTAAATTTGTTTTAGATACAACGCGACAGTTGCAGTCAACGTGTCCATACAAAGAAACACAAAAGGGAATCTGGAGTATTTATCCACAATCTCCAGAAGATACCGATTTTTATTAATAGATGAAATAGGTACTTTAAAACCAAAACTTTATCTTTTAAACGTAGCAGTAGCTTTGATAAGATCCCTAGGCTTGATAGTAGCACAAACATTACAAGAAGCAGTAACCTGATAAACGTTTTCTCAAGAAATCGGAAAGTTCTTGCTATGCACCCAATGATATAAACAAGTCACTCCAGGATGACACAGTAACTTCATTCAATTTTTCAATTAGATTTAATGCAACTAAACACATTCTGGATAGAGTATCAGCAGCTAGGTTATATGATCCTGGTCTGTAAACAATATCATAATTATCACATAATTATCATTGTTATTTTTCCATTCTTTACTGTATCGTGGCAAGTACTATCGAACATAAAAGCTAAGAGTTGTTGAACTATTATAAGCTTAAAATTATTGCCTATACGACAATGTCTTAATTTACGAAAAGTTTCTAATATAGCTTGAGCTTCTTCTTCAACAGTCGATTGTTTCGTTCAGATCCATTTAAAGTTCAAGAATGCCAAAGAATATACAGATTGTGACAACAGTGCAGCCTGTACACACAGCAGTTTCAGAAGCATCGGTTTAAACAGTAAATGAAATATTGTTATCAATTTGAAAACAGATTTTTCTAGTTCTTATTTTAATTCTTCAAAAGCATCCTTTGCTTTTTCAGACAAAGGAAATTTTGCCCAAACAAGGTGAGTTATTTTAGCGATAAAATTTTGGATGCATGATGAATATTATGAAAACATACCTAAAGCTTTACTCAAAGAGGCAATATCTTATGATAGAGACAGATTTTTTTATCCTTTACAGGCAGATTTTTAGCCTTTACAGCCAGCTCAGATCAGGTGTGATGTAACAGTTTAAATTTTTCTGTTACCAATACTGTTGGTATTCTACTTAATTCTGATAGATAGACAACCATACATACATACAGACCTCGTAGGAACGTGTTTGGTTGAAAACAACATTTCAGAAACCAGCTGTGCTTAGGAGGGATATTATCTACTTGGTTAGATACGCGAACTTTGTCTTCCATTTTGATTTAAGCACTGCACAAAAAGGGGTCTTGCTAATTGTGAACTTGAGCTTAGCCTGAAAAGCTTCAAGTATTTAGGTGCTCTCAAGTTAGTTGGTTCACCTTGTACTATTGCACAAAGCCGAAAGTGGGTAAGTGTACTTCGCTTTTGTTAATTTGAAATTGTTAAATCTAATAAGGGTTTCTTCACTTCAGCATTTAATTACGAAAGTGGAATTTAGTTACAGATTCGCGTGACATTAAATTATTGTGAGAAGCATGCAATACTAAATTATGGCAAGAATCATGCAATACTAAATTTTTCCCAGAAACACGTGGAAATAATTTCGATCATGTCTTATTTACTATGGTATCCAGAAATGCATATTTTTTTAATAAAATACGCACCTGGTGAAGTCTAACCACTACATTGCTATTCTGAACACACCCTGCAGTGCCACCATCATTTCTGAAGTTTATTGTTAGCAGCTGTCTGTACAACCAATCAACCATTTAATAAGTTATTTCGTCTGGAATCCACAAAATTACGTTTTGGTGATGGAATCATAAATAATTGAAAGCCGTTAATCAAGCACGCTGTTCAATGGCGCTTTTGAAGCTTTTATCTGCACAAGTGTTGTCCTTGGTCGATCAAAAATAGAGAGTTCTGATTGAGGCCCATTAGGTAACATAGCTATTCAACTTATTTATCAGGTGACAACAATTATCTACCTAACACACATGCAAACTGGTATTACCAATTTTATTCTTCTTATAATAGCAAAATTTTAATTTTATGCGTAGTTAAAACTGACTGTAAAATTTTTAAAACAACACATAAAACTTCATTAACCTAATTTTTTTGCTGAATTATGACTAACCTAAGGACTTTAAGGTTGTACACATCAAACAATTAAAACGAGCTCGCTGTAAATACATGAAGACTTCATTCCAAACTAAAATATGTAGCAATTTGTTTATGCCGTTTACATTGCAGCAATTCTTTTTTTAATTTTATTGTTCAATTGGCAACATTTCCCTCTGTAAATATTGTAAAAACAAAACACTTATTTTTGTATGGATTGGTTGTAAATAACATTGGTTACAGAATTATTAATAATATGTTTTACTCACTAAAATAGTGGCAATGTGTTATTGTACTTGGATTAAATCAAGTGTATGGTTTTACTAGTAAGAATAACAATTCAAAGAACCCGCTGCAGGTCTTGAGATAAGAGTGCAGTTCATGTCTAGTTTAGCAAGCAAATTTTAACCTCAATAATTTTTTTAGAAAGAAATAATTAGAAAGGTTACAATGATAGTTCCGTTTGATATTGAGAGCGTAGTAAATTTATTTTTCATTTAATTAATATTTATATTATATTTTTTTAACTGTTTCGATAAATTTCTTAAGATTCTCATCTTTTCCGGTATATAACATCGTCAAGTATACATCAACAACCCTTTTAAATGCAGCCACCTCATTGGTGACATCAAATAGAATGCACTTAATGTTATAAAGCCAATCAGCATGCTTCAAAAGCTGTATGCATTTTATTTTCTTCTGATAGATTTGATGGTATGCCTCTCAAAAATCGATGATACTAAAAACACTAATGTTAGCAATGTTATTTCCCATAGCTTCAATTCTTGGCAATGAATCCACTCTCTGGACACAGTACTTTTGGATCTGTATTAAACCTTGCCGGATTTAAAATGCTATCCATTTTAATTTGAATTTTAGTTTAAAGATCGTGATATATTTCAAAACTACAGTAAAGTTTTATTAAACTAGAATTACATAGCATAAAAGTCAAATTATGAATATTAATAACAAACAAACAAGAGTTAGCCCATGTAATGATGAAGAATTATTTATACATCGCCACATTTACAATGTCACGGAGCATGTAGTACCATCATATCACAATCATTTAATATCGTATTGTGGATTTCTACAACGATTTCAATAGTAGTAGTAGTTTCTGGGCATCCTGAATGATCAATATCTTGTTATTGTTCTAGTTGTTCTGGGTTGTTGAAAACATTTTGCATTTTTAGATTTTAAATAAATATATTACACCTATAGTGAAATTCGGTTATAACAAACTCGAAGGGACCGCAAAAAATGGTTCATAATAACCAAAGTTCATTATAAGCATACAACTGATCTAAAAGTCAAACACTACCAAAAATTAATAAACAGGGAAGGCACACTATATTTAAAAACGAAATACATATTTGTACATACATACATACTATTACATATATGACTATATGTTTTGTACAATTTCATATTATTCATAAATTGTTTTAAAAAGGTAGTCGGTCATTTTCTTTTGGACAAAAGTACTTCCAGTGCATGTTTTTTCCACGAATGTTTCCAATTCTGCTAAGCTATCTTAAACCTTTTGCGACGCTCCTCGAGATTGCACAAACAATCAGCCTTCCATTAGTTTTTCAAGTGCTGTGAACGGGGTTATAGCTATAGCCATCACATCGCGTGCGTTTTTATTATCGTCACTATCAGGCTCTTTGTCATTTATATTGCCCGCATTTATCACAATTTCATCATCAGTTAGGAAATCGTAAGTCAAAAGATTGTCATCTACAGTTAAATAATCTGCCGTAATACCTAATTCTTGACAGTTTTCATCATTAGTTGTTTGTCTTTGTAGCCAATTGATTAAAGGGAGTGTAACACCCAAGAACCTTTTTAAATTAATTCAAATTTCAAATAATATTTTCGGCCAATCACAAATAATTCTAGATAAAATGTAACCTATCACTGACCAGAATTAAGATAGTTATCCAATCCTAGTTTGATTTTGGGGTGACAATTGACGCTTTAAATTAACATAACCTATCAACTGATATCTAACATCCCGTGAAATGTAGAAGATTTTAAATTTAGGCGCCAAAGGAAATGCTAATTTGTTCTAGAAGAGTCAAAACCGGAAGTATGTAATTAAATGCAATTTTTCGTGATATCTATCAAAATATTAACAGGAAATACTTTAGAATATTGCAGAATATTTCATATTATTCATATATTGTTTTAAAAAGGTAGTCGGTCATTTTCTTTTGGACAAAAGTACTTCCAGTGCATGTTTTTTCCACGAATGTTTCCAATTCTGCTAAGCTATCTTAAACCTTTTGCGACGCTCCTCGAGATTGCACAAACAATCAGCCTTCCATTAGTTTTTCAAGTGCTGTGAACGGGGTTATAGCTATAGCCATCACATCGCGTGCGTTTTGATTATCGTCACTATCAGGCTCTTTGTCATTTATATTGCCCGCATTTATCACAATTTCATCATCAGTTAGGAAATCGTAAGTCAAAAGATTGTCATCTACAGTTAAATAATCTGCCGTAATACCTAATTCTTGACAGTTTTCATCAATAGTTGTTTGTCTTTGTAGCCAATTGATTAAAGGGAAGTGTAACACCCAAGAACCTTTTTAAATTAATTCAAATTTCAAATAATATTTTCGGCCAATCACAAATAATTCTAGATAAAATGTAACCTATCACTGACCAGAATTAAGATAGTTATCCAATCCTAGTTTGATTTTGGGGTGACAATTGACGCTTTAAATTAACATAACCTATCAACTGATATCTAACATCCCGTGAAATGTAGAAGATTTTAAATTTAGGCGCCAAAGGAAATGCTAATTTGTTCTAGAAGACTCAAAACCGGAAGTATGTAATTAAATGCAATTTTTCGTGATATCTATCAAAATATTAACAGGAAATACTTTAGAATATTGCAGAATAACTTAAATTTAATTATAGGGTAATTTCAATTAGCAATGGCAATAATAAAAATGGATTTAAACCATTAACCTAAAAGCACATGTAGGGATGATACACAATTGTGCAATATGTAAGGTTTTTAATTGGCTAGAACAATCACGTGATCAAAGGTGTATAAATAGGGTAAGTGAAGAAATTAACACACACGTCACAAAAAGACAAAAGACGATACACAAAGACAAAAGATACGAAAGAAGGCACGAAATAATAAAGTAACTAACCCTTAGCTAGGGCGAGTTACGCTGCAATGGCGCGTAGCTATAGTGGGTATTTGACCGCGTAAATTAAAGCAATGGTTAGTGACCAGAACTAATAAATTCGTATGTTTAGTACGGGAAGAATAGTGAATTTAAGTCGTTGATGGTGGACATAGATAAGTTAGTCCCTTAACGAAGAGTTAAATAGCAATAAATTTAAAGGTTTATTAATTACAAAGAAGATGATGACTAAACCCAACCATACGGTTCATTTTTGATTGATCGTGGAAGTTTGGATTTCAGGAGTTCGAGTCCAAACCCAATTGTTATAGAAGTAGCGTGATATCAAGAGTTTCGAGCACAAAAGTTATCAACAACCGGGTTAAACATTTCCAACCCTGGTGAGAATAAATTACCTCGGGGCATTGTGTAAAGATTGGAGCAACATTGGCTATTGCATACCCGAACAGGTATTGAGTGAATCTTTGAATAAATGTTTCAAGAGAACGGACGTTGTTACGGTTGAAATTTTCACTACGACTTTTGATTTTTAACAGTGTATTAAATAGTTAATTCTTTCCGTATTAGATTGTACATACTTTAATATTGATAGCGCGTTATCAGGTACGAGTTTGCAGAGCAGCTTTAGTGGTATCATCTAGACATAATTCTTCATTTGAATCGTACACTTTTAATTTACGCTTTGGGTTCGTATATATGCCTGCCTTCGTTGAAGGGATTTTAGCGAATTAACTTGAAAGGAAATTATTCTGAGGTAATTTAATATAATTTTCCTTATTGCCTAATTGGGATCATGGCGATTTAACTAAAGTTGAGTCCTCGACTGCTATCTGGTAACCACCTGTTACACATTTTGTTTGTTTGCATATTGAACCCGATTGTGGATCGGTAAGTAAACCGCGATTTTACTGACTGTAATTAGGGGATTATATTTTAGGGCTCTAATTCTAGTTCAAGTTTTACTTCAGTTCCATTCAAGATTTATGTTCTACGTTTTGTTCCACGTGCTACATTCTACGTTTTACGTGCTGCTATTCTGTTCTAGCACCGTTGTAACCTGTATGTTGAATTTCGAGTTCTAGATGTGGCATCTGTAATTAAAAAGAGAAGATATTTACAAGTAAGGATCCAGTGGACCCATGCGAGATAATTGGTAACGATATTCTACCTGCACGCGCCATTTGAGTTGGAACATCGCCATCCACATCAGCAGTTGGTGAGTCCGTTCCATATCTTATTTTTATCATCGCAACCGTTTGGTTGACTTTGCATGCTGGTGAATTACATTGTTACATTATTGGGTTTACTATAATAGGGTTGGGTTCTAATTTAGGGTGTTGAACATTGCATATTCACAATACTTGATAGAGTATGTAAAACTAAGCCAACGACCCCGCCTACTATCACTATTACAGGTATTATTGCAGATACCCGCAGTACTTAAGGGTTATCCTGCTAGGATCCTAGTGCAACCCCTTATTTGCATAATAGTCTTTTTAAATCGGCCGTATGGTCGCAAATTTATGTTACCTTGTTGGCTGTGTTAATACTTGATTTTAAAGTAAAATTTGAATTAGTCAACCGATGTATTGGTATATGTATCGTTAAAGTTGCACCATAACAAGTGGGTAAGTCCAGTTATTAATTAAATTATAGTATATGTGTTTATTGTTATTAATTTGATATATTCTTGTATAGTAAATGTATTGAATAGCTATGAGGTCTACATTACTGTGTGTCAACGTATGTTAGCTGGATTGTATGCTGTGTGGGTATTATTGGTGATCGTTAGGAATTTCCTATCTCAGTTCCGTCGGAGCCCAGCTGTTAGTTAGGTGGCGCTCATTTTTGGCAAGAGGTTTGGTTGATGGTTTACCACACTCCACGCCTCGGTACTGGGTTAGCTCAGGGTACATTGAAGCTGATTGCTCCGACTGCCCCGATAAGCATTTACCTTGCTTACCTCATTAGCAATTTTAGTGTAAATTAGAATTCAATTTGAAATCCCCCTTGCTCGTTGTCATTGTATTGCGAGCGCCACGTCGCGTTATAACGTGTATAGGCATGCATACACAGGGTTTGCAAGTATGAATTTTTATATAATAATAATATATGCTTTACATGAATATGTTAAGTTGCTAGATTAAGATTGGAATTTTTGGACTTTATTAACGTTACCGTTTATTATTATGAATTTTGTAGAGAATATTAAGAGTTATTGGCTATGTTTCAGTTGGAAGCCAATTTGTTTAAATGTAGAATTTGCAATGCTTAGTACAATATTTAACAACCCGGCTTAAAGTAACTTTAGTTAAGTAAGAGATTTTTTTTCTTATTGCATTCAAGTACGTCAGTATAGTAAATGTATTTAGTTATATAACCACATTAAAGGTTATTAAATTCATTACTTGATAATTTTGAGATATATAATTAAAAGGGATTTGTTGAAATACATTTAAGGTACAGATACTTTGTAAACTTTTGGGTAAGTTAACTCACCAGTATCGATTTCAGAATTCTAGGCCTATCCACCCTGGGACATGTCCATGTACTCTCCGCTGTAGAGTAGCCGAGGCGTTTGAGGAAAGTAGAGTAAAGACTATTGAAATAGGTAAGTGGATCCTTATATTGCAATTTTGAACCATAAAAAGTGATATAGAGTTTGCATTCGATTATATATGTATTAGGTAACTCGGTCCTTGTTTCTTTGAGGGCTACATAGGTCAGGGTAGAAGGGTGAAGTGTTACAGGAGGTCATCATCCGTATCATACTCTACATCATCAGCAATCCTAGTTCTATAAAACCTAAGTTTGTAACAGTTCTTTATTGTTTGAATGGTTACTTTCTTCCAAGACCAATGAATTAAATTTATTGCATCCAATAAAGTTATGGAACAAGATGTTGCGGAATCTACACATTGGACCACTTTTATTAAAAGTGATTGATGGTAATAACTTTTGAGGGTTTTTATTATACCCTGATCCATGGGCTGTAGCGTGGAACTGGTGTTTGGTGGCATGAAGACCAGTTTGATAGAAAGTAACCCTTCAATTTTCGGATGTGCGGGGCAGTTATCAATTAATAACACAATTTTACGTTTTATCTCGTGTTGCTCTGCATCCCATTTCCGAACATAATCTGTAAATATTTCAGCTGTCATCCATGCGTTTTTAGTTCCACAGTAGCTTAGAGGCAAGCTTTAGACATTTTTGAAACAGCGCGGATTTTGAGTTTAACCAATAACAAGTAGATTGCATTTTTCCATGCCGGACATGTTTGCATAAACTACAATTGTGATACGCTCCTTTGATAACTTCCTTCCACTACACCATTCCCCTTTAAATTTTAAAATTTTGTCAGGTGTGAGCTTAAAAAAAGTCCTGTTTCGTCCGCATTAACAAATGTCATTTTCAGTATACTGCTGTTTGATTGTTGGTCATAGTACAATGTTATCGACAGCTGCTGATTCACCTACAATTTTACCACTGCAAAAGTTTTGACGGTCTTTCCATCTTTCAATCTATCCTTCAGTACAAATAAATTTTTTGCCAAATACCTCGGCCTTGGTTTTGAGGATGGCTCCATTAATTGTGATGTTATTTAAGCGCTCTTGTGAAAACCATTTTAATAAAGTTTTGTCCACATCATCATGGTTAGATTTTCTCTTTTTTTTAACCATTGAGCTAACACATTCAAATGCTTTAAGAAGTTCATCACGATTCTTCCTGATTGTACCCACCTTACATGTGATTTTCCAATGCTCCACCTGAAGGCACTACATTGGCCAGGAAGCGAGTTTTTTTACCTGGAAAATTTGGAATTTTGACGAACCTTTGCTGTTCCAAGCAAGGTAGGAATCTTTAACGTGTATGACAACACTCACACATGGGACCTTCATTTTACCTCTCATCCGAACGAGGGTGTATTTTTGTGAAAAAAGCTCACCTAACATTTTTCAAGTAGACCGTGTCGGGATTTGAACCCAGGACCTTGGGCATAGTAGTCACGCACATACCAACTATGCCACGGAGCCGCCCAGATCGTACCCACCGTTGATTTGCTAAGATTTCGCTCACCGCAAATGTCCGATTGCTTTTTCCCGTTATGCAATTGGCGAATTATATCACAGACTGTAAGCTAAATGATTGCCTTTTCAGTTTAAAATCACCCACTTTGTATGTTGTAGTAATTTAGAAGCGACGAAAAAACATACACAAAGCACACAGCAAAGACTAATTTACTAGTGCGTGGTACTTCCCCATACAACCATTGCCGCCGCACCGCAGGGGTTAGTCTGGCGCCTCCTGAGATTTAACAATACCTATACAAACGAAATCGAGTACTCCATATGTTATAAATTCAACAGTTAGTTTCCTAGAAAAATGAATGACCAGTAAAAGTTCACTATAGACGATTTACTATCACCAAAAGCGATTTCTGTTTAGTCTGTTATATCTGGAAGTTTGTTATATACAAGATCGCTATAAGCGATAATTTTTAGCATGTTTCTTATGAATAATTTGCCGGGACTTTATATTTTGTTCGTTATAAGCGAGGGTTCGCTACATTCAAGAGCGCTATAGCAGGCTATAGCCGAAGTTCAATATAACTACTTTTGAACTTCTGTTGAAATTAATTAGACGTGGACACAACCAGATCGTATAATTCTCAATAGTAAAGACTTAATAAAGTCCAATATTTTTTGAAAAATACTGTAGAAATTAAAAGTCTACTTACATCCATAATGTTTAATAACTTGCATCAATGTTCGAATTGCAGCTATTGCTGCAGATAAAGATTCCTCTTGTTTCACTATATTTTTAAAATATTGCTCAATAGCTGTAAGTTAAATTGGTGTTATAAATAACAATTAAAAGCGAAAGATGCTGCTTACCATCTTCTTCCATTATTTAAAATGTTTAAATCTTCAATTATCAAAATATACTTAAACGAAATAGGTTAGAAAGAAAGTAGGTTATGTCAACAGCTGATTGGTCCCAAACTCACTCCGTTCGAGATATAGGGTATATGATATCAAGGAAATTATTTATATATTGTTACAGTATGTCACCAAAAGATTGCTTTCGCCAAATAATTATACCAATAATATTATAAAAAAGTGAAAAATAGAAAAATTTCGCAGGAGGGCAAAAGGGAAATAAATCAGTGGGCATATTCAGCCACATTTAGCGCTGCAACGCTTTTATTAAGAATTTTCCTGAATGGTCATATTTTTTAAAGCGCTACGTTGCAGCGTTCAGCCATTAGAAAAGCGTATAAATATTCCGCTGCATAAAGCCGCTTTAATAAAGCATGTAACCAAAATGTATTTTTATAGATTAGCTGTCATATGTTTTGCAAGTTTAGCGTTGAAGTATATGCCACAGTATATCGTATTCCATTCAGTATTATATTATTTTCGTCTACAATATTAATATCGTCATCGTCAAATAAGAATAAGTTTTCGGCCGTACCTAAGTCAAAAAGTTTTTTTTAAATGTCACCTGTCGACTGATCATATGTATAATTTTCACATACCGTGCAACGAATGCTCAATGTTGCAGCCTAGCGCTTTACTAAAGCGTTGCAGCACTTTAGGTGCGGTAAATTCTTCCATTAGGCGAGCATTTTTCATAGAAATACGCCCTCGTTCGCCGGAGAGGTAAAATGGAGGTCCCATGTGTGAATGTTGTCACGCACGTTAAAAATTCCTACCTTGCTTGGAACAGTAAGGGTTCGGCAAAATTTAAAATTTTTCAGGTAAAAAAAAAACTCGTTTCCTGACCAATGTAGTACCTTCGGGTGGAGCATTGGAAAATCACATGCAGGGTAAATTCTTCCAGTTATGCACGTTCAGTAGTTATGAAGCTTCACTCAAATACTACACTCTGACAAGGCTGATGTTGTAGACAATGGCATGTTGAAAGTATATTATAAACTCAAGATCAATGCGTTAAAATGCGCTTGAAGAAAGTAAAAAATTAAACAGTATTATGTTTTACAAAATTCACCTTCTTGGAAATGCTTATTGAATTATATAGTAGTTTCCATAAATAGTGAAGCGACATCACAGATAGTAATTTTGTAACCCAATGTAATCCGTAAATATGTACGTTTAGAAGAAAATATATGCTAAGAGTTGGCATTACTTTGCGCGTCAATCGTTAACACTTTATTAAATTTTATTTCATTTTGTATCTGTCGACTGACATTCGCTGTTTGTTGTTTTAGCAATTTTATGAATTTTTAATATTTACTTGGCATTGACAAAATCACAACCTATGATTATATTTTGTAAACAAAGCTCAAATCCCCAGCTTTAGCTATTTCTGAAAACAAACGTTTTCCTTCCAATATAGGCTTTTTTATTAGTTTTTTTTAAGCAAATTGCTAAATCCTCATGCCAAAATTAAAAAAATTTTGTTTGTTTTTCTTCCGATGACGTGTCATGCTTTCAATTCAAAGTTCCTGGTTGATCCTGACCCTCTCAGGGCGCGTCTTATAGTCAGCGTTAACGTAATGGTTTTTACTGTCTTGTATATCAATTCAATTAGCATGTTTCACCCGCATTTCGGGACACAATTGTTTTCGGCTGTTTCAAGGTCGATTTTGCGCTTCAGTTTAAACTCATATTTAAATTATCCATTAAAACTAAACTATCTATATAATTTGATCGGTAACGGAATCTAATTGATAAAATGTCTCTTCCACTTATACTTTATAGATTTGTACATAAAATAAAACATATAGTTTCACATAGATATTATAATTATAACAAAATCACCGCACCGCGTCATATGTTACGTGCCGAAAATTCGGCACTAGACATTCTTAATTAAGTTTTAATATGTGAGAAATTCGCGCCATAAATTTAAAAAGACTTGTGCGCGTATTTCCGTCACTTCAGACAGTCCGTTTGCGCCAGATCGCGCGGACGCGTGTGGACGAAGGAGGATAGTGGAAGATTTCCGAGAGTCGCGTGAGAACTAGCCTACGAGATGTGAGAAAGGTTGTCTTTTGTATCTTACCGTGTCTTTTTTCTGATATGTAGGTTTTCTGTGATCCCAATTATCGTGCCTCTACCTACCTTCCCGCCCAAAAACTGCTTCTTGTGTTCCAGGCTGAGGTCTTTTCGAATATAATTTTTTGCCATTTGGTCTCTGTAACGCACCACAAATCATACAACGAACTATGGATTAAACGTTAGGTCCTATGTTACATCAGGAACGTGCCTTTGTATTTTTAGATGATATTTTAGTTATCTCAAGTTCTTTTGACGAACATATCGCCACATTAAATGAAGTGGCAGAACGCTTAAATGCAGCAGGTTTTAAGATAAACTGGGAGAAATGTCAATTTTGTTGTCCGTCCCTTACATTTCTTGGATTTATTATCGATGGAACTGGTCTACGAGCAGATCCTGCTAAAGTCGACGCTATTACTAAATTTAAAACACCTAAAACTGTTACCGAAATTAAACGTTTAATTGGAATGATTAGCTATTATCGCATCTTTCTACCTAACCTTTCAACTATATCTGCACCCATTACCGCTTTAATTAAAAATAAAAAGAAGTCCCAAACTATCGAGTGGAATTTAGAAGCTCAGCAGGCTTTCGAACAAATTAAAACGTTAATCACTTCAGCACCTATCTTAATCTCGCCCAATTTCGATAAAAAATTTTATATACAAACCGATGCATCACTTACTGGTTTAGGTGCAATGTTATTCCAGGTGAGCAATGGTCTAGAACATCCGATCGCTTATGCAAGTCGTGCCTTAACTTCTGCTGAACAAAAATATTCAGCTACCGAACGTGAATTATTGGCAGTTATCTTTGGCATCGAAAAATTTAGAGGATATGTTGAAGATACACATTTTACCGTAATTACTGATTGTGCAGCTCTCACGTGGTTAAATAACTTAAAACAACCCGCAGGTCGTTTGGCAAGTTGGAACTTGCGCATCTCTCAATTTACCTTTAATGTTAGGCATAGGCCTGGCAAATTAAATATCGTACCTGATGCCTTATCTCGCGATGCCGTCTCTCTTAACCTTCCAGATCTAATTCCTGATACTTGGTATCTCAATATGATTAAAAAAGTTTCTGAAAATCCCGATAAATTTCCTACCTTACGTGTAACCAACAAGAGATTATATAAATTTGTATCTTCTTCACCTCGCAAAATACCTAACATCCCTGATTGGAAGCTTGTTGTAACCGCAGTGAAGCGCTTAAATTATGTCATAATGACTCTATAGCTGCTCATCTTGGTGTTACAAAAACTCTCGCTAAAATATCGGAATTATATTATTGACCCACACTAAAACAATCTGTCTGTCGTTATATTAGGAACTGTAAAATTTGTGGTTCTCATAAAAGCTCACAAGAGGCTCGTTCTGGCTTAATGGGTAAGTTTAAACGTGTATCTAGTCCCTTTCAATTAATATCGCTTGATTTATTCGGACCTCTCCCGAGATCGAAAAAAGGTAACCAATATCTTTTAGTTGTCACCGATTGGTTTTTTAAATTTGTTATGGTGCAACCCTTACGTAAAGCTACATCTGCCGCTATAATTAAATTCCTAGAACAAAATGTATTTCTTATCTTCGGTGTTCCTCAGATTATTCTTTGTGACAATAGGGCACAATTTATCTCTAACGATTTTCAAAATTTCGTTAAGAGTTACAAAGTACAAAAAATTTGGTTTAACGCAAAATACCATTCCCAAGTAAACCCTACCGAAAGAGTAAATAGAGTCTTAATTACTGCTATCTGTTCCTATATGGAATCAGACCATACTACATGGGATGAAAACATTTTTAAAATTGCTCAAGCTTTGCGTACATCTAAACACGAACACGAAGCAACCCAATTCACTCCGTCATTTCTTGTTTTTGGAAGATATACCCCAATCGATAAGAGTTATTATGGTTTAGTTCTTGACGATACTAACATAGTTGAATTTGACGATAAAGTACGCTGGGACAAAGACCAACAATCATTACCTTCTATCTTTAACGACGTTAGAAAAAATTTGTTAAAAGCTTACGAAAAGAGGACCATTATAATCTACGTAAACGAAATATTTCCTTCGCCTTGGGCGAACAAGTTTGGAAAAGAATTATGTCTTATCGGATGCATCTAAGAAATTTTCTTCAAAATTAGCCCCTAAATTCATCCTTTGTGAGGTCACTCGTGTCGTTAGTCCACTTATCTACGAACTTCAAGATGCTGAAGGAAAACGCCAAGGCAGGTGGCATATTAAAGACCTTAAGCCATTCTCTGCTGACCCAAATGCTAGTTAAGTTTTTCACGTTTAATTTTTTTAACAATTTATCTAATGTTTTTAGTCCTCACTATCAATTAATTATCTTTAATTACTTATTTCTTCTCTTATGCGCCTACCTTTTATACGTTTAACTTATTTACCTTAAACCTTTTGCTTCTGGTTGACTTTTACCTGAACTTACCGTTACTTCTATATCGTTTTATTCTCTAGATTCCCCAGTATAACTCTGTCGCTTCATTTAACTAATCCTTGAACTTTTCCTACAACATATTATTTGGTTTTTAGTATTTATCTTACATCGTTTAATTGTGTGGTAATTGTCATAACTTTGGTTGTAATAACTCATTGAATTTTTATGATTGGTTTGGGCTGATGTTAGAGTGGATGCTTTCTTCTTTGGGCTCACATAGGAGCCGCGGCCTATGCCAGTGTAAGAAATAGTTCATATTCGCAGTTGCAAAAAACTAGACTTTCTATTCCATGTGTTTTTCCTCTGAATTATTACAGTCGCTCACATTACCCGATATCATTATGTGTTTATTTTTCCTACTAAATCAGCATAACTTATAAACATTTTTTTCGTTGTTTTTTATTGAACTTCGATGTGAGGTGCTATTGCTTTCTTTTGATATCTTATTAAATTCTCGGTTGTTTTAGCATATTGGGACAGTGTGTCTGTATTTAACTGCTTATAATTAGGCATCTTTGTGTGTTTAGGATGTTACCGTTTTAAAAACTACCTTAAAACAGTTTGTTTTCGTGTGATTGTATCTGTAGTGATACTTTTAAGTTGTTGTGTCAACTTCTGTATGATTTTCTTATCGTAGTGGATGCACTCGTTAGCAAAATGATTGTACTAGTTCTCTTAAGAGTCTAGTGAATTTTTTAAACTTATGATATACTTTAACTTGTCGGATGAATATCGCAGGTGGTCTTTCAGACCGATCTGTGTTTTAATAGGGACAATTCTCTACCTTCTCTCGGACGCTTGTCCAAAAATTCTACTTTTTCGTATCCTGCTGTTTCCGTTTCTGCCTTATCTTTCTTTCGGTAGATCTGTTCTCGTCCCGGAACACCTGTCTACCACATAAGAATGATTTTTCCCTCACTCCGAGCTACTGACTGCATTGGCTGGTTGAGTAGTGCTTTGTTATCCACCTTTTCTGTCTCTTTAGCTCAATGCGAGCCCTTCCTCTATTTTTTTTCTACCTGGAAGTGCCTCTTATGCATTCCAAATACCTACCTCCCTCTTTCTACCGTTGCTATTTCTACTGCCTTTTCATTTCCGTTAGTCACCGTGTGGTTGTGCGGGGGGTTTTCACAGACACCAGGACCACGTCTCTGGGAATCTTTCGTGAGGTAATGCGGTGCCGCTGTCAGCACACATGGTCTCTAACAGTGAATGTTATGTATGAGTGTGTGAATGTGTGAGTGTATGTAGAAATACCGTGTGGATATCGGGTGATTATATCACCGATATCGATTAACGCCGGGTGCAGGGATGCACCCAAATACCTTTGCCGGTCCCTCGTGATGTTTAGTGCAAACGGGCTTGCTTCACAGGTCGCTCTTTTTTAGGGGGCACAAGAAATTCCCGTTTAACGGCTCCAAGGAGTCACTCTATCGTTATCTTATCTATTATCCTTGATAATAACTTAGGTTAATATCTTTATCTTATTTATTATCTTGGACAATAACTTTAGTTTAATATCTTTATCTTACCTATTATTTTTAATAATAACTTTAGTTTAATATCGTTATATTACCTATTATCTCTAATAATAACTAAAGCTGAATATCGTTATCTTACCTATTACCTTTGATAATAACTTAAGCTCAATATCGTTATCTTATCTATTATCTTCGATAATAACTTGAGATTTTGCTTTATTTTTTTATCTTCCTAACGTTCGGTGTTTATGACCAGACGTGGGAATTATTTTTTTTGAATATTAAGTGAAAAAGCTAAATGATGATAGAAATGTAATTTGTTAGGTTAGCAATGTAAGGATTTAGTAAGGTGATACGTTTGGTAAATTTGTTGATTCACAAGCATGTTATGAACAAGTTTTGATGTGTATTGTTTATTAAACCAGAGTACCGGTAATGAAAAATTTGCTACAGTGTAGAGTAACTCACTCTTTTAAACATTTTGAATTTGGGCATTTTTTTGCCAACGGAAACAGTCTAGATGCAACGCTCACGTGCGTCTGCACTTAGGAAACTGTAATGTTAGCTTTAGGTTAGTATATAGGTTAGGCAACTTGTCGCATTTGTTTTAGTTTAAGTAGTGTTTCATGCTCCTCGACAAATTTGTGCTGTCGATTATAACTGCGCCACACCAAAGACTCGTGTGTGTACTTTTTCGTTTACTGGTAATCCGGAAGACATGTTATCGGTCAAAAAAACCAGGTGGCGCGTCAAATAAACATTTGGTAAGATTTAAGTTAGGATTTATGTAGGATAGTTAGGATTTAGATTTTAAGATGTTACTGTGCTAACAGTCAGTTTCTTTTTTTAAGTTTTTTCTTTTATTGCTTTGTCGCGATTGTTATGTGCCGAAAATTCGGCACTAGACATTCTTAATTAAGTTTTAATATGTGAGAATTTCGCGCCATAAATTTAAAAAGACTTGTGCGCGTATTTCCGTCACTTCAGACAGTACGTTTGCGCCAGATCGCGCGGACGCGTGTGGACGAAGGAGGATAGTGGGAGATTTCCGAGAGACGCGTGAGAACTAGCCTCCGAAATGTGAAGAAGGTTGTCTTTTGTATCTTACCGTGTCTTTTTTCTGATATGTAGGTTTCCTGTGATTCCAATTATTGTGCCTCTACCTGCCTTCCCGACCTTATTTGTCTACATATAGGAAGAAGACAATCAAATTTGGATGCAACCTGGCTCAAGGAATCCCACGCTCGAGAAAGAGCCGCCGCCGCCGACCATCATGGAGATTCTGAAGGAAGCCCTATATGTTCACGTGAGTACCCCAAAGTTTAATAGCATAATTTTACAATTTTTAAACGTTGAAAAAATAGGAGGATGCGATCGGAAAGTTAAGAATAAGAGTCGGGAACATTTTGCGAGTCGGAGCGTGGAATGTTAGAACTATGAAGCAAGTGGGTAAGCTAGAGAACCTAAAAATCGAAATGAATAGGTTATCATTAGACATAGTAGGGATCAGCGAAGTTCGGTGGCCAGAGGCGGGGGATTTTTGGAGTGGAGACTTCAGGGTAATTCATACAGGTGCCGAGGAAGGAAATTTGGGTGTGGGGATAGTTATGCGGAAAAAGATAGGATACTGTGTCGAAAATTACTTACAAAAGAATGAAAGAGTACTCATGGTTAGATTAGATTCTAAACCGGTAAACACTGTAATAATACAAGTATACATGCCCACCTCTAGCTACAGTGACGAAGAGGTAGAAGCAATCTACAAAGATATCGAAGACATATTAAGACACGTAAAAGGACATGAAAATTTAATAATTACGGGGGATTTTAATGCAGTGGTAGGTGAGGGTAGGGAAGGAGCGATAGTAGGTGTATTTGGTTTAGGCACTAGAAACGACAGAGGAAATAAACTGGTAGAATTTTGCGACAAGAACAATTTAATCATTACAAACACATTATTTCAACATCATGCTAGAAGACGATTTACGTGGAAGATACCAGGAGATATAGAAAGATATCAAATAGATTACATTCTTGTTAGACAACGGTTTAGAAATAAAGTAAAAGACTGTACAAGCTACCCAGAAGCAGATATAGACACTGACCATAACATCGTAACTATGAAGGCCGCACTTAAATTTAAAAATTTGAAAAAAAGAGTCGGAAAAAAGCACTTCGACTTTGAGAAACTAAAAGATAAAGATATTCAAGGAAGATTAGAAAAAAAGTCAAATAAATTGTTGAAAAATACTGGAAAAATATCTGACACTCAAGAAGTAGAAACTGAATGGAGTAACATTAAATTCAGCTTAGACATGGCAGCTAGAGTTATTCTGGGGTATACACAAAAAGAAAATAAGAAACCATGGATAACAAAGGATATCCTGAATTTAATAGAAGAAAAACTAAAATACAAAAATAAATCAGACGAAAGAGGAAAACAGAAATACAAAACCATAAAATGGGAAATTATTGGTAAATGCAGGAAAGCTAAAAAACAATGGATTGATGAAAAGTGCAAAGAGGTACAAACTGAGATGGAAATAGGAAAGACAGATGAAGCATACAAACTAATTAGAATCAATTTTAGGAATATAAAACCGTATAGCAAAAATATAAAAAACACGGGAGGGAACGTCATTATAGAAAATGTATAGAAAGTGGGTAGATGGCAAGAATATATATATATATATATATATATATATATATATATATATATATATATATAAGAGAGAGAGAGAGAGAGAGATAGAGAGAGAGAGAGAATTTATATGCAGGAGAGGAACTAACAGAATTAGAACAGGAATCAGACATTGAAAAGTATGATCTGGGATATTCTATACTTAGAGATGAGTTTCAATTAGCATTAAAGGGTACAGATAAGGTGCAAGCAGAAACTCTAAAAGCCACTGGACAAGCAGTAACAGAACGTCTCTTCCAACTTGTAAGCTATATGTATGAGAGAGGCAAGATACATACCCAAAGATTTCAAACGTAACATCATAGTAACTATACCAAAAAAGAAAGGTGCTGATAGATGTGAAAATTTTCAAACAATAAGAAGACGATATACGTGGAAGATGCCAGGAGATATAGGAAGATATCAAATAGATTACATTCTTGTTAGACAACGGTTTAGAAATCAAGTAAAAGACTGTAGAAGCTACCCAGAAGCAGATATAGACACTGACCACAACATCGTAATTATGAAGGCCGCACTTAAATTTAAAAATTTGAAAAAAAGAAACGGAAAAAGACACTTGGACCTACAGAAACTAAAAGAGAAAGATATTCAAGAAAGATTCGAAAAAAGGTCAAAGGAATTGCTCAAAGATATCGGGAAAATATCTGATACTAAGGAAGTAGAAACAGAATGGAATAACATTAAATCCAGCCTCGACATGGTGGCCAGAGATATTCTGGGGTATACACAAAAAGTAAATAAGAAACCATGGATAACAAAAGATATCCTGAATTTAATAGAAGAAAGACGAAAATACAAAAATAAATCAGACGAAACAGGAAAACAGAGATACAAAGCCATAAAATGGGAAATTATTTGAAAATGCAGGAAAGCTAAAGAACAATGGATTGATGAAAAGTGCAAAGAGGTACAAACTAAGATGGAAGTAGGAAAGACAGATGAAGCATACAAACTAATTAGAATCAATTTTAGGGATATAGAACCGTATAGCAGAAATATAAGGGACACGGGAGGAAATGTCATTATAGAAAATGTAGAGAAAGTGGGCAGATGGCAAGAATATATAGGGAATTTATATGCAGGAGAAGAACTAACTGCATTAGAAAAGGAATCAGACATTGAAAATGATGACTTGGGATATCCTATACTTAGAGATGAATTTGAAATAGCATTAAAGGGTCTGAAAAATGGTAAGACGCCGGGTACAGATAAGGTGCAAGCGGAGACTCTAAAAGCCGCTGGGCAAGCAGTAACAGAACGTCTCTTCCAACTTGTAAGCTATATGTATGAGACAGGCGAGATGCCCAAAGATTTCAAACATAACATCATAGTAACTATACCAAAAAAGAAAGGTGCAGATAGATGTGAAAATTTTCGAACAATAAGCTTGACAGCACACGTATCAAAAATATTAACTAGAATTGTATAAAGACGAATGGAAAAACGGGCTGAAGAAATACTAGAAGAAGACCAATTTGGGTTTAGGCGAAACAGGGGAACACGGGAGGCTATCTTAGCTCTAAGGGTGATAATGGAGAAAACAATAGAAAAAGGGGAAAGCGTGTATATAGGGTTTGTAGATCTGGAAAAAGCATTCGACAATGGAAAATGGAAAAAAATGTTCGAAATGCTCAAAAAGATTGGAATGAGTTATAGGGATATACGGATAGTACATAGCTTATACAAAGAGCAAACAGGAATAATAGAATTAGAGCAGCAACGTAGAGAAGTAAACATCAGGAAAGGGGTAAGACAGGAATGTTCCCTATCCCCACTAATTTTTAACTTGTACATTGAGGAGGCAATGAATACTGTCAAATGCAGGAAAACATTTGGAATTACTATGCAGGGACAAAAAATAGATATGCTTAGATTTGCAGATGATATAGTGGTATTAGCATCTAGCAAGGAAGAGTTAGAAGCTGCTCTCAATGAAATGGAAACGGTTCTAACAGAGAGATACGGTATGAAAATTAACAAAAGTAAAACTAAAGTACTAGTATGCAAAGGAGGAAAAAATAAATCAAAAACAAGAATACAAATATGTAACACGAACTTACAAGAGGTTAAGGATTTCTGCTACCTAGGAAGCCAAATAACGCAAGATGGGAAAAGCACAAAAGATATAAAACAAAGATTAGCACAAGGTCGTGCTACATTTAACAAGAAAAAGCAACTACTGTGCTCAAAGACCACACACATAGAAACAAGGAAAAGATTGCTCAAAACATATGTGTGGAGCACAGCACTGTATGGCTGTGAAGCCTGGACAGTGGGAGAAGCGGACAAGAAGCCTTTGAAATGTGGTGCTACAGACGTATGATGAAGATATCATGGACAGACAAAGTTAAGAACGAAGAGGTACTAAAAATGGTAGGGGAAGAAAGAAATATGTGGAAAACGGTAAAAAATAGGAGAGATAGGATGATAGGCCACATACTACGGCATTAAGGAATAGTGCGGAATATACTAGAAGCAGAGATAGGAAAAAAGAGAAGAAGAGGTAGACCTAGGTTAGACTACTGCACACAGATAGTAATAGATGTAGGCTGTAGGAGTTTCAGGGAGATGTGTAGGCTAGCTCAGAAGAGAAATCAATGGAGGTATGCATCCAACCAGTCCCAAGATGGATAAATTAATGACGAAGAAAGTAGCTGCACTTAAACATGATATTTATTATAAGCAACTACAAGCATTTGATGGGCAATATTCTCGAATTATGGTAATTGCGTGAAAGCATTTACTGGAAAACTATTAATACGGCAAATGTCTAAGTGTTGGGGGATCTTGGCAGCCACAGGTTGCTTAACCCCTTCAATCAATCTCTGTGAAATAGGGCATAATATTAGAAAACAATATAAGGGGAACCGAGCTGTATTACTGTGTGAGAATTTCAGGGAACCATGTAGGTTAGTTTAGAAAAGAAATAAGTGCAAGTACATGTCCAACCAGTTTTGAGACGGGAAACCCAATGACGAAAAAATAAGCGCAGACAAATCTGATGATTATTATAAACAACTAGTTGTTTGTTGTGAAATATCTGCAACTAATGTTGACTGTGCGAAAAGACATATTGGAAAAAATATTAAATCAGTAAATGTTCAAGTGCTGGGGGAACTTGGCAGCCACAGGCTGCTTACCCCCCTTCGCAACCGTTCATTTACATTTCTAATGCTCCACACGAAGGTACTACATTGGCCAGGAATTGTTGCCTGGAAATTTTGAATTTTGCCGAACCCTTGCCGTTCCAGGCAAGGTAGGGATCTTTAACGTGCGTGATAACACTCACACACGGGACCTCCATTTAACCCCTCATCCGAACGAGGGCGTAATTTCTGTGGAAAATGCTCACCTGCCATTTTTCAAGCAGTCGGCCGTGTCGGGATTTGAACCCAGGACCTTGGGATCCGTAGTCTTACGCTTACTACATTGATCCACGGCGACGCCTCCCTCTTCGCAACCACTGAATGTCGGAGAAATAGGGTATATAATTGTAAAACAATAGAAGGTGACCAAACTGCATCTAACAAGAAAGAACGGCGCCTATGATGAAAGACAACAAACATAGAACAAAAAGTTGTTGAAAGCGTATGTGTGGAGCACAGCACAGACAATATGTCTACGAAATACGAGCAGTCTGAAAAGCAGACAGAAGAACAGTAGCGGCCTTTGAAATGCCGTGCTTCAGATGTTTGAGGATGGACAGACAAAGATAATAACAAATAGGTTATAGAAACAGTAAGGGAACAAGGATATCTTTGGGAAAAAATATGAGAAATAAAAGGGCATAATACGTTCTAAGGCATTTTTGGGGAATAGTATGGGATATATGACAAGCAGAGATAGGAAAAAAGAGGCGGATGTAGACCTAGATCAGATAGTGATAGATGCAGACTGTGCAAATTTCGGGGAAATCTGTAGGTTAGTTCAGAATAGGAAACAATGATGGTACGCGTCTAACCAGTTTCAGGCCTGAAGACCCAATGATGTTGATGGAAAAATAGTGATTGTTTTTGTGAAAACATTGCGGTTGCGTTTTTCATTTATGCAATAGGTCACTGGTTAGGCAATTTACATTCTGATTATTAAGTTGATGTATGAAAATAAGTACACAATATAAATAACCCATAAGATGACACAAGTTTTCGGTTTAAGTGAGTTTAGATATTTTACCAATAGGAATTAAAGAACAGAGTCAGATTAAATTGTAGGTAAATAGTAAGTACTATATTGTAGTAGTGGCAACGTCTTGGTGTTAGTTTAAGCTTATAACAATGTGCCTAGATGTCACCACTGCACTTCTAGATAAGAGCCAATGAAATTAGTCGTTAAAATCACGTGGTGTAGTACAGCTACATTTTAGTCAATTGTGTGGTTGCAGTGAAATGCATTGTCATCTTACAGTTTTTGGAAATTGAAGCCACAAAATTTTAATTTCTTGTAAGTAGTATTAAATCATTTTAATACTCTTTACAATTGCGTTGTGTAATGACTCGTTGCGTTGTATCTTAAAAGGGAATGTGTGGTTGTGCAACAATTTCAATACGTCGCCATTTTTAATACACATTGTGTTAGTGTTCTTGTCTTTTATGTCTAATAACAGTGTGGATTTAGGTATGTTTGATTAATAACAAAAAGCTTATTAATTTGGGATGAGAAAATTGTGTATGGTACCCTAATAGTTTGCTGTTTTAAGGTAGTTTCTTACGCAATTTTATTATTATTATTCGCATGTGTAATTATTTACCTTTCTTTATTAACGTAGTGACCAATGAGAAACAACTATTGTTCCAAGATTGATACCCTGAAGGTTTTAGTATCTGAGACCCCAATCAGTAAACTTTTAATTTTTTTTTTTATTAAATTATCAAACAAAGACTTTTCTTCTGTGACAAGACATGTTTTTCTGCTTGCTAGGTAAATATTTTTGTTTTTTTTTGCAATATAACGGATGTCATTTTATTGGCTTATATCCAACTGGGAGTGGAGTTTTCTGAATATTGTTTGAAAAAATATATTTTTTTTTATAGTTAACAGGTATTTATTGATGTCATCCCAAATCAGTAGATGTTTTGCAAGTTTATCTTTTCCATATGTTGAATGTAAAGGTATACTCATTGTAGAATTCTTTGTTTGTATTTAAAAGCATTGTAAAGTAACCTAGAAGATTTATGTGTATGCAAGCTTTGTTGAGTGACTCCGTGGGTGATTAACCTACAGGATGAGGCTCACTTTGTTCCTTGTTCGATGTTTTAATTTTCAAGGGTATTTTCTTATGCATTAAAGTCTATGTTTTAGACTTGGTGCAGAAAACTGCATTTTCGAATTGAACCAATCTATCAGCAAATTTGAGAAAATACAGTTATTTTCAGGAAGTGGTACCTACGTCCTAAGATATAAAATTGATCTGTTGAAATCATTTTCATTCGAAAATACCTTGTTGGCAGACGAGATAGGCAGTCACAATACATTTGTTGTTAGAAGTTGTCTTTTGTCTCTCATTGCTCTTTAGTGTCGCTTGCATTTAGCAATCATAAATACTACACATTTTTGACTTTTTCAGATATTTTTTGTTACAATTCATGCACTGGAAAGTTTACTTTTGTAATTTTATATAAAAACTAATTGGTTTTTGACGAATATTGAGTATCTGAGCACCGGTTTTGAACATTCTGCCTGGAGATTCGGCAAGCGAAATTCTTTTCCATAGAGTTCTCAAGAGTTCTGATGGCAGTTTTGGATAGCATTCTAGAATTTAAAAAAATTCTTCAAATATCCATTAATGCTTATTTAAGTGTTGGGGTGGAATATACAAAGTACAGATGGTTTTAATAATAAATAATTTAAAATTTAATCTCAGAAAGTATGAATGATAGCGCAAAACGGTTTCGAGAAACACTTGCATGTCTGGACAGAACCTTACTATTTGTCGTCGTTTCTGACATACAGGATGATGTTGAAAAATGTGAATTGCTCATCGACTTTTGTAACATCTCTACAAAAGACGTTTTGGAAAATGAAAACTGATTGCCATAGATTTTTTATGTAGAATTCAACGGTGTCGTCCGTTTTTTTTTTCAAAAGTCATTTTCCAAGCAACAGACCAAGCTTGTATTTTTTTAAATCAAACATTCTTATATTATTTTATGTTCACATTCTTTTCTATTTAGTTTTGAAAAACAAAACTTTTGTCTAACCAAAGCAACTTTGATTTTTCTTTCTTATATGCAATTAGATCTTTTAATATCAAAATATTTCATATTTTTTTTGGCATACATTTAAATATTACGATCTTTGCAGTTTGTTATAGTTATTATTGTACCGAGATACTAAGAATTACTTTTGACACGTATGGTCTTTAAATAGAAAATATTTGTTATAGCATCCATATTATACGCCACCTCTTTAGAAAAACAAAACTTATGCATTTAATATTCTGTTATAAATAGTAGGCTATGAAAGACACTTAAATTTTCATGTCAAGCTTCTTACGATTATTGTGTGTCATTGTGATAATGGTGGCGGTTTTAGAGTTGGATATATTAGTTTCTACATTTATGTTTCCAAAAAATTAAATTTGACAAAATACAGCATGGCTGATAACTTTGAACATTATGAACAATATGATGCTTTGGTTTGTTTCATTCAGTGCAACGACAACACGGATCAAGCTCACAAAGTGTATTGTATAGTCCTTGCAATTTTTAAATAGACTTGCATTATCAATATTATAATTACACATCGTGGCCACATCTCTACCAAAAACTATTGCCAGGAGAGAATAATAATGCTATTGGTAGAATATGAAGGGTGAAAATATTTAATAGTAGGTGAAGAAATGTGATTTGTGACTTATTTTTTAAAGATTTTCTATAGCAATATGGCAGATTGTCTTTGAATTAATAATAAATGTTATTACCTATCTGTGAGTTTTTACTACTGAATATACTTTAAATATAGTTGCTAGTTTCTATCGATGTTAATTTTATAGTCGTACTAATATTTTACGAGACACGGAATATTAGTCGCCTTTGTTTAAGAGGTTATGTTATTGAATTATAAATTATGCTGTTGATTAAAAATAGATGTATCTAACTGGATGTCTGACTTGTATAATAAAAGATAAGCAGACAGTGGTGTATCAGTTGTGGGTAAAAACAGCTTTTATATGTAGTTTTACTCGTTTATTATACATGAATTAAAGCTATATCAATCATGTAAAGTTTCTCATCATCATCATTAGGTCTTCAGTCCTGAAACTGATTAGACGCGTACCCTCATTGTTTCCTTTTCTGAACTAACCTACACATTTCCCTGAAATTTGCAGTCTGCATCTATTATTATCTGATCTAGGTCTACATCTAACTCCTTTTCCTATCTTTGCTTGTAATATAGCCCATAATATTCCTCAAAAATACCCTAGAACGTATTCTGCCCGTCTATTTCTCCTATTTTTGCACAGATATCTTTATTCCCCTACTATTTCTATAACCTATGTGTTATTAACTTTGTCTGGCCATGCCATCATCCTCATACATCTGAAGCACAGAATTTCAAAAGTCTGCTACTGTTTTTCTGTCTGCTTTTCCTACTGCTTGTATTTCATAGGCATACTGTGCTGTGCTCCACACATATGCTTTCATCAATTTTCTTCTTGCTTCTATGTTTGTTGTCTTTGATCATAGGTGCTGTCTTTCTTGTTAGGTCCCCTTCTATTGTTTTATAATTATATACCCTATTTCACCGACATTCAGTGGTTGTGAACGGGGGTAAGCAGCCTGTGGCTGCCAAGTTCTCCCAGTACTTGAACTATTGCCGATTTAACATTTTTCCAAGATATCTTTTCGCACAGTCAACATTAGTTGCAGATATTTCACAACTAACACCTGTAGTTGTTATAATAATCATCAGAATTATCTGTGCTTATTTTTTTGTCATTAAGCTTTCCGTCTCAAAACTGGTTGGACATGTACTTCCACTTATTTATATTATGAGCCTAGCTTACACAGTTCCCTGAAATTCCCACACAGCCTATATACAGCTCGATTCCATTTCTATTGTTTTCTAATTATATGCCCTATTTCACCGAGATTCATTGGTATGTGAACTGTGGCTGCCAAGATCTCCCAACACTTAGACATTTGCCGAATTAGTGGTTTTCCAGTAAATCCTTTCACACAATTAATATTATTTGAGAATATTGTACAACCAATACATGTAGTTTCTTATAATAATCATCATGTTTAAGTACAGTTATTTTTTTTTGTCATTAGTTTATCCATCTAGGGACTGGTTGAATACATGCCTCCATTGATTTCTATTCTGAGCTAGCCTACACATTTTCCTGAAATTCCTACAGCCTACATCTTTCGCTATCTGTGTGCAATAGTCCAACCTAGGTCTACCTCTACTTCTCTTTTTCTTATCTCTACTTCTAATATATTCCGCACCATTCCTTCATGCCGTAGTATGTGGCCTATCATCCTATATCTCTTATTTAGTACCGTTTTCCACATATTTCTTTCTTCCCCCTACCATTTTTAGTACATCTTTGTTCTTAACTTTGTCTGACCATGAAATCTTCGTCACTCGTCTGTAGCACCGCATTTCAAAGGCTTCTATCTTTTTCTTGTCCACTTCTCCTACTGTCCAAGCTTTACAGCCATACATTGCTGTGCTCCACACATGTTTTAAGCAATTTTTGACTTGTTTCTATGTTTGTTGTCTTTGAACACAGTAATTGCTTTTTCTTGTAAAATGTAGCACGACCTTGTGCTAATTTTTTTTTTATCTTTTGCGCTTTTCCCATCTTGTGTTATTTGGTTTCATAGGTAGCAAAAATCCTTAACCTTTTGTTAGTTCTTGTTACCTACTTGTATTCTTGTTTTTGATTTATTTTCCCCTCCTTTGCATACCAGTACTTTAGTGTTATTTTTGTAACATTTATAAACAATTTTCAATGAACTTACCATCCTTTTCGATGTGTCGATTATAGTGTGTTACTCATACTTCAAATATTCTCAATGTGGCATTAAAAAAAGGCTACACTTATTTTCAAAATTGACTACCCCAATTTTTATTAACCTTTTTCCATCAATGTAGCACACACATTGATGGAAAAAGCTGTTCTTAAATCGACATCTTGCCAGAAATGACTTACGGCGCCATTCTGGAAAATCTATGTTTCGTATAAAAACATAAAATTGTAACAGATCCTCTTCTTTTATCCTTATATAAGTCTTCAGGAATCGTACCATTTCATTCATAATATTTGGCAATTCTGTTAGACCTCTTTTTGGCTTATCTTTTTGTATTTAAATCCAGCAACGTTCAAGACTATTCAGGTATCATTCACTGCCATTAAAAAGTTCATCATGCTTCAGATTCTGTCAAAACGTATGAACAGAAACATGATCATCTAAAATAATTGGGTTGCACTATAAATTTAACTTGGTAATGAGTACTCACGATTTTCATACAACCTATAAATTACATTTCAACTTCCATATGCGGCAAATTCATCTATATCAGTGTCAGACTTTGTATGAACTTGCTTTTTCGATATAAAAGGTTCATTTCTCACAATTGTTATTATATGGGTAAAATGAATGTTACATTATAAATTTAGATTTGCCCTGATAGGACAGGGACTTCATAATAATTTAAGGGTGCTTCTGCTAACTACAGTAGTGTGGGAGTGGGCTCCTATGGAAGAAGTTACAAAAACAGTAAAAATAAAAGAATAAAAATAATAAGCTGGCCGAAATACAAACAAACTTTTTGCAATATTCACTGACCCTGAAAGGCTTTTTCTGCTGTCATTATCAAGGGAAGCCAAACCATCTGTCACAGCAACTCATTCAATTATCTCTACACGGAAGATGTTTATTTTGCATCTTTGCTTTCCTAATTTGTATCACCTTATTATACGTTACCTTTCTCTAAAATGCCGTAATACCACTCATTATTTTTGTCATAATTACATAAAATTTGCACTATAACGTGGTCCGCGTCACTGCAGCGTACAAGAGTAAAGTCCCATTAAATAATTAGGTGCTCTTACGACTGTGGTCTCAAAATACTCGTCTAGTAGCGTACTGTCGATATATCCAGTCGCCGAATTAAGTGCTTGTAAGGTTTCGCAAAAATTTTGCACTATAACGTGGTCCGCGTCACACGCGTACAAAAGTAAAGTCCCATTAAATAATTAGGTGCTCTTACGACTGTGGTCTCAAAATACTCGTCTAGTAGCGTACTGTCGATATATCCAGTCGCCGAATTAAGTGCTCGTAAGGTTTCGCAAAAATTTTGCACTATAACGTGGTCCGCGTCACGCAGCGTACAAAGTAAAGTCCCATTAAATAATTAGGTGCTCTTACGACTGTGGTCTCAAAATACTCGTCTAGTAGCGTACTGTCGATATATCCAGTCGCCGAATTAAGTGCTCGTAAGTTTTCGCAAAATTTTGCACTATAACGTGGTCCGCGTCACACGCGTACAAGAGTAAAGTCCCATTAAATAATTAGGTGCTCTTACGACTGTGGTCTCAAAATACTCGTCTAGTAGCGTACTGTCGATATATCCAGTCGCCGAATTAAGTGCTCGTAAGGTTTCGCAAAATTTTGCACTATAACGTGGTCCGCGTCACACGCGTACAAGAGTAAAGTCCCATTAAATAATTAGGTGCTCTTACGACTGTGGTCTCAAAATACTCGTCTAGTAGCGTACTGTCGATATATCCAGTCGCCGAATTAAGTGCTCGTAAGGTTTCGCAAAAATTTTGCACTATAACGTGGTCCGCGTCACACGCGTACAAGAGTAAAGTCCCATTAAATAATTAGGTGCTCTTACGACTGTGGTCTCAAAATACTCGTCTAGTAGCGTACTGTCGATATATCCAGTCGCCGAATTAAGTGCTCGTAAGGTTTCGCAAAAATTTTGCACTATAACGTGGTCCGCGTCACACGCGTACAAAGAGTAAAGTCCCATTAAATAATTAGGTGCTCTTACGACTGTGGTCTCAAAATACTCGTCTAGTAGCGTACTGTCGATATAGCCAGTCGCCGAATTAAGTGCTCGTAAGGTTTCGCAAAAATTTTGCACTATAACGTGGTCCGCGTCACACGCGTACAAGAGTAAAGTCCCATTAAATAATTAGGTGCTCTTACGACTGTGGTCTTAAAATACTCGTCTAGTAGCGTACTGTCGATATATCCAGTCGCCGAATTAAGTGCTCGTAAGGTTTCGCAAAATTTTGCACTATAACGTGGTCCGCGTCACACGCGTACAAAAGTAAAGTCCCATTAAATAATTAGGTGCTCTTACGACTGTGGTCTCAAAATACTCGTCTAGTAGCGTACTGTCGATATATCCAGTCGCCGAATTAAGTGCTCGTAAGGTTTCGCAAAATTTTGCACTATAACGTGGTCCGCGTCACAGCGTACAAAGAGTAAAGTCCCATTAAATAATTAGGTGCTCTTACGACTGTGGTCTCAAAATACTCGTCTAGTAGCGTACTGTCGATATATCCAGTCGCCGAATTAAGTGCTCGTAAGGTTTCGCAAAAATTTTGCACTATAACGTGGTCCGCGTCACACGCGTACAAAGTAAAGTCCCATTAAATAATTAGGTGCTCTTACGACTGTGGTCTCAAAATACTCGTCTAGTAGCGTACTGTCGATATATCCAGTCGCCGAATTAAGTGCTCGTAAGGTTTCGCAAAAATTTTGCACTATAACGTGGTCCGCGTCACACGCGTACAAGAGTAAAGTCCCATTAAATAATTAGGTGCTCTTACGACTGTGGTCTCAAAATACTCGTCTAGTAGCGTACTGTCGATATATCCAGTCGCCGAATTAAGTGCTCGTAAGGTTTCGCAAAATTTTGCACTATAACGTGGTCCGCGTCACACGCGTCAAAGAGTAAAGTCCCATTAAATAATTAGGTGCTCTTACGACTGTGGTCTCAAAATACTCGTCTAGTAGCGTACTGTCGATATATCCAGTCGCCGAATTAAGTGCTCGTAAGGTTTCGCAAAATTTTGCACTATAACGTGGTCCGCGTCACACGCGTCAAAGAGTAAAGTCCCATTAAATAATTAGGTGCTCTTACGACTGTGGTCTCAAAATACTCGTCTAGTAGCGTACTGTCGATATATCCAGTCGCCGAATTAAGTGCTCGTAAGGTTTCGCAAAATTTTGCACTATAACGTGGTCCGCGTCACACGCGTACAAAGTAAAGTCCCATTAAATAATTAGGTGCTCTTACGACTGTGGTCTCAAAATACTCGTCTAGTAGCGTACTGTCGATATATCCAGTCGCCGAATTAAGTGCTCGTAAGGTTTCGCAAAAATTTTGCACTATAACGTGGTCCGCGTCACACGCGTCAAAGAGTAAAGTCCCATTAAATAATTAGGTGCTCTTACGACTGTGGTCTCAAAATACTCGTCTAGTAGCGTACTGTCGATATATCCAGTCGCCGAATTAAGTGCTCGTAAGGTTTCGCAAAAATTTTGCACTATAACGTGGTCCGCGTCACACGCGACAAAAGTAAAGTCCCATTAAATAATTAGGTGCTCTTACGACTGTGGTCTCAAAATACTCGTCTAGTAGCGTACTGTCGATATATCCAGTCGCCGAATTAAGTGCTCGTAAGGTTTCGCAAAAATTTTGCACTATAACGTGGTCCGCGTCACACAGCGTACAAAGTAAAGTCCCATTAAATAATTAGGTGCTCTTACGACTGTGATCTCAAAATACTCGTCTAGTAGCGCACTGTCGATATATCCAGTCGCCGAATTAAGTGCTCGTAAGGTTTTGCAAAAATTTTGCACTATAACGTGGTCCGCGTCACAGCGTACAAAGTAAAGTCCCATTAAATAATTATGGAATTAAACAAATTCATTATTGTTTAATTTTAATCGGTTTTTCGGTATGTATTTTGCTTATTTTTCAATGTATTTAACTGCATATCATTCAATATTTTACGTACATTGTACTCTGCGTGTAATATTTCTTCTTTTTTATCATCGCGTCATGTATTAGGTGAAGTAATCAAAGCCGCCACTTGATATTTAGTATTATTATATTAATATTTTTAATGATAATTTTTAATGTAATAATGTAAGGATAATTTATTTTAGGAAAGTTAAAGGATTACAAAGGATTTATATTAATTATTTTTTGTTATTTTTTACAGATTTTTTATATTTAATCTTATAAAAATTTATACATTTTTTAAAAAATATAAACATATAAAAATATTTTCTTAATATAAACATATAAAAAAATAAACATATAAAACATATCTAATATAAACATATAAAAATATTTTCTTAATTATATATATACACGTTTCCTTTATAAATATGGACGTTTGCTTGTCCTCGTCCGCGTTCTCTTCCTCGCCATTGTCCTCCACGTCCACGTTCACGTCCACGTCCACGTCCTCGTCCACGTCCGCATCCCCATCCGCGTGCTCGTCCGTTCCTCTATCGTTTTCATTTATATTCCAATGTTGGAATCTTCATATCTTCATATATAGTATGAATAGCAGTTCACGCTCTTGTGCGACTAATGTTTAAAAGATATTTAGGAATTATTAAATATGATTTACGAATTTTATAATTATTAATATATATGAATAAATAATGTTGGAAATTATAATCAAAATATTAATAATACTTTTAAACATTATCAATGCTTACTATATAGCTTTCTTCACAATGCTTGTGAAGTTATTTCTATATTTGCTTGTTCTGTAATTAAGAATGATGAATTTGTTTAATTCCATAATTATTTAATGGGACTTTACTCTTATGCGCGTGTGACGCGGACCACGTTATAGTGCAAAATTTTTGCGAAACCTTACGAGCACTTAATTCGGCGACTGGATATATCGACAGTGCGCTACTAGGCAGTATTTTGAGACCACAGTCGTAGAGCACCTAATTATTTAATGGGACTTTACTCTTGTCAGCGTGTGACGCGGACCACGTTATAGTGCAAAATTTTTGCGAAACCTTACGAGCACTTAATTCGGCGACTGGATATATCGACGATGCGCTACTAGACGAGTATTTTGAGACCACAGTCGTAAGAGCACCTAATTATTTAATGGGACTTTACTCTTGTCGAATCATATACTTATACATGATATAGTTAATTATTAAGATAAAGGTTATTTTAGTGATATGTTTTGTTGATTTTAAGAGCACCTAATTAGCACTTAATTCTGGTATATCTAATTTTTCAGTTTGCATGTTGCAAATTAGTTTTTTCATATGGGGGGGTCCAGCTTAACGTTAAGTCAGCCCCCCCCATTTCAAATTTAATTTCCTGCCAAACTATTCGAGCACCTAATTTTGGAATGTAGCACCTAATTAGCACCTAATTAGCACCTAATTTTTTTATAGGTATTAATTTATTTATCGCTGGTGGGGGGTCTAACTTAATGGAGGTAAGATCTCCCAACACTTAGACATTTGCCGAATTAGTGGTTTTCCAGTAAATCCTTTCACACAATTAATATTATTTGAGAATATTGTACAACCAATACATGTAGTTTCTTATAATAATCATCATGTTTAAGTACAGTTATTTTTTTTTGTCATTAGTTTATCCATCTAGGGACTGGTTGAATACATGCCTCCATTGATTTCTATTCTGAGCTAGCCTACACATTTTCCTGAAATTCCTACAGCCTACATCTTTCGCTATCTGTGTGCAATAGTCCAACCTAGGTCTACCTCTACTTCTCTTTTTCTTATCTCTACTTCTAATATATTCCGCACCATTCCTTCATGCCGTAGTATGTGGCCTATCATCCTATATCTCTTATTTAGTACCGTTTTCCACATATTTCTTTCTTCCCCTACCATTTTAGTACATCTTTGTTCTTAACTTTGTCTGACCATGAAATCTTCGTCACTCGTCTGTAGCACCGCGTTTCAAAAGGCTTCTATCTTTTCTTGTCCACTTCTCCTACTGTCCAAGCTTTACAGCCATACATTGCTGTGCTCCACACATGTTTTAAGCAATTTTGACTTGTTTCTATGTTTGTTGTCTTTGAACACAGTAATTGCTTTTTCTTGTAAAATGTACGACCTTGTGCTAATTTTTTTTATCTTTTCGCTTTTCCCATCTTGTGTTATTTGGTTTCATAGGTAGCAAAAATCCTTAACCTTTTGTTAGTTCTTGTTACCTACTTGTATTCTTGTTTTTGATTTATTTTCCCCTCCTTTGCATACCAGTACTTTAGTGTTATTTTTGTAACATTTATAAACAATTTTCAATGAACTTACCATCCTTTTCGATGTGTCGATTATAGTGTGTTACTCATACTTCAAATATTCTCAATGTGGCATTAAAAAAAGGCTACACTTATTTTCAAAATTGACTACCCCAATTTTTATTAACCTTTTTCCATCAATGTAGCACACACATTGATGGAAAAAGCTGTTCTTAAATCGACATCTTGCCAGAAATGACTTACGGCGCCATTCTGGAAAATCTATGTTTCGTATAAAAACATAAAATTGTAACAGATCCTCTTCTTTTATCCTTATATAAGTCTTCAGGAATCGTACCATTTCATTCATAATATTTGGCAATTCTGTTAGACCTCTTTTGGCTTATCTTTTGTATTTAAATCCAGCAACGTTCAAGACTATTCAGGTATCATTCACTGCCATTAAAAAGTTCATCATGCTTCAGATTCTGTCAAAGCGTATGAACAGAAACATGATCATCTAAAATAATTGGGTTGCACTATAAATTTAACTTGGTAATGAGTACTCACGATTTTCATACAACCTATAAATTACATTTCAACTTCCATATGCGGCAAATTCATCTATATCAGTGTCAGACTTTGTATGAACTTGCTTTTTCGATATAAAAGGTTCATTTCTCACAATTGTTATTATATGGGTAAAATGAATGTTACATTATAAATTTAGATTTGCCCTGATAGGACAGGGACTTCATAATAATTTAAGGGTGCTTCTGCTAACTACAGTAGTGTGGGAGTGGGCTCCTATGGAAGAAGTTACAAAAACAGTAAAAATAAAAGAATAAAAATAATAAGCTGGCCGAAATACAAACAAACTTTTTGCAATATTCACTGACCCTGAAAGGCTTTTTCTGCTGTCATTATCAAGGGAAGCCAAACCATCTGTCACAGCAACTCATTCAATTATCTCTACACGGAAGATGTTTATTTTGCATCTTTGCTTTCCTAATTTGTATCACCTTATTATACGTTACCTTTCTCTAAAATGCCGTAATACCACTCATTATTTTTGTCATAATTACATAAAATTATAAAATAAAATGCCTCTTCCAAAAATGATTCCACCACTGGGGTGACTGGATATCCTGTATTTTATCCTAGTTTATAAATAAATGCAAATAAAGCTCAACATGCACTTAACCTTTATTGACATTGAATAATTTCAATAAATTAATACAAATATACTTTTCTTAAAAAAATCTAATTTCTTAACCTCATCCTGGCCATGCATTACTAAAAGAAATTGTAAAATATTATTTCATTGGTTGAAAACAATAAAGTTTATATTTGTAATACCATTTATTATCATTAATAAAGCATTTATAGTTTTTCCTATAAATTGTTTAGATTATGTGATTTTTTTATTGAAATCATTTGATTTCAAAGATTTAAATCATTCAACTTCATTCCCAAGGTTCGACCTGTGAGATTTGAAAACAGCGATTGTTAATTTGAACTGCCTTTAGGGGTTTGTGATGTGATTCTGTTTGAATAAAGCATTATTTTGTAGTTACAACTGCGAGTTACATTGAAATATATAATTTCTCCAACAAAAATTATAAATTTACGGTCAAATTTTTTAATTAATTAGATGAAGATTAAATTAATACTATCACTCCATTACATTTTAAATCTCAATTTCTGGAGATGCCTTGAACAACAAATATAGAAAACAGTAAAATACCAATTTTTTATTTATTGCTCCAGTATTCATTAAAAATACTAAATTGTCACTTTTACCAACATTAATTTCACTAATAAAGCTTACTTTTAAAAGCAATATTCACTAATTCCGTCACTATTTTATTGTTCAACAAAATAAGTTAGCTTTCACGTTCGCTTTGTTTTCTACTATATGACTACCAACCTGTTTACATTTAAAATTCGCATAATATTAAAAAGTAACAAAAGCTCATAATATTACTTATTGTTTGAAATTCAATCTTTAAAACTTTCAGGTTGTTCAGAGACACAGGGTCCAAATAGATTTACATAATTTACTTGATCTTCAGAATGTTGAAGAAGTGACCTCTGAATAAAATGTGTAGCGATGGCGATGGCAGGCTAAAGTAACACAATTGGAATAAGAAGTGACGGACGTTGTGTGGAAATTGAAAAAAGACCGAGTGAGTTATGGACATTATATGAGCATATGCGAGTGAATGTGTCACGAATACCCGAAATCTGCTGTGGCACATTGTCTATATACTCAATTGTGTGTGTTGTATACCCAATTCATTGTCAATAAAACATACATACATAATGTTTTCTTGTTGAACAGCCAAAAACATTTGCAAATTTCATCAAAATCTGATAAGTATTGAATGGGAAAAAGAGCGATGTTATAAATTTAGATTTGCGTGTGGACCTCATAACATTTAAGAGTGCAACTGCTAACTACAGTGGTGCGGGAGTGGGTTTGCATGGAAGAAATTACAAAAATATAAACAAGTAAGAAATAAAAGTAATAAAAAAATGGCTGATATACAAACAAACTACGTTACAATATTCACTTGCCCTGAAAGACTTCCACTGTCATAATTGAATGGGTGCCAAATCTCTTATCTCAGCAATCCCTTTGATATTATCTTTACATGAAAGACGGGTATTCTGAATAGATATCCTTGCTACTGGTTTCCGAAATTTTCTCACATTATACATTACCTTTTTCTAAAATATCTTAACACTTATTACATTTTGACATAATTAAAGAAATTCTTGAAATCTAGACGTCTCCCAATTATGAATTCATCTCTGGATTGGTTTGGTATCCTTCTATAAGTTTACCTATCTTGCATGAATTATAAATAAGTTCAACTAAAATTCCACTTAATTAAACTCAATTAACAATAAATTCCTGAATTATAAATACATGTACATCAACCTTAAAGAAAAACGAACTTAATGTAACATCCAACTGGCCAGTTATCAACAGAAATTCTATATAAAAGCATTTAATATGTAACTAATCCTACCATGCTATTGTTTTAGTTTCCAAGATTGATCATACTACATATTAAATTCCATTTCTTTACATGCTCGTTATAACAATACATCCAAAAACATAGTGCCATACTAACTTTTTAGTTAACCATTCCAATGTCCATTAAAATACTCAATTTTTACACTTACCAATAGCAGATTCACCAATAAAGGTTATTTTTAAAATCAATATACAGAAATTCCATCGCCAATTTAGTCCAACAAACTAATTACTTTCATAATTTGTTAATTTCCTATTACATAAATGCGAATCATAAAAGTTCATTCTACTCATGGTTTGCAACATTAATCTTTCTGTATTCACAATCTTGAGTTATCCAACAAACAACAGCTCCCTAACAGTACCAAAACCTCTTATTGAAGCGATACCCACAAGTAGCCCTTTTATTACGGCACACATGAGCATTCATAATTCCACGCACGGATTTACGTTGCTTGCTCATTTTACTACATTTACGGCAGTTCTAAATAACTTTTGAACTTGAACTTTCAACAGTCGTGCTTGGTTGTTAGAACACATTAGGTGTCTCAGTTGGTATGTGTGTGACTACTAAGCCCAAGGTCCCTAATTGAAATTCCAACACTGTCCGCTTGAAACATGTTAGATGACCATTTTTCACAAAAATACGCTCTTTTTCGGATGAGACGTAAAATGTAGGTCCCGTGTGTTGTCACTCACGTATAAGATCCCTATCTTGCTTGGAACGGTAAGGGTTTGGTAAAATTCAAAATTTCCAGATAAAAAGAAGTGCTTCCTGGTCAATGTAGTACTTGTGTGTGGAGCATTGGAAAATCAAATGTAGTGTTAGAACACATTTCTCCTGTCTTTAAAATGTGTTATTAATAGCAGTCAGCAGTCGCTAATACAATGTAACAATTCTAATCTGTGCTTACATATAAGGCTATTGCATGGCAACTGTCTATTGTTAATTATCTTTATCTGAAAAGCACCATCGTAGCATCTTCTAACATTTATAGTTATTTGCATTTACAGTTTTAAAATAAGTTATTGGCCTCGATTATTACGTTTACAATGTATTTTTGAGAAATAATGTTGTACCTTATTGGCTGAATGACCTTTATAGAAACAAAATTTGAAATATGCTTAATTAAGAGTAATTATTTGTGAAATCTACACGGGGTGTGTCCATATTTAAACTGTCCATCCAAATTTACTAATTTTTTGCCCCATCTAATTTATCTCTAACGTAACGTGAACACATTACATATTATGCATTTGGAATCATCTAAAGGTCAATCCTAAATCATCCTCCAAATTTTAGCAAATTTGGACTATTTGATAATGAGAAAGTCCAACTTGAATAATTTCCCTTTTGTGCATGCACAAGCCGCACCATTAATCAGGGAGCAATGAAAGTCATTAGGTACCACGTGAGACCTATTCCACATAATTCCTAAAAACTATATCAAAATCGGATGGAAACTGTGAAAGTTATGCAGGTTGCATTATTCGTGATTTTGCATAATGGCTATATGATTCGATCAAGGTGACTTCATTTGGGGTTATTTGAAGGTCAATTCTCAACTATCCTCCCAATTTTAGCAAATTTTGACTATTAGATCGTGTGAAATTGCAGTTTGAATGATTTCATGTTTGCACGTGCCCAAGGTGCACTCTTAATCTGGGAGCTTTAAAATTTATATATGATCATTTAGGGCATAATCCGTATAATTTTTGAGCATTTCATCAAAATTCGATGAAATTTGTGGAAGTTATGTGGGCTGCAAGGATTCCTGAACACACCGACTGACATACCAAACTAAATTTGTTCAGAAGGGTCTGAAACGTAAAATGCGAATGGGAATTTTGGTTTTGGATGGAAAAAACTGAACACACTACTTCTGGTACTTGGAAGTAAAATGCAGAACAACTAATTTGAATTTTAATTATGGTACACTGAGCATATCACAATAATATTTACATAAAAAAATTGAGAAAATTGTATCGATGCTACAATGTATTTGTAGCTTGTAAGGAATACACTGAGAAATTCTTATTACTATTGTTGTTTCTAATTCTTTGGTTATCTAGTGACAAAACTGTTGGTTGTAAATTTCATACTTTTTTTATTGATTATTGAGATGAATTATATAAGGAAATGTAAATATTAAAAATTGTGGGTCTAAAGGTATACATATGTGTTTCTAAAATGCAACAAATTGAGTAAAATTAGGTTTTAGGCATAATAACTTCAGTAATTCTTGTTGTTTTTATCACTTGTTACTATATAATGACCATTATGCTATATCATGTTATATACCTTATTCACGTTAAATATGAGATGACGTCATAATTCAAATAAATGCTGCGTTGTCATGGTTAAGTTATTTTATGTGTATTTCCTGATCAGAGTAACCAGTTCTTGTGCGCACGAATCCAAATGTTTAGGCATTCTAAATGTTAAATACTTGAAATTTGCAATGTATAAAGTGTTTTAGTTTTGAAAAAAACTTTTATTTAGCAAATATATAGCACAAACGATTTACTACAAAACTAAACAATGACAATAAAATCAGAAATGTCAAAGTAATTAAAGTAAAAAAATGTTGCAACACCGAACAAAACTGCAAACTGCTACACACTAAATCCTAATGTTATTAAACCTACGTTCTTAGTTAGGTTCACATTTTACAATCGCTAGCACTTTATTACTGTTTATGACGTCATCCCATATTTAACGTGAATAGGGTATAACATTATGGTTTTCGAAGTTTTGTAACAAAAGAATATTGTAACACCGATCGGTCTGTCTGCGGCCAGTGTAATTACATTGAAATGCAGTGAGGTGTTTCTACACAAAAGATGATTGATGGCCCCTGCCGCATTACATTTTTCGGGTGAATTTTGGTGACGGATACAAGAGTTTTACATTTATGAGTTATTTAAAGTACAGTAGAAAATATGATTTCCATAATACTGGTATGTGTTAGAGTAATCTAGAACAATTGAATGTAATGAAACAGCGTGGCGAGTAGACGTGTTTTGCTGTCGGTCCGGTTATTAGTATGTATTAGTAAATCTAAAGTAAGTTTCAACAAACTTTGTTTTTGTAATAATCTAGTGTTTATATTGTACACCTTGTATCGTCGCTTCATTTATTTAGTGCCATCAATATGCTGTCCAGAGAAGATAAGAAAGAAATTCAGGCTATTATCACCGAAGCTGTTGGTTCTATATTGAAAGATAAAAACTATTTAGAAACACTTGAGAAAACTGTTAACACGTGTGTTGAAAGAGCGGTTAATGCAGTAATCGCAAATTACGAGTTAAAAATAAATGCGCTGGAAAACGAAATGAGCACGTTGAGAACGGACTTTAAATTTTTGAAAGAAAAAAATGGACGAGCATGAACAATATTCTCGTAGAAATTGCATACGAATATTCGGTATAGTGGAAAATGAATTAGAAAGTGTTGATCAATTAGTTGTAAAAATATTAAATGATAAACTAAAAATTCAAACGGATCATAATGTCATCGAAAGATCATACCGCATTGGGAAACCAAATGAACAGGTTGTAAATAAACCAAGACCTGTGTTATTAAAGTTCACAAGTTACAGAGAAAAACTAAAAGTTATGAGCACCAGGAAGAAGCTGAAGGGTACGGGCTTAGTCACTAAAGATGACTTAACGAAAATACGATTAGCAGTGTTAAAAGAAGCAACGTTAACTTTTGGTCATACTAATACTTGGACTTGGGATGGCGTCATCTACACTGTTATAGGCGGCAGACGATTTTCAGCTCGAACTTTGGACGATGTATACAAAATCAAAAGAGAACAAAAGAGCAAGTAACTCCTTTCGTCAGGTGAATATTCCAACTAAGTTAAAACTGCTGCGTCATGAAATTTGTTAAATTATAAATTTATTAAGTTGAAATCATACCGGACCTCAGTGTGAGAATTAGATATTTAAATTCCAATTTAAGTTTAATTTTTATAGGGGTAGTTGGCTAAATTTTTGAGTGTGTGTGAGTGAGTGGAGTGTTAAACGTATAATGTTATATGTATATTACCAAAATTGCAGGGGTCTTAGGAGTAAACTTTCTACACTTTATAAAAATTCTTGTAGTCATAACTATGACATAATTTGTTTGACGGAGACATGGTTATCGGGAGATATTACAGATGGGGAAATATTGGATTGTTTATATTACGGCGTGTATCGGTGCGATAGGGATTTGTTAAAGTCACATAAAAGAGGGTGGAGGAGTATTAATTGGTATAGGAAAATCAGTAAAGGTTACTAGCTCGTCATATCTAAACTCCAGGCATTTTGAAGCATTAGCAGTATCGGCTATAGCAAATAAAAAAATTTCATATTATAAACGTATACTTTAAGCCAGGTTCCCCGTTGAGTCGTTCTTTCAGTTTTTCGATTTTGTCGAATCGTGTTTAATAACCGGATAACGTTGTGGGGATCTTTGGTGATTTTAACTTACCAAACATAGCAGGTCCTGATACGAATCTGTCACTTTATGATAAAAATATAAAGTTTTGTACAGTTTTCTAAATTTACATAGCTTAGTACTTACAAACACAGTTAAAAACGTTCACGGAGAACGCTGGATCTTGTTTTGATATCGGAAGATCATAAGCATGCTATCAGTGTTATAAAGTACGAGGAACCACTCGTTCGAAGATGTTCATCATCCTGCGTTAGCAATACATGCTGACTTTAATATGTATACTGCCACTGATGCTATTCTGTATAAATATTATAATTTCAAGCTTTGTAATTTCTATAACCTGAGCTTGGCGTTTCGGAATGCTAATTGGGACCAGGTAATGCAATGCGTAGATGCAGCGGAGAATTTTTACAAAACTACATATAATATTTTCGACAAACATGTACCCAAGTCTGTCCCAAAACAGCATAAATATCCTATTTGGTTCACAAAAGAAATAATATATTTGCTTCAGTTAAAAAATAAACTTAGAAAAATCAGGTTATTATCTGTACCACTTACAAATAGGTACAAAGCAGTTTGTAAACAATTAAAGTCTCTAATCGAAATTTCACATAGCAATTATATAAATTTGACTGAAAAATCTATCCATTGCAACATTAACAATTTTTGGTCTTATATAAAGCAAAAACGAGCCCGGTGTGTTAACCACGCTTTTATTAAGGACGTAGATGGAAATAGTCTCAGTTCAACTGAAGCTTGTCATGAATTTGCAAATTACTTTTCTTCTGTATATAGCAGCAACAAACCTACCTACAAAACCGTATTTTCAAACGACAATTCCAATTACTGCTCTGCAGCTTTGAACACATTTCTTATTTCAGGTAATGATTATAAAATTGCCGTCAAAAAATTGAAAGCCAAAAAGGCAGCGGGACCAGACAAACTCCCACCATACATTTTAAAGGGTTGCTTGGATTGGCTACAATTGCCGCTAACGCATATTTTTAACTTATCAATCCAAAGGTCTACCTTTCCTGAAATATGGAAACATGCCACTGTCGTGCCTTTACATAAAAGCGGATCAAAGTCTTGCGTATCAAACTACAGGCCGATCGCAATATTATCGGCGCCTGCTAAACTTTTTGAGAAAATTCTATATTCAAAATTATTCTATCACATTAAGCCAATAATAAATCAAGCTCAGCATGGATTTGTACCAAGTAAATCTACTGTTACAAATCTTACCATCTTTTGTAGCGAGGTGTTTGAAGCACTAGAAACCAAAGAACAAGTAGATGTCGTATACACTGATTTTAGCAAGGCGTTTGATAAAGTGGACCATGATGTGATGCTTGAAAAGTTGGCAATGTGTGGTTTATCTCACAAATTAATTTCGTTTTTTGCTTCTTATTTGTCATCACGCTCCTTTTCAATCAAATTTAACGGCAACACTTATGGAAATACACCGCAAATTCCGGGTACCGCAAGGTTCAAACCTGGGGCCTCTGTTTTTCCTATTATACATAAATGACCTTCCAAACGTGTTGAATTTTTCTAAATCGTTATTATTTGCAGATGACCAAAAAATTTTTGCTAAAATTACGACACTTACCGATTGTCTAAATCTACAATGTGACTTAAAGAGGGTTTATGAATGGGCGTCAGCAATAAACTACCTATAAATACATCAAAATGTTCAGTTGTTTCTTTCTGCAGAGGTAAAACCTGTGTACGATTTGATTACAAACTTAATAACACAACCATTAAGCGTGTAGACAATATCAAAGACTTGGGGGTAACATATAATAGCCATTTAAGTTTTAACCAGCACATATACACTATCGTTGCTGAAGCATATAAAACATTAGGTTTTGTAATAAGACAAACACATAGTTTTAGCAAGGTCAAAACCATTAAAGTATTGTATATGACCCTGGTGCGTCCTAAGCTTGAATATGCGTCCGTGATCTGGTACCCTCATGGTGTTGGTGTCACTAAACATATCGAAAAAGTTCAAAACCGATTTCTTCGTTATCTTTACTTTAAAAAGTACAAAAGTTACCCTGATTACAACACTATCAGAACTGAGACCTTAAGGACAGAATTTGAAGTCCCAAGTCTTTTAAACCGCAGAAACATTGCTCTTATCCAAATGTGCTACAAAATTGTAAATAATATTATTCAGGAACCAACTCTTCTTTCATTATTAAACTTTAAAGTTCCTCATTGTTCAACAAGAAATACAGATGTTTTTTATATTCCACGAGTCACCTATACTTACTATTGTCCTTTATTGGTCATGCAGAGGCTAATTAACGAAATTAGTACCAATACTGACCTTGATTTTTCAGTTGCTCACAATGGGTTCGTGAAAACTGTGTTAAATCACTATAAGTTTGAGTAGCAAAAAGTGGACGCAATGTTGTCGTCTTGCAACAGCTACAATTTATGACATGCCTGTATGTAAGAACCTTATTTAATAAAATATAGTGCTCACCCATGTCGCACTACTAGTTCGCAGCTTCAACTCTAAATATTTTTACTTTCCTTCGGCCTTTGTGATTTATAACTGGTGTGTGTGTGTGCGCGCGCGCGCGTGTGTGTGTGTAGGTGTGTGTGTGTGTGTGTATGTGTGTGTGAGTGTTTATTAATGTTTCTTTACATTGAACGCTGTTTAAGTTAGGTTTATAATTATTGTTATGTTGATCCATGTAATTAGGCATTGCCTGTTTGTGATCACTATAAATAAATAAATAAATGTATGTAAATTTGTGGTCATAGATTGCAAGTTAGTTCTGATTGATTTGATCACGATTTTAGTTTGGAAGTTAAGTTCCTATTAATACTTTGAAAATCGTGACGTGATATAAATTAGTGGTACAAATACCTATGTGAGTTAAATTATTATAGAGCTAGATATAAATTTATTGTGGTGATAATATAAATTAATCATAATGCATTGATACAAGTTAATTAAGAAGATTAGCATAATAATGTTACGAAGACAATACTTGAACTGTTAGCAGATTAGTTCAGAAAGTGAATTAATGTGAGAGCTTTTAGAAATTTTATTGTAGTGGCAAGTTGTTGAGAAGGTTTGTATAACCAGTTTGAAAATGTTGAACTGTTGTTTGTGCAAACAAAGTTGTCGTTACAATTTATAATTAAATATGACGGTATTTCTTATTTTAATAATTGTTAAAAATGCATTTGCATTTGTTGTATTATTTGCTTAAATAAAATCATTCTTTTGTTTCAGGTGCAGTGTTCGTTAGTGCCGTGCTTTTATATCATTCATGTTTTTTTGGGATTGTTATAGTGTCCGGTGTCCAATATTGAGCCTTGAAAGTAGTTGATTATTGATTTAGGCATGGTAAGTTACCTAGTATTATTGATTTATTGTTTTTAATTATAAACAAACTAATTTTATATGGAAAACAGTTTAAAAGTAATCTAGTAATGAATTTTTCTTTTTATTGAAAACTATTAATAAGCAGTGGGATTTATTGTTTTTTTAAACAAACTATTATTTGCAAATGGTTTTTAAAAATAGTACATTAACTAGGTAATTGTTTAAATTTTTTGGAAAAGCATTGAGCAAATGCTACTTTCAAATTTGACTTATCGATCAGACATTAATATTAATAGTATATGTTATCATGAGTTGTGTTGCTTAGTATTCGCCTCAGAAATCAAAATGAATGAAAAAATATGAATATATAATTAACTGTTTTACAATTTTAGTTTCTGTTTTACCTCCAGTTACCAAGCTTTTTACTGAATATACAGAGTGATTTACAACTTCATAGAAATATTTTAACTTATGCTTAAGGATGAGTCATAGATTAGTATTTTTGTAAAAAAAAATAAATTATTTTTTAAAATCTAAAATTGAACCGGATGTTTTCAGGATGCATATGGAACTAATGAGGCGACCAACTACGCACTTTAATTGAAAATGTTGGTGAGCGATCTCCGATATAATGTGTATGAGTGTGTGACAAGTCTATCCTAAAATTTTATAGTATGGTTTGGAGTTTAAAGTTTACAAAACCGCAAATTGATGTGTTTTTTTTTGGTTAAAGGTACCAACCACACCGAAAGGCCTTTCAAATAATGTTTGTTTGTTACTCATTAGTGAACTGCCTTGTAATACAAGCATGAGTGCTCTACTTATACAGGTAGTGAGCTTGTAAAACGCTACTTTCAAAGGCAACATTTTTGATGTTTTCTAAGAAATTAAAACTTATAGCAACAAATGCTTACTGTCGTTGAATCCTTTTAAATACATGACTGTATAGTTATTGAATATTTTTAACACTGACACCACAAAGGCATTGCAATTACTAATCATGTGCTACTAGCTTGCAAAGTAGCCTTTTGTAAGTTCACTACTTATAAAGTTGTATCGAAACTCATAAAAATCCAGTTTACTAATGAGTAACGAATAAAAATTATTTGAAAGTCTGTCGATGTCATTGGCACCGTCAATAATAAAATACGTCAATTTTTGGTTTTGTAAACTTAAACCTTACATGTGATTTTTCAATGCTCCACCAGAAGGTACTACATTGGCCAGGAAGCGAGGTTTTTTACCTGGAAAATTTTGAATTTTGCCGAACCCTTGCTGTTCCAAGCAAGGTAGGGTTATTTAACGTGCGTGACAACACACACACACACACACACACGGGATCTCCATTTTACGTCTTATCCGAACGAGAGTGTATTTTTGTGAAAATTGCTCGTCTAACATTTTTCAAGCGGACCGTGTTGGGATACGAACCCGGGACCTTGGGCATAGTAGTCACACACATACCAACTACGCCACGGAGCCGCCTTATAAACTTAAACTCCAAACCATATCATAAAATTTTGTTGGAGCTTTCATTAAACTGAAGGTCATTCACCAAGGTATTTCAATTAGAGCTCGGGGTTAGTCACCTCATTATTTTTATATGTAATCTGAAAACATTCCATTAAATTTTATTTTTTAAAAAATAATTTTTTTACTAAAATACTTATATGTGACCCATTCTTAAGCATCAGTTAAAATATTTTTATGAAGCTGTGAATCAACCTGTATATCCAAAAGTTTTTAAGCAGCCGACGGCAATGTTAGCTTGTTCACAAGAATAAACTACACAACCATGGCTATGGTTATTATTTAAGTTGTTTCCTCTTGTTTACCATTTTCAAATATATACACACGAATAGAATTAATGTTTTTTTATTGTTATTTGAAAGAAAAGCTTTAATAGATCAGCTGTGGCATTTGTTGCAGTTTTTATGCATTTTGATTTTCTTCGAAAATTTACTGCGTGGGTTACGGTATCAAGTCTTTTCATGAGAAATAAAAAATATATTTTTTTCATGTTAGCAATACCCGATGGTGGGATTTAAAGTGATCCTTGAGATACGGAGAGTTAAGATATAACTTCAACGAACGTAATTCGAAAGTTTGAAACATAAAAATAAGAACTAAGTTGTTAATAACCAAAACTAATTGGATTAGTTACTGCTAAAATTGCTATCTGTTTGTGTTCTGACAATACCAGAATCGATGTTAAATTCTTTCAAAACATTTTCTCTTATTTTGTGATTGGTGTTTTTATAATATTGCATTTTTTCTATAATTTTTTTAAGATTTTTGAGATTTTGATTGGTAATCTTTGTGATTACAAATATCGATAAATAGAAGCAATTAATTGAAGCAAAATCAAGTGATGTGGCTGGCCTTAGGATTGTGTCTTTCTAACTATCTGTTACGAATACTTTTTTAACTGATTATGTTCTAATCTGCAAGTAATGTACTGTTTACTGTTCTGATTATTTGACAAAATCATAAAATTCAAATACATTTTCAATAGACTTGAAAAATGATTAGAAATATAACCTGTTGCATTCATTTAGAAATTTTAGTAACCCAATATCTAAAATCTTTCTTTTGCACTTGTCTCGAAATAAGTGATAAAGGAAGTCGAATTGTTTACTGAGTTGGCCATTTATTGCTTCATAAAATTTATATCTTTCTTTGGCGTGTAAATATACATCTCTTTGTACAAATGATATCGTGCTTGTTCAAGCTTATCTGCAATTTTGGGACGCAATATTAAATTATTTAATGATCAGGATATTTCTTGTTGAGCAAATAAATAACTCCCCTTGTGATCTGAATGTTTTTCCATATTTATTCACCATCAATATTTGAGTATTGTACTTTTTTGAGGTTTGAGAGCTTTATAGCATTTTCTTCATATTGATATACAAAAAAAATATATAAATTTTTATACAAGTGTTACCAATACATTAGGCTATTACTATTTACTAAGTAAGATTAGATATCATATTTAAGATACTAATAATTGAATGACTCACAAATTTTTAAAACCCATGTTTATTGTCAGTTCGTGAGTGTTCTTTGATTCTCTAAAACTATTGATTTTATTTGTAGTAGGAAAATGTGGGTGTCCCATCTTAAAAAAATCTTGTACTATATTGTACTCTGGGTAGTGTAAAACATACGTAAAATTGATGTTTCCGTGGTTATCTTCCAAGCAACAACAAAAAAATATGAATGCTATTTTATTGTTTTAACTGTAGTTCCAGATTTTATACTTTTCGATTAGAATAAAGAACATTCGCTAAAGGCTAATTGAAAAAAATATATTTTTTTAAGAGACATTAAACTTCTATAGAATATTTGCAAAATAATACTTTCATAATGGTTCACGATTTAGTGTTTGTAGATGGGCCCTTTATTTTACATTTGTCCTTGTTAGACAACAATCCTTTATATATGCACTATATTTTACATAAATCTATCTCCATATCGTTTAAAATGTACATATTAGATATTGTTAGTGATCAACAGGTCAGAAATGATTTCATGGAATCAAAACAATGCTCTTAAATTGAAGATAATAATTATTGTGGGGTTTATTTCTTTTTATAATTGAGCTATTTTTATGTAAATATAATTGTTTTTTACTTAAACTGTAACCCACCAAGTAGCAAAAAAATTAAAATTTATCATGCAAGTTTTCTTTCAATAATTATGAAAAGCAGTCCTATAGTAAAAATGTGTTTTTGGCTCAACTATTATCTGCCTGTATTGAATAGTTTTGGTTTTCTGCCACAGTAGTCAGCGAAGATAGGGACGTTGACAAACATGGAGCTTATAGTGGACAAAACCCAGATTTAATAATCGGTAGATAAGAAATATAAGGCTACGAATTATAAGAGAAATTACTTTACTTAATTTTTAGTCACACGACTTAGAAAACTAAATGCATGATATTTAATATACAGGGTTATTCTAAATGATGGACCCATTTTTAAAAATTCGTATTTATTAAAGTACAAATCCAAAATTAACATTCGTTATACAAATGCAAAGAGGAAGTTTCAAAGTTTTTTTAATACATTATACATGTTCAATGTGTCCACCGTTTGCTGCACGGCAAACATCACACGGTAGGTAAACTCATTTCACACACGAGAAAGCGTATCTACGGTTACTGAATGCAGGGCAGCAGTGATGCAGTTCTGCAGATCGTTTAGAGTTGTTGGTAGAGGCGGTACGTAAACGCATCCTTAACATAACCTTATAAGAAGTAGTCACATGGAGCGAGAACAGCAGATCTCGGTGGCCAGAAGTGTAGCGCCAGGTCTTCATTTCTCCTGCGACGTATCCAGCGCCGAGGAAGGGATTCATTCAAAAATCCTCGTACATCGAGGGGCCAATGGGGCGGAGCTCTATCCTGTTGGAAAATAAAGACCTGTGAATTTTCCATAACTTGAGGCAATAGCCATTATTCCAACATGTCCAGGTTCGTTATTCCAGTTACAGTTCCTTCCACAAAGAAAAAAGGTCCGTAGACCTTTGTACAGGATAAGGCACAGAAGACGTTTATCTTTGGTGAGTCTCTTTCATGTTGCAATGTTGAATGTGGATTTTGCAAACCCCACATGCGAACATTGTGTCTGTTGACTTTTCCACTAAGATGAAAAGTCGCTTCCATAGCCATAACCACAAAATTTGAGATGCTTCTCTTTGTGATTAGGCTTGAGAGCCTGCAGAAGTTGTAATCAGTAGGACTTGTACAGCAAACGCCGTCTTACAACATTCCATACAGTTGCTTGTTCAATCCGTCTGACATCATCCTCTGACGTACGCGGTCGGCCTGTACTTTTTCCTTAATACACACTTTCAATCTGTCAAAATTGCTTAAATTGCAAAAAAAAATCATTTTATTATATGCTACATAAATGGCACACCCACAAATTCTCATATTAAAGAAAATCAACCTGAGCAGTGTGAACAACTACAAGTAGCTTTAGAACGGGGATAGTTTCTATGCCAATAATCCCAGAAAGATGTGATGTAGAAACAAGTGCCGAATGGTGCCACCCAAATCAATAATTTGCCCCCATCCTCGCCCATCGATATGGGAAGTTTCTTAAAATCTGTATTGCTACCCAAAAGTACTATTATATCTACAAACAACTCACCTTACCGTGGACATAGCCAAAACCAGTCATATGTAAACAAAAAAATAATATTTGTTCTGTCAGCCACGGGCTTGGACCATGTATCATATATTAAACATCTTTATTAAATATTTAATAACTTGATTTAACTTCAGTTGTTATAATTATAACAGCAGTAGTCATTAGTTGAATTTGAAGCACCATGTTAGTGACATCACAGACTGCTGATGTAATCTTGCAGATAAATTAATACTTGTATTATATATATTAATTGAATTTTGCTGGTTTTTACCACAATAGTTTTTATACAAATCAGTTTATTTAAATAATTTTAACTGTTGAACAATTTGTACAAATTACAACATATTTCATTTAAAAATAAACAGAAATTAGCAGCTGTAGATACCATGCCTTAGCCAACATTTTAATGAAATATAATGTACATTAATTCTCAAACAATTTAGTATTACACATATACTGTTGTCTAATACTTAGTGGTGATAAAACATAATGCTGGACAGATAGATAAGGATATTAATCATATATTGGTTAATACTAAAATTGTAGTTTTATTTTCTGAATAAAACGTGGCAGTATTTCACTGTTTATAAAATTTTCTTTTTTGCATTTAAAAATGCTCAACTAATATTGCACTTATTTGGTCTTACAAAATGTTAAAAACGAATGTTTCTTTATCAACTTAAGTATAATAGTTTTGTCAACAGCTGACAAGGTAGTTTTCACTTCGCTGTATAAAATTTGCTTTTGAACTTTTTAATTAACCAATGAGTTTGTTTTGATGAGACTTTTGCAATAATCGTTTATCCCATCCCAGATATGGTAAAACTTTGGAAAGATTTCAACTTATAGTAATTATCTATACCTGATGGGATATCAAATATAATGATCTCACTTTGTAGACAAAACTGATACATACGACAGTTATTAATAATAATTTGCTAATTTTGCATGCGCATCTTATTCATGCTTTAAAATAAAACAATTTTTTGCATAAGTCAATTTTACAATATAAGTACTAACAATATGTTTACATATAAAAACTAGGATTGACATGTGTCAAAGCTTTGCACACACAAAAATAACATATGGTTATAAGTAACTTATGTTAATAAGTGAACATTAAAATCGCAATTCATGTATTCTTCAAAAGAGTAAAATTTTTGATATAACAAGAAGGTTTTCATTTTGCTTTTGAACGCATTCCTTGACAATGATTTAGTGATCTGTCGTAGACAATTAAAGAACTGTATGAATAGTAATTAAAAGAGTGTCTTGAGACTTGTAATCTAGAAAATGGAACACAGAGAAGATTATTGTTCCTTGTATCATGTCGATGATGTGTAAGAAAGGTTACTGGTTGTGAATTGTACGATTTGTGCATAAATAGCAGGCATTCTAAGATGTATAAACAAGGAAATGTAAGAATCCCAAATTGAAAAAATAGGACCTGCAATTGGCTGTATAGCCAAGTCCGACCATAATTCTAACTACCTTACGTTGTAGTCCAAACAATATTTTTGTACGAGAGGAGTGTTCCCGAACTAAAATAGCATATAGAAGGTGGCTTTGAAAATGCGAGTAATATGCAATTAAAACGATATTCATAGAAGCATAGTATTTTAAATGACGAATACAGAAAATGGCAATATTTAGTGTAGATGCAACTGCATTTATATGCTGATCCCATTTCGAGGAACTATTAACACATACACCTAGAAATTTAACAGATTTCGGAAGAGTGGTTTTTTAAAGTAAATAACATTTGTTGACATTTGTTATCATTAATGCTTAATTTATTAGAAGTGAACCAAGAGGTAGCTGAGAAATGGGTGTTAGCTAGTTTATTGGAAAAATCATTAAGTAAATTAAAGCAATTAACAAAAAGTGTGTCGTCAGCAGCAAATAAAATTGAGTTAGTCAATGTTACGGATGAGGGCAAATCATTAATATATATCAGAAATAAAATTGGTCCTAATATTGAACCTTGTGGTACACCATATTTTATATTTTTGATCTTAGAATTACTATTGCTAAGGGTTACAAATTGTTGTCGATTGCTCAGATAGGATTTGATCAGCAAACAGCCATCATGATCAAATTTATAATATGCCAATTTTTTTAAAAGGATATTATGGTTTACACGATCAATCGAGAAAAGTATCTATACAAAAATTTCCTCTTTCAAAACTAGCCATTACTTCTTTGACAAGTTCCAAAATAGCTTGAGTCAATCTAAAATCAAATTGGTCCATACAGAAGATATTATTTAATTCGAAATGTGTTGTTATTTGATTGCAGAGAACTTTCTCGTACATTTTGGAGATTACGAGCAGTAATGAAGTTGGACGATAAGTGGACAGGGAGTTTGGGTCACCGGTTTTTGTATATTAATAAACGGTATTATTTTTAATGGCAATGCTGCACTTTTCTGCAAAATAGGATTGCTTTTGCAATTCTAACAGAAAAATAAAGAACAATGTTATTTGAATAAGATAACCAGTTTTGGGAATTGGCTAAGAAAGAAATCGGAAGTTTGTGCTTTTTTAAACCTGACATGACTATTGTCTTTATTCTTTCAGTCTGTTTCTCGGCACTTTGCAACAAGCAACTAATTCGGTGCTTTATATATTCCAAAAGTGCATTTCATTGCGAGCATTTTGACACCAAGACGTTGCAGCAACAAATTATTTGACAAAGTTATGTCTTGATACTTGTCGACTGGAAGGTCGTGAAAGTCATATATGCAAATTCTTGTAAAACCACTTATCTTTTGCAAAATGTTTTTGACATTTTCTAGAGCACATAAGTCAGACATGCTTGCTTTTTTTCGATTGCGATTGACACCCAACTTAACATCAATCTGGCCCCTGCATTTTCAAATTTAAATTCCTGCTAAACGATTGGAGCACAAAAACCCAGAATAGAAAAATTAATTAACACATAAATAGCATAAAATATTCCAACTGTGGCTCACTTAAATTTCACTGGTGGGGGTTAGCGTAACAGACATAAGTTATGGCACATGGTATGCGGTAGTTGACAAATTAAACATTTTTGCGAGCTCTAGATTGTTTTTGCTAAATGGTCATTGGTCATTCTGCCCAGGCTATTTAAAATAAGTATACTAGTTTAGTAAATCCAGGGCTCAAAATAATCATCCATTTTGTGATGATGTATGGTTGTAGACATATGTATCCGTACGACTTTTCGTGATTAGAAATCTTACTGAAACTGTGTTTAAGTAAAAAGTGTGTACAAAGATCAAATGGAATGCCAATTACTTACCTAAAGTTTTTTTTATTAATTTTGTATTTTTTAATTGTGGTCCATATTATAATGACCTTAATTAATGTCATAAGATAGAGCTCTTATTTAGTGATACAATAAAATAACATAATTGTAGTATCATATAGCAGCCTCTTGTCATGTTTGATGTATCATCTCCCATAATTTATCGCTATTTCTTATAAAAAATATTTAAATGAAAACTTGCAATGTCATTTATTTAAAAATCTATTTAGATTGTTCCAAAAATTACTTTTTAAATACAGTATAAATCAAATATCTATTTAAATTTAAGTTGTTTACAATTTCACTTTTTGTTTTAAGCATTAGAGCCAAAGAATAATGTATGTTTCAGTTATTGTTATTAAGTTATTTGTAAGATACCACTTAATTTGAGACACAGTATTTTTTATATTTTTATAATTTTTTTAATTTTCTTTTTAGTTTTAGAATAACCTTATTAATAGCAACTGAGACATTGTGAGTTTTGTGAATGATCAGTTCAGGGTGTTGTGACCCTTTCGTAAAAGTTTTGTTTTCAGTGTCGTAGTAATAAATTTCTGAGATGTTGAAAGTTTATCATCACTTATTGAACTTTCTCTTGTGTTTTTTTCACATGAGATAGTGATAACGATAAAATTATACTGTAAATCATATACTCAATAATCATGCATGATTAATTTCAAAACATCTTTTATCTTTATAAATTTGTTAAGTAATGATAGTATTGCTCCACTCAGAAATTTGATTACGAATTTTGATTAAATTTTGTTAGAGATTACATGTTATTTTATTATGTCTGCATCTTCTCAGAAATCAAAGAACATTGAAAATCTGCATTATTTTTTTATTCTCCAAAAATATAACGTGGTGGTACAGAATAGCTTATACCTCGACTTTGTATAATTAAAAAAATTGAGGTTAAATCTAAAAATTTTATTAACCATAAATAGCTTCATAATGATTGATTGTGTTATTCAGCTATTGTTCGACAGCTTTGGGTGTTTTAGAGGGTAGTTCAGGTTTGCTTGTTAAGGAAACTTTACTGTTGAAAAATATTAAAGCCGAGTATGTACAGAGAGTTCACATATGATATAGAATAATAGAAGATATGGAAATAAATCTATTATTTTTATGTGGCGTTCAATATTATAACTGTACTAGAATAGAAAAAACATACAGTATTATTGATCAGTTTTTTCATGAAAGAAGCACACACATTAAGATCACATACAATTTACATGTATATGCTACCAGGCATACTTTATATGAAAAATGCATATGGGTTGCAACTGTATTTTATCGTCTACTCCTTGAACAATAGGCTGAATGTAAATAAATCTACTATAAAATTACAGTTGGGCTCATTGAACATCCAATTTAAATGTCTCATTACACCACCATCTCATAAATTTGCCTTGTATGAGTGAAGTTTTCATACCAAATTTCCAAGCTTGAGTCCTAATTGGATGAAGTTATACTCAGTTGAAGGTTCTAGTATTAGTTTTTAGTAATATCTGTATAAACGGCAAATTGATTGGTGTCATTCAGTATATGTAAATCATTAGTCAGGTTTATGAGTCAAATTTGTATTAATTGAATTACTTTAGTTAATAGTTTATCACTTAACAACTACTTTGTAAGTTTAATGGAAATATAACCATGGATCTATTCTTCATTAGGTTGCAAGATGATATACTAAGCTAGTATATTTGCAAATATAGGTTAACAATTAGATATGTTAACCTTAGGCATTTGTTTCAATTATTAATATTATATATTTCTTTAACTGGGTAAACAAAGGCTCTTATGAAGTAATTTGAATCCAGCACTTTCATTTTACATTACCACCATTAATTTATGGTGCATGTTTTTCAGATACGCCTATCGATGTATTTCTAATAGATAAAACCATTATTATAATTATTATTAGTATTATTATTATCAAAATCTACTAATATAAGTAAAATATTTGTTGAACGAGTAATATTTTAAAACAGCTCGATTAAACTAATCTACAAAACTAAAAGTAGATGCTCAGAAACTAATTATAAACCAATTTCCTTGCTTTCAAATGTAGCAAATGTTTTTGAAAAGTTAGTTAAAATGAAAATAAGAAAACTCTAAATATTGTCTTCTAAATTAACGCTAGTTACCTGAATTATATTTACTATAACAAGGAGACTTAATAGTAATTAATGCACCAGCTAGCTTTTAGTGGTGAGTAGTGGGTTCTATAAAACCAAATGCCTATCTTTATAGAAATATACAAATTTCAACACCTTCAGTTACATTTACCTGAAAAGGTCTTTGAATACTTTATATCTAATAAAACGTCGTTGACTACCAACCCACCCGATTTGTCTCGCTTGATGATGGGCACTCTCAGAAATGATTTAAATGATTTTTGCTGTAGATTTGAGGTTGATAGAGCTTATTTACACATTTATTACTCTTCTCTAATAGTCTACACATATAATAAAACAAAACTCCATACCTAACGTATATTAGCAAACATAATTATCAGGTAAATAATCAACAGAAAACAAAATAAATACTAAGATCTAACCCGACCTTGACTGAATATGCGTAGAACTACAAAAAGAAGTTAAATCAGTGACGTGCATGTAATACAGGCAAAAACGCATTGCCTACCCTAGAAAAAGTATGGATTTATACGTATATGTTTTTATTTTAATAATAAATTATCAAATTTAATTTAAATACATTTACATTGAAACATGTTATTTTTGCTTACTTAGTTCCACACGCTGCTCTGCTAAAGTTACAATTTTATTAATATCTTTATGACAAGCTGGACGCCGGTTTGAATGAAATCTGTATGGGTACGATTGAGTTTGGCAAGAATGACAGGGGGGGGGGGTTTGTTACGAATTACCCTTAAGCGCCACTATACTTAACAAGTGTTTACTAAGAATATCATCCGAAAAGTGTAGGAACTAAATGGTAAGGAACGGATCTAAACATAAATGCTTAAGTTGAAATACTCTAGTTGTGGTACCTAAAAGAAAAGGCTACTCATAGCTTAAGCCTTATCTATAAATGTTAAGTAACAAGATACCTTACATGTGATTTTCCTATGCTCCACCCGAAGGTACTACATTGGCCAGGAAGCGAATTTTTTTTACCTGGAAAATTTGGGATTTTGCCGAACCCTTGCTGTTTTAAGCAAGGTGGGGATCTTTAACGTGCGTGACAAACACACACACAGGACCTCCATTTTACCTCGCATCTGAACAAGGTTGTATTTTTGTGAAAAATGCTCGCCTAACATTTTTCAAGAGGACTGTGTCGGGATTCGAATTCGGGACCTTGGGCGTAGTAGTCACACGCATACCAACTACGCCACGGAGCGCCTTAAATAACAAGATATCAGCACAAAAGGAAAATAACACAGAACCTAATTATACTGACCATGTATACTTGAACTCACACCTAAATGGACGTCCTACTTATTATGAGGAAGATTACTCATCACTTCTAGTATAACATTTTTATCATTAACCTTTATCTTTTGCTGGGAATCATATAGACAGGTGTTCGTGATACTTTTAGCATAAATATCTACTGAAATCATAAGACCGAACGACGAAAATCATATTTCTATTTCTCTTTAAATAACGATAGCTACATTTTTGTTGGAATATTTACACAAAAAAAATCAAATATTTTTACTAGAATGAAAATAAGTTACGCATCATCATCATTTTGTTATCGACCTTACTTAAGGTCGGTTTGACGCAGCTCTAACTTCTTTTCTATTCTGTGCTAATCTAAAAAGCTCTACATACCCTTCACAACCTAAATTTCTAATAATTTGACTAATATAGTTTGGTCTAGGTCTTCCTATATCCTTCTATCTTTTTCCTATCCAGCTGGCTCTACATAGATATTAGCAACCTGATGGTTGTTAAAGAACTCTAACATGTTTACATGATTACCATTTATAAGGAAATGAAATATAACCTGGTTATCCGCATTACGCATTTGTTATAAACTTAAAATGACTTGGTGGTTAAAAATCTTTAGCCATTGTTGGCGCAAATTTGCGTATCTTTCAGATCTGAACTATAAACATTACAATTTACGTTAACTGTATTTATTAATTAAGAAGTGTTTCAATAAGAATATTAAATATTAAATCTTTAGAATGCATTGCCTACTACATCAACCACACTTCAGCGTAACATCAAACAAGACTAGATCTTTTTATCATAACAATTTAGATGTCTTATGAGAACGTGAAGTTTATTTAATTTGATCTAAACTATCTTTTATAACCTAAGATTCGCATAAGAGCAAAAACAGGAAAGAAAATTCTTAAAACTGCAGAACATCACTCACCAGAAAATTTGTGTAGTATACTTGAAGGGTTATACAAACTCAAATGAACACCATCATTTTTGAGCCGACCTCACCTCTTCAAATGTTGATAGGAAATATCACTGGATTTTCATGTAATTTTGTAATGGAATCTCAACAAGTTACATCAAACTAACAACAGTTTGTCATAAATTAAATCATAATATCTCAGATATAGATGGGAATTTCTGCATACTGCTCTTTAAATTGTATTAACAGATTATAGAATAAAAACCCATGTATAGTTAAATGTTGAAACATTAAGCGTTATTATTTAAATATAGTTATCAAAACGTCTTTATAAAAACGTTGCGCTGAAAAAGGGAATTAGATGTATTTAAATTAAATGAAAATTACTAACTACCTGATTTGACTGCTCCGACATCTCATGCCTGTTCATTCAGACACCCACACAAAATATATTTAGAGTGAGCCTCCAATCGCTCATGGCCAACTTCATTACCATGTTGTCTAGATTACAGATAAAGAGCATCTGTCAGATTGGAACGACAATCCTAACAATGCAAGACTAGGACAGAACAAGCATGCACCAGATGTTGTTAATCGAGGTTTATCACAGTGTAATGGAACGCAAACGACTTAATATAGCTGGAAACACTTTCATTGGTACTACAAATTGTTGTATCTTCTATGTTTTTCTGTATATATAATTCTGTGTTTTTTATTTTTGTTTTCGGCTGAAATTCTTCATTGTCCTGATTAGATATACATTAAAATTACCGACAGTACGGCTAGGTTAAGAGATTACTTTTAGTTCGATAGGAATATCGTCATTAGTTCCAGGTGTTGATGTTGATATTACATCAATTATTATATTCCTGTCGTCACGATAACTTAAATTTGGATCTATCGGAAAAAGCTACAAATAAACACTTAATTATGTGAAGCTTGCATATTATTATAACATTCAGTTAGTGTACCTAGAGCATAGGCAATGTGACTGTTAATCATTGAATATTAGAATAGTCTACATTTCATCTCATTTATACTCGTAAAGATTGTATATAAGTACAATATGTTTTAAAAAATTACAAACAAAATTGCATTTGTTATTTTGATGGGTTATAGTGACTGAAAGATATATTTCAACTTAACAAGTTAAGTGATTATGCTACACAATAAAATTAAATAAAAACCCTTAACCACAAAAAATATTTAAATTACTAGATCGTATTTGACCACTATGTGGTCATCATCAATGAAAACCTGTAATTAAAAAAAATTAGCTGTTGTTCTGGAACACTTCAGAGGATATTCTCCTCACCACTTAGGCTGAAGTGAACCTTCCCAACCTATAATTTACTATATTGTTGCTTTAAACACTATCGAGGATATTCTCCTCACCCATGAGCTGGTGTTCTCAACAACAAACAAGTGAATTATGACATTATAACAAATCTACTTAATTTATACTAATTCTAAATCTACTGAAGCGGAACCAATTTAATCTTGCTTTCTCATTGGTTGTCGACCAATAGGAAAGCAAAGCAGATGGCTATTGGCCCTTTATCGGTGTTTAAGAGGGTCCTTTATGTTTAACAATTTTAATTGATTCATAGGCATTTAAGGAGGAAAACGTTGGTACCGCTTTTAACAATTTAACATTTTCTAGTTTAAGGTGGCTGGTTTCAAATATATGTTTGGCGACCTGAGACCTTTCATATTTACCATATTTGAAGTGAGCAATGTGTTCTTTAAATCTTGTTGTTATATTCCTCTTGGTCTGACCAATATATTTTTGAAAACACCCTGGCCCTGCACAACTAATTTCATAAATCCCGACTTTTGCAATTTTTCCACCTTGTCTTTTGGATTACCTAGCAAATCTTGAATTTTATTAGTATTAGTGAAAGCAATTTTGAAATTACACTGTTTGAATATTTTATCAAGACCCTTTGTGGTTTTGTGAAACGGAAGTTTAACATATTTAACATTATCGTTAGAGGTGGTTGATTGCAAAGTCGTTGATTTACGGATGTTGATCCTATTTTACACTTTCTAAAATATTATCTATAATATCAGAAGAGAAACCATTGTAATTCGCTATTTGTTTAATAAGAGCAAATTCCTTATTAAATCTGTTTTTATTTAAAGGGAAATTCAATAATCTATTAATTAAAAAGTTAAATCAAGCCAACTTATGTTGTATGCTATGATTAGAGGAAGACAAAATAAAGCGATTTACATTGGTTTCTTTTCTATAAATGTCAAATTCTAATTTATTACCATTTCTAATTACTAATGTATCTAAAAAGGGTAATTGTCAATTATTCTCTAGTTCATAGGTAAATTTTATGCTTTGAAATTTTGAATTCATTTCTTTAAGAAAATCATCAACATTTGATTTAGAAGTGTCAAAAACTGCAAATATATCATCCACGTACCTTAACCATATTCTTGGGAAGTATTTGGAGTTTTCTTTTAACTCGGTTTCAAAACGAGACATAAATAAATTTGCTATGAAAGGTGATAAGCTATTTCCATTGCTGTGCCTTCATGTTGTTCGTACAACTTGTTGAATTGAAAACAGTTCTGGGACATGCAATGCGAAACAAGCGATATAGTCCTCAACTTTATCATCATCAATATCACTATCTATAAGAACATCCTTTAAATATGTTAAAAGTCGTGGTATTGGAACACTAGGGAATAATGAACTGACATCAAATGAAATTAAGATTTCGTTCTCTTCTAATGTGATATTTTAATTTTATTAATGAACTCTAAAGAGTTTTGTACAGACAAACTATTAAACTTTAAATTCTTAAATTCATTTGACAGCCATCGTGATAAATAGTAAGTCGGTGAGTTGATACCTGAAACTATTGGTCTCATCGATTTATTATTTTTGTGAATCTTTGGTAAACAGTAAAGTTTTGGCATTTCAGGATTTGAAATTGTTAATTTTAATTTTAGTGTGGGCGAAATTAGGTTTGGACATTCTTTCAAAAGAGGGTCCTTACAGACCAATAGTCAAAAAACGTAAAATTAAGTTCCTTTAAATAAAATGATTAAATCAACAGAGTCTGTTTTGAAAGAATGTCCAAACCTAATTTCGCCCACACTAAAATTAAAATTAACAATTTCAAATCCTGAAATGCCAAAACTTTACTGTTTACCAAAGATTCACAAAATAATAAATCGATGAGACCAATAGTTTCAGGTATCAACTCACCGACTTACTATTTATCACGATGGCTGTCAAATGAATTTAAGAATTTAAAGTTTAATAGTTTGTCTGTACAAAACTCTTTAGAGTTCATTAATAAAATTAAAATATCACATTAGAAGAGAAGCGAAATCTTAATTTCATTTGATGTCAGTTCATTATTCCCTAGTGTTCCAATACCACGTACTTTAACATATTTAAAGGATGTTCTTATAGATAGTGATATTGATGATGATAAAGTTGAGGACTATATCAAGCTTGTTTCGCATTGCATGTCCCAGAACTGTTTTCAATTCAACAAGTTGTACGAACAACATGAAGGCACAGCAATGGGAAATAGCTTATCACCTTTCATAGCAAATTTATTTATGTCTCGTTTTGAAACCGAGTTAAAAGAAAACTCCAAATACTTCCCAAGAATATGGTTAAGGTACGTGGATGATATATTTGCAGTTTTTGACACTTCTAAATCAAATGTTGATGATTTTCTTAAAGAAATGAATTCAAAATTTCAAAGCATAAAATTTACCTATGAACTAGAGAATAATTGACAATTACCCTTTTTAGATACATTAGTAATTAGAAATGGTAATAAATTAGAATTTGACATTTATAGAAAAGAAACCAATGTAAATCGCTTTATTTTGTCTTCCTCTAATCATAGCATACAACATAAGTTGGCTTGATTTAACTTTTAATTAATAGATTATTGAATTTCCTTTAAATAAAAACAGATTTAATAAGGAATTTGCTCTTATTAAACAAATAGCGAATTACAATGGTTTCTCTTCTGATATTATAGATAATATTTTAGAAAGTGTAAAATAGGATCAACATCCGTAAATCAACGACTTTGCAATCAACCACCTCTAACGATAATGTTAAATATGTTAAACTTCCGTTTCACAAAACCACAAAGGGTCTTGATAAAATATTCAAACAGTGTAATTTCAAAATTGCTTTCACTAATACTAATAAAATTAAAGATTAGCTAGGTAATCCAAAAGACAAGGTGGAAAATTGCAAAAGTCGGGGATTTATGAAATTAGTTGTGCAGGGCCAGGGTGTTTTCAAAATATATTGGTCAGACCAAGAGGAATATAACAACAAGATTTAAAGAACACATTGCTCACTTCAAATATGGTAAATATGAAAGGTCTCAGGTCGCCAAACATATATTTGAAACCAGCCACCCGTTAAACTAGAAAATGTTAAATTGTTAAAAGCGGTACCAACGTTTTCCTCCTTAAATGCCTATGAATCAATTAAAATTGTTAAACATAAAGGACCCCTCTTAAACACCGATAAAGGGCCAATAGCGCCATCTGCTTTGCTTTCCCTATTGGTCGACAACCAATGAGAAAGCAAGATTAAATTGGTTCCGCTTCAGTAGATTTAGAATTAGTATAAATTAAGTAGATTTAAGTTATAATGTCATAATTCACTTGTTTGTTGTTGAGAACACCAGCCTGCGGGTGAGGAGAATATCCTCGATAGTGTTTAAAGCAACAATATAGTAAATTATAGGTTGGGAAGGTTCACTTCAGCCTAAGTGGTGAGGAGAATATCCTCTGAAGTGTTCCAGAACAACAGCTAATTTTTTTTTTAATTACAGGTTTTCTACTGATGATGACCACATAGTGGTCGAAATACGTATCTAGTAATTTAAATATTTTTTGTGGTTAAGGGTTTTTATTTAATTTTATTTAAATCGTGCCACAGTGTTCCTATAGATTATTATATGCTACACAATAATTATGTATATTGGAAGGTTTTTAGAAAGATTTTACTACAAGTCTTCATTTATGTTAGTATACAAGAGTAAACCCAGGTTCAAAATAGGCAGTTGTTAATATTCAGCTAAAACATCGTATACATGAATTGCGAGGATGACAAAAACAAAGCATAACCGATTTTGCTACTTACGTGTTCCAAAACAGCGAACTCATTCGATAAACTAGCTGTAGTTCCAACAGATAACATTAGTGAATCGTGTTGTATATCTTTCTTTTGTTGCTACTCCTGCATGCATGTCCCAAGTTAAACTAGTTTTCGCATTCAAGTTAAAAAAGCTATGAAATTTATTTAATTTACAAGTTGCACTAAAACAATTTCAAACTTGCTGTTGTACTTATTAAACGGTCTTTCGCTACTAAGCTCGATGCAGAAAGAAAGCTCTGTAGTTGTTTAGTTTGCTAGTATGAGCGACGACGGATTAAACATGGTATAAGCTAGAATATCACATTATTCCATTTGCACGTTGTTAGATAACTGAAATGAAAAACACTGTAATGACAATACCGTCTTTTTCCATATTAGTTTTTAAAACATTGTGATGGTTACAGTAATTTTCCTCAAAATATTTTCTTATAGGTTAATATTAGTTAAAAACAGTATAAACCAACAGATTCAGCTTAAAAATTCACACTCAAAGACATAATAATTTTAAAAATGCTATTTTGTCAAACACCATGTTTTCCTTTTTACGGGAGTACTATTATTTGAGAGTTTTATAAGTTGAAATTTTTCATGGGTAATTCCGCTTTCTTCGTTTCATTGTTTGTATGACAAACTGTCCAAGGTTGAGATCAAGATTATTTTGGTATATAGAATTAGTTATGTTCCCATATTTTCCATATTTAAGCCAATCTGAAATCGAGTCCAAAAAAGTGCTCAGAAAAAATGTATAATACCTGGGGCTATAATAGTGACAGCTAAATCATTTGTTGATCACTACACATTAAATTATGCTGTTTAATGGGTTTCTGTTGTTTATTGGAATAATTTACAATGATTTTGGTTTGTTTCAATTCGTGTGAATGTTTACGAATACACTTTCCTCAACTGATTATTTGCTGAAGTATACCGCAATTTTTCTATTTCAATGTGCATAATGTGAAGTCCCAGTCTTTATTGCAGGTTGTAAAAGTATGTACTAGATACTTTACTATTTATGTCCTATTTTAATATTATAACGAAATAGCCATGTTATTAAATGTATGCCATTCGAGCTTTATACATTTTTCAGGGTATTTTAGTATAAAGCTCATTTATTTAAATTAATAAATGCTTTCCTATTTATAATGTTTCCTTATTAACGCAATAGCATTCCAATATATTTAATAGTTTGTTAACAAAATCATTTCAGACAGAGCAATTTTAAGCACTTTAAATGCATTCGCGTAAAACCTGTTTTAGCTATATTTATAGACTTAAAGCCTCCACACTGGTTACACATTAACTCCTGTTTGCGTAAATCAGAATGTATTGATTTTTGTATGTTTAAAGTTATCTTACTAAAATTAATAGTATGTGTATATGGATAATAATACAGTAAGTGATAGACAAGCACTGAAATATGGAGCACTGCAGGGATAGTATTTTGGCTCAAATCCTTTTTATATTGTATATAAATATTTTATATGTTAGAGTTTGACACAGATATAGTCATTTACAGATTACACCGTTGTTAGAATAGTAGTTGGAGTAAAAGTAAACATAAAACAATTGAAGTCCTAAGTACTATCAAATGGTGGTTAATGGAAATTTGTTAATGTTAATTTTAATTAGAGCAGTGTACGCATGCCTTTAGTATCATACGATGACCCTTGCAACTATAAGTTTTAACTGTGACAAAATTAATACAGCAATGGAAATTAAGTATATTTGAGTATAACTATAAACCTGCATTTAAGATAGTTTGAGATTTATTTGGTTTTATAAAATACAAATTAAAATATATCGAACAAATTGCTGTATCCCGTTGCTAACTTAATATTCAGGGATCTTCAGAACCCACTTCTGGTTAGAAAGAGAGAGCAGTGGATCATACCGGGTGTCCCAACGCATACGAAATGCTCGATTACTGCTTAATGGTAACGTGTAGCGAAAAAACTTTCAAATAAATCTTATGTGTACTCAAAACGGCTACAACTTAAAATTAATTAGTATTATACAGAGTGCTCAATAAAAAGTTATTTACCAAAGTTATGTTTTTTAAATGGAACACCCGGTATTTTTTTAGAAATTCTGATTGCTCGTATCAAACTAGGGTAACTTTTTTATCAGGATTACCTATACCTAAATCTCATAGTTGTTGAGATATTCAACTTTTTTCAAAATGGCATGATTCATTAAAAAATTTTGTAACGCCATGATTTAGATGATGCTGAACATTTAACTTTTGTAGGGGAATAGTATAAATTTGTAGTTAGTGGAAACACAACACAAGTTATCAAAATAATATACAGGGTGCCCATTGCATCGTTTTCCGTTTATTGAACAATTAACGCAAGTAAGTCGCTTATTTCCAATGGAACACCCTGTATATTTTCAAGTAGTAAAATGCAGTATTAAATTCTCGATTAAACAATATAAGGTTACCCTATATTCATATTCAACCGTTTCATAGTTATTAGCGAATAATTAAAAATGTTGGTACATAATTCTAAAGTTGGGTAATTTACTTTGATCACAGGCGGCGCGTCGCCTACCAAATAATATTAACTATTGAACTTCGTTGCCACAGCAATCATGTTTAACTTTTGTTTTAGTTGTTAATCAGTTTTGTATCTGTGTTGTTGTGAGGTGAACATTTGTAAAATGAAAATCTATAGTCTTAACGAAAGGATGGTTATGATATTGGTAGTTGGCGAAGCTGAAGAAAATTGTCTATGAGCTTCAAGCATTTATGCTCAGAAATTTCCTAATCGAATGCATCGTAATAGAGCTACGTTTGAAAAATTATTGCAACGCCTTAGAAGTACTGGTAATGTTGAATATGAAAAAACTCAACAAGTAAAGCATGTTACTAATAGTGAAGGAAATCAATTATTGGTATTGGAATTTGTAGTAGAAAATCCTAAGACTAGTTTGCGTAAAATCAGTGAAACAATCGGATTGAGTAAAACTAGTGTTTCATATTCAACATTACCAGTACTTCTAAGGCGTTGCAATAATTTTTCAAACGTAGCTCTATTAGGATGCATTCGATTAGGACATTTCTGAGCGTAAATACTTGAAGCTAGTAGACAATTTTGTTCAGCTTCGCCAACTACCAATATCATATCAATCCTTTCGTTAAGACTATAGGTTTTCATTTTACAAATGTTCACCTCACAACAACACAGATACCAAACTGATTAACAACTAAAACAAAAGTTAAACATGATTGCTGTGGCAACGAAGTTAAATAGTTAATATTATTTGGTAGATGACGCGCCGCCTGTGATCAAAGTAAATTACCCAACTTTAGAATTATATACCAACATTTTTAATTATTCGCTAATAACTTTGAAACGGTTGAATATGAATATAGGGACCTTATATTGTTTAATGGAGAATTTAATTCTGCATTTTAATACTTGAAAATATACAGGGTGTTCCATTTGAAATAAGCGACTTACTTGCGTTAATTGTTCAATAAACGGAAAACAATGCAATGGCACCCTGTATATTATTTTGATAACTTGTGTTGTGTTTCCACTAACTACAAGTTTATACTATTCCCCTACAAAAGTTAAATGTTCAACATCATCTAAATCATGGTGTTACAAAAATTTTTAATGAATCATGCCATTTTGAAAAATGTTGAATATCTCAACAACTATGAGATTTAGGTATAGGTAATCCTGATAAAAGTTACCCTAGTTTGATACGAGCAATCAGAATTTCTAAAAAAATACCAGGTGTTCCATTTAAAAAAACACACCTTTGGTAAATAACTTTTTTATTGAGCACCCTGTATAATACTAATTAATTTTACGTTGTAGCCATTTTGAGTACACATAAGATTTATTTGAAAGTTTTTTCGCTAAACGTTACCATTAAGCAGTAATCGAGCGTTTCGTATGCGTTGGGACACCTGGTATGTTTGGCAAGCGATAGTCTTGGTAATACACTTTCATTGGCAACTGCTTTTGTTGAATAACTCTTCATCAACAGAAAGCATTTGACATGATTTTGGTAAACATTTTTATCAAATATGTATGGAAAAAGTATACACATTTTGTATTTGCAAAGGAACTGCATTTTTTTTTTTAAATAAAAATTGCGACGTCTCTGAAACATTCACAATTTACATACATAGAAACAGATGATAGGTGAAAAAATCAAGGTATTTAATAAAAATACTCTTTTGTCATAAGTTAAAGAACAACGAAAACATTGGAAACAAATTGATGTTATATTTATCTTCAATTATTTTTATGTTGTTTATTCAATCCTTTTTTCATACTTTACATTTTTAAAAATTATGATATTCCCCATTAAAGATTTTTGCAGATGGTGCTACAAGAATGCAACATGTATGTTGGGAAAATATTGTGTTTTGTAGACTGAATTAAGGAGAGATAATTTTTGCTCCTTTATACGATGTTCATGGCATTTTGTTAACTTGGTCTTCATGGTGCTGGACATGTAGTGGCAAGAAGTAACTTCAATTTATATTATTCAATTTTTTTCTAATTCTATTAATCGTGCAATAAGTTGACTGAATATTGAGCATTCAAATACAGTTCTTTAAAAGAAGTTGTGATACCAGGTCTTTCGCGAGCTAATGTAGTAGGCACTTTACATTGAAGTTTTAAGAAAATTTTAGAAGTCTTGACATCTATAGCTGGAGATAATAGCAAGTATTCAGGGAAAACTTGTAACAATAGCTGTTAATTTATGTCCAGGAAAATGAAAAACTGAAATTTATTATTCTAATCAGAATGTGGAGTACCATAATAGAATGGACAAAACGTATAGCTTTTATAAAGAAATCGTAACTGTGACATTGCAACAATAGTTTTTTATTATACAAGGGAAAAAGTACTAGATTTTAGCAAGAGGTGTGTTTGTCTCCTGGCACGAAGCGGAGGAACACAAAACACAGAGTTAAAATCTTAAATTTTTACTCGTGTATAATATTATTTTTTTCTGTGACAAGCAAAACGATAATTTAATATTGAAAAAAATATTACAATATATTAAAGTCAAAAAACAATCGATGTCAAATTTGAAGTTTCAAACAAGTAGGTTGTTGTACTTATAATAGGGACAGTTAGACTTGCGTTTCTAAGGGAACCTTTAAAGTAATCAAATATCTGTCAATTTAATTCTGTGAGTGGTTTCAAAAGTTGCTTACTTAAGTTGTTTATATAAGTTATTTTGAACGTGATGAAGTTATGATATGATGTTATGTTACACTCGAATGTTACAAGTGTGGTCCTGGCTTTAAATTAAATATCTTCGTGTTCTACTTATTTGCACATACCCGGGAAAAAAGTACTCATTTTTTTCTTGGGGAGAAAGTAAATTCATAAAAAGTAACATTTATTACCTGTCATGAAACATTAAATGTCAAATTTTTTCCTGTCACAGAAAAAATTTGTTTATTTTGCCAGGGATAATTTTGATAAATTCTAATCATTCACTAAAGAATAAAGTTAAAAAGCTGATTACAAGGAACTTTATGAAAGAAAAATGCTTAAAAGTCATCTGCTATATTTTTTGATAGCTTAATGTCATCTATGCAACTAAATGACAAAGAACCTACTGTTGGTGTTAATTACCTGATGGCGATAGTTTACTCTCGCCATTATACAAAGGTTCTTTTGAGTTAATTATTGGTAATAAATTTGGTTGTTTCATGGGGGTTATAAAGTACTCTATTCTGATGAGGTCCAAATGATCAAGTTATTGTTTTATTGATGGCTATGCAAATATTGGTCTGTTTTGTATCGGTAAATACACTCTTTTGATTTTCATAAGGTGGTTTTTACAGATGCATCTTATTTTACATACAATTAATAACTTGTGAAATGCAAATAAATTATCATTCAATATTTAGGCTTACCTGTAACGTTAATGATAGTATCACCATTGTTTAGGTAATGTAAATTAGACAAACTATTTATATAAAATGTTTCTTAAAATTAGTGAAAATCTCATTGTCACAAAAACCACCAATTTAATTAAACTAACTTGAAATTTTCTGTACGAATAATTAATTTACTAGAGCATGTGCTGTATAAGGAAGTTGCCATATTGTTTCTTTTTTGAGATATTACGAAATAGGTTATGTACAACATAACTGGGCAAATGACGCAAGCAATTTATTCTGAAATGTCCGAGACATTAGAGGTTATAAACAGGGGAGTATAAATGCGAATTTGAAAGCTGTTTTCAGTTTTGACAATAAAATTTGATATGTTTTTGATTATAGACTAGACAGACGACGAACATAAAATATGGATGACATAATCGGTGGAAATTAGATTAAGTAATATAAGAAAGACCTAACCTTTAACGACAAATTTGTTTTTTGCTAGCTATTTTTATGAAAATCTACCCATTGTTAGAGTGCCAACTGTTACGTTTTACCCGCGTCACCAATCACTGCATAACCCTGGGGGTAAATTATTAAGCCCCAAATTTTGTTGTCAATATAGCCATGACTGGTAAAGCACTCAAAAACGAGTCGGGGGCTTACCGGGTTTTTTGCTGGAACTAAAGGCAGTCTCGCTCGTCTTCAGGTCCGGGTCGCGTGCCGGTAGTTTCCTCTATGGGTGGACAAATTTTAAAGGCAAAGTCAATATGCTTATACTTTAGCAGAACACGCGATAATTTTTTAGGTGCGAGGAAAAGGTACGAGGACACGAAAGGGATCACTTCGCCGAATTCGCGTGCACACACGTTCCATCTCTTCGATAGCCGATAGTCGAGTTCCTTGTTTTAAAATACATCGCTCACTCGAGCCTGTAATATCCCCTCCCTCCCATTCCACGCTTCTAATGGCTGACATTCTAACCATATCACATTTTTTAACCTCAGAAATGCGTGCTTATGCGGAATACATGCCATAAATGATGGAGTTTTATTGTCCTCGGGTTCGTGACAAACTATATTCATAAACCTCATATATAATAAATAACTTAAGGATGCGAATATAGCTTGCCCTTGCTGGATTCAAAAATCTCCTAATCCTAATATTAAAATAAAATTTGGTGCAGCCAAAAGGCACAACACAGTATAACTTCTTTAAAAATATTTGTAAACTTCAAATATTATTATACCTAACTAAAATGTTGTCTTCCTGTTGACAGCGCAAAGTAGTTTAAATTGTGATTTCTTGTAGAGAGGGCCTTTATTTCCATGATGCCCCTCTCCCCTGGAGAAAGGAGTTGTAGTTTTAGCAATGCATACGTGTTCGTGTCTTGTCTTTTGATTGCATCTTGGTTTCTACAGATATGCTTTCTTTAAAATGCACATCTCTCAAGCTACGTTGTTACGTTCAAAACTCTGCAAGTAATTTTTTCTGCATTCATTTTTAAAACGTCCTAAAATTTCTCAACGAGCTCGATTTTTCGCCATTTGAATTAGTGTTATTTTATAAAATTTCTCGAGTAATTACTCCATATAAAAGTTTGCCTTATAAAATCAAACAGCTGCTTAGAAAACTTTACGTTACAAAGTAGTTGTAATAAATTCTACCACCTGCTGTGACTACATTTTAATTACAGTTGCACATCTTTCTTCTATAAGATAAGGCCACTTAACCATCTGCCTAGTAAATGAACCCTTGCAATGGGCTTGTTATCTATTATCCTGCAGCTGTTAAGATGTTTCAAAGTAAAAAGATTGCTTTTCATTGTCTAAAAATTCTTTGTTAGATGCGTTATCTCCTTGTTGGCAAACTTGATTCTTCGGCGATATCTTTCCTTATAAAATAAGGACTGTGCTTTTAAAGACAACATTGAATACATTTTCTTACCCAAGAGACATGTTGTAAAGTCCCGCTTTTACAATGCTTTCTATGCTAGTATGAGTTAAGTTGGTGGTTCCAGCATTCAGCCCATAGAGAAATGCAGCAGCATTTTCCTATCCATAAGATGATACGAAGCCGATAGCTCAAGGTACAGTTTTCTGTTTTCGTAATTTTTTAATGCTGCTGTGACGAATAGACATTTCATTTACTGTTCATAATGTTATTACTCATGATTATGCAGTAAATTACCAACGTCATGTTACAAAACTCACAATCACAATGCAGGAGCGACTATGTAATCATTCTTCAAATTCAAAATGAGTTAATCAAAGTTTGTGTTAGAGTCCATTTTACGGTTTCTTTTGTATTTTTGTATAGATATTAACGTAAAGAACTTGTGCATCGATTTAAAAGGAATTAACACTTGATTAATTTAAGTTAGGGTGTATAAGTTTAATGTTGTACTATTTCTTGAGAAGGTGCACTTCACTAATGCAGAATGTATAAATTATGTATATTCTTTTTCCTAGAATTACTGTAAAGTTTTTGTTTTATTTTCTTTGGTATATATTTAAGGTGACGCATTAAGTAAGTATCTAGATGCTAAGATGTTATATTTGCTTACCAATTTTGTGTTTTTATGTTATGACGCTTTGTTTACCATCACGCTGTAACAAACGCTTACGTTGTTTTGTAAAGTAGCCTTTTGAGATTGTTTGTTAACAATATAGTTTTACTGAGGTTTCCAATGTGTTCCTTTTATTTCACCCATGCTACTCTACAACGTTTTTGAGCTAGCTCGAATTCTACCATTCTGTTCCTGTTTTGTTGCGGTATTCGGCGTAAACGATTCCTTTACTGACTTACTGTTTTATTTCGTATTTGTATTGAATATCGTAACAACATTTGTCAAGCTATACTACTTATAAACTTCACTTTGGATAATTTCAATATAAGAAAGAAGTGTATTAATATTTACTTACAGTAACTTAGAACTTTTATTATTTCTATAAACATTTTGTTTGTGGTTCAGTGGTTCATGTACTAAAACTTAAATACTATACTTATATCTCAATCTTTTGACTGATGCTTTTTTGGTTAGATTCAGAATTGTGTAACCTCAAAAAGTTTTTAATCTATTACTATTAAATTTGATAGTAATTCACTGTGCTTATTGCAAAAGTATGTAAAATGTTGTAGGAACTTTACCTCTTGGGATGCATGTAAAATGTTGGTAATGGATTAAGTAGAGGCAGAAGAGACCTACTTCTGCATCTTCACACGTACGAAGCACCAGTAAAAGGTGTTCTATTCACTGTGGGGAATTTTCCAGCAAACGATTTCCAACTTTCACCTCTCCAAACAGTTCGTTCTCATTGGACAATTAACATCAGGTGACTGTAAACAACCAACCACACAATCCCCCCCTCCCAGACGTAAAATATTTTCCAACGGTGTGCTACCCGGGGTAGGTATGTATTTAAAAAAAATAAATATGGATGGCTAGTCGTCCCTATGGAGTGCGGAACAGTGAGCCGAGAAGTACGTTATTTTTGTTCCCCTTAAATTTCCCGATATGTATTTGAAATTTTCTTAATAGTATTTTTCGTCTTGGAGATATTCCCATTGCTAATTTTCAAATTGTCTCACTGTAAATTTCATAGTGCATTCCAGAAGTTTATAAATGCTATTTTTAAATCCTTTCAGTATGGAATTTTTTAAAGGTACTTAAAACTATAGCAATAGAGATTTTCTTGCTTATTGTTTAAGTAATCGGAAGAGTGTTCGGGGTTTCCATTATATTTCAACTACTTTTAATATTTTACCTATTCTGACAAAGAATGTTATAATTGGCTAAAGTGCATATACAGGGTAGGGTGTTTAACAAAATATATTTTCAATTTTTTTAAGTGCATTTATTTTGAGATAATACCTAATAGTACTAATAAATTAAATCAATACCTTCAACAATGAAGTAAAATTAAAACCAAATGAAAAAAATTAATGGTTTATAGCAGTGGTCCTTAATTGAAGGCACGAACACCTTTGGCGATGCACGAGAGCATTTCTAGTGGTGCAAGAAAAGTTTTTAAGTTTTTCATTTTAAAAAAACCTTGTTTTAAAAGCATGATTAAAACTACAACATCACCATTAAAAATGTAGATATTGTTTTATGTGTAATAATATGGTATGTTCTGAATAGACTCGCACCTTGAACAAATACTAGAAAGGATAGATTAGCTTGCGTGTTTCAGTAAGCTAAAGAGCTGATCTATAGGTTTAACCAAATTAGTGGAGTCCTTGGTGAAGGATCAGACTAAAAACGGTTCCTGAAAGAGGGCAGCAGCTCTTTCGGTACTTGCAGTGGCAGAGACCATAGGGTTTGGTATAGCATTCTAAGACACTACTGTAAAGATTTTCCATTAGTCTATTTGTATTTACATTTAAAATATGAAATATTAGGAAATATTCGGTACGTAAAATAAAATATTGTTTCATGAATTTTTGGACTCATCTTTACTATGTTCGACTACCAAGACTTCAAGATGTTTACATATCTTGGGTCAGACTATTAACTTTAATTACTTACTGTTTCACTATTTAAATGATTTTTATCGTGAAAGTAAACATAAAAAGCACAAGAAACACTACATAAGATTGAAATTTTCATGTAAGATAAAGAACTTTAAGCACTGGCGACACATTAAATGAATTTATTAATTTTCCTAAGCTGAAACTTTAGTCTGTTGTAGACTTCAAATTACGAAATATAAGATTTTAATATCGAAATATTAAGTAATTATGTATAAGCATAAAGAGCGAAACACTTACCTCATAAATAGTAAAATTAATACATCTTTTCGTTGTAGATTATGCACCTCGCTTACAGATAACATTAAACATCAGTCGTGAGATTTGACGCTATAGCAGGTAACACCATGCAAACAACAATTTAAAGTAGAAGGTTGCTAGCTGTTGCCATCAGATAGATATCAAACGATTCTATTTTTGACGAAGGAAAATATCCATTATTAATTGGACTCATTCCGAATGGACCTGCACCTTGAAGAAGTTAGAACGGGTGGAATTGCTTCCGCGTTCCTATGATCTAAAGAGCCAGTCTAAGACAGGTTCCCGAAAGAGGGCAGCAGCTTTTTTGGTACTTAGAGTGGCAGAGACCAATGGGATCACTATGGCACTTAAAGACACGCTACTGCAATGTGGAAGGCAACGGAAACCACCACATTACCTCTCAAGTACACAGCGTACTTAAATTGTAATAAACATGTTGGCATCCTCGGGTAAAAGATTCAGGAGTTAAAATAGTCTGTCACGTTTATCGTGACAGCCACGTTGGGCGCCAAATCTATGCTACGTTGGCTCGTAGCCGTGCGTAACACGAAGAAAATCAAAGAAATGACCGGGCTCAATCGGAGATTAGGGGGTTGTAGAAAGCAGACCCACATATAATGTACGCGGCTGTAAGGAGTTAGTAACAATACCTGCAATAAAAAAAATTAGAATAGCAAACCTGCAATAAAAAAAAAATTAGTCCTACAAACCTGAAATAAAGAAAAAGCATAGCATGCTGATCGAGCATAGATTGTTCAGTACTTTGTAGAATGTAAAAAAAAACTGTTTGGATGATCTATATAATATAACAACGGTAAAAGCAATACAAAAATTTTTAGTACAAAGTGAGGTAATATTGGGGAGTAGCAGAAACGTTTCCTCACACACCAATTAAACATAAATCAGACAAAATTTTAACAAAAAAAATAAATAGGTAAGCACAATTGATATGAGTCATCCAGTATTGTTGATTCTTCTTCTTTTTTTTTTAAATAGCATGCAAGTCTATGGTAAAAGGTATCAGAACGACAAAGATATGGCAAAACAACGGATAGGTATTTAAAGTAAGAATAAGTAGGAAATAGTTCAACTTACAAAAGGTCCTTCAGTAACGCTTCCTTGCAACTGAAGTGTGGGATTCACCATGTCCGGCACTAACGCAGCACTTCACCCTTGACTGGGAGGGTGTTGATGGAACTTATCACACGTTACCCTAATCACACCTACGTATTTCACTGGTGTTAGCAGCAGACATTATCACGCGACGGAACTATGTAGCATTGATAAATTTCTTGTTAATTCTATTTCCTGATACAATAATATCGAAATATTTTGTAGCACTAGTTTAATTTCAACTGTGACCAAATGTATATTATTTTCATAAACATCCAAAAAGCAGTGAGAAACTTCAACCGATACCTTTGTAAACGGGTAATCTGTTATATTTCGCAAATAACGAAATTTGCGCAAACAATGATCTGTTTTAGATTCTTTGGGGTTAGAAAATTCAGAAACTACAGTATCAACTGTATTTGGATAATCCAAAGTATGCACTACTCTGATAAAAAGGACCATGAAACTAGATCGCACACACAGTTTAAATATCAAAAGACAAAGCACCAAAAAACCACAATGAGTAAAGCACGTGTATCACTAAAGTAAGTCCGTAAAATGTTCCGTAAAACACGTGTCGACCAAACACGTTCGCCTATCAACCATACTACTTCAATCGGAATTAGCACTACACTTTCTACAGTTAATATACAACTTTTATTTCACAAGAAAACAACTAAAATCGTGCCGTGCTTGTTCATGAACAATTCGAAAATTGATACCGCATTAATTCTCACTATTGTCAAAGCAAAGAAGAAGCAGTATTTTAACGTAATTAATATATAGGAACCAAGAACAAACTACAACTACTCATCTGTTTATTCAACTCGTTCTATTACAACCTCTTATCGTCTATTATCTAGACTTGTATATCCACATAAGGAACAAAATCTATCTGACGGCAAGACAAGAACGATGCAATCCACTCATTATAATACGATGCAATCGCCTAAGGAGTTAATAAATATAAAATATAGAAATAGTAGTTACAGAAATGTATTTACTAATTGGGAAAAAGCGTAAAATGTTAAGCTATAAAAATGCACGTTACAGATTCTCCCCTAGCAAAATAAAGACGTCGGGGTGAAAGAAAAAAAAACGACAGACAAGGAACCAAACAAAAAAATTTTTTTTTTCCGGTCCGAAGGACCAACACCAGTATAAGAAAAGGAACATTTTTTTTTTCAAAAGAAGAAAGTCATCTATCGTAACCAACAACGACAGAACAGGTAAAGAAAGCATCAAGTAAATACCCAATGAGGATTAAAGCTCTTAGCTACTTTCAAAAACGTCAAAAGACGGATGTCTCCAAAAGGGACATTTCTGTTCTCTACCTCAAAGAAAAGTTTTGGCTTCCCGCGGAGAAACCAAGAGGAAAAGAAGAAAAAAAACGAGGGAGAGAACTCGTAGCAAACCAACTAGACGACACAACTGTCAACCTCAAGTGTGCGGCAAAGAAAGAACCAAGACAAAGCAAAGGACAAAGGCAAGCTAGTACACAATCTAGAATACTTCCGACTGAGGTAACACAGATTCGTATGAAACGATTACTCACGCAAAGTATGGCTAACAGACCTACAAAAGCGACCAAGTCGAAATACCTAAAGGAAAAGAAAATAGATCTGAAGCCTACCTCAAGGAATGGATGTAGAAAGCGACTATAATAGTCAAATAGTGAACAAATGGTAGAACTAGCCAAAAGAAAAAGTCACGGGATGGGCTAGCTACAAAATATAAATAGGAATACGAAATGGGCGCCAGTGTTTTCGGACACAAGCTTATCAGAGAAAACACAAGACCAATAAGCCAAAAAAATTACAGGTCATTAGGGATAGCGACACGTAGGGTTCAAAATAGAATCGGCCGTAGGGAGCCCTCTAGGATCCGGAGGTTCAGGATCAATGTCTGGAGGGTCTAAAGTTTTATCGGGTCTGAGGTCCTTAATATGCCAAGTACCCAGATCGTTACCAGAATCATCCACTAAGATATAGGTCCAAGGAGAAAGTTTAGTCCTAATAGTAAAGGGACCCACATATTTGGGAGCAAGTTTAGCATTGAAGTAGCGAGTAGCATCCGAAAGAACATAATTACGTTTCCAAACGCGATCGCCAGGAGATAAAGTTAAGGGACGACGACGAAGATCGTAGTGTTTAGCATTTTTCTTGTATGCTAAGGAAAGGCGTTTCGAAATTTCTTCACGAAGTTACTCAAATTTGACTAAGTCAGTAGAAGGAATAGGACGTTCGGGATCCATAAGAACATCATCAGGATCAAGAGGTTTTCCAAAATGATCGCCGTAGAGAACATGCTCACGACCATATAGAGCAAAATACGGGGAGTAACCAATAACTTCATGTCATGTTTAAGCGTTCGAATAGCACAACCAATTTTTGCTAAATTAACGTCCCACCGACGTTGATTATCAGAAACGTAAGAAGAAATCATAGTTTTCAGGACTCTATTAATACGTTCGGCCGGATTCGCCTGAGGATGATAACGAGCAATAAACAGAATTTTTGTTCGATAAGAATCACAGAGTTTAGTGAAAATATTACTACGAAATTGTACACCATTGTCCGCAATTAGATACTGAGGAGTACCATACACCAGGAAAATATTTTCTCAATTGTTCGAGCAACAGCAGCGGCCGTAGACGCACGTAGAGGAAAGAAACAAGCATATTTTGTAAAACAATCGGCAACAACTAAAATGAAAGAATTACCTTTAGAGGATCTAGGAAGAGGTCCGACAATATCAGTACATAGGACTTGCCAAGGACGAGTGGCAGTAGCACGGGGAGACATAAAGCCAGGAGGTTTCTTTTGTTCGACTTTGTGTGCAGAGCAATTTTTACAACGACGGACGTATCGAGCAACAGCGGTTCTAAGTTTAGGCCAATAGTAACGCATGGAAATTTTAGAGACAGTTTTGTGGACACCAGGGTGACCTGAAGTAGGTAGATCATGATTTTCGTATAGAACCCTATTCCGTTGTTCACTGGGAACTACTAACTTCCAATCGTCTTGAGGAGGTTGGAGCAAAGACTGTTTATATTTTACATGTTTATATAGTAATTCGTTCTCCACATGCCAGTTACTGTATAGTTTAGGATTGGAATTAACACGAGTCCGTAGCTTAAGATACCAAGGATCCAAAATTGGCAGAGTAATAGAAGATTTAGGAAAGTCATCAATTAAGTCAATTTTAGGTACTGAGCGAGATAAGGCATCGGGAGCGATGTTTTCTTTACCTTTACGATGTACGATGGTGAAGTTATATTGTTGAAGTCGTACAGACCAACGAGCTAAAGCGACCGTTGGGGCTTTGTAGATTATTCAGCCAGATAAGCGGTGGTGATCGGTGATCACAGTAAAGTGAGAACCCTCGATATAGGGACGAAATTTCTCAATTGCCCAAATAACACCAAGACATTCTTTTTGGTGGCGCTATAGTTGCGTTCCGCCTTTTAAGAGAACAGCTAATGTAGCTAATGACGTTTCGTCATCACCCTGTTGTTGAGTCAGCACAGCACCCAGACCAAAATCAGAGGCATCAGTCTGTATAGTAAAGGGCAAAGAAAAATCAGGACAACTCATCACTGGAGCCGTTACAAAGTGTTCTTTCAGCAGCTTAAACGCCTGCTGACATTCCGAAGACCAATCAAATTTAGAATTTTCTTAGTCAAAGCAGTAATTGGAGCAGTAAGAGCAGAAAAATTTGGGATAAAGCGGCGATACCACGAGCACATACCAACTATCGTCGTACTTCAGTTACAGTAGTAGGAGGAGGAAGATTAAGAATGGCGAAACTTTTTCTGGGTCGACATGGAGTCCATGACGATTTACTACGTATCCCAGATAACGGAGTTCCGGTCGGCATATAATGCATTTATCTCGGAAGAGTAAGACCTGCAGAATTTAAACGAAAAAGCACTTTCTGTAGTACCACCAAATGTTGTTCGAAAGTAGGGGTAGCGATGATCACATCATCTAAGTATGCGAAACAGAAAGGTTCAAGATGAGCACCAAGCACACGATCTATAAGTCGCTGAAATGTCGCTGGAGAATTATGAAGACCAAATGGCATTTTAGTAAACTGGTATAAACCTCTACCAGGCACCGTAAATGCAGTAATCGCCTTAGAATTAGAAGAAAGAGGTATTTGCCAATAAGCAGAGCGAATGTCCAAACTAGTTAAGAATTTTGCGTCTCTAAGACGGTCTAGAATCGTAGAAATATAAGGAAGGGATAGGCATCTTTTCTGTAACCTCATTGACCTTTCTAAAATCGATGCAGAAATGATATGTGCCATCTTTCTTAGGCACCATAACAATAGGGCTAGACCAAGCGCTATTAGATGGTTCTACAACACCACTTTCAAGCATCTCATCCAGAGCTTGATTGACATGTCGAAGTACCGTAGGGGACATGGGATAATATCGTTGCTTGATAGGACTAGATGTAGTACAGATCTGATGTTCAATGAGATTAGTACAGCCCAAAGGTAAAGTATCATTTTTAGGAAACATCTGTTGGACTATACGAGACAATTCGGATTGTTGCATGATCGACAGATCGGAAAGAGCATTGATCTGATTGATCGAGACAGTAGAAGAAGAACCGAAAGTCCATTGACGCGTTCGAAAATCTGGGACAACACCCATAGATTTCCACAAGTCAATGCCTAAGATCAGAGACTGAGAAATAGAAGGAACGACTAGGACGTCAAGAAGAATAGTTTTATTTTCGACCGACATGGGTAAAGTAAGTGACGCGAGAATGTCACAAGCTTGACCATTGGCTACCGTACAGCTGTGGATCTCCGTTTGGGACAAAGGCAAAGAAAGAGAATAGAGAATATCCCAACCAGGACCACCAATAATCGTGCGAAGCGCCAGAATCAAGCAAATCCTTAAATTCGATGTCGAAAATAGTAACAGTAAGATAAGGTCTGTCGTCCTCACGAGAACTAGCTAAAATAAAATCCAGAACATATTTAGATCGGTCATCAAGACCAGAGAAAGAATTTTCTGAGGAAATAATAGGTACCGAGACAACTGTAGAAGGGATCGGGTCGGTTTCTCGGCTTAGCGACTCGATCGGTAGTTTAAATTCTTGTTACAACTCGTGCAATTGGTACGGGTAACATTAGGTTTACCACAACCATAGCAATGAAGTATTTGGGGTTTAGTACATGAAGGAGATTTGTGTCCTCGTTGGCCACAGTTCCAACAGGTAACGGAAGAATTAGAAATATTTTTAGGAGCATCACTTGCACCAGGTGTAAATGTTTTCGAAGTAGTAACACCAGAATGGGGAGGGACATAAGCAGAAGTAAGTTTGCTGCGGACCGCAGAACCTGTATAAGCTAAGTCAGGCTCTAGGAGTTGAGAAAAGTTCAGAGCAGGAGGAGACTTGAAATTATCGGCTTGTATTTTGCGCTGTTCTAGTCTGCGACCTACACGCAAAAGTTCCGTAATAGTATTCAGATCAAGCAAGGCTAATTTGGTTTGGTAGAAAGGGTTAAGATTTGGTAAAATAATTTTGAGTTTCTGTGGTTCAGAGAGAGAGATTGTTAGACAAGCAAATAAATTTTCCATTGTAGCTAAATATACACCAATAGACTCTGAGGGACCCATAGTACGTTGCTTTATTTCCTCTAAAAGTTTTTCGTTGTAATTAACGGGTTGAAATTCTTCCCTTAATAGTCGAATAACATCTTGCCAATTAGTTAGGGATTTTCTATGCGCTCTGAATAAAATTAAAGCTTTTCCCGAAAGTAAGTCTGATACCGAAGAAAATAATTGAGAAGCAGAAACGTTGCGTGCCGAGCATAATTCGTCCACGCGTAATAGAAATGCATTTAAAGACATACGGTCATCACCCGAAAATTTTAAGTCCCATTTAGACACCAGCTGTCCATAACCAGACGTAGCAATTGATTTAGAAATAGATATAGGTATAGGTAATTCGTCAGAAGATTCAGCAGAAGTAAGATCATCCTCAGTATCAGTAGTAGTCGGATTAATAGTAGCCGTAGAAACAAGTGGTGTGCCCTAGGTGAAGTAGAAGAACGTCTAAAGCGACGGTATAACCTATCGCAATCACTGCGTAAATTACTAACACATAGCAACAACTTTCGCTGTATGACTGTTTCAGCGTCAGAAGTAACATTCATGCGTTGGATTCTCTCTTTGAGATGCATAGCAAGGCTAATAATACGTTTGCCGTCGGCAGTTGAAATATCACCATTAAAATCTTTACTCTTCGTAGTTAATTCAGTTAAACCTTCAGTCACGGCTTTATTATTAGTCTGAAAATCGATACCAGATTTAAGTGGACTTAGAGTTTCAGAAGATTCCATTTTCAAAATATTCCTAAAGGATTTACGAAGTTCGGATACAGGTACCTTTGCATCGAACCCACGAGAACCGACTTCATATTTGAGTTCAGCTTCATGTAAACGATCAACTTTTAATTTCCAATAGTCCCCCATTACTACAGAATCAACAAACACCCAAATATTTAAAGACACAAAAACGAATTATTAGGCTTGTTCGATAGAAAAACTAAATTAACGAAATAACTAAATACTAAACAAAATCCAGTTCAAACGAGAAGGAAAAAAAATAATTTCGCCTCACGTTGGGCGCCAAATTTATGTCACGTTTATTGTGGCATCCACGTTGGGCGCCAAATCTATGCTACGTTGGCTCGTAGCCGTGCGTAACACGGAGAAAATCAAAGAAATGACCGGGCTCAATCGGAGATTGGGGGGGGGGTTGTAGAAAGCAGACCCACATGTAATGTACGTGGCTGTAAGGAGTTAGTAACAATACCTGCAATAAAAAAAATTAGAATAGCAAACCTGCAATAAAAAAAAATTATTCCTGCAAACCTGAAATAAAGAAAAAGCATAGCATGCTGATCGAGCATAGATTGTTCAGTACTTTGTAGAATGTAAAAAAAACTGTTTGGATGATCTATATAATATAACAACGGTAAAAGCAATACAAAAATTTTTAGTACAAAGTGAGGTAATATTGGGGAGTAGCAGAAACGTTTCCTCACACACCAATTAAACATAAATCAGACAAAATTTTAACAAAAAAAATAAATAGGTAAGCACAATTGATATGAGTCATCCAGTATTGTTGATGCTTCTTTTTTTTTTTTTTAAATAGCATGCAAGTCTATGGTAAAAGGTATCAGAACGACAAGGATATGGCAAAACAACGGATAGATATTTAAAGTAAGAATAAGTAGGAAATAGTTCAACTTACAAAAGGTCCTTCAGTAACGCTTCATTGCAACTGAAGTGTGGGATTCACGATGTCCGGCACTAACGCAGCACTTCACCCTTGACTGGGAGGGTGTTGATGGAACTTATCACACGTTACCCTAATCACACCTACGTATTTCACTGGTGTTAGCAGCAGACATTATCACGCGACGGAACTATGTAGCATTGATAAATTTCTTGTTAATTCTATTTCCTGATACAATAATTTCGAAATATTTTGTAGCACTAGTTTAATTTCAACTGGGACCAAATGTATATTATTTTCATAAACATTCAAAAAGCAGTGAGAAACTTCAACCGATACCTTTGTAAACCGGTAATCTGTTATATTTCGCAAATAACGAAATTTGCACAAACACTGATCTGTTTTAGATTCTTTGGGGTTAGAAAATTCAGAAACTACAGTATCAACTGTATTTGGATAATCCAAAGTATGCACTACTCTGATAAAAAATATTGAAATAGTAGTTACAGAAATGTATTTACTAATTGGGAAGAAGCGTAAAATGTTAAGCTATAAAAATGCACGTTACAAGTCCCCCATTCGGATCTCCGGGAGGGAACTACTTTGGAGGATGTGATCTGAAAGTTTAAAGGAAGAGCAGAGAACATTTTGCGAGTCGGAGCGTGGAATGTTAGAAGTATGCAGCAAGTAGGTAAACTAGAGAACTAGAAAATTGAAATTGATAGGTTAGCATTAGACATAGTAGGGATCAGCAAAGTTCGTTGGCCAGAGGTGGGGAATATCTGGAGTGGAGACTTTAGGGTAATTCATACAGGATCAGAGCAGGGAAATTCGGGGGTGGGGATAGTTATGCAAAAAAAGATAGGACAACGTGTAGAAAACTACTTACAAAAAAACAAAAGAGTACTATACCTGCTCACCTCTAGCTACAGTGAAGAAGAGGTAGAAGCAATCTACAAAAATATCGAAGACATACTAAGATACGTAAAAGGGCATGAAAGCTTAATAATTACAGGAGATTTTAATGCAGTGGTAGATGAGGGTAGAGAAGGAGCGATAGTAGGTTTATTTGGTTTAGGCACAAGAAATGACAAGGGAAATACACTCGTAGAATTTTGTGACAAAAACAATTTATCCATCACAAACGCTTTATTCAACAACATGCTAGAAGATGATACACGTGGAAGATGCCAGGAGATATAGGAAAATATCAAATAGATTACATTCTCGTTAGACAACGGTTTAGGAATCAAGTAGACACTGACCACAACATCGTGATTATGAAGACAACTTTTAAATTTAAAAATTTGAAAAAAAGGGAACGGAAAAAGGCCCTTTGACTTTGAGAAACTAAAAGATAAAGATTTCCATGAAAGATTTGAAAAAAAGTCAAATGAATTGCTGAAAGATATCGGGAAAATTTCTTATACGAAGGAAGGAGAAACAGAATAGAATAACATTAAATCCAACTTAAACATGGCGGCCAGATATATTCTTGGGTATACACAAAAAGAAAATAAGAAACTATGGATAACAAAGGATATCCTGAATTTAATAGAGGAAAAACGAAAATACAAAAATAGATCAGACGAAACAGGAAAACAGATACAAAACCATAAAATGGGAAATTATTTGCAAATGCAGGAAAGCTAAAGAACAATGGATTGATGAAAAGTGCAAAGAGGTACAAACTAAGGTGGAAACAGGAAAGACAGACGAAGCATACAAACTAATTAGAATGAATTTTAGGGATATAAAACCGTATAGCAAAAATATAAGGAACGACGGAGGAAACGTCATTATAGAAAATGTAGAGAACGTAGATAGATGTCAAGAATATATAGGTAATTTATCTGCAGGAGGGGAAATAACAGCATTAGAACAGGAACCAGACATTGAAAATAGGACTTGGAATATCCTATACTTAGAGATGAGTTTGAATTAGCATTAAAGGGTCTGAAAAATGGTAAGGTAGTGGGTACAGATAAGATGCAAGCAGAAACTCTAAAAGCCGCTGCACAAGCTGTAACAGAACGTCTCTTCCAATTTGTAAGCTATATGTATGAGACAGGCGAGATACACAAAGATTTCAAACGTAACATCATAGTAACTATACGAAAAAAGAGAGAGTGGGATAGATGTGAAAATTTTCGAACAATAAGTTTGACAGCACTCGTGTCAAAAATATTAACTGGAATTGTACAAAGACGAATGGAAAAACGAGCTGAAATACTTTGAGAAGATCCTTTTGGGTTTAGACCAAACAGGGGAACACGGGAGGATATTTTAGCTCTGTGGGCGATAATGTAGAAAACAATAGAATCAGGGGAAAGCGTGTATATAGGGTTTGTAAATCTGGAAAAAGCATTCGACAATGTAAAATGGAAAAAAATGTTTGAAATACAAAGAATTGGAATAAGTTTTATGGATAGACGGATAGTACATAGCTTATACAAAGAGCAAACAGCAGTAATACAATTAGAGCAGGAACTTAGAGAAGTAAACATTAGGAAAGGGGTGAGACAGGAATGTGCCCTATCTCCATTGATTTTTAACTTGTACATCGAAGAGGCATGAATACTGTCAAATGTAAGAAGACATTTGGAATTATTATGCAGGGACAAAAGATGGATATGCCTAGATTTGCAGATGTTATAACGGTATTAACATCTAGCAAGGAAGAGTTAGAAGCTATCCTTAATGAAATGGAAACTGTTCTAACAGAGAGGTACGGTATGAAAATGAACAAAACTAAAACTAAAGTACTAATATGCAAAGGAGGGGAAAATAAATTAAAAACTAGAATACAAATAGGTAGCTAGACCTTACAAAAGGTTAAGCATTTCTGCTTCCTAGGACGCCAGATAATGCAAGATAAGAGTGCGAAAGATACAAAACAAGATTAGCACAAGTTCGTGCTACGTCGTTTAACAAGAAAAAGCAACCACTGTGTTCAGAGACAACAAACATAGAAACAAGGAAAAGATTGCTTAAAACATATGTGTGGAACACAGCACTGCACTGCTGTGAAACTTGGTTAGTAGAAGCGGACAGGAAAAAAGATAGAAAAGCCTTTGAAATGTAGTGCAACAGACCTATGATGAAGATATCATGGACAGACAAAGTTAAGAACAAAGAGGTACTAGAAATGGCAGAGGAAGAAAGAAGTATGTGGAAAACAGTAAAAAATATGAGAGGTAAGGATGATAGGTCACATACTAAGTGATGAGGGAATAGTGCGGAATATATTAGAAGCAGAGATGGGAAAAAGAGATGTAGAGGTAGGTCTAGGTTAGACTATTACACATATAGTGATAGGTCTAGGCCGTGGGTATTTCAGGGAAATGTGCAGGCTAGCTCAGAATAGAAATCAATGGAGGTAACCAATTCCAAGATGGAAAACCTAATGACCAAAAAAATAACTGTACTTAAATCTGATGATTATTATAAGCAACTAGATATATTGATTTTGTAATACTTTCAACTAATGTTAATTGTGCAAAAGGATTTACTGGAAAACTATTAATTCGGCAATTTGGGGAATCCTTGGTAGTCACAGGTTGCTTAACTACCTTCACATACCACTGAATCTCGTTGAAATTGGGCATATAATTAGGAAACAACAGAAAGGGACCTGAGCTGTATGTAGACTGTGGTAATTTCAGGGAACGGTGTAGGCTAACTCAGAATAGAAATAAGTGAAGGTAGGCGTCCAACCAGGTTCAAGACGGAAAACCTAATGACGAAAAAGATAATTTCAGGGAACGGTGTAGGCTAACTCAAAATAGAAATAAGTGAAGGTAGGCGTCCAAACAGGTTCAAGATGGAAAACCTAATGACGAAAAAGATAATTGCACCTAAATCTGATGATTATTATAAACAACTACAGGTATTGGTTTTGAAATATTTTCAACTAATGTTGATTGCACGAATGGATATATTGGAAAACTATTAATTCGACAAATGTTCAAGTGTTGGGGGATCTTGATAGTCGCAGACTGCGTAACCTTCTTCACATAGTACTGAATATCGGGGAAATAGGGTATATATTTGTAAACAATAGAATGGGAGCCGAACTGCATCTAACAAGAAAGAACAGTGGCTACGTTCGAGGACAACAAACAGAAACAATGAGAAAATTGTTGAAAGCATGTGTGGAGCACAGCACAGTACGTCTATGAAATAGGGGCAGTAGGAGAAGCAGACAGAAAAACGGTAGAAGTCATTTGGAATGTTGTGCTTCAGATGTATGAGAATGTGGACATACAAAGTTAATAACAAAGAGGTTATAAAAATAGTAGGGGAATAAAGATATCTGTGGAAAACAAAAAAAAATAGGAGAGATGGAAGGGCGGGATTCGTTCTAAGCCATTTTTGGGGAATAGTGTGGGATATATTACAAGCAGAGATACGAAAGAAAGAGGTAGAGGTAGACCTAGATCAAACTATTGCACGCAAATAGTGAAAGATGCAGACTGGAAATTTCAGAGAAATGTGTAGGTTAGCTCTGAATGAGAAACAATGAGGGTACACGTCTAGCCAGTTCCAGGACTGAAGACCTGATGATGATTAATTGGACTTGGTTTTTCTTCAAGACGATTCTCAAGCTGTATATAACATCAAAGTAGAAACTTTCAATAATTTGAACTAACATGAAATAAATACTTTCATTATAGATCTTAATTACATTTTAAGTATATCTTAATGCATCTTTAGTTACACCCTAAGTGCTCTCTTAGTACATCTTCAGTTGTATATCTTTTTAGTTATACCTTTAGTACACCTACAGTGCACTTGCATCAATCAAATAATAGTTCTTTATACATTAAGAGCGAAGAGTGATACATTATTGCTCGAAAGTGACAGTTACGGCGCGACGCGAATTATGTTTTCGTCCTTTATCTTGGTTTTAAAAAAAAAGTATATCTTGAATCGCTTCAGAACTTTTACTACAACTTATTTAAAAATTCAAAATTAAAAATCATTTTCATTTTATTGTTTAAGATTCATTTCAATGTTAATTTTAACTTTAAATAATATAAGCTCTAATTCGGTTAGTCTCTGTATGCAGCAGCGACATATATGGTAACTTGAACTTCAATTTCACGTTTACATTACTTAACCACACGTAAGCTGTCTGACACTGAATTGAATTAAACTATTACGTTGAACTGAACTGGCCGATAAAAAACTTTCTATCAACTACTATCTAATACCAACTGCTTCTTGAGCACAAAACAGCGTATTTTATATAACTCATAACAATTGCATTATTTTGTCGAACAATTTGTGAAAGTGTAATCTTCCTAAATAACTAATATCATTTGCTTTTGTACATAAGGTTCTTAATATAATCTAAAACATATTAGAAAAGCGACAGTATTATTACAAGTACATTGTATTACAATCTATTGAAACTGCACAACATCCAATTTCCCCATGAATTGGATGCACTCGTATGCAGGTGACAAGTATTTGTATTTAGCGATATTATTCATAATAATTGATAAACTGCAGCAAAAGCGTGTGAATTCTTCATACATTGTAGCTTTATGCTCTATATTAATATACAGTGAAGAGTGACATATATTTAAGAAGTAAAAAATTTGACAATTATCAAATTATAAAGGAGCTTTATATTTACAGATTGCTATAGACGACGATCACCAGTAACAGTAAATTTAATAAGTAAATTATTTTTGAGTATTATTTGTAATTTGAAAACAGAGTGCATTCTTTACAGTCTTTAATATTAATTCCTGGCGTTGCTACTTTCCATGTTATTATTTTATTTAAGGTTGTTATTATTGTTCTGATTAGGTATATACAAATTATAAGACGAATCTTGGAATTTTGTTAGATGTGACAATTATTAAATTTGGAAAAACGTTTATTTACTGGTTTCTATAGACAACGCACGTTTTCGAGTTTTGATCGCTCGCTGAGCATAAAGTGACATTTTCGCAATAAATGTCAACTTTGGGTTGTCAATGTCAAGCGAAAAATCTTTCTTTATTTAGTGATTGTAGAAAAATACTATTATTTGTTTAACTAAGGACTACACCGAAGCATCTCGCCTCAGAGCCAATGCCAGTAGTCTGCTCTAGAAACGATCCATTTATTGAAATGGCAATACGTAAGTTGGTCATAGATAGAGATATTGAAGACATCCTTTCTCTGTGATAACACAATGCCAACTATCTATAAACGCTGTACAACAAGATGTCAAACAAAAAACACCAACACTTGCTATTGGTGCATTCAAATAATATGTTGCAAAAACTTCGTTTTGTAGATAATCTATTTATATATTTGTTTGATTAAATGAGGGTACACATCGTTTCTGTAAACCATATTTGCGATTATTGTATACAAACATTGTACAGTTATTTCAAAATACTATGTATGCAAAATAGATGTGACATTTTATATGTGTAGGATTTATTATTTTGAGAAATATCATTACCGTGACTGTTTTATGAGTGAATGGGATTCATAAACACTAAGAATAGCATTTGACGATCTCAAATTGCCCGTGGTAGATTTAGATCGTTACAACATGCTTCTTGACAATTCCAGCAAATTTGATTATAGGAATGTAGTATGTTTTGAAGATTTTCAATAAAACCAATTTAGATAACTTTTTCAGGGTCTTGGTTTTAATCAAATCAAGAGTCAGAGGACGCGGAGCAAAAGGATGTTACATGCCGAAAATCGGCATGTAAACATTTCTAATTTTAGTTCTGAATTTGTGAGTGAATTCGCACCAATAATTTAAAAGACTTGTGCGTTCATTTCCGTCACTTTAGATAGTTGCGTTGGCGCTCGAGATTGCGCAGACGCAGAGTAAAAAGAGAGTGGTGTTTTCAGTCACGTCGGGACTAGTCAAGAACCCGTCGTACGGAGTGGTTATCTGGGTGCCGTTTATCTTGTCTTCTCTTTCAGATATGTAGGTTTCCTGCCTTGTACCTGTTATCGTTCCTCATTCTAGTATCCTTTACCGTACCGCTACAGAAGAGAGAAGACAAATTTTAATCTGGTTCCGACGAGGGGGCAAAAGGACGACCCACGTCCAACAACGCCCAACTGACGCGAGAGTAGCTGCAATGTTGTGAAGAGCTCCACAGTTTACGTGAGTACCTTTTGTCTTCTCTTATAATCAAAATAAACATTTTTTGCATGTGATATAGTAATTTGAAACATTAATATGACGTAACACCATATTGCGCAACATTATGCATGTATTTATTATTGTTACCAACTGTCGTAGTGGCTCTTATACATTACGCGCCGGGACTTTAAAACTATACCTTAGAGTATAGAACCATTAAGTATAACAAGGAATACTGTACGGGATATCTATTTGGAAAAAGGGAAGAGGTAATTTAACTGCCAATGACGAGGCCAAACTGTCGATTTCGTTTTTACCACTGAAAATGCTATAGATAGTGCATTATTGGTGTTTTTGATTGTTTCAAAGATTAAGTGTGCTCTCATTGTTTCCAAAAAAGAAGAAAAACCGCGACGAGACAAACAATCGATGTCGGTTTTTATTACCGAAAATGTTTATAGATAGTACTTTTTTAGTGTTGTTAGTGCTTCCAAGATCATATTTCTGAATAAACAAGAAAAATTACGGTGAACAATTTAACAGTCGACTTTAAATGATTAGTCAGTGAAAATCCGGGTAGGTATTGCATCGTTGGTGTTTGTATAGAGTTCTAAAGATCATTGTTTTCATGGTTTCTGAAAAACAAAAAAAATTGTGAGGACAAACTTAATGGCCGATGTTCTGTTTTGTAACCAACAAAAATGCGTATATCTGAGTTATTCGGAAGTGCTCTTCAGACGTGTCATCAAGAGAACAGTAACGCTGATACAGAGCGTATTGACGAAGCGCTATTTGTACACATTTTCGTTTGCTAACCAACCTTACATGTGATTTTCCAATGCTACATTGGCCAGGAAGCGAGTTTTTTTACCTGGAAAATTTGGAATTTTTCTGAACACTTGCTGTTTCAAGCTAGGTAGGGATCTTTAACGTGCGTGACAACACACACACACACGGGACCTCCATTTTACCTCTCAGGCGAACGAGGGTGTATTTTTGTGAAAAATGCTCGCCTAACATTTTTCAAGCGGACCGTGTCGGGATTCGAACCCGGGACCTTGGGTGGCTAACAAACCAAAAGCCGACTATTAAGCTGGTCCGTATCTTGTTTATTATTTAAAAAAACTAGTGTTTCAGCGGTATTCGTTAAAGCAGTAATAGGCACTAACGAAACATTGTGTGTGCTCATTTTCGTTGGCTAGAAAGTCGCAAGCTGAGCGATGGCGTCGACAATTTTTCTTGAAGTATACAATGAGCTCTGAAGCACTTAAAATGTACTAGCAAGCATTACTTATCGATGAGCATATTTTATTGGTGTTTATTGAAATGAGGGAAGAAAAATTTAGAGGTCTGAATAACTATGGGATATTTACTGCATCAACTATTTCTTGAAACATTCGAATCTTTCGCTCTTGAGACACTTTGTATAGAATAACGAGTTTCTAAATAGAATTCGTCGGTTTTTTTTTTTTAATATTAAACCTTCATCCTTTACACCTGGAATATATGTATTTGCACCTGGTTATATAATTAAATCGAATGGATAATCGTGTTTTATAAGCTCATTAAAAATTTATGAGGATAATGACGTGGCAGTAGGTGCATTAAAGTGGTTTTTTAGATATTTTTCACCTCATATTTTAAGATAAACTTGTGAACACTTCGTTATTTATAATTCTGACCTTAACTACTTTTGTAAATGATCGATAGCCTTAAATTGGGTTGCACCTTATATCATTTCTTACCGAATTAAAAATAAAATAAGCGTGCTCTATTATATAAAAACAACGGAAACTTGTTTTATGTTTAAAATGCGCATTAAGTTTTGGTTTAGTGACGTATATTTGTATGCCCGTTTAGTTTGTTTTAACTGTACCTAATTATCCTCTATATATTCATAGTGATAGAGTGCCACTAAGGGGTGTAAGGTGTTCATTGCTTCTCTAGGCATTAAATAAACGTGTTTAATGTATGGTTAAGGGAGCCGCAAGGTCGCACATTGCACTCGGGGCCAAAAGCACCGCGGGTGAGGTTCCACGTGAGGGTCGGTCACCGACCCTGCTTTACTGTACGACGCAGACAACGTGTGGAAATAAGATGATGCGACGTCAGAAAGGGAAGCAAGATACAAATGTTTGTAAGGCAGATGTCCATCTTATCCTAACATCGAACCTAGGGTAATTTACATACACGTATGTCAGTTTACAGGCTTGTAATTACTACGTTTTCTCATTACTAAATTAATTATTTTAAACTTTTGTTATGCAGTTAATGCGTCAGAGGGTTGTTTCTGATCTATTTGTAGACTTTCGCAAATTGATTCTATTATTTTGCTACAAGCTGATGGTTTCTTTTGTTAAATTTAATTTAGGAATGATTTGCAAAAATGTACACCGTTTTAGCCAAACTGCGTTTCAAAGTGAACTATTTAAGCAATATTTGTGTTGAGTTCATAACTTACGCCAACGGTTCTGAATAATTTTCTCCTGATACTTCTTGATTATTTTTTAATTTGGCGGCGCACAAGAAATATTGCAAGTAAGGCTAATGTTAATTATTAATTAATACGTCTATACACAAATTTGCTCAAATAGGGTGTTTATAACTTGGAGATAAATTCAAGTATATTTTGTTTTCAAATTTTGTCGAAACATTTAGAAAAGTTCCGCGTCACACTATTGTGCTTGAGAAACCACTGATTTATGGAAAATGTATGAATGTAAATTTAAGTTTTGTTTTTGAAAAATAATAATTTGGTACTTTAAGGAATGTAATAGATGTGTTATGCTCATGTTTGGCACTGTAAATCTGTGAAGTACTCCGTTAAAAATTCTGTTTTGATATAGTACATAAATTCTCGACTGTACGAACAAGACTGGTTGCCGACTAACAGTGGGACGGGTTGTATGTTTGAAGAGTGTCCCGGAATGCTATCGTGCATGAAATATATCGTAATCGGGAATTAACTCGGAACTCGGACGGCGCCTAATCGCGTGGGGTTTATAGGAAAAGCCTCCAGAAGGAGTAACAATAGTATGCCAAAACCTAAGATCAGGCAAGTGATTCTGACCTAAAATTCATATGGGAAATCAAGTACACTAGTGCTAAAAACCAACCTAAAGTAAACGTTACAATAAAACTGCTAGTTGAAATGAAAATTTCTAAAATCTAATGTTATATTATCTGAATTTTAATAACACCTCTAGGTAATGGCAAAATAATTTATTATAACAAAACTGGAACTATCACCTTCACAGTAGCTGTTACAAACACCAATAAAAAGTCATTACACTATTCCACGATTACGTTTTCAACTATTTTACACAATTAAGTTTTCATTACACGTACATCGACGAATAAATTTACTATCTAAAATCTAATGACAAAAACGTACTATGAGTACGTTTATAAGTTTAATGCTGTTTGGTCTCTTTGTCGCACGTTTTCGGGTTTAATTTTAAGTCTTTGTAAATTCGTAGTTGTAAATCAAATAGCAAAGCCGTCTTCTCTTGTCCCGTTATATTATGTCATAAAACCTCCTTTGTGCCTGTGAAATTAATTTGAAAAAAGGGGTAGTTACAGACACTTGCTCATGGACATCGAAGACAAACGGTTGTGTTGGTTTTGTAAAGTGATTTAAATCAATAGTGTCGCCGAATGTGAATTTATCGATAAATTCCTAAAAACAGTGATAGTGCGTACGTAACACATCCAATAAATCGCCTTACAGTCCACTTCGTTGAAAAGTACGAACGACACTTAGAACAATAGAATAACGCGGAGGTAAGTCGATATATAAAATTATAAGACCCCTAGCGCATTAAACAAATACAATTAATTAAAAATATTCATTCATTTACAGTAAGTGCAGATTATAGTTTCAGAAATTTCTAACATAAATACCTTGCATTTTGATACCGCTAATACCACTAAAAGCCTTCATCTTCTAAACTTCGACAGAAACGAATTGTCTCAGCATGCGTATGTCAAATATGAAGTTCTTAATTTAATGGAACCAAGTTGTTCCTAAAATTAAAAGTAACCAACCTGGTAGGTTTATTGACTGCTATTAATCTGTTCGATACCTATTCTTCAAGGTAAATTAATCTACTGTAGTTAAACGTTGTTTTTTTGGATGTTAATTACAAAGTCCTTTATAAAAATTGGTCTTCCCTTCATAAAACAATTCGGGATACCTTCGGCAAAATTTGAACATTTGAATTAAGACTGCAAATTGAAATTCCTTGCATTGTTTTTCTTTATCTAAATATATGTAAAATTAACTTACAGAAACATTTTTCTATACTTAGGAAAAAGGACTTTCTGAACCCTTCTGCAGCATCTTCTGTTGTTGAAAATCGTTTACCACAAAGTTAATTTTTGATTTTTAGGAAATATAAAGAAGTCGTTGGATTTAAGTCAAGACGGTAAGGAGATTAAGATATTAAGTCCACCGTATGACTAAATAGTTTTTTTTGCTATGGCGTTGTAAGAAGAGTTTGCATTGTCCTCATGCAGAATGTTGAGACGTTTTTTAGTTGTTTTTCGTATTTCAAGGAACTAAAGTACATTTCTATATTGCAAAGGAATAATAATCACTTGTTTAGTTTTTGAGACTAAACAAGCAAGCCGTTCTTTTGGCAACACTGTGACACTACGAGTAATTTTTGTTGGGTTTGTTTCACCTTGGAATACCTAAACAGTTGATTGCCGTTTTTTCAGGTTTATATGCGTACATCGCCATTAAAGACCTGATATACCAATTTTGATGTTTTTGATTAAATCGGGTAAGCATTTCTGAATACCATTTAACACAAGCGATTTTTGATTCTTGAGTTATATTGTAGGGATGAATTCAATGTGAACATAATTTTTTAACGCTTAAATGATCAGATAAAATCTCACTAATTTCTTTCGTGTTGATGCTCAAATGTGGCTTAATTCTCCCTATATTTTATATGCCGATCTATTTTTATTTGTCAAACAGCATAAACGAAATTCTTCACTAAGTTTCCTGAGACTAAATTTATATTCTTGCTACTGCCGGAACCCAGTTGTGCTTAATGGTGTGTCATTACCAAAAGCAGTTTTCAAATCGTTCACGCACTTCTTCCCTTTTTTCGATCGAAGATAGAACAAAATCATTGGTCGAAAGTGCTCACGATTTATACCCGTGTTTCTTAAACAAATATTAACCTTATAACTAGGCCGTAATCAAACTGTTCAATATTTTCTCTATGAAATGTGAAAATTTCTGAGTTTTTATATGTAAAGAATTCAACTACTATACTGTTGCCACATCCTGAAATTTTAGAAGATCTTTTAATTTACATTCCTTACATCGTAAATCAAAAAGTTGAGATATATTAAATTTATTGAGCTTATATGTTTCGCATTTATAACCTTCAATAAGTGCATAATGTGTATACGTAAGTTTGAAATAGCTTTAATTTATTAGGTGTGCACTGAGAGCGAAATATTATTCTGTTCTAACTGCAAAACAGTAAAGTTAATTTGTTATACAGTCTTATTACAGGCTGGGTGTTTTATAGACTTTTATACAGGGTAGTTCACAATTTTATATAGAAATATTTTTAAAAACTAAAATTGAAACTGGTGCTTTTAGGGTATGTATATGTATAAATTGCTTGGTGGGAGTGACCTCCGGTATAGTGTTTATGCTGTATGACAAGTTTATCATAAAAGTTTATGCTATGGTTTAGGGTCTAAAGTTTACAAACCCACAAGCGAATGTGTTTTATAATTAGCGGTGCCAATGACACGGACCGACGCCTCAAATAATGTTTATTTCTTGCTCATTAGTGAACTGAATTTTTTGAGTTTTAGTTTAAACAATGGGTGTTCTACTTTACATGTAGCGAGCTTGTAAAACGCTACTTTCCAGGCTAGTAGCACTTGATTGGTGTTTGCATTTCTTTTTTGTCTCGGTGATGAAAATACCCAATAATCGCAGTCATAAATTTAAAAGGATTAAATAACAGTAACTATTTGTTGCTATAAGTTTTAATTTTATAGGAAACATACGAGATTTTGCTTTTGAAAGAAGCTATAAAGTAGAACACCCATTGTTTGTATTGAAACTCAAAAAATGTTGTTTTTTATAACTAGTAATTAATAAACATTATTTGAAACGTCCATCGGTGTCATTGGCACCGCTAATAATAAAACACATCAATTTATGGGTTTGTAAACTTTCAGCCCCAATCATATCATAAATTTGTCATACAGTATAAACATTATATCAAAGGTCATTCACGAAAGAATTTCAATTAGAATGTGATGGGTAGCCTCCTTAATTTTATATGTAGCATAAAAACATCCGGTTCAATTTTAGTTTTTAAAAAAAATGTTTTTGCGTAAATACCAACCTATGGCCCATTCTTACGCATCAATTAAGGTATTACTATGAAGTTGTGATTCGTCCTGTATTTGCATTTTTACAGACGCTTTTGTTATTTATATTGTCATTAATAATGTGATAATTTTCTTAAATCTGCTATATTAAAAATTCAAAACCTTAGCAAACCTTACAGAAGTGTAATTTAAGATATATCTCTGTTTAAAAAATTAGTAACAAACAAACGTTGAGAAAATATTGAAAATATAAACTCTGTATTTTTATATGTACGAGATTTGTCTCAGAAATAATGAGAATGATTTTTTATTGAATTAATTCACAATTTAACATTGTCCCTTTCAAAGTATGTCCCTTGGGAATGCACATAGGTTCTCCGGCGGTTTTTGCATTCGTTGTAACAATTCTGGAAGTGTTGTTATGTGATACTGTTTAGAAGCTGCGTCGTGAAATGGATGTCTATTGTTCCATAATCATGGCTTTTCAACTTCCGCTTAAGCATTAGAAACCGAAAATAACTGCACGAAGCAATATCTGGACTGTAGGGCGGATGTGGGAGTACTGGAACCTTTTTTCTCCCAAAAACTTTCCTACCGACAAGTAGGTATGGCTGGGTGCATTATCGTAATGCAGAATCAAATTGCTATAAATTTCAGGTCGCACACGCAACACTTTCCGCAAACGTTCAAGAACCTCAACGTAGAAGATTTGATTTACTGTTTGGCCCTGTGAAACATTTACTTTATGAACAATTGCACGACGATCAAAAAAGACGATTAGCATGGATTTGATTCGCGATTTGCTCATGCGAGCTTTCTTCGACCTCGGTGATGATGGTGTGTGCCACTTTGAACTTTGTCGTATTGTTTGTGATTACTCTGTGCACGAAGTTGGGTTCGGTTGTCAAACGATTCAGCAGTTCTTGACTAATGGATAATCGATTCTCTTTTTGTTCATCGGACAAGTTCTTGGGCACTAGCTTTGCACAAATTTTTCTCATACCTAGTTCCTCTATCAGAATTCGATGAACAGTATCCTTACTTATGCTTACCTCATGTGCGATCATCCTAATTGTTAACAGTTTATCTTACACCAACACGAAGCGCACCCTGGACACGCAATCGGATGTTCTCGATTTTGACAGCCACCCGGAGCGATGGTCATCTTCAATGTTTTCGCGGCCCTCTTTGAAAGCCCTGTGCCCTCTGAAAATTTGCACTGAAGATACAACAGAATCTTCATAGACTATTTTCAACATTTTAAGTGTTTTCGTACGTTTTTTTCTAATTTAACAAGAAATTTAATTGCGTAACGCTGTTCGATATTTGCCAGCATTTTTACTGTTACGCGGTGTTAAAACGCATCCGCCAACCACTAACCATAAAATCATTACAACTACACCGAATGAACTGCACGGGTTTTGATTGTGTACCTAACCCTATCACTGACATTTAGTCAACTTCAATCTGATGCAGTGTTGCCACAATGGCTATAGTCTTCATTTTCATTACTAAAGAGACAAACCTCGTATCATGCATACGAATGAAACATAATACAATGTGTGCATATCCCATTTTCAAATGCAAACGAAGAGTTTGGTTATCGTTAATCAAAAACAAAGAAGAACTAGACGAAAACCATTTTGTTTTTGTTGAAGTGTGTTCAAATACTCGAAATGCCATAATTTCCAGAAAGACTGCTGGATACGTTGAACCGGTTGCCACCTATTCAAATGAGATAATTTTAAATTCACAACCTTGAGGTCGGGAATGACGGACACTGGTTCTACGTTTAGAAAATGACCAGAGAGCTAAAAAACGAAAAGTCATTTAGGGTCGTTACTGATTGGACATAAAGGCATGTAGTTTAATATGAATTCAATATGAATAAGAGTTGTGTTTAACTCTTCATACGAGAGAATTTGTTCGCTAATGTTTTTTTCGAGATGGGATTTAACAGATTTTATACCAGCTTGCCACATTTTGCCAAAGTGAGGAGCTGAAGGAAAAATTATTAAAAACAAATCGAATCCCTTCTGTTTCAGATTATTGTTTCGTATATTCTGCTAGTTCTCGAGATGCTCGGATGAAATTTGTTCCATAATCAATGCGAATTTTGAAACACTTTCCTCTGCGCGCTACAAACCGGCGAAGGGCTTCGATGAATGCCTTCTTATATAAGTGCCAGTTCTAGATGTGCCGTTTTTGTGCCGAGATACACAAATAAACAGATATAGGGCTTGAATACGATTCATAGTAATAGAAAAAGATCCACCGTAGTCTACCCCAGTATGCAGAAACGCCTTCCAGCGGTAAGTCTAAGAATGGATAAGTCGCCCATTGCAGTGCATATTGAAACATGTTTTTGGCCAAAACAACAAATACAAGAGTTTAGAAATTCTTGAATAGCTAGCTCTCTTTGCAGAAAAAATCCAATAATTTTATGTTAACAAGAAGTGAATAGTTCGGATTCCAAGGTGTAAATATTTCGTTTGATAATCTCGAATAATAGATTCTGTCAAATGATGTGAACGAGGAAGTAACAAAGGGAACTTTGTCTCATAAGGCAAATCTGTGTTTATCAAGCGACCGACTTCAGTTGTTTATTAATAAGTTTCCTCCTTTTAATGCTTTCAATAACCTGATTACAGGATTTTTCTTTAACTCGCTTTGCTAACAAATAGTGTTTTTTTTTGTTTCTGGGAGACAAATACGCTTTTGAATTTTCGTTCTCTAAATTTACCCGAATCTTCAACTTAAGAATACAATGACAAATATGCAAGAATCTAAATCATCTGACGCGTATATTAAGGGATACAGTTCTTTTTTCAATTTGCATACGAGTGGGGTCTATCAAAGGTGGTTCGATACTTGTAGGTCAATTTTCTTTAGGTAAGTGTAACCAAGAAGGAACTGTTCATCACAATTGATGTTTAACAAGATCACCAGCTAATAATCCTCTTGAAACGCAGTCAGCAAGGTTATTCTGTGATTTAATATGATGCCAAGATGATGGAGCAACTCGTTCTTAAATGCGTGAAACATGATTACTTGTAAATGTTTTCCAATTATAGAACGAAGATCGAATCCATGCTAAAGTTACGGTGGAATCTGACCAAGCAAAGGTACAATAATATGATAAATCGAACTTGTACGTATTTTGCACATATTCCACCAAATCTGACAACACTACGCTACACGATTCCAATCGAGGAAACTATACACGGGTAACCCTAGACTTAGCACAAATCAAAGATAATTTGATGTTACCTTTCTCGTTGACACATCCGAGACAAACCACAGCCGCATACTAGTCTTCCGAGGCATCGCAGAAAGCAAGAAATTCTATATTTTTATGGTTGTCACAAATAATTCGACGAGGAATTTCAATTTTCGATAATTCGGGTAGTTTTCGTAGTTAGTTGTTTCTCTTTAAAACAATTTGTGGAGGATGACGTTTGTCCCAATCAATTCCTACTAGCCACACCTATTGAATCAAATGTTTTGCAAAACACTGAGGGTGTCAATAAACCTAGCGGATAAAAATCCTTGCGTATTCCGAATCCGTCTTTCTTTTGATACAAGGCCGATCAACGATATTAAGATTGTAAAGGAACACATCATCTAAGGGTTGGTTGCCATTGCAGTCTTAAAATGTTTTGAGACGTGGTTTAAATCTTCAAACAAAAATGTTTCTTGATATCGACCTGAATCAGGTTAAATGTTCGATGCCACTTGGAACATTGCTGTTCCATTTGAGCAATATAAAATGTCGTATTTTACCAATTTGGTCTAACTCTAACATGAGTCGTTTAGCATCCTCTGTTGAATCACAACCTGTAATCAAATAAATCTAGGCACGTATCTGGATGATAAAACCCCGGTATGATAAAGTGCCAGAGGCAATAGAGAAAAGCAGGATTTGGCTCAATACGAGTTCTTGAATTACACGCATCGCTAGATAGGACGCAATGCCGTAGGTATCAGTGTGTAAATGGTAATCTACGATAAATTCCGAGGTGTTAATCACCAAACTATACGTTGATAGTCATGATGATCTGGAGAAATAAGAACTTCTACATATACATTTGCTTAATGGCTATTAAGACTACAGAATGGAAAAGAAAGTGTGACAGCAATGCCGTGATATATTTTTTGTAGAGGAGACCCTGCCCGCAAATGTTCGTTTAAGGATGGATCCTCCGTTTTGAGCGCTTGCCGAAGCATCAAAAACCACACAAAATTTTTTTTGTGGCGCGATTCGATTGACTTCGGCAGAATGTGAGACAGATATGTGTCCACTATCAATGCAGTTAATGCAGGTACATGATATGCAGCGTGCAATAAATTAATATTGCCACTTACCGTGTTATCGTTTGCGATGGCAACTTCATAAGTTATGAAGTATGTCATAAAAATGTTTATAATGGACTGTATGAATGAATGCACAATGTTGTCCACACAAAATTGTAATGACACCGTAAATACACGTCGCTACTTTCACGCACTTCCGGCTTGACCAAAGTGTTCTGCTCAACTTTATTGTTCAATGATGAATGAGGGCTGTATATAACCAAGGACAAAAGAAACAGGTATGAGTAAAGTAAATAATTTTAAAGGGTTAAAAATTAGGAAAGCTTTAAAAAATGGTTTAACAATAATTTGCATTAATTTTCTGTACAAATTATACCACTAAGGATTTTTGTGTAAAGTATGTTCTAACAAAAGAAATCATCGAAACGCTATTTCCCGCAAGCCAACGAATAATGGTCAAGGAACACTAAAAGGCAACGAAACGATAAAACGACCCGTCTCATTCTATCTCTGAGTATCTAGAGAATGCCTTTTCCAAGCGTCTGCCCGTGGGGATAATTTGTTTTAATCCGGAATGTTTTTCAGTTCCCTAAATCGAGTAATACTAGAATCTAACGGTTCTACGTACGCTCTTAATGATATGCGAAATGTAGCAGGAGAAACAACGTTCCCTGTTAGTATCCCCTCAAATGTAGTGCGATTTGCTATAGGTTCTTCTTGTTACCCTATGTGAGTTGCGTTTAATAAAATACGCGCAAATAAATCTGTATATCAAATTCTGAGTCAACCAAATCCAATCCTTTTGTGTGCGACCAATTATTGGGTACTAGGGTAGGCTGAAAGGTTATGTACACATGCTTGTAGAATGCAAACGAAAACAAATAGCAAGATCACGAAAAAGTTAAATCAAAGTACGGTTCTATAGGTTCAAAATCATATATTTCTTTATCAACATAGTTGCTGTTAGGTTTAATACATTTCTCCCAACGTGTAACAAGTTTTTTCATTCCGTCATTTAAGAATTCTTCCGTCTTTTCTCGAATCCAGGACGCGATAGCTACCTTCAGCTCATATTGCTTTTCCAGGCCGCAGCTACAAAATTTTAATATCCATCGATTTACAATAGATCTATCTACAATATCGTCATCACAAACAGACTTTAAACGGCGATGAATCTCAGTAGGAATCACATTTTCAACAGTTAAAAATAATTCGATAACAGCGCGCTGTACGTCAGTGAGCAATGTAGTACCTTCGGGTGGAGCATTGGGGACGTGGCCGCAAGCATAACGGCCCTTAATTAAATTATAATGTACGTCAGTGAAGCTACGGCTAAAGTTGGCAGCCAAAACTTCTCTTTTTCAATTAGCCACGTCCCTTCTATTAATCATCGTTAAAGCCACGCCTATTTTAGCCCAACGTTAAATAATTCCACTTCCTCTTTCTTACAATACAACATGTTGTAAGTGAGAACGAACATTTACAATAACCGTCTTTAGCAAACAAATCTAAATTAGAACTTTGATAAATACCTAATGAAAATTGTATTTTCTTATGAAATCTCTAGAAGCACATAATAATCTTACTAAAAATCTGAATTTCCTCATATATTCAACTATTGTAGCAAAAATTATTACGTTTATAGTAATGTATATCAAGTGAACGCTCCGCTACCTCTGCTTTAATTTTTTCTTGCTTTCATTTAAAACAACGACTTTGTCAAGAAATCTTCATTTAGGTGCACCGGCGCCCAATACGTGTGCGACAATTTTATATTCCAAGCCCAAATAAAAAAGTAATTAACTTTTACATGATATATATCAAATGGCCGCTACCTCTGCTTTAATTTTTTTCTTGCTTTCTATTAAAGCAATGACTTTGTCAAGAAATCTTCATTTAGGTACACCAGCGTCCAATACGTGTGCGACAGAGTTTTAGATTCCAAGCCTAAATAAAAAGTTATAAAGGTTTACGTGATATATATATATATATATATATATATATATATATATATATATATATTGCCTTGGAACTGGGATCAATCTCTGGAACTCCCTAAAAATCATGCAAGCCCCAACGTTGGGCCGTCATAAATTGCCGTGTATCTTCGCTCTCGCGTACTTTCTCAAAAAACATTCGAGGATTTTATTTATTTTCCAAAAATCGTCATAAATTTCACACAATAGTTCAATTTTTCAAAAATAATTTCTTACCCAGATTCTGCTTCCATCATTTTAATTGCTTTCTTCAACGGCTTCCTGACTAGCTCAGTGGGGCCTCCTCTTGGATACCTAGATTCACAAAATAATACAACAGTCATACAATATTTATTTACCACTATTTACAAATAAAAATTCAAGATTATCTACATTTCAGTGCTCAAGTTACACCTCAATAAATTCTATTTTTGTAACGTCCAGGATTTTAATTTGAAATATCAAACACATTGAATGTAACCGGAGTAAATGGGCCCTGAATAATACCGTATTTTTCTTTCTATATTAATAATTAATTTTAATTAGTACACTTTGGAGTATGGTGAGCTCATGATAACCCAGTTAATTATGAATAATGTATGCTTTTTACTTTGCATACTCTTACAACAAACACAAAAAAACCCATGTACTCTTAACAATAAAAAATTTAAATCCCTGAGGAACGTTAATAAGCTTTATATACACCTTTAGATTTATATTTAAATACCACAATAAAAGTTAGTTATACGTATTATTTTCAATACGCAAAATAATGCAAAATACCTTCATAGTTCACTCTCACACGTCACAACAATTTTCATAGTTTATAAAAACAACAAATTCTCAAGCGTTACCTGGAATTTCTTGAAGATCTCTACTCTGTTGACGAAGCGGTTAAGTTGTCTCGCTTTCGGTTTCGTGGTTCTGCTCTGCGCGCCGCTTCCAGCTATTTGTAGATGAACACCATCTAAGTTGTGCTGCATGCTACCCATACAAGGTACATCCAAATCCAAATATATTACACTTCTTTTATAATTGCTTAATTTAATTTTCGTTACTTTGCGTCACTTCACGAGCTTGTTAAGATCTATGTTGCACCTCAATAAAATTTAGACTCGACACTAGCCGCGTTTCAAATTATGAGGCCAACAGTACTATTTAAATTAAAAAATTTTATATACTTACAAGCTCGTGGTAAATTTCTGTAGGTAGTCTGAAGCGATGAAAGTACTAAGAGCGCGAAATTAAAAGAGAGCGATGCTAATTCTTTTAGAGTATTTATACAATTCCGAATGCCACCTCTCGGCCACTCTTCCCGCGAAATACCTCATTTAAAATAATCCTTCCTCAAATTTTTGAAATCTCCGAAATTTAGCGCGTCGTTATGATATTTTCCGAAAAACCCGCATTCAAATATTCCCGTGTTTGTCTGTTTTACAACTAACTATATCGACCAATGATATAGCTATTGACGTCTTAAAACCCCGCCTATATTAACTCTGTTCTTCTCTTATGCATATTCTGTTTCCTTCTACCCTCACTTGAGTGGTAGAAAATCGATATTACTGTCCGCGTTCTATCTAACCCATGTGGACTGAATACGTGCGTTTTGAAGTGAACTGCTATTATGCCTGTCTCTTTCCGAAGCATATCATTGATTGTCCATCCTTTCTACGCTTTAAGGAAACTTTTAGTTAGCATTTATGCGAAACATTCTACCGTTGCACAATATACCTCGAATTTCGTCTTTTATCTACACAAATAAGGGGAACATGACCTTTCCAAAACATGCAGGTGTTCAATTAACCAACGTTTTAAAATAACATTTCTAGGAGTTTACGCTTCAAGGTATTTCCTATATTCGACGTGTTTATTTGTTAGTGAAGCGTTTCACCTTGGTATTATCGATTTTTCAAGCTCTTATGCGTATTAGACGTAATAACCCTTTGAATTAAACTCAATTAAATTAATTACTAATTTGCATTGGCCTCTACAATTTATTTTCTTTACGAACCTAACTAAATTTTAATCACTACTTGTAAAATTATGGTAATACTTGTTACTTTAAATTCACTAAATGAAATAAATTTCGCACGTAAATTCTGGTTGTTTCCTCTATACAGGGTGTTTGAAATTGCCTTGTTTATACTTAAATTTAACCCTTTAAAACCACTACAATATATATATATATATATATATATATATATATATAAGCCATAAAAATGCTGTGTATTTACTCTGGAATCGAGCCCCCAGCGTTGGGCTGCTATAAAAATGCTGTGAATTTTCGCTTAATTTTGCCTCGGCTGCTCTTGAATCGTCCTATTCGATGCTTCCTATATTATATTACATACACCTACCTGTTACATCAAACAAACTTCCTCTCATTATTACCATAGAAACCTAAATAGAAATCCACATCAATCATGCATTCAAAAATAACTCAATCAAAATATCACCCTCTATTTATCTGAAATCCAAATTACATTTTTTTTCAAATTTAAAATACCATCGCTTTATATACATTCATGTGTTCACTAAATTTTATAACAATCATTTTGCGTATTGATAACCCTTTTAACACTTAACTTTTGATTAAAGTAAGAGAGCATTCCGCATCTCTTACGGTATCCTTCGTTCTAGCACGAGCTCACCTTAAAACTTTATAGATGTGCATATAAATTCTCTGCACGACCAAATATCAAAGAGCCCTCGACCGTTTTACAACTTTTTGGTTATCTGCAAATCAATGAATAATGCTCAGAAATCAATCTCGTTTTAACAGTCCTATAAATGTCTGTTCAAATAAAAATCAAATTAAATAATAATCAACCACATCAAAACACCACAAACACTATGAAAATATTCACCATAAATGTCTTATTCTATCTCCTACCTTGTAGTTGTCTTCGCACTGCGGTCCACTAACTAGCCCCTTGTAGATGTTGCCGTCTGGTAGGTCCTCCGTCTATCCATTACTTCCATGGTCGAATTTCTATGTGTACCATACATGCCTCCACTCCCAGAACTCTTCTCAAAATATCCAAATCTCCAAATTTCGTTAATTTTATTGCAAATAAACTGTACTACCCAAACCTCGTTTTTATCCTCATCCAAACAATTGTCGAATTTCACTATTTCTTAATAACGCTTTATCAGCTTTTATATAGATTTTATTTAATTATACTGAACGCATTCACTTTGAAGTAAACTAACTATATCACAGATGGTATAAAAGAGCAAAGAAAGCGAGACCCCTCTCTGTTACTGATTATATAATACCAAACGCCCCCCCCCCCTGTTTATAAAATCGCACGTACACTTGTCTAACCGTTGTCTTATTTTCCTCGAAAATCACCAACGACCGTCGATTTCTCGTAATTTTTAATAAAATAACACAACAGTATGTGGTAATGTACTTAAAAGCGTCAACCGTCGTTTCAATTCTCCGGATTAGCCTCTACTTCACGCCTCTAACTTCAAGCAAACATCTCTTTATCTTCCTTGTACAAATCGGTCTATTGCACACATATGCTACTACCACCTGAATTTCTAGCCCTTCTTATCTAACTTTCACCAATCAACTCGCTTGGCTCCATTTCCCACTTTTCTGAGCGACGCGTGCTCGTTTACAACTCTCCTTGACATTATCGATTTTTAATTCCCTTCCTCTGGATATACTTTATGTTTCTCTCTTATACTTATAGGCTTTTGTTCAATCTTGGTCGTTTCATAGCTCCTTCCGACTCTATATCTAAGATTAAAAATCAATATTTTAACTAATGTATACTGCTTTTACATCAATCCTGTGTGGTTTTGTTTACGTTCTTGGCTGCTTTAATTTCAACGGTTGTTGGTTCTACTAAGCTATTAAATTTGTTTACAGCAACTTTACTAAGAAATACATTTTTCCTCCTTGTTATTTGAAACGTAGAAATCGTTATTTTTAACGTGCTTAACGCTTTTAAAACTGTTCCATAGAACTTCATTATGCTATAATTTAACCCCAAATTATTTTTCTTTACTGTTTTACATAAATACTATGATACATGGCCCCTAACTAAATCTAATTAAGATAAATTATTCCAACATTAATCGCGCGTTAAACTAAATCGACATTCCTCTATTATCCATTAATTAAGCTAGAAAATAATCGTTGAAAATCCTTTAACTCAATATATTTATTTTACGGGACCTAATCGCTCTTACCCCTATGAGTTAACTTATGTATTGTATTGCACCTTTTAATTACACGATATATATATATATATATATATATATATATATATATATATATATATATATATATATATATATATATATATATATATATATCAAGTCGCCGCTACCTCTACTTTAACTTTTTTTTTGCTTTCTATAAAAGCAACGACTTTGTCAAGAAATCTCCATTTAGGTACACCAGCGCCCACTAAGTGTGCGATAGAATTTTAGATTCCAAGCCCAGATAAAGAAGTTATTACTGTATACGCGATATATATCAAGTCGGCGGCTCCGTGGTGTAGTTGCTATGCGTATGACTATTATACCCAAGGTCCCAGGTCCAAATCCCGACACGATCCGCTTGAAAAATATTAGGCGAGCATTTTTCATAATAATAAGCCTTCTTCGTTCGGATGAGAGGTAAAATGGAGGTCTCGTGTGTGTGTTGTCACGCGCGTTAAAGATGCTTACCTTGCTTGCAACAGCAAGGGTTCGGCAAAATTCAAAATTTCCAGGTAAAAAAAATTCGCTTCCTGGTCAATGTAGTACCTTCGGGTGGAGCATTGAAAAATCAAATGTAGGGGGATATATCAAGTCGCCGCTACCTCTACTTTAATTTTTTTGCATTCTTGAGGCGATTGGTCCAAAAGCCTTTAACATTGGTATATGTTATGAGTACCCTTGCAAATATTGTATTTCTAAGTGAATGAAATTGTAACGAACGATGTTCGAATTTGAGGTTTTAAATATACAAAGGGACGCATTGCAGATATATTGGATGATATTGCTTGTTTATTAATAGATTATAAGTGGACGAAGTTTCCGAAACAACCGTATTGTATTACTAATTTCTAACGCTTTGCAATGTTTTTCTAGAAACAATTTTTAATGGATCATTAGTTGGAATGTCTAATCTGTTTTCTAGTTTTACGAGATTTGCATTAACCTTTTTTGATGATAAATTAAACAATACAAAATCAAACAAATCAATATTAGTTTGACGTACGCTTGAGATATTTTCTGTAAAACAATTATGAAATTCCCTTAGATCTGAGTGGGCCTTCCACGATTATAAAGCATTCCAATGTGTGTTTGCATTCGAATAAGCGATCAGTAATTATCATGTGAAATTTGCAAATGTCTAACGAGTTCTCTAGACTGAAGGTCTAAAGCATCAATTAAAAACTGTCTTTTCTGTTAGAAGTAATTATTTTCATGAACTAGTTTATTATAAAACTGGAAAAACTCTTAAAAATGTTCTGTTTTTCTCGAACATTTTTTCGTTTCTACACGGGAAAGTCTTATGCTGATACAATAGTTAATACCACCTTTATTTTACACAAGCTCTTTTCAGCAATCGATATATCAAATTGTGCTGTAACTATCTTAATGTTTAACAAAACTCTGTATTTCAATTCTGAGAGTTGTTATCTGATTTAATAATTCGGAGTTATCTTCATCCAAAATGTAGATTTATACCCTGTATCAACATCGTTTTTAATCTCACGAGCACTTCAGTTATAACTTTAACAGAAATACAATTGCCTAAAATATGCACCAATTTATATATCGCGTCCAATATATTAGATAATCTATTGAACCTTCAAATCAAGGATTAATCTATCGGATAATATGGTCTTACTGCAACTGATTTTAAATACAAGGAGAAATATGTATTGTTTAGCTCATAACAGGAAATTCTCCAAGGGTAAAACTGAACTACCTGTTAAATAAAGGGTTTACCGAATCTTAACAATGAAACAGAACCTTATCTGCAACCTACCGGAAAAGGGTATTAGCAAACTTGAATATAAAAAAGGCCAATATGAGTTATTTATTGCACAAGTACACAAATGCCACAATTCTGAGAAGAAACCCTGTTTGAACTTTAAAGTTACCTGTAAAGCTTTAATCCTTTTCAGACCACAAATTATTAGACTAGAATAAATGCCATTCAAACATACATAATTTTGGCACTTTTAAAACTTTATAAGATTTTATATTAGTAAAACAGTCAATCATAAATCAATTAAATCTATTATAGTTTGCAAATTCAGTATGTAATTGGTTGTATGACCACAATTTTATTGTAAAAGTGCTGTAAAACAACCTGTATTTGCGAAGAAACAAAGTAACTAATATTTATTGACAATTAAAAAATAACGAAATATCTGATCAAGTGACCAAAAATATTAATTATGCAGTAGACAATAAAAAAAAGAAAAAGGATTTAATTTAGGAATTGTACCACCTACCTTTTGCTTGATGTTGTACACACTTGATTATGTTGTTTATTGCACGGCTAGTAAGTAGTCTAAACGAGTCTGTATAAATGCTAATTTGTGCTCGAAGCATCACCAACCGACGACCAACAACGAATAATTCGACTCATTCCGCACTTCTTTCGCATCACCAGTTTTGTCTGTACGCATTATAGGCAGGGTATTAGTAAGGGATGGTTTGTGGAATTTTATGCGACTAATTATGTACCTAACGCAAATACTAAAAACTCTAATTAGAGAAATACTTATAAAGCCTTAAACTACTCATAAGTTTTGTTCAATACAGATGATAACAATAATGAATCTACCGTGGATTCTGATTTTACCGTAATTAGTTATCATTGGGACAGATAGCGCACAAGGACGGCGAAGACGTTGATGTATTTGTATGGATTAAAATCAACATCATCTAATGACTCACTGCACTGCAAAGGTGAGGCCAAGAATGTCACCTTCCTTGTCGGTTTCTGCTGTATATTTTTTTCAAAAACTATTGGCATGTTGTAGAGTGCACCAACTTGCATCTAAAAACGATGGCCTTAAAATTAAGACAAATATGTTGTCGAAGCATAAATGAGAGCGCGATTAATTTGTTATATTTTGCTGGACGGTAACAAGCATATTATTAAAATTCTGAAGCATTTTTGTCAGAAAGCGGATTACCAAGAAATATTTCCATCCACCAAGTCTCAGGATGAGTTTTAATAATATTGCTATAGAGGGCGGGAGAGAAAAATAGACAAACTTGCAGCATTCGCAAATGTTTTTATTAATTTTCTTGAAAAGCGTTAACATTACTGCTCTGTATGCGAATACGTAAGACGTGATGAAATGTTGTTAGTTTTAGCGGAAGTTGCGATTTCAAAATGTGCATTCCTGTAAAACCGCCGCTTACTCTATCTTTGACCTGAATATTACAGCAGGATGTAACAAAAACATCTTACAAAAGGATGACTTATAGTCACCCTGTGACGCGATATCTTCAGACGCACTTAGTGACAGGTTACAAGAGTTTGTATTTAAAGCTTTATTAACCTTACAATAGGAAACGTTTAGAATGTTATTTGCGTAATTTCTGGTATATTCTCGAAATATTCTTGAACAATTAACTTAAATATATAAATTGCGGTTAAGGTGTTTTAAGTTTAGTTCTCATTTAAAGCTTTGATTATAATGTTACGTTTTTATTCGAATCTATAAAGTTGTAATATGAAGTAAATTAGTTGTACATACTATTAAAATAAATTGCCATATGCGATATAAATTAATGATGGTGCTTCGATTGTAAGAAGATAGAATAGTAGCTGTAAGAAGTTAATAAAGTAGCTAGAAATGAATTGTCGTGATTGCTTTAAGAATTTCCACGGTAACTGCGAGTTGTTGATAATGCTTGTATAATCAGTCGATAACAAAAAGTTTCGTAAAAAAGTATTCGTTCCACTGGTGGCAAGGTGTGGGATAGTAGTGAAAAAAGATATTTAAAGGATTTCTATTTGCATGCCAGTAATTCGTAGTCAACAACAGAAAATGTATAGTGAAATTTTTCCTTTTTGAAGTACTCCAAGGCAAGCGTTGCGGAGAGTCTGCCTGGTAACTGTACGGAATTCATGGAAAATTAAATGAAAATTTCACGAGCTTCACAGGTATTTCAGAAAAATGCTGAGAAACATGACCGAAACGCTGCAAGCCAGGCAGCAAATTAGAAGAAAACTTCACGAAATTAAATGAAAGTGCGGAGAAACAAGGATGAACCGTTGTAGACCTTACAGAAAAACCTAATGAGACCGCTGTTAACATAAAATAAGGTTAAGTCAATTGAAAGTGGAGTTTATACAAGAAGCTACAAACACGGTAAAAACGGCAAAAACGGTTGAACAAATAAAGGAAGAGAGTTTAAAAGAACCTATACAATCCGCTGAAAACCTGGAGGCCAAATTTTTCTGCAGTTTGCAAAAATTGGAAATCTAGTTTTTAGATGATTCACATAGCTGGAAACGAGATTTTTAGAACAATTGTTAGAAAAGTCGCGTAATGTGAATGAAAAGGTGCTGAAGATGGCAGGGCGAACTAATAGCACAACTACGAAAATCCTCAGCACCAGTGATACAACAGCACGCCTAAGGAATTTTAGAACGTCGGGGAAGATGAAGCGACTTCAAGGTTCAGAGAAGTCGCCTTGGCGGACATATTTCAAACACTTCGAAGCTGCCGCGAAAGCTAACTGCAGAAACCATGGTAAAAGGGCAACCGCATTAATGGTCGCGTTACAAGACAAATGCCCTGAACATTCTGCAGACCGTACCAGACCATGACCAAAGAAACTGCGGGGCCTTAACCTCAAGGTTGAAAATGAAGTACGGCGAATGTCATCTGCAACAAGTGTACCACGCTCAGGTAAAGAACCGTTACCAAAAGACCAACGAAAATCTGCAAAAGTTTGCAGCATATGTTGCTTGTTTGGTGAGACTAGCCTACACAAAGTACCGCACAGCTTCCTCGAACACCTGGCAGCACAGTCCTTTGTTGACGGGATATGCGATGGGGTAGATTCAACAAGCACTACGATTGTCTAGATCAAGGACGATGCTAAAGAGTGATATCGTGTCAGCAGTGTGTGTACCATTTGGAAGCCGTAATATTCCAATGAGGCAATAACCGCATGGGAAGACCATTTGAGAGTGTCAATCGATATTGCCGGTCCACTCCTGGGATGGACTCCGGGAAAGTACATCTTGGTGGCTATGGACTATTTTACGAAGCGAACCGAAGCGTTTGCTATATCACGAAGCTGTATCCGTCGCTGACGTGTTGATGAAGAAACTGTTTTGCCATTTTGGTGTTTCCATACAATTATACGTCAATCAAGGCAGAGATTTTGAGTCAACGTTATTGCAAGAAGTTTGCCGGCTGCTGGGGATGAGGAGGACTCTTAACAACATCATTGCATCTACAATCGGTTGGTATGGTAGAGCGCATGACCCTGCCTTGGACACGTGCTTTTCTAAAGTGGTCTCCCAACATCAAAGAGACTGGAATCGGTTCATGAGAGCACTGGACAGGTATCTGCATGTGTTTTGCGGAGAAGAGGCATGTTTACCATGTGACCTTGAGTTTTGGCGTAAGTTCGCAGACGACATCGTGGGGAAAACTACTTCGAGAGGCTAAAGATGCATGACATCCATTGTGACGTTAGAGAAAATATCTAGATCGCAAGCGATCGAATGAAGACCAGATATGACATCAAGACGAAGGATTAGGGTTTTCAAATGGGCGATCGTGTCTGCCTATACAATCACAGACGGAGGCGTGGACATTCGTCGAAGTTACAAAGGCATTGATAAGGTCCGTGCGAAGTTTTAAATAGGATCAACGATGTGATATTTCGGATTCGTGAGCTCCCAAAGGGAAGAATCAATGGTGGTGCAAGTTAACCGATTAGCATCCTACAATAGTGATGACGCTGGTAATCGAAGAACGGCAAGCAGTGAGACGATAAAACAGTTACTCTAGTGAGGATAAACAAATACTGGATCGAACTATGATTGGTTCATGTCGCTTTACAGCAACGCAGGCAAAGCGATATAAGGACCGACGTCGCGGTGACTAAACAAATGCCTTTTGGTAAATCGAATTACCAGGATCTGCGAAAGGCGTTGGTGAATCTCAAGGGCCAGACGTTCATTGGAGACAAGAAATTGACCATGTTCATGATCATTGTGGTCTCGATGGGTTGGACGGGAGAGTGGTATAAAAAAGAGATATTGCTTTGCAAAACCGGGGTCCAGATCTTGGTGTGTAATTACAATCCAATTAATACGGCGTCTGCTGTTGAATGCTACTTCTATCAAAATGGAACTGCAGAAATAGTTCCCACTGTCCTTACCGCCACAGGGACTTCCAACGTCCGGCTCACAGAGTGTTCTGGGTCAGAATAGCTTCATCTACCTTTGACCAGAATATTAAGCAGATTGTACGAGAAGCATATTACACAAAGGATACTTGATGTTCACCCTATAGCGTGACATCTTTAGATGGACTTTAGTTACAGGTTTCAAAAGTTTGTATTTAGGAGCTTAATTAACCTTGAAATAGGAAACCTCTAGAATGGTATTTGTATAATTTCTGGTACATTCTGGAAATAAACTAGAACAAACAAATTAAATATTTCAATTGTCCTTAAGAGGGTTTAAGTTTAATTCTAATTTAACGCTTTAGTTATAATATTACGTCTTTATTCGAGCTGTAAAGTTGTGAAATGAAATAAATTAGTAATACATACAGTTAATATAACTTGCCTTATGTGGTGATATAAATTATTGTAGTGATCGATTACAAGCAGATGTAGGGAAAAAGAGGTAGATGTAGACCTATATCAGATAGTTATAGATGCAGACTGTGCAAATTTCAGGGAAATCTGTAGGTTAGTTCAGAATAGGAAACAATGATGGTACGCGTCTAACCAGTTCCATGACTGAAGACCTAATGATGATGATCGATTTAAATTAATTCGTAGTGCTGCGATAGTAATTAAGAAGATAGCATAGTAGCTTTAAGAAGTTTTATTTGTACTGTTGGCGATTAGCTGGAAATAAATGGTGAGTGCTTTAAGAACTATACTGTAGCTACAAGTTATTGAAAAGATTTTCGTGATCAGTTGATAGTAAAGAACTGTTGTTTTGCCAAAGGGTTTTCATGATATTCGAAAGATACCAAATAAAAACGCATTGAAAGTGCATGTTAGTTTGCAGCCGATGAACTGCTCATGGTGGAAAACTCCACTGATGCGTATACAGAAAGAATCGTCTGGTAGTGGTAGGTATGTTACCATATACGGCTGCAAGTGTGCCTTTAGTAGTAAAACGTCTCGAAGAACATTTATGAACATTTGTGTTGGTTATTCGTTTTTCGAATAACACATGAACGTGTGTTGGAACTATTTGTGCAAGCTTAACAGAACTGCCATAGCAAATTTAGAAATTTATATATGATAAAAGTAAGCCAGAAATAATAACTTTTTGTAATTTGACAAAAGGTGGTAGATATAATAATCAGAATATCGCGCATTTTGGCAAGAACGCCATATGCTGACCAATGAGAATTTTCTACTTCTCTTAAATATGGCAACCATAACTGAATTTATATTTATTGTATATAAAATAAATTGTGAAATAAGTGAAGGATTTATTATAGAAATGACTCCTTCTGGAAGGAAGCTCATGTAGTTGTTTTTCTTATATGTTGGACTTAAGATATTGTTTGTAAGAGAAAAGCTGTTGTGGATGTAGTAGTATTTGAAAGAAGAATCTCATCAATCCACCGTATCTTTTATTGACGCCCAATGAGGGCTACATCGATCCACAGTAGTATTTATTGTGGCGCCGCCTGGTCTTCCATGTGACCATGATAATGACATTAGAACGCAAACGAACGGTTTAAATACAAAAGATGATTGACAGGTCCTGGAGTGCGACATCTCTTATTTTCAGGTACAAAACTTTGCATTTAAAGATTATAATAAGAAATCTTGAGAACGTTATTTGCATAATTTCTGGAATGCTCGCGAAATAACTAGTACAATTCAATAGGTATAAATAGTCGTTAAGGTGTTTCGAAGTTTAGTTCTAATTAAGGTTGAGTTTCAATTAAAGCTTATTTTCCGAACAATATCTTAAATATAACATCAAACAAATATATATATATATATATATATATATATATATATATATATTTATATATTTAGCGTTAGTTGATCTATTGTTTTGCAAGAGTTGTGTTGTTCAGCGAATAGAAAAGTAAGATGGATTTCACAATTAGACAAAAAGTAAACATGCTACGCTGTTATTATTTATCAAATAATAACTGTAGGTAAGCTGCAGATTTATATCGTGGTCAATATCCAAATGAAAGACAGGCACATTATCGAACATTTCTCAATCTGCATAATTCATTAGTACAATATGACAGTTTTAAAAAACCAAAAACGGCAATCCTGGAAATATGAAATTTGAAGAACCTGATGAATTAAATACTATGGCTTATTTCAGAGCATATCCAACAAATTCTATCCGTAATGCTGTTCAAGAACTAGGCATTACAAAGCATAAAATATTAAAAATACTTAAAAAGCATAAAATGAAGCCGTTTAAGGTGCTGGTAGTAAAACATCTGCAGCCTCTAGATGTCTAAAAACGCTTACCATTGTGCAATTGGTTACTACATGCAGGTAGACAGTATTTACCATTTATCTTATGGACAGATATTTCATTTTCATAGAAATGGTGTTTTTAATAAACACAATACTCAAGTTTGGGATGATGTAACCCCCCCAAGATTACGCGAAGTACGGTATCAAGTTCGGTTTTCTACAAATGTGTGAATAGGTGTAATAAAGGATCCGTATTTTTATGATGGCACGCACACCAACACAGGAATGGTACCTATTATTTCTTCAAACTATTCTACAAGATTATTGGGACCATATATCGTTAGCTCTTCGTAGACAAATGTGGTTCCAACATGACGGAGCTCCACCGCATAATGGTCGAGCTGCAACAAACTTCTTAAACGAAAACTTTCAAAATAAATTAATTGGGAATACAAGACCTTATTTATGATCTCCGAGATCATCTGATCCTTTAATGTTAGATTTTTGTTTGGGGTTTTCTCAAAAATTAAGTTTAAAAGACCTTGTCGAATACAGTGGACTGCCCAAGAAGTTACCCTTATAATGTTACGTAGTTGCTGGCATAATTTGCTGCAAAGAGCGCAGTTGTGCAAGACAACAATACTGGACCCTTCCAACAGTTTATTAATTAAGAAATTTGTTTTTTTCGTTGCTAATGTGAATTACTTAATAATGTTCATATTAATAAATATTACATTTTCAAAGCCAACTTGGAGAAATAATTTTTTTATTGTTACTGATTTAATATTTATGTAAGTAAATAAAAAAGGATTTTATAAGCTTTTCAATTTTAAAATAAAATACAGGGTGCTCCATGTAAAAAAGCAATGTCGGGTATTTTTCCACAAAAACAGTAGACCATGGAAAAGTATTATGTTGCCTAATGACAGAATTCAAATAAGAAACTTTTTCCTTTGTTTTTTTTTATCTCTAATATTAACAAAGATATTAGCTGTGTAATGAAAAATCAGACACCCTGTATACTACGTCAAGAATTATCAGATTGGCATGCTGACGTTTGAATAGTAGCTCAACTAGTTCACTACATCCATTGCGTTATATAAGTACAAGCCCCCGTGATATCTAATCTAGATCCTTCTGTGCCCTTTCCTGAATCTTCTGATTGGTAGGTTCTCGAAGGCACGATGTAACATTTGAAGATTTATCATTTTACAACGGCCTCGAGCCATGCCATAATTGATGCCATTTCCCCTTTTTTAATCAATATTTAAATTTTATTGCGTAGTTTATTGTTTTCACGACTTTTGATCGTCGCCTCCAGTTATTGCATGATTCAATTGATTAATTTTAGTAGTTGTTTGTTCTCGAATATCGGTCAATGAAACACGCTTCTAATTACTTTTCAATTGAAATATAATCGTAATTCTTCTTAGAATATGCGACTTGAATTCGCTTTCACCGAAATACCAACGTATGTTTGTTATCAATAGGACAAAAGAAATTAAAATATTGTACATGCAGCTTCCCTTAAAATGAAAATTACGCATAATTTGTACACATTTAGTACTTTGATAACAAATTGTGGATGAAAAATCTATTGACTATTTAATAAAATTTCTTTTAATGCACTTGTTTACGCATAATGAATACCTTTGAACGTAAACACATTATTATATTACCTAATTAAGGACGAAACTCTTTGAAAAACGCTCTCCTACGTCCAGAATATAGTCCAATGCCATACTCCATATACAGAACGTTTTCACAAATACGTTTCTATAAATGTCTACATAATGGGGATTTTTTTATTGGATTTGTTCGGGTTTACGGCGTTGGATGTTTACGAGATGATGCTATCGGTGTTGTTGGCACCGGCAATAATAAAGCACATCAATTTGTGTTTGTAAACTTTAAACCACAAACCATACCTTAAACTTTTACGTTAGACTTATCATACATCATAAATATTATACCGGAAGTCACCCACCAAGAAATTTCGATTAAAGCATGTGATGCGTAGCCTCTTTATTTGTTATACGTACCCTAAAAGCATCCTATCCAATTTTAGTTTTTAAAAGATATTTTTTGCGTAAATACCAACCTATGGCCTATTCTATGCAAAAGTTAAAGTATTTCTATGAAGTTGTGAATCACCCTATATATAAACAATGATTAAGTTTAGAGTCGTCAATTAATACAAAGTAAGAAAAGTTGTTGGCAAGTGACTCAATATTAGCCACATGGGCATTCTGTAGACGCGTTTAGCCCCTGGAGCTCATTGCGACAGGAATAGCAAAGTTGTAAGATTTAACGCAGATTTATTATAGAAAATACAGCATCATCTAGCTCATAGTTTGTGTCTTGGTATTGTTTCACCTTACAGTGCAGTTAACAGTAATTTGGGACGTTACGAAGTTATTTCTCAAGCACAGACCAGCCAATAAATTATGAGGGTATGCGTTTAACAATACTTATTTATACATACTTTTGTATTTATAAGAGAAAATATAAGCATGGAAATGTATTCCACAAAAAAGGGATACCTCTTTTATTGTTAATAGCAGATTAGAACAAAACTATTCAGAGATCAATATGAGGACTATAGAACCCTTTAACTGGATACGTCATGCCTTTAAAGTAGATAGGGCCATGTAAGCTTCTTTAAATGATGCTGCTATCGATTTTCTCGTTTAAAGGAGCACGTTCTGGACTCCGACACAAGAATACAGTTGGAAATGTATACATCAAGAGACGGAATGTCAAGTTTAACCCAATCTGAGTATTAGCATTTATACCGTGTCTGATGAACGAAAATAACTTTATTTAAAATAATATACATCAAAAATAAAATGACAACAAAAATAACAAATTGCAGGTCGGGGTTCGGAAACTAAATTGACCTTTTAAAATTAATTTGTCGTCTAAAAAATTAAATACTGTAAATGGTGTTCCCCGACTAGCAGGGGTTGTGTATGCTTTTTTCAAATAAACTATTTTGTTCTGTATTATTTATGACGTCCGAAATTAGCATTTAAAAGGTATGGCCAAATCATAAGCCTTAAACCAAATATAACCATTTATACAGATTGTAATTTTCAGCTTGTACATTCTCTAGAAAGTTGTAGTAAAATAAATATCAACGTGGAATTAATATTTCTGTTAAAAATCTATGCATAATGTACTGTTATGTATCCTTAAATTATTTTTTATAATTGGGAAACTAGTCGGCTTTTTAGAAAACAATTTGTTTATTTGCACATTTTATATGAATTCACCAAATCACCCCAGCAAAAGAGGATATAAAAACAGTTGAATATAATTTCTTCTCGTTGATCTTTTAAGTAATAAAATAAGGTCGAATTTGAAGTATAACTTATTACGACGACGACAGAGTGGTTGTATCATTGTGCTTTTTTTTATCGCAAAATTATGTCTGTATTACAAAAGCAGATTATTATATTAATGCTGATCATCGTGTCGATGAATATCGAGACGGATCAACTTCAAACCGTGCAATTCGTAGAACATGTTTTTATTAGCGGGCGATTTTTTAACACCACTCGAGACGACGACCAAAACCGCCCCAACCTCTCATGGACGATCCGTGGCAATTCATGTCGATGTTCAAATTATAGGAGTTCTGCAATGAAAGAATTAGGTGTTAAAAGAACTAGTTGATGAAGGAATCTCGGAACATTCCCCAGTTTATTTAACAAATTTATATTGGTTAAAGCTTATTGACAGTTAAGTGCTAATTTAAAACTTTTTTTCCTATGGATACAAGGGTTGAATGATACATCAATTTAAAGGTAATTTTATTCTTAATTCAGCTTCTTAATTAATCACATTTCGGGCCGGCCCGACTTTTATTCGGCGAATGAGAAGATACTTGTTTCTGTTGTGTTCAACAGGTAACTATCGCTCTTTTGTTTAATTTAAGAGTATAATGATTTTCAATTACAATCAAGATACTTGTGGAACATATCGTAGTATATCATTTGATTTTCGATTCTGTTACGTACCTAGACGTAGCCGGAAGAAAAGTAAGTACCAGGCTAACTGTTAAACGCGGAGAGTGAGGGGATTCGCCTACATACCAAAAAGAAACAAAAAACACATCGCCCTCGATGATCTATTAACAAATAAAAATAAATAACGGATTCTGTACAAACAAGCAAGAGCAATAAATTAAGCGTTACTATTTGAAAGTAAACAGTTAGGTGATATGTACAATTTAGTACATTAGATACGAAGTGCGCATCTCGTATTTACACAAAATATAATTAATCAATAGTAAATAAACCTGTGAGAGCTTTTGTCAAGCATTTTTAAAGTTTCACCTAATACTTTTTGTAAAATAACTAATTAGTAGGAAAGAATTAACATGTGGGAGCTTTTGTCAGATATCTTTTAAATCGTACATAGTACCGTTTGTAAAATAAACTAATCAGTACAAAGGAATAAGCGTGTGTCTGTCCAATACTTTTAACACAGGTACATCACACATGTAGAGCGATAATATCGATTAGCAGCAACGAACAATAGTTCTACAATGTGACGTTTCTTGTCACATAACTACACCAAATGTTGATACGGAATATCCTATTGACACAACACACAAAAGGAAACGAGTTGCATACCTGTAGGTGTCCGGATACTTAGCTAGAAAACCGTCGGGAGCGAGTCAACGCAGAAACGCCGCGGTATTCAGGATCCAGTCACCCTGGCATCGTAACTATAGCAACGACCTATGGACAAAAGCAGTTGGTCTACAGAAAGGAAGAACCCATTTGGCCTCCAGCTAAAAAAGCAATCCACGCAAGACACCTCCTAGTTGTCGAACATAAAATAAACAGACGTGCACTGCTTTAGAAATAAGGTGACGAATAATGTAGAAAATATGTCGACGCACAAGCTGTAGAAGCAAATTTAACAATGGTTCAAATAACACGAATTCCAACTGCAAATCCTCGCTTATCGAAGCGCGATTAAAACTGGAAAACCGGGTTTTATCAGATAGTGTGCGACCTTATTTCAACAAGTTTTTACATTGAAACAATAGAGAAAATCATTATAGGCGGTCGTAATGCATACCAAGATAACGGGTACCTGAAACAGGATATAACTATTTAGTTGTTGCATAAACTTGTCGTCTCAAAGCAACTAGATTTAAGTTGAGGAATTTATTCGAGAACGTGTTTATTATTAATTATGTTAAAGGATTTAACAGTAGAAACAGAATTTATTCGAGCGGGTATTGAATTAATAAGGGAGAAAAATAGGGTAATTAATTTATGCTGAAAATAAACGTAACAATTCTTTAAAAATCCTAAAAATAGGTAACATAGGTACAAAATGTTTAGCAATTTTCAATGTTTATGAAATTGTACGCTTAACGCACCTTATAACCTTTATAATAAATTTGCGTCCGCTTTATTTTGTCGCTCCTACTTCAAAGAATTTTACTAAAATTACCTACTTGAAATTAGAGAGTTGTTGCAAACTCATTCCAAGCAGACTTTATTAAAAGAATCTTCGAATAAAGTATCCTTTTTTTAAAAGTTCGCATCCAATCTAAAGGAGTGTTAGTGCAAGTGTTTTTTCCCTTACTCTTTATTCTGACATATATGTTTAGTATTCTATATCTATAGGTTATGTTTTAAAAATGAATAAAGAATTAATCTCTTTTGTGATAAGGTGACCTACATGTTTAACTATATTGGAAAAAATCAAAGAAATTGTATTCACTCAAAGATGAACCTTCTTTTATTATTTAAGTCTTTTATTTCCCACTGATTCGATAACATTTGTGTGTGTTGTCAGTGTTTTCACGGAATACTTTTTGAGTTTACTTTAAGACACTGTTTTTACTTCTTTCCAAGCATATAGCATATCTGTTTTCAAAAGGATTTTTACAGTTTACTTCTAGGAAAAGCATTACAAAACAGCATCCTCGTATTTAGAGCGTTGACGTTTTATATCTTTTTCGTGTTATAAACTTGGACATTATATTTCTAAATTTAATTACGGAAACAACACTACAAAAAACCATTTATTTCGCTATATTTATACACAAAGCAGACAATTAAATGTAAGTTTGTACGTTAGGCATTTGGCATATGTCAAAATTAAGGCGCCTTAAATAAAAGCATTCCCTGCCTGTGTTTAAATTAAATAAAGGTGTCCTGTATTTTAATCAAGTACAAACATTAAAGGTGTAATTGCGCATGTGTAAATGTCAAATAAGGGAAACTTTATTAAAAAATTGGTCAAATGAACTTTGCAATAACTCTCTAGTGTTTTAGGCGGTAGACATAAACTATACACGCGATTGATAATATCGACGTTCGCCGCATGATTGAGATTTGGAGTATATACATATACATAATATAAATCGTGCAAACTTTTGAATTATGAATAAATTACCTAGTTTGATGTTCCTGAGCATCTTTAACTTGCCTAAAGTACAACATGAGGAACATTAAATAGGACTAGAAAAAATATTCGGTATAAGTAGTGAGTTATAATATCACGTTTCCTTTACATTACATGTGATTTTCCAATGCTCCACCCGAAGGTACTACATTGGCCAGGAGGCGAGTTTTTTTTACCTGGAAAATTTGGAATTTTGCCGAACCCTTGCTGTTCCAAGCAAGGTAGGGATCTTTAACGTGCGTGACAACACTCACACACGGGACCTCCATTTTACCTCTCATCCGAACGAGGGTGTATTTTTGTGAAAAATGCTCGCCTAACATTTTTCAAGCGGACCGTGTCGGGATTCGAACCCGGGACCTTGGGCGTAGTAGTCACACACATACCACTACGCCACGGAGCCGCCCCGTTTCCTTTACACTAGACAAGACGAAAAACTGATTATTAATGGGTTCATGAAGACACTACCTGAAAAAATAAATAAGAACGTTTACTTACTCAATGTGAGATAGAAGTGAAGGGACGATGGAGTACTTACTCGTGCGTTACCCGAACTTTTCGGGCCGGCCCGAGTCGTTTGGCCCGGCCCGGCCCGAAAAAAGATAGGCCCGGCCCGGGCCCGGCCCGAATAAAGTAGTCAACGGCCCGGCCCGGATTCGAGCCCGAAATCGGGCCGGGCTCGGGCCGGCCCGAAAGCCCGAGCCCGAGTCCATCCCTACCTACACATTTCTCTGAAATTTGCACAGTCTGCATCTATCACTATCTGATCTAGGTCTCCATATACCTCTTTTGTTCTTCCTCTGTTTGTAATATTTCCCATACTATTTCCCAAAAATGCCTTAGGACTTTTCTGCCCTTCTATTTCTCCTATTTTTTTCTAGAACCTATTTGTTATTAACTTTGTCTTACCATGCCATCATCCTCATACATCTGAAACACAGCATTCCATAAGGCTGCTGCCGTTTTTCTGTCTGCTTTTCCGACTGCCCGTATTTCATAGGCATACTGTGCCGTGCTCCACACATGCTTTCAACAATTTTCTTTTTGTTTCTATGTTTGTTGTCTTCGGATAATAATATCTAAATAATTTTAAATCGCTCTTAAATAATGCGGCGGGCACCATCTTGTTGGAAAACAACGTCCGTGCTGTATTCATGTGGATTTGGGGCTTTGATCACATTATATAGAGGAGTAATTGTGTCTTGTAATAATTCGAGGCATTCCGGGCTACTTAAATTTATTTTTATGGATAGGAGTCCTACGACGTTGTTACCCTGCCCACCAAAACATTTAAAGGATTACGGAGTTTGTACTTCTTGAAATACATGAAGATTTACATCAGTCCGATACCTGCAATTTGAGTATTGTCACTTTCGTTCAGATAAAAGGTCCATTCATCCCTAAAACAAATATGCTGAACGTAATTAGGATTTCTTGTGATTTTTTTCTGTCATAATTTCGCAAAATTCAAATGATCTATCAGGACCATCTTTAGCCGGCTCATTAAATAATTTCATTCGATTCGGGTGAAATTTGCCCCTTTTTAAATTCTCTTTACCGACGAACAGGAAATATTACATGTATTCCACATTTCTATAGTAGGATTGATGGGTATAAACAACTTCAGCTTGGCCGTGTATTTTTAATTCTTCTCCAATACTAGGCGTTCCGGATCTTGGTGCGCCTTTCCTTTCTCTAATGCTTGAAACTTTGACAAGTTTTTGAAAAGTTCTTCTACATGTTGGCCTTTATCAAAACCGATCATTATTATTCGTACAATCAGCGTGGTGATTGTAATGGATGCACCTGCGCTGGTTCAATGCCAAATTATTTTATTGTATGGACTGTAGCTTTATAATAATACCATAAGTCGATTGAGCATTACACTCAATACTGGTTGCAAATAAATAACACTGTATGCATTTGTTGAACTTTACTAATTGTAATTGTATACATAATATACAAACTATTTACAACTTTTAATGTGAATTTAATGTGAATGTCCCTAAAACACAAATTTTTAGGCGAGCACATCTTTGTGCTGCTACATGTTGAATGTTTCATACACGAAGACGACATGAAGGAAGTTGACGCAGCAACCTGTAAACTAGTAGTGGGGATTTAATACCCGCGCATTTCAAATTTAAAACTGCAGTTCTGAACAGTGATTGCAATTAGTCTCACCAAAGATGATAACAGCCTGGAGTTTGTCTTCTGAAGGGCTCGACAATGTAATTATTATATAATACTGAATAATTTGTCAACTAAAAGTTAAGTAAGTAGAACCTTAATAACAATTATCTGTCAGATTTGTAGTTGTAGGAAACCAACTGACTGGAAATTAAATTGGTTGTCATGTGAAAATGACTAAGTCATACGTGTTCGAACCCGCAGGTTAAATTAAAAATAAAAATACTTTTAAATTGATGTATCGCTTAACTCTTTTCAACAAGAAAAATTTTTCCAAATGGCGCCTAAGTGTTAATTTGAAACTTTCAACTGTTATTTCCTCTCAAAAAATTGTATTTATTAATTACACGGTTAAAGTTTTAACCATGCTAAAATTAAAGGGTGTGCGACAGATCTTCGTTGCTCACTGTAAATTAACTAAACTAGAGAAGTTCAGAACTTCATAAACTTCAACAATTCAGAAGTTTAAATTTGCCATTTTAATAATAAGGAATTCCAGAATCAATTATATAAAGTTATTAGACTGTATAATAAATAAAGAGAAATGTAGAAATTAAGAAATTACTATCCCGATCTTTGCTACCGATAATTACGATATTTATCCGTACGTGCATAGAATCGAATTTTTCACAATATACCAAATTATAAGCTGTGAACTCTAGCATCGAAATTGTATTTTTGAGCACAACGAATTATAGATGCTGCTATTATTTATTACACCTTTTCCCATGCCTACGAAGTGGATGTAGAACATATTTAGAACAAGATTGCCACTCTCTGCAAAATTAAAGTGATAAAACCCAAATCCCAACGTAACACAACGCGAGGCCTTGAGATTTTTTGAACTTTTGGATAAACATTTACTTGAAGAGTTAACATTTGATACAGTTTGGTGCAGCTGTAAAATAAACTCATTTTAAGTGTCCCATGTCTTTTCGACTGACTCTCTTATGAGTTAATGATTCCACGAAAGCCAAAAAACACTATATGCAAACTTAATTTTTTCCAAAGATTAACAAGAAATAATCAAATCATGATTAATTAATCTTATCATACCACGTTAAAACCTATTGGTCTCTAATATATAGTTCGCTCATCACGTGCGAAATCGTCATAACTATAACCGAATGCAATGCAACTTTGTATCCAAAATTTGCCATTGTTTATCGAAAAACTAAAAAATGTATAAACACATTTCACGTCCAGTAGTATTCATAAGAACTATAAATATCCCGGCACGTCATTTAAAAAGCTTTGGTTGTGGATTAAATAATACTTGCCAAAAAATTTTAAGCTTCTGTTCAGTCGGCAGTATGCGAACAAGCATTGTCATGTGGCGTTGACATATTTGTAGTTCGAAACTACGAAAAAGAGAAAACTGAAATATTTTCTAAACCGCTAAGACGGTGATGCGCAGATTATTATTGAAGTATATAAAGGAGGAATATGTGGAAATTACTCAGTATGACATGCGTCTGTTGAATGAACAAAAATTCGTCCAAAGGTTTGATCCGCGCATAGAATTAAGAATAATTAAGAGTTTGACGTGGATAAAACTAAACAAGTTAAAGAGTGCACTTATGCAGTGTGAAACTGCCAAATGGAATAAATACATTATTTCGGTAACTGTACATATTTAAAGAAAATGCTGAAACACATCAATTTTAGATTATGAAATGACATTCTGCAACGAAAAATTTGATCCCTACATTGGACCTCCTTCGAGTGGCAGTTACAACCCCCCAATTTTTAAATAGGAAATATGGGCTTGTGTATGATATATCGTTTGAAAGGTCTTTTCATTCTCTATTCAAAAATGTTATTGTTTTCACATTTATTACAAAAATTAACATAAAAAAAATTAAATCATCCGATTGCCGAAATTCGCTACAACACGCTCAAAACTAATAAGTAATACTGTTTAGGTGTTCATAATTTAAAAAACAAATAATAACATGAATGTCGATGAAGTAGACGTTCAAAATGCTCGCCACAAAACCCTCGAAAGGTTAATGTTTGGCCAGGGATTGTTGAAAACTATATCATTGATCCTTTTTTCACTGATGGCAATTTGAATGGCGATAATTATTTAGCACTACTCCAAAATAATGTCATGCCAACTTTGGCAAATTTATATCCTGATCCAGGGAACCCTCAAGTTTCAGCGAATACGATAGGATTCCAGCAAGATGGTGCATCTCCACATTACTAACGCAATGTCCGGCAGTACCTCGACGTAATAATTACAATTCGATGGATAGGGAGGCGAGGATCGATAGAATGGCCAGCAGGATCTCCTGATCTTACATTATTAGACTTATTTGTGAGGGGATATGTGAAGAGTATTTTGTACAAAACTAAATCCCTTGATTTAGATGACTTAAGAAGACGAATTACGTTTGCTATTAGGTCTGTCACGTCTGAGACGTTAAATAAAGTTAGAAGACATTTTTATTTAGAATGTAGTTTATTATGATTAAAACTTTCTGGTCGCTGTCAGATTAAAACAGAAAAGAAAGCAAGTGATTTTAAAAAATAACATCCACCACAGGTTTTAAAATATATTCTTGGTCGAACTGTAGATACTCTTGTCCCTTCCTACATACTTGCGATTTATTTTAATTGATTTACATGTTGGACGAACTATATTATTTGTTCTAATTTAAAATTTCAGAAGTTTATCCAGTCTTTGTAGTCTTAACTGTACTGCATAATTTTCACCAACATTATTGCAAGTACCATTGCCGCATACACATAAATATTATGATAATACACATACGTACGAACCTCGTAACCATTTAAATTATTGGTTTTATTAACCAGTCTGATGATCTCTTTACGGAACTCTTACATCCGTAGTAATGCCGTTATTTATTTTTGTTTATGCACAGTAAAATATATTCCTGCAGCTCTGTTACTACCTTAAACTGATGTATGTTCGAATTTATACAGGGCGGCGCAACATGTATTGACCGTTTTTAAAGTGCTATGATAAGCTTAGTAATAAAAATATAAAATTTAAGAAAACATGTATTTATTATTCCTGTAATGGACTTTTAGAATTAATTTATAAAAATAACGTTTTTTAAATGCGCACCTTTTTTGAAGACGTATTTGAGCATTTACTTAACTCGCTGTAACTTACCCCCGTCACTGAATTAACCACTTTAGTAATGTTTTTATTAAATCTTAGGGTGTGCGGGGTCTGTCTATGTACACCTTAGACTACATACCTTAAAAAATCAGGGGTGGTCAAGTTGGACGATTTCGCCGGCCAACATTATCAAATGAGCGGTCCAGAAAACAAGGCTACATTAGTGTTGTCATGAGATTATTGAAGATGTTTTGATAAATCTGTAAAAAAAATAAGAAATTAGATACTAGTGAGTAAATGTTTAGGTAGAAGTTTCTAAACAATTTGAATTTTACGTCTTGAAAAATTGGGCAAAGACCTTTTGAGATTTTAAGTGCTGTTGCTTGCCGCCTTGTTGAACGAGTATAACTTCCTGCAACCAGTAATCTTTCAACACCTTATAGCGTACGCACAGTTTTTACCGTACCGGCGAATGCAGTTTGTACACTTTGTCCCTCTAAATTGTTTCGCTTATTTTAAAATGACGTTGCACCAGGGAATTTTACCCCCTACATTTGATTTTCCAATGCTGTACCCGAAGGTACTACATTGGCCAGGAAGCGAGTTTTTTACGTGGAAATTTTGTCGAACATTTGCTATTCTAAGCAAGGTAGGTATCTTTTACGTGCATGACAACGCTTACACACGGGACCTACGTTTTACCGCTTATTCGAACGAGGGCGTATTTTTGTGAAACCCGCCACAAATTCATGACGATTGAAAGTGCATAGACTTCCGATCACTTTAAGATGCATCTTAACTATCCCATCACGTTGGCTTCTGTCAGTGGTCCCCCTTAGTAACGGAGCGTGGCTTGGAACATGCGTATGGCAAGTCCTTTTCACAGGTAGGAATTAAAAGCTTAAAACGCTGTATGCCGTATTAGTTTTTGATCAGAGAAGAGTAATAAAGGATTTAGATATATAAGCGATCGTTTTATCTAATTAAAAATAATTTAAATACAAATATTTGGCATTCAATGCAAATAAAAAATTCTTATTTTCAGTTCAAGGAGTCTTCATTTTGGCACCCAAGGAACTTATGGAGTAATCATAATATCTTCAATTTGTTGAAAAGATTGTTATGTTCAATTGTATTCTGATAAATATTTTCATTTGTTTCCGCTTCGATATTTTGTGCAACTGCATGTTATGGGAGACGCCCCAGATCGCGCTTTATGGTTTAGTGAATCGATTTGTTCCCTTGAAACTCATCTTAATACAATTGAAATAAGTACTTGTTCAACACTCTAGAATGTTGTTAGTGCATTTGGTTTAAGTCTAAGTACCTCAATTTATCTTTATTGTTTGATATAAAGCCGCAAATGTACTCTATTATTTGCAATCCGTGCTTTCTGAAAGAATATATTTGCATAATTTATGAGTAGCAATATAAGCTTGAATAGCATACATTTCCTACAGGTGCGATTAACAAAAGCAATTGTATTCTAGTTTGCCTGTTTTCTTTATCTATTTATACATTACAAAGATTTTAGACCTATTCTTTGACATATGGTATTCTGATATTTCATTCGATTATCAGATCGTTTCGAAAACTGGGCTCACTTTGATTCCGTTTTTTTATCGTAAGATGTACTGTTTGTTTTCATGAAGCTGTGCCTTGGTAAGTTTCTTACGTGCTTATTAATACTAGTAGGGTTCTCTTCTTCTAGCTCTTATGCGTAGCCCAATTTGTTTTTTTTTTTAACGGAAACCCAAATGTTTTTTCTGTAAGCCGCTGTTGCAGTGTGGTTGCAGCGTTTACGATACTGGCTACTGCGGTGACGATCCACGTGGTGAATGAGATTGAAATGTTTGCTGGTTCTCGGCAACTTTTCCATGTGTGGGATAAGTATCTAGGCACCAGGTATGTGACCTTGTTTTATGCTATCTTCAGAAATTATTGCTTATCGGAGCTTGGCGTTGATGCGTAATCTATATGCACCATTAAGAAACTTAAATCACCTTACTCTGATGGGCGGAGCAAATATACAAAAATCCGCTTCGAATCTAGCGTCACTAGTGTTCTTGTTACTTCAATTTGCTTCCTAAAAATTGCTCTAAATGTACTATGTTTAATTTAAAATGTTTATTTTGAAAAAATCATAAGCATTGCTTTCATTATCGATAAATTTTACCTGTAACGATACGAAATGCGCACTTCGTAGATCAATTATTAAGCATTGTCAGTAAAGTATAATTTTTTTTAAATAGCAATTTTCTTACTTTTTGGTTTATTGTAAATAAATGAAAATCGATGGCGATGTACTTTACTTGTCTATGCGAACCACACCACTCCCGCATTTATAGATAGTCCGGTCTTTTTAAACTTCCCTTATCTGTTATACTTGACCGTGACTCGTGCGGGTTCTTATATCGCTTTCCTTTCCATTTCTGTCTGACCCGTGCGTTATAACGTTACAAGATTTTTCAGCTCTTGTGGAATAATCGCAGCTGTAAACATTCCATAACGTCTGTGAAATTTTTGCATATAAAATCAATTCTTTTCCCCAGTAATGAAGAAAATTCATTGTACGAACTTTTACAGCGTATTTTACACAGACCTAAAAACAAGATGCGAATGTACATTAAACATTTTGAAAGTCTGCAAACGTATTGTATGAACAATTACGAAATTTTTGACTATATTCTACCGCCACCAAAATAAAGTTTATAAATATTTTGTCAATGTAGGTTTATCGTCCTTCGTTCGCGCCCTTTTTTGAATATAAATTTTTTTAAATACTTGAGTCTATTGGTAACGTCATATTTAATGTACAGACAAACGTGGTTGAAATACTAAATAAAAGGATGATATAAAAGAAGATTAATGTAAGTCAATTTTTAAGTATTTTTTTAATGGTTATTATTTTATATTCGTCTAAACATTTGTAAGAAGAGTTTATCTATATTGGGGGTCTGCTTATTTTTTTTACTGTTGAAATATATGCATTAAGCCAGCATTGTTGTTATTATATATATATATATATATATATATATATAATTTGGACACACTGTATGTATATATATATATATATATATATATATATATATATATATCATACAGTGTGTCCAAATTTCGAGTCTCTACATTGTGATTTCAGTTATTATAAGAGATAGAAATTGGGTTAAATGGGGAAAGATTTGGAGGAATCCAGGCCAATTTTGTATCCGTTTACAAAATTGGTGTAAGTTGTCTGGTTTTGGAGATATTCGTAGAAAACTAAAAATGGCGGATTTTGTTTTTTGATAATAAAACATGAATCATAAGTCGCACCATCACAAGACTTGCACATTATTAAGACACTTTTCTAAAAGGAGTATATTAGCATAAACAGAATCGTTCGACTGTCTTTTGTTTTCGAGGAAACGCCCACAACTTTTGTTTTTCTTATGGCCGCCATTTTGAAAATTAAGTGAATATTATGCACCTTAAAATTACCTTTTCAAAAAGATGCCACATGTCTAAAAAAAACGCAAAACTATCCTAAATTTTAAAAATAACTAAATTTGTATGTTCTTTAACGTTTGGTAATCCCAACAGGGCAAAAATTTGATTTCTACTTTCCAAACAGTAGTAGTAGTACCACATACATTTTGTTAAGTAGAACTCGTAAAGTATTGGATATAAATCTTAAAATTAACTTAAACATAAAACTGTAGCCTATCTTATCTAATTTAGGGAACAAAATTAAATGTGACCGAAACAGCAAACTATCATCTAAATTCCTTCCCGTAGATGCTGAAAATGCTGTCCGTTTGCATCACGGCACATTCGACAATTAATTAAAACTTTCCGTACAACTCTGCTTAACGTGCGCCTATTTATAGAGTTAAGAATGTCACGGACTCTTTCCTGCAGTTCGTTTATATTATGAGGCGGTTCAAACTCATATACCTCATTTTTAGCAAAACCCCATAAATAAAAATCAAGTGGTGTAAGATCTGGTGATCTTGCCGGCCACATAATTGATCCAATATTGCATATAATATTTTGGCCAAAATGTTCAGCTAAAGGTTCTTCCTCGCATTTTTGGATGTACCAATTACAAAAACGCATTCGTCTGGCGAAATCTTCTCTTTTGAGGCCTTGGACAATAGTAGGTTTATAAGGATGAAACTTTTCCTTTTTTTAAATATTATGAACAGTTGATTTTGGAATATTAAGTTCACGGTTTACAGATCTTACGGATGTGGATGGATTTCGTGTTACCGCCTCAGTAATGCTTAGAACACGTTCCATATTGTTTAAGTCGTATTGTTCCCTAGTCTGTTCAAAAGCACCATAATTCAGTAAATTCATTACAATTTTTCTGAAGTATGTTTTATGCGGTTGTCGTCTTTCTGGATACAATTCCAAATATCTGGCGGATGCCGTATCAGCGTTCGAAACGATTGTAAATAAGTATTTAGCATATCAAACTTTTCCTCATTCGAAAACTTGTAGACATGTGCCATTTTTAAATTAAAATGCAGCACCACCGGCACCAAAACTTACAACACACACAAGTTTATCTAAATTTTTGAATTTGTTTGACATATAACTGTAATTCAATTGTTTGGTTTTGTCACATACCACCGCCTACTATTATAAAACGATATCATTTTAACTCTAGTACCACCATAATTAATAATTTCTGACAAATGCTGTTTGTGTACATTATAAAATGTGTATTGTACTTTTCATAAAGTAGAAATCAAATTTTGCCCTGTTGGGATTACCAAACGTTAAAGAACATACAAATTTAGTTATTTTTAAAATTTAGGATAGTTTTGCATTTTTTTATAGACATGTGGCATATTTTTGAAAAGGTAATTTTAAGGCGCATAATATTCACTTAATATTCAAAATGGCGGCCATAAGAAAAACAAAAGTTGTGGGCGTTTCCTCGAAAACAAAAGACAGTCGAATGATTCTATTTATGCTAAAATACTCCTTTTAGAAAAGTGTCTTAATAATGTGCAAGTCTTGTGATGGTGCGACTTATGATTCATGTTTATTATCAAAAAACAAAATCCGCCATTTTTAGTTTTCTTCGAATATCTCCAAAACCAGACAACTTACACCAATTTTGTAAACGGATACAAAACTGGCCTGGATTCCTCCAAATCTTTCCCCATTTAACCCAATTTCTATCTCTTATAATAACTGAAATCACAATGTAGAGACTCGAAATTTGGACACACTGTATATATATATATATATATATATATATATATATATAATGCATTATTGCATTGTTAAGAATTTATTAAGCCCCTACGGTGGGTGTCATAAATTCGCTGTGATACTCGATTTTAGGATTAATGAGCCCCTACGGTGGGCGTGATAAATTTGCTATGATATAGCCCCACGATTTGGCATACCATAAATTGCTGTGTTTTGCCGTATTATTATTTTGAGCCCCACGATTGGGCATGTATAAATTGCTGTGATACTTGATTTTAGGATTAGTGAGCCCCTACGGTGGGTGTCATAAACTTTGCTGTGATTTACCCCTCGATTTGGCATACCATAAATTTACTATGATTTTCACCTCTGATTCCTTTATTACTTTAAGCCCTAATGTTATGAAATGTTGAATTGGGATTTTTACCCCGACTAGCTTACTGAATAGATCTTATTGAATCAAATAAAGCAATTCTATAATACACAATAAAATAATTGATAATATTTACAACACTCAAAATTTTCCTTTTTGTACAGAATATCTACATATACCAGATTTATGTTTTTCTGAAAGCCAGCAAAAATATCTTTTAATTATTCAGGGACCTTCGAACGTCCAAGATACCTATTCCATTTTCATAAATCTTTAAGTGACCCTTTTTGATGACTCTTACAAATATACAATGTGGCAAATGTTAAATCAAAAACAGTTTTCAATAATAAAGTGTATTATGATTGCTAACCTGGAATGGGTTTTGTGGTTCCATCCTAGTCTATGATCTGCATCCCCTTTTTGTGTTCGGTTTGCTTATTGATATGCCGGCCCCATATAAGAAACGCCTCTCATAAATTCCTTCCAATTAACATCCTGCCAAGTCGGAATATGTCCAAATTAGAATACGTTCATTTTGAATTATCTCCAAAATTAGAATATATTCCAAGTTAGAACTCCCAAATTAAAGTCGTCTCAATTAAATATCCCAAATTAAAGCCATCTCAATCAAATATGTCCCAAATTAAAGTCGAAATTAAAGTCCAAATTAAAATCCAAAATTAAAATCCAGATTGAAAATCCAAATTTAAAAGCCGTGTATCTACAGATCGGCTTATTTTCGTTGCACAAATTCTCGCACTTTTAACTCAGGTTTATTTTGACGTATACTTCACTGGTTACGTAAGTTTTTAACACCTTTGAACATAGTTGTTGCTCAGTTTGAATATAGACTAAAATGTCGCTCTGTTACCATCGTATATATAAGCCCTACCTCCATTTGATTTCATTGGCTTGTTGACATTCTAGGACGATACTTCTGTCTTATCTCGCATACCGCGGAATTTTTAGCAATTACTTAGTTTACACCTTTCAATGCATGCCTTGTCTGTCACGTCCGCATCCCGCATTTTGTATTATTATTCGAGAATTTCCAACTTTTATTAAATCACGTATTTGATGTTTGTGAATTTTATCGTCTAATTGAATCGCCTGGTGCTTATTTATTTTTACAGAATATTGGTTTTCTGAACAAATGTGTTTTCTCCCACTCACGTAGCGATTTTCTAATAATGAATTATTTAGAATGCGTGTACGATGATATTTTCGACGCAATTGTTAAATATTTGCAATGCCAATTTATCTATGCTTCCCGGTGATTTAATTTTTGATGCTATTTGTTGCGTTTTAAAATCTTATCTTTACCTGTAAACTACACTTAGACATCTTTATGTTCTCATGCATTCAATCCCGTGTATTTTATATACAGTGTCCTCTCAATTAACAATATGTAGAGTGACCGTTTTTACTCTTATGATTTCTGGAATTACGTGCTTTTCTTAAAGTGGAAGTTGTTTATATTTATTCTGCGATCCCCATGACAACCTACCCCTCAACTAATTTGGCATAGCGTAACTTCGTGGGTAACAGTATATCTGAAAATATTTTAGAATTTCAGTCATTTTCAAAAAGCCAAGCAACCAATGCTCCAAATGTAAAAATTTGCCGATTACCTTTCATTAATACGAATTGATATATTACGTGTTATGCCTCTATTTTGATCCTGAAATGAATGAACCATTCGAAATGTAAAGTTATGAAAAATTTCTGGCGAAGTTATACTAGATGCCAAAAATGGCCCGATTATGTTGACAGCTTTTTATTTAAATATTAATTTGTATTTTTTCTTATGCAATTTGGAGTTAAAATCTAAATAATTTAACATAGTGGAAGAAGCAGAAGACCGCAAATTGTTAGAAGGGATAATATTGAGTTATACGACAACCTGCCTACCAATCTTCAATATGCGCCAGAAGACGATTTCTCAATTGATAATCTCGTTCGTTATATAACCAAAATAAGTTGACCTAGTTTTTTTAACCTAAAAACCATCCAAAATGTTTCTAAGCTGCTCAAAGGTTTATAATCTTGAAAACCAAATTTTGTGCAAACTAATTAATTAGCGAGGAGGCATAATTTCATTGTAACAAATTTGCTAATGAAAAAATTGTCGTTTCTTAGGGTACGGTGATCTTCAGAATACGAAGAGCCCATCGTATACAGACCTAGTTCATAACTGCATTATTAAGCCATATTTTTGTGAAAATACTTTAGCACCCTGTATATCATCAAGATTCACGCCTAGGAAGCACCCTTTCAAATTTTAATTCATTTGCATATTTTTCTTCATTTCACTACTATCAGTGCATTGCACCCAACTATTTGCTTGGGTTCATAAACTTCATACGACTTTATTGTGTATCTATTTTTATTCATCCTGCGCATGACCAAAATAGAAAGAAAGGAGTTCGTATATTAAATTATTTCATTAAACATAAAACGCCACAACTTCTCCGAGCTATAACAAAGCATACGTTGCTTTGTCGCCGTATTTTTTTACTCGTTTCAACCTTTAAACTCAGCTGATATCTAAAAATAAAAAGGTCTTTGAACGTTAGCCAAAAAGGAACTTCGTGCACAGATGGCGAAATTATGTTCCTTAAACAACTTATTAATGGTTTCTTTGTATTGATATATAAGATAAAGGAGTGCACGTCGTTATAGGACAAAGAAAGAGCCTTGAATGTGACGACACACTGCACGTGCTCGTTTATTTGTTTTTTAATTTTGCACGACACGAATAGAAGGCGGAACAGTGCTCTCGGGTAGTCAAGACGCTCGCCAACAAAGGCCAAATCGAGGTCGTCCTATGTCTCTTTTATTATTAAAACGCTCAACCCGTGTACAAATTATCACAAGCTGTAGAATTGCTAATGAGTGTTAGATTCGAAATTGAAGTCGACGGTTAGTGTATCGATAACTAGGAGAATTGGCATGCGATAAATGTTATCTCTATTTGTTAGCATAGAAGACAGTATGACAACGTTTTTTAAGAACCTCGAGTACGTAATGCATTGTGTAATCAAAAAGTTAGTAATTAACTGGAAATAATTTAAATACCTTCAGTTGTGTAACCTTATAATAGCAATAGTTGCTTTACTGCATCCGTATGAACTTAAATGTAAGCAATAAATAGTACACCTGATTTACTTTTTATGAATAAATTATAATTTTAAACTTCATAGTTCTGCAACAAAAAGAATCGTTTCCTTTATTTACAAAGTTTTATCGGCGACGTTTGTTTCAAATGTATTATACCAGTTTCTTATAATTTTTTCACTATCTAATAAAAAAATGTTCAATATTTTTTAATATCATTTCCTCTAGAGGCAGGACGTCGACGGCAGTGAATTGGCTGGTGCTTCGACATTTTCTGTCATCCTCTGGAATGTGATTCGTAATCTTTTTCAGCGTTATTTTCATGACTATTTACGTAAACAAATAATACAAAAAGCGCACGCCTTTCTTAACTTCTTAACCTGTATACTACAGTTTATGATTAATAAACACTATGAATTCACACAAATATTTTGTCTTCTATTGGTATTAAGGGAAGAAAATATGGGTAATTTAAATGCAGGACGGAACTAGAAGCACTAAAACAGGAATCAGACATTGTAAAGGATGACTTGGGACATCCTATACTTAGAAATGAGTTTGAATTAGCATTAAAAGACCTGAAATTTGGTAAAGCACCGAGTACAGATACGGTGCAACCAGAAACTCTTAAAGCCGCTGGACAAGCAGTAACAGAACGTCTCTTCCAACTTGTAAGCTATATGTATGAGACAGGCGAGATACCCAAAGATTTCAGACGTAACATCAGTCACTATACCAAGAAAGAGAGTTGCGAGTAGGTGTCAAAAATTTCGAACAATAAGTTTGACAGCACACGTGTCAAAAATATTACTAGAATTGTACAAAGGCGGCTGGAAAAACGGAGATTTAGGCAAAACGGGAGGTCATTTTAGCTTTAAGGGTTGTTACGAGTGAAATAATCGTGAAGTGAATTAATTTTGATTTGCCCTGAAGGGGCGGGGACTTTGTAGCTGTATAAGGATGCGCCGGCTGAACTGCAGTGGTGCAGTAGGCTCCTATGTATAAATGAGAAAAGAAAATAAAGAAAAATTGTTACGTTCATTTTCAGCAATAATTAATTGGTTATTTTATTTACATAAATTCTTTTTCTAGTATTAAATTCTCCAACAGTACCCGATATATTTTACCTGTTCCTTCTTTCTTAAATGATTCTAGTCAAGAAATTTCTGTCGTACCTACTATAACAGCTGTAGCTGAAATGACGATAGTTTCTAATTCTGGCAGGGAGGGTCCTGTTGAAGTCCATGGACCTGTATCGTTAATGTCTGTTGCTGTTGCTGTCAAAATTTTACATGTTCCTGCTTTCTTAAATGGTTCTATTCAAGAAATTTCTATCATGTCTGCAATAACAGCCGTAGCTGAAGTGAAGATAATTTCTAATATGGATAGAGAAGGTCCTGTTGAAATTAGGGAACCCGAAGTTAGGGAACCCTGTTGCTGTTGTCAAAGTTTTACCTAATTCTGGTTCGTTACCTGCTCTTACTAATTTTTCGGATGTTGACAAAATTCTTTCTGATTGTGTTTCTTTATCTTATGCTGACAAACTTCTACTTGCTTCTGTTCTTTTAGCTAAGGGTAATGAACTAGCTGATGTCTTGTTATCTAATGTTGACGAAGGTCAACCAGATTCTGCTTTGTTATCTATTGTGGATGAAGTTCTTCCTGATGCTGTTTGTGTTTGTAAGGTTGATGAAGTTCTACCTGACTCTGTTCCTTTATGTAATGTTACTGAACTGTTAGCGGATTCTGCTCCTTTTCCTAAGGTTGATATTCCTACAGCCAATGCTGTTTTCTTTCCTAACTATGATACTTCTAGTCCTTTATGTAACGTCGTTGAAATTTTATATACTTCTGTCCCTCTAGTTAACGTAACCGAAGTGTGCTCCGCTTGTGTTTCTCTTCGTAAGATTGATTCTTTTACTGCCAATACTTTTTCTTTTTCTACCGTGGATATTCTGACAACCCATGATGTTTCTTTTTCTACTGTTGACTTTCTTACCTCCAGTCCTAACAACAAACAACTTTTTTCCTTAACTCGTTTCGAGTTTTCTAAACTACCCTGCCATCTCCTATATCGCGTGCTACTACTACTACATCCCCTGCTGTCCCTGTTTTGCGGAAAACTGCTCATAAGAGGCAGAAATTTGTCTATACTGATTGCGAACCTGAAAATGTATGTTGACGAAATTCTAATGTCCTTGATCTCGTTTCGTTTTCCTTCTGGCGGCGCAAACGTCTTAAGCCCAATATATAGTCCTCGCGCCTGTTTCTTATGCCGACTTTGCTCTCCTTAGGTTTTGATTTTTGGACGTTACGATTTCGTTTTACTTCTCTGTTTTACGTGATTCTCCTTTCTTTCTTTTTCTTTCATCCGTGTGGGTTCGGGAATAGAATAGCCGCATGGTACGACCTGTCTGTCGTAAGAGGCGACTACAGCGGTTTAACACATACACACACGCCCACACATACATAACTACACTGGGATTTTGTTTTATTTTCTTTTTTGTTGTCCCTTTCGTTCCACTTTCCTTTCCCTATCCTTTTGCTGGTCTTCTTTGCTGTCGGTCCCTAGAGCGATTGTGTTTCGTCCATCCGTTCCTGTGGTAGGTGCTTTCTAGTCCGTTTTTCGTTCTTCGGAAACCACGACTTAGTCGACTGTAGGATTAGTTAGCCTTGCTTTTCTTCGATTTTGGCTACCACAGTGGGTAGTACATCATTTCCTTTTTACCAGCACTCTTCCTCTCGTTCTCCCTTGTTGTTCCTTTGTTTACTTGAGGCTTGACCTTTGGGTCCTGTTTTGGCTGGTACTGTTGGTTTTCTTGCTCGTTCCTTTTCTTCTCTTAAGGTTGATAACTTTCCGGTTTCTTTACTAGAAATATTTGTCCTCCGACGACTTTTTTTCAGTGTCCATGCCGTTCCATCTTAGTCCTCGTTGCTTGTTTCCCTGCCTTCCTTCCATTTTGTCCTCTTCTATTATTGGTCCTTCGAGCCGGACGAGAGTTCTTCTTTTTTTATTTTGGGGGTGTTCCTTTTTTCTCTTTGGTTTTTTTGATCCTGCCCACTCCCGTACTTTTGTTTTCCTACCTCGATCTGTTAATTTTGCTTGGGGGGGATTTGTTACGGTTATTTTCCGCATAAATTAATTATCCTATTTTTCTCCCTTGTTCATTCATTACTCGTTCGAATAAACTCCGTTCCAATCCTTAAATTCTTCAACAACTCCCTATCTAGTTTACTTGTTACTTCATAAGCCCGTTTTACCATAAATCTATTAAATCCTTCAACATAATTAATAATAAACACGCTCCCGAATAAACTCCTCAACTCAAACCCCTTTTGCTTATAAAACGAAAATTTATTCTATAAATTCAATAGTCTAAGCCTTGTGTTAGGTATCCTGTAATCTCCTAAATTCTTCAATAACATCCTGTTTACAATAATAAATACGCTTTCTACAAATTTTCATTTTGAACTCATTTATTTCGAAACGACATGTTTATGCTACAAGTAAATAGTTATATCCTGTTTTTAAGTACCCGCTATCTTGGTATACCTTACGACCGCCGTATCATGCTTTTCTATATTGTTCCAAGGTAACGACTTGTTGAAAATAAGGTCGCGCACTATCCGATATAAGCCCGGGTTTTCCAGTTTTACCGCGCTTTGATTGTTGTTTGAACCATTGTTGAGTTTGATTCTGCAGCTTGTTCGTGGAAGTGTTTTCTACATTTTATTCGTCACTGTATTTCAAAAGCGATGCACGTCTTTCAGTTCAACAACTAGGAGTTGTCTTGCGTCTTTTTTTAGCTGGAGGCCAAATGGGCTCTTTCTTTATGTAGAACAACTGCTTTTGTCTGTAAACCAACTACTTTTGTCCGTAGACCGCTGCTTCAATTATGGTAGCAGAGTAAATGTATGCTGACGACCATGGCATTTTTTTGTTGACTCATCCCCGACGGCTTGCGAGCTAAGTATCAGGACACCTACAGGTATGCAACTTGTTTTCTTTTGTGTGCGTTTATGGCATATTCCGTATTAACGTTTGGTGTAGTTACGTGATAAGAAACGTGACACTATAGGACTATTGTTTGTTGCTGCGAATCGATATTATCGCTCTACAGGTGCGATGTACTATTTTTAAACATGCTTGTCATAAGAACGCACACGTTTATTCGCTTTACTGACTAGTTTATTTTACAAAAAGTATTAGGTGAAATTTTAAAAACGTTCGACAAAGGCGCTCATTCGTTAATTATTGCCTACTGATTAGTTATTTTACCAAAAAGTATTAGGTGAAATTTTAAAAACGCATAACAAAAACTAATATGTTTTTTTACTGCTGATTAATTTTATTTTGTGGAAATACGAGATGCGCACTTCGTATCTAATATACTAAACTGTTCATATCACCTAATTGTTTGCTTTAAAATAGTAACGCTTAATTTATTTTCCTTTTGCTTGTTTGTACAGAATCCTTTATTTATTTTTGTGTTAATAGATAATCATGGGCGATATACTTAATTTTTTTGTTTTTTTGGTATGTAGGCGAATCCCCCCACTCTCCGCGGTTGGTAGTTAGCCTGGTATTTACTTTTCTTCCGGCTACGTCTAGGTACATAGCAAAATAAATACAAAATTAATAAATAATGAGGCTGAAATGTAAAAATTCTACATTATGGTATCACGTCCTGAAAGGTTTTCCTTCTTTGTCAAAATCAAGGGACGCCAAACCGTCTGTCACAGGAATTCTTTTGATGCCATTTTTATACGAAATACGGTTATTCCGCATAAAAAATTCCCTTGCTTTGGTATCCCAAAATTGGTATTAATTATAGAAATTTCTCCAAATAAAATTGTTCTTTCAAATAAGACTATCAATGGGGTAGCTGGATATCTTTTAAAAATCTACCTTAACCTCTATTATCAAAAAAGTAATTTCAGTACACATTTAATATAAAGAAATTCCTTTCCTCCAATCTAGCCAAGTATTGTTAAAATAAAAATATCCTAAAAGAAAATCTTAGAAACTTAAATCTAAGCCATTGATAAAATTATTTTCCGCTCCAAATTTTTCCTGCTTTCCTATTTAATTATAAGAAAAATCCCAAATTATTGGCAATATCGTTCATTAAAAAAAATACAGTAAATCCCCACTCTTTCTGTACTTTTTTATCGTCCATTTCAAAATTACGAAATTTGATACTTTTATTACCCTAAATCTCACTAGCAAATCTGACATTTCAAATCACTAATTAGTTCAACCAAATAATTATTTTCACTTAATTAATGTATTATTGCCAAAATACGTGCAATTGACATATTTCCATAACATTGCCCTTAAAACGTTATATAAAAATTTATATGAGTACTCACTATTTTAATTCCAGATGAGTGTTATCCTGTAATTTACGTAAGTTTTTCTCTTATTTCTTTGTCAGAAGCCATATAAATTCATATATTGTAATCTATTGTATGAAAGGAGTAAGTCATCTTTGTAACCATACAATTATGTATTCTCATTACACAATATCTGGTTTGCTACATGGTATTCAAGTACATCCGTGGTTTACTTGTGGTAATGGAAACTGTGTCTATTAAAAGCTCTGCCATATTGCATGGAATTTATTAAACTAAACTTCCTAAAGCTCATATTTGGGGTGCATATTAATGAGTTCACTATTCCTTCAATCTAAAGCTTATTTAAAAATTTTACTTGATTCCACTATGAAATTTTATAGTAACAATCGGTTTGTTTACATTCTTGTAATTTAAAGTAATTTACAAACCTTGATTTAAATTCGAATATGTATTTAACAGAAATTTAACTATTATCTTTGTGGTTGTATTTATGCCTCGAATACATATACGGATTTGATCTTGTTTTGAACACTATTCTACATGAAAATTTAAATTATACAGGATGCTTCAATTACAAGTTTGTCCATTCAAGATCAGGAATGGTTTAGTTTCATTATTAATTGTAAACGCTTAATGGCAATTTTATTTAAGTTTACGTGTGGGTAATTTATAATGTAAAATCAGGAACATAGATACAGGCAGTAGTTAGTAGAGACAGTTTTCATATAGAAGAAGATTTAAATACCTCCCAATAAGTAAGTATACTTGAAAATGAAGGTGACTAACATACTTTCATAAAAACATTAACAAACACACAGTAAAGATCAAATACACAAAACCTCTGTAAGTGAAAAATTAACTACAAAGGGTAAATAAAAGTAATGTTATTAAGTAATTCCGACAAATTTTTAATTAAGTTTCTATTTTTAAAATTAAGTTATTAGTTTTTAGGCACATCTACAGGAATATAAAGCTTATTTTATCATTATAAAAAAGTTATTTACCAGATGTTATACATAAGATAACATTCAAAGCTTAGTTTTTTTAAAAAATAAATTTTCCTTTAATTGATAGGTTTATACAAATCACACAAAACTAACAATTATTACAATAGTGAGAGTTTTTTGTGAATATAGTAGGTAACTTATTACACTAACAGTATAGGTAAAAAAATTATAAGTTACGGATTTTTAATTAAAATAAACATGGCGATCGCAATCTTAAATTAGCATAGTAATGAACCACTACTGCATTAATTCAAATATACTAACAAAATTTTTAGAAAAAATTCTACCGTTATTAATTTTATAGTAAACCTTACATAGAGAAAATTTTAATTAGGTACATAATTAGTTCGTGATGAATAGAACCGCATTTTTTTTGGGCGCCAAATAGTTACTTGTCAATTAGACCGGTAAAAGGTACAATAATTTATTCGTACTCGTACAGAGGGTATAATAATATTGTATACATTTTTATAATATAAAATTAATAATTAACTCAATCAATAAATCAAACTTACTTCTATCCATCTACATAGTTTAGTTTAGGTAGAGATAATTATTGAATCCTTGTATTATGACAAATGCCGCGCAAGAAATATTACTATGTATTGTTCTTCTAACTACGTATGGTTGAGTTGTATGGGTTTCCGCGGCCTCTTTTCATCGGCGTCGCCGTGGATCAATGTAGTAAGCGTAAGACTACGGATCCCAAGGTCCTGGGTTCAAATCCCGACACGGCCGACTGCTTGAAAAATGGAAGGTGAGCATTTTTCACAAAAATTACGCCCTCGTTTGGATGAGAGGTTAAATGGAGGTCCCGTGTGTGTGTGTTGTCACGCACGTTAAAGATCCCTACCTTGCCTGGAACGGCAAGGGTACGGCAAAATTCTAAATTTCCAGGCAACAAAAAACTCGCCTCCTGGCCAATGTAGTACCTTCGGGTGGAGCATTGGGAGTGTAAATGAACGGCCTCTTTTCATCAGATTGCAGTGGAGTTTCTTTGATAAGCTACAACATTAAAGAAACAAGTATTCTAGGTAAGCGATGGCAAAGATTACGCAGTAACTTCACTGCATTAGAGCGCACTACTTATCACTCGTCTTTTTGTACGGTTGCCCAGTACAGTCTGCCATCATGGCGGCTGGCGTTGTTCTCTTGTTCAAACCACCCTATTTCCTTGTTATGCGTTCTGATTGGTCGAAGATAATGCGTAGGAAACATTTTAGCGTTTCATTTCCATGTAATATAATAAACAATAAAACGGTTTCTAAAAGTGCTGGAAACTCTAAACGTCATTAAATAATGCGTCACAACCTACTTAATACTACAAGAAAAAGTCTCCTAGGATAATTATTAAAATAAAATCGTTGTGGAGTCGAATGAGGCCCTATATACTGTCAGAAATAATAGATTTCTTGCAGTCGAAGAGAAAATGAAAAATGGTTTTGAAGTTACCTTTCCTTTTAGACGTAACGGAGAAGCCGAATAAGTTGAATTTAAACATGCAAAATAAAGACGAAACTTGATTAATATGACAAGTTTAAATTAAAACATTCAACGAGCAGATTTAAGTTTTTGTATCTCAACTAAGGAGAGGCAAATTAAAGAATTAAAAAGCGTGGAGAAAATGTATTCTCAACTCAAATCGCAAGCTGCGAAATGTCGCTTGAACAATGGGATAATTACGCAAGGAATTCAAAAGAAGGTTTTTGGATTTCAGAACTCGAGAAGAAGTAATTAGTTTCATGGTGTTCTGTTTTAACGAAGTTATTAAACTAGGCAAAATAAATGACATTGAATCCGTTTTGGCCGAGGATGAAATTTTCAAACTAGGATACGGCGTATTTTTAAAAGCTAAAGCATTTGTAGGGTCAGAATTTTGGAAACTGATGCACCAAGAAAAGCTTCCTGACGTATGAAATTAGGTTCTATATATGGCAGCATTTTTTTTTATCTGCCCACCTCTGTGTATCAACGTTTTCTCTACTATGAATACGTTAAAAACGAAAAGCAGCCTCAATTAAGAAACGCCAATTTAAGATCTTGTTTGCGCACCCGCAGTTCTAACACTGTGCAACTTATGGAGAATATGTTGTGACAAACATCCAGCCAAAAACACAATGTTCAGAGCTGAAAGTTGTTCTGTGGGTCACGTGGTACAATTTTCGCATTTTTATTCCTCGCTTGACAGTTCCATTGATCTATGTTGACGAATATTGTTGTATCGATATTTTTTTAAGACTCTACTTTAGATGTTCAATTACTGTGTCTATGTAATTGATATATGAGGTTACAAGAAAGTAAGGGATATATTTCTATTTATACATTTTTAACAAATCAAATTATTAAGAAAAAGTAAATGGATTCTAATTGCTTACATAATATGATTTCTGATGTCAAACATGCCGCAATTGATCCATATGATCTCTATTTTGTTGTAAAAATCCCCCCCGTTCTTCCAAATTGTATACCGCACTCTTTTACCTTTCCGGTTGAATTGCAGAAATTTGCTGTCGTTTAATTTCTCCAGCGCCGTGTTCTAAACACAAAAATTTTTTAAATAACCCCATAGCCAATAATCCGCTGGGTTAAGATCGGGCGATCTTGATGGTCATGCATTTATAAAATGTCTACTTATAACACGATCCTGAAAACCGCAGTTGACAATTCTTTAACTTGTCGGTAAATGTACGACGGTGCTCCATTATGCATAAAAATTATGTTTTCAATTCCTTTGTGCTCGTTTTGCCGCTGTGGAATTGCATAATCCCTTAACATTTGCAGGTATCGTTTACCATTAACGGTTACAGATACGGCCTTTCCATTCTGCATTTCTTCGAAAAGGTAAGGACCAATTATGAAAATAGCTGTGAAACCGCATCAAACGATGACTTTTTGCCATGAAGATCTCGCTGAACGATTTCATGTGAATTTTCTGGTGAGCTTATTCGACAGTTTTGAGTATTAACGTCATCGTTAATATAAATGGACCTCATGGTCCATAAAATACGAGATATTCATTCGGGTTCAATTTCCATCCAAGCCAATATTTGTAAAGAAAAATCGTACCTGGAAGCAAAATGCGCATCTTTAATTCAAGCAGCAGTTGCAGTTTATTAGAATACATTTTTAGGATTTTTCGTAAACTTTTCCAAAGCGTGGATTTGTTTCAATATCGTATTCACACTACTGATTGCTAGCGGATAAGTAGTGGCTACGTTTTGATTTTCCTGAAGAACTTCTGTACCTCGGGCATCATCAATCCTGGGGTTTTCTGATCTTGGAAGGTCAGTCACAGATCCTGTTCTTTCAAATTTGTTAATGAAATTACGATACACCCTAATTTGACACGGCTCTACTCTCAAACCCATTTTCGTACAAAATCTTTGTAATCCAGCAGTGTAATTTTTACCGTTTTTATAATAATATTGCGCTAGACCAAACCTTGTTTGTAGATTCATGTTCAAATGGTTACGATTTACGTTTATGCAAGTTTTATTTTCAGAACAATTCTCTAAATTACGATACTTTCGTTTGATACTTGTATCAATAGTTTGCACGACATTTCTTTTGTTTTTCATAGATACGCTAGTAGAGGAATTACTTACGCTAAAATCTCATTACGTAAGCAACTAGATTTCATTTACTTTTTGTTATTAATTTCATTTACATTTTCATGATTTGCCCATGCTCGTTGCGTTGATTTAAAATTCTAGTTCTATTTAATTAAATGAATCTAGTTTTTGCTTTTTAGTAATTTGTACATTGACATCGGAACTATTCTTCTTCTTCTTCTTCAAAACTATGCCTTTGATAATTTGCTTTGATAGCTTGAATCGTGTTAATAGTAATTCGAAGTAAAATGATCATTTTCTATATAAGATAAATTACCAGCATGAAATAGTAATTCTTCTGGTTTCAATTTTTAATTGATACTAAAAAATATCATTGGGGTTATTTTATACCATACAAAAATTTCACTAAGACATTAATATCCCTCAATTTTTCAGTTGTGATAAATGCTATATTGACTCACTGTCTTACTTTACACAGAACGCATATGAAATAAGTCTGCTTTTCAGTAAACTATACAATTGTGACTAAACCACCCCAACAGTGCTTATAGGAACACAATCGCTGATACTATCGATATTCAAATAAATAAATAAATACACGAGAATACTTTTTCACACAATCCAATGTAATTTTGTTACAATTCTTGCAGCACTCTTTTGCTCAAGAAAGTGATTCCTAGAACTTGCCATGATGATTATTTATCTGACAATTCCCTCATTTACAAATATGGTTTTAGTAGTGCACAAAATTTTCTTACGGAATATCTCTCGTACATAAATAAATACTTATGATTCCATTATATTTCTTTAGTACGTTACTTTTAGGTATCAGCATTCGGGCTCCGTCCTCGAGTTGTTACCAAGGAACGTGCTTACAAATGTGTTTAAATTATTTTATAATTATCAATACCCTTGAGATTATTATATAATATCTTACAATGATTTTTAAGATGTAAAACGTTAAACAGGAAGCTAAGGCTCATGTTAGCTCATGAAACGTTTTAATGGAAAGATATTTGATTTCTTCTATTTCTGTTTTATTATCTTTGACTTATAAGTTTTTAAACTAATCTTTATACCCTGTTACCTGGCCTTCTGTGCTTTTGTCAAATTACTGCTTTGCACTCTTCTTAGTTTTAGATTATATGACATGGCTAACAATTACACGTGGGAACTAACGCACGTGTAAGATTAATTATACCTAATGGCGCACTAATTTACTTAAAATGTATGTTTGTATAGTAGCATTCATGTATTTTAGTTATCGTTAAAGTGAAAGGTTATAGGACTTACGATAATAATTATTAATAAATGTTCAACCATTAGACTTCCTTATTGTAAATGTATTGAGTTACGATTCTGATTTATGGAAACTTTCTTCTGACGCTCGGATCCTTAAAACAAGAAATTTTGTTGTTTGTTATCATAAATGTAGGGTTCTCTAATTATTCACGTTTAATACATATTTGAAAATATATAAGCTTTACAGTTTTGAAGCGTCCTTATTTTTCAAAATTTTTTGTGTTAATTACACTTTCAAGACATTCAGTATTTGTAGGGATTAAAAGAAGTAACTGAAAAATATTATAGCAATACAGTTATAACAACAGAAATAAAAATCACTTTCGCCTTTATTCAAGGGAAACGTCTGTGTTAAATTTTGTTCCCTTGGAAAAGTACCCAAACATCTAAAATAAACTACGTTAGTTATGATCTTTTCCTCATGCTTTGTTACGGATAAACTATGCGTGAAATGAATTAAATTTTTATTTGTCTTGAAGGGGCGGGGACCCCGGTAACAATATCAGACTGCATCGGCTAACTGCAGCGGCGTGGAAGTGGGTTCCCATGACAAATGAAAAAAACAACTTTAAGAAATGCAAAAATTATAAATAAGGCTTAAGGGCAAAACTCTCCATTACGTTAACACTCATCCTGAACGCTCTTTTCCTGTTAAAATAGAGGTGCCTCAAACAGTCTGTCACAACAATTCTTTTGATATTATTTATATACGGAAGATTCCACATAAAAACTCCCTTGATTTGATATCCTAAAGTTGATTATAATAAAAGAAAATTTTCAAAATAAAATCCTTCCAAATAAGACTATCACTAGTGTAGCTGGATATCCTTTACAAATCACTGCAAAAATATACAGGGTGTCCCATTTAAATTAAAAAAGTTGAGGGTATTCCGTTTAAGCCGGAAGTGCATTACTAACAAAAAAATCACATCCGATGCATTTTGCCCCATTGCACTTATCTGCCAAGTTTCATAAATATAGTCCTTTTCGTTTTAAAGATATTTACTTGGTTCTATACCTTTTCCCAACCCAGTATACAAACTTAATTTAAGGAAATGTTATTATGGACTAATAAAGGATCATTATTAGCCCAAAAGAAGATACATGCACTCAGGAAGTAACTGTCAGCGACGATGGCAGAGCGGATGTTTTGATGGCTCATTATGGACCCGCCAACACCCAACTGGCTGACGGCATCGATAAGGTGGGGTCAGAATGTAATTACTGACCGTGTAATAGGGTATAATGTTTTTGTGCCACCAGGATACATATCACTGGCTGTGTAATGATAAATAATAGGGTACTGCCGGAGCAAAAATCACCGACAGTGTGTAATTTGAATATTTACCTGCCGCGTGAGGGTATCCAATTAACAATAAATAATAAATGGGAAGGACCTCTAACACTATAGTACCCTCACGTTTCGGGACATTGCCTCGCAAGCTGCTGCAGTCGGTGAGAAGGGGGGGGTTCATTAAACAACAACACATTAAGACAAAATTCCAATTGTTTTATTAAATGGGCTACTAACTAACTTAACCTAATTACATATGCATACAAAATTATACAGTAATTAACATTATTTACAATAGGGCGCCACCATGGGAATTAAACGGCCCATGGACCGATCGCGGTAATAGCTCTCGTCGCACTTTGTTCGTGGCGATGAACCAAGATTGCAGGACACAAAATACTTCACTTCACAGGCGCAAATCTTTTAAAGTCTCCGGCTAGCACAAACACAACTTAACTAAACAATTCTAAAGTCCTTATTTTATGAATATTAACAACAGTTCTGGGTTCAAACACCCCAATACATATAATTAAATTAACGCTACCGTAGTCTACTTAACATGCATACTGAAACGACCTTCCTTTAATCACGGGGTCATCAATAACAGGAAAAACACGACCTTCACACGGGTCAAATAGTACAGTAACGGAATTCGTGGCTTAGTTATTATAAGCCTCGGACAACGTCGAAACACAATGAAATAGGAAACCCTTCTAAAGATGCGGTCTTTAAACAATAACCTAACGGGATTAAATTACTCGAACGGTGCTTTAACCCGAAGTTGTATGTTATGGAAGTCGACAGATACTGTATTTAAACAAATAAATGACTTATGATGCATAACACAGCCTTGAGTTCATGGTAATACCATATATAATAATTACTTACTCAGAGAAATAAACTAACTTTGAACATAACGGCACGCACTTGAATTCAGAGAAATAAAACACTTCACTCAATCTGGCAAGTCCGCGAGCTTTAGACTCTAACGCGTCTGGAAATAAACAACCCCGATTACCACCGGCTGGCATCATTATATACATTTAAGTTAATTGAAAAATAACCCCTTTCTTGGCTCTCATACTCGGCTTAGGATACGCCGGTCGTAAATCTTTAAGATTAATTAAACTGCCAATTGCCCTAAGATAGCCACACAAGTAGATCTCGGAACTAATTGCTTCCGACCACCCTGACATAAATAGGATCCTAAAACATGATTGACATCTAATCATAGATAGCAACTAATCTGACATGTTTAGTGCGTTTGAAGTAAAGTGCCTTTATTAAAATTGATTAACTCTTGGATTAGATCTTCCTGGAAACTTCGCTAGGACGCTACTTGGGTAGTCTTGCAGCCGTTACAATTGCAGACATATTTATGCTACAAGACCTTCATTCGAATAATTAGAATGCTAAAATTAAACTAGAAAATAACTATTTTTAGAAATCATAGAACTAATTAGAGCGTATTAAAACAGTATGTTACAGGTGTTGTGCTCGAACTGGGATAACAATCACCAACCATGTAATGAAAGTGCAATGTTCGTTCTAACCAGAATAACAATCACTGGTTGCGTGTAGTGTGATTTAATTAGCGTAGCTTGCACGTAGCGTATTACTAGATACCCGAATAACTAACCATCACAAGCCTGCTAGTGGATTTTTGTTCCTTGGATAGAAATCGACAAGAATTGAATTTCTGGGCGATTATGGTTCTTCCCTTTGTCCTAAAATAGTTTAAAGCTCTGGTTCTTAGAGGTTCACCAAATTTATATTCAATCAAACGGTTCAATGTTCACTATCAGCGCAACAATTTATTCCAGATGTTATTACATCTTGGGCCTGCAAATATGGCACACATTTTACAACTGACATCTGACGCATTTACTCTTAACGTTACTAAGTTAACTAGCTTCTATATGGTTTATTGCCGAAAATCAAATCGCATTAGTTGATTAAAGGATAGCGTTGTTGGTTCTAACTATTTTCGTCAATGTACAATCACTTTCAACGTTACTATTAAAATATAGACTCCCTACTAACTTAGCTCTCTGTACCTAAAACAAAACCAGCCTTGCGGTCGGGAAAATGATATTTTTTCATGATAGGGTGTACCTGGCGGCTACTATAACGCGTAACCTAAAATGGACCTTATTGTTGCTGGTTTCCTCTTTATGACGTAACTACGTTCAGAATTCTCTCCAAGAAATGAATACTCGTGTTTGCTTAGCCTCCTCTACTTAGAGTGTTTTATTACTTGACAATACAGAAGTGGTTAACTTTTTTTATTGATGGCGGTTTCTTGCCTTGGCTATTTCTTTCATTGGGTAATTACTTTTAAAATTATTACAAAGTATAGAAAACTAACAGTAGTATAGTACCCTATACTTACATTGGTCTATATTCTATAAGGTATGTCTCAATAGTAGTTTATACTTAGTCCTGGACATCTTTGGTAAATTAAAATTATTTCGAGTGTGCCTAAAGAATGTTAGATAATCCACAATAGCTTGGTTAAACAATAACTAATTATTTATATTCCAATATATAATATAATATAGACGTGATAAGGGGTCACGAGAGGTCATTGAAACCCTAATTCTGAAAATAAATCCCACCAAAATAAATAGAATCCGGAAAAAATTGAATTTTCCGTATATTCATGGTTACGCCCTGTGTAATACAAACCTTTATTTATTGATGTACAATGTAAAAACGCAAATTGCGCTTAAGTTGTATGTGTAAATTGTAAGATACCGTAAAGCGCATTTAAATGCGAACGTAAAAATCGAAAATACAAAGCCATTTATTTTTTAATTATCAATACATTTTTGATAAAAACGCATTTGATTTGCTGTAAATAGCATAAAAGAGTACAGCTTTACACATTTAGTTTGAGAAACTACAATCAACGTGTATTAAAAAACCTCAATATTAATAAATAATTTTGTGTACTGAAACGAAAGCAAATATTTCTATAAAACGGAACCCCTTTTACATTAAAAGCCAATTAAAGTTTAAGTTAATTACCCGGTGGATATTGCAATTTATTCTAAAAAAAAGAATTCTCTAGAATATAAAAAGATAAGTCATCGGTATTTAAAAATACGTCAAATTTGTATAACCCATTAATAAGTAGACATTTTATTCCCAGAAGCAGTTTGAACATTGAAAATAAACAGTAAAATTCGTGGAATAACCGATAAATAATCGATTGTATGCGATGCCGCAATAATAGTATATGTGGGACAAGAACGGATAGAACACGCCACGGATAATTGGAACCAGATAACAAGGTGTTAAATGTCGAAATCACAAGACGCTAATTAGATTTTCGGAGAAACCTTAGATCATCATGTTCTACATTTTTTAGTAATCTTCTGGAATCAAATAAATTTGTATATAAGGGAAGCGTTTATACATTGGGAGGTCATTCATTGATTAGATTTCATTCATGCGAACACACCGATTTTGGAATTTAGAGCCGTGCCTAAAATTTTACGCTAGAAATATAGGTATCATTCCACTGCGCTAGTTAAAAATCAGCCAACTTTGATGGTATATGTTTTAACGATTTTGTACCAGAGCTTGTACTTCTTCAAATTATATTTTCGAATATTAAAATAATCGAATTTCTCAACATGCTGTAGGTGTCTTGATCTGCTCTATCTAATTATTATCAACCGCACGATCTATGGGTGCTTCATGTTCATTTCAGAAAACAGCTATGTTGTGCAGAATAGCTGTACTAACAACTACAGATTAAACTATTTGCAATTTCAGTCACATGCCTAAACTAAGGAAGGGGATCTCCTCTTCCATATACCATAATTATATTCCACCACACTTTCTTTTCCGAATCTGGCACTCATTATATAGAGTTTCGGCACGAGTATGTGTGTACAACAATGGAGTTAATAAATATGGAGGAACAGCGTATCCGCTATCGCCAAGAATTAAGTATTTTTGAAGCTGCCCTAATTCAAAAGAAATACAAATTCGGCTACATCGAAAGATATAAGCATCGTGTGTAGATCCATGTCATCTACATACAATATCTTGAATCTACATGCTTGAGTCACATATCGTCTGTACATTTAATGAGAAATATTTCTTTCTATTCTGGAATATTTCAGCATTATTACCGCCTGCAAAATAATTTGCTTTAGGAATGTAATAATATACTAAAGAATTCAATGTCAACTAACCTGGTGATTGGAATCCTAACATCAGTACAATCCAGAGCTCCAACAACTCGAGAAAAATCTCGCAATGTTGCAAAACATTTTGCTACTTTCTTGTAAGTCATAAGGAAATTTTACAAAGTCTACATGTAATGACGCAATTGGATCACCAAGTGCTTCTACAGGCGACAACGCATTTTACACTCTTCGTCACTCCACAATTGGAAGTTGTTGGGCCTAAGTCTAAAAATCTGTGGACGCCATGGCCTTTCTACAATATGGATATCACCTTCTTCGTCATCCGAAGAGGATACAGCGTCCATCAGTTTAACAAAATCCACGTCCACTATATCTTCCGCCTCCATATATATAACAATTGAAACCACAAAAATAGAGTTTTAGTCTTGAATGAGATTGATTTAAAAATTATATTCGGAGAGCTAACTATACGTTCTAAAATAACTAATATAATAATTTTTTGCTCGATATACAAAATTTAGGTTAAGTGATTAATGGCAGTGACAATTAGAAACCTAACTTCTGTTTAAACTGTAGATTGCCGTGGGTTAAGTATAACTAAAATTTAGATTATGACTAAAGGAAGATTGTACAACTAGTCCTGCGTTTAACCTTCGGTGCAAACGCATTCTGTAGTTTAAACGGACATTGTACAACCGGCCCTTACTGTAATATACATACACTATTCAAGATGATTATCATTAGGATCTCCGAAATCGTAATAAATACAATTTCGTATATAAGGAAAAACTACGGAACTAAATGGCCACTAATATGAAAATATAAAATTTTCAACATTTTCTTTGGTTTTCCAGAAATTAAAAAAATGAATTTTTCGATTTTTTCTTATTTTTTTAAGATGGTCTTTATTAAAGCTAGAACAAAATGAAGAACAATTCTTCACAGCCACTTTTTATAGGCCTTTGCATGATAATGTCAATTTTACTGTACTACGTTTCGTTCTCGAGAATCAACTTAATTTTTTAAATACGGTCCTATTTTTAAAAATATGATTTTTGAAGCATTTTAAATTCTACGTCCAGTGATACATGTGGTGGTTTAATTACATTTCGGCGTTTCAGCCATTATTAGGAAAAATATTTTCAAGTACGGGTCTGCATTAAAAAACAGCTAATTAGAAGTAATATTTCTAAAGCAAAAAGAAAAGTTAAAGAGTAAAGTTATTGTTTTTTTATTGAGTGAAATTGGATTAAACCGAAAAATAAATGGAACGTGTAACATAATTAATAACATATTTAATATCGCCGCTTGCAATAAATAAACAAAAAAAAATACTACTATCGAAATCATGAAAATTGTTGGAACAAGTGTCAATTGTTCTCTAAACATAAATAACATCTTTAACGCGACATATCTAGAGTAATTGTTTGGAAAGCTTCATGAACTAGTCTGCGTATATAGTCTTCAGTTTCAAAAAAATAACGGTAGACATAATTCCTGATGTACCTCCAGAGATAAAAATCTAAAGGAAATGTTGAATAGGTACCTATCCACTTTCAGCTAATCTATTTGAAAGATGTTCCCGACCGACCCTGGCGTTGTGCGTGGGTGCGCTATTTTGTTGGAAGTACAGTTTTAGTAGTCTGCAAGTGGAACGGTTTCCAAAGCTTCTTCCAAGTCGCACTAAGTAAGATACGGTAATGCTGTGCGGTAAGTGAACGGTGATAAAAAGGGCATATTATTTATGTGTCCAAAATTCCAACTCACATGTTGAATCCAAAACAGTGTTTGTGCCTAGCCATTCGAAACTGACTGGGGTTATTTCTTGAGCAATAATGGGTATTTCGTCTGTTAAAAGTACAATTATTAATTATAGTTATCGTGTTTTCGTCAGAACTGATAATTTTATGTGGAAAATATTCGTCCTCTTGACACTTCCGTGTATGCCATTTACAAAATGCTCTTCGTCTCTCTTCATCACCATGTATTAACCCGTGGCCAATTTTAAATTTAATAGGGCTAATTTTTATGTTCTTAAAATAAAATGATCAGCAGATTTAACGCTGTTTTTATTGTTTGCTCGATTTGTCTAACAGATATTTCAAGGTTTTCCGTTATAGTTAACAATACATTGTTTTCTTTTAGTTCGTCACAACGCTTATTTCTGCTTAACAATGGCTTTGTAAACTACCCCTACTGTCAAAGGTTTTCAGCTATTTGTTATTCGGCAGTATTCGTTCCGGCTAACTGTTAATATACATGTGCTCAATTTCAATAGCATTACTATGACACACGTTATAATACTTAATTATGTCAAACTTTATCGAAAATGTAAAGTTACCTTCCTTTTTAAAGAATAAAGCTATCGATCAGAACATTTTTTAAATAAAAAAATTATAACTGTGTGACAGTTTAACAAATGACATTTAGTTTACATTCAAATATTTCCAAAGTCTGCTGTTTTTAAAGTAAATTATTCAAAAGTGGTTATATTTACAAAATCAAAGAGGACCTCTGAAAATTAGTGTTATGGAGACTTGATAGATGTTATTGGTGTGCACTATACACAAATCTTTTAATTTAGATAAGTACCTAGTAGTATTTTTTTTTGTTTACTCATTGTAAGTGCCTGTATTAAATGGATTATTAATTTTGTCACAGATTTTATTAATTTTTTGATTTAATCGAGTTTCGCCCAATAAAAAACAATAATTTTACCCCTTCAGTTTTCTTTTGCTTAACTTTTTTTATAATGCAGGCCCGTACTTATAAATATTTTTTCATAATGATGGCTGAAACAGTCCCGAAACGTAATTAAACCACCACATGTGATGTATCACTGGAAGTAGAATTAAAATACTTCAACAATCTGTATTTTTAAAAACAGGACCGTATTTAAAAAATTAGATTGATTTTTCGAGAATATTATTATGCAAAAGCTTATAAAAAGTAGCCGCGAAGGAGTGTTTCATTTTGATCTAGCTCTAATAATATCAACAAAAAATTAAAGAGAAAATCGAAAAATTCAATTATTTTATACTTTCATGTTATTTGCTGTTTAAGTTGCGCAACTTTTTTCGTATTTAACTAAAATTGTATCTATATCGACTTCCGAGATCCTAATGATACATACTTATCTTGCAGACAGCGTATATCTAGAAATAGTAATTACTGAATGGTATAGATGAATTATATTTATAAAATAAGACCGTGCCTCAGGATCAATTATTATTAGAATAGAACAGATTTAACTTGTAATAAACGGTGTTTGCTTTTGGCAAAGTCGTTTTCGTTTAGAACGGCAACACTGATTGTCATTAAAGCTTGCATACCGGTGTCCATAAAATCGGTTTTTGTTAAAACATATTTCGGCCAAACTGGTTTCCGAAAAACCGGCCAACCTGTTTAGGCAAAACCGGTTTTTGATATCTGTTTCGACAAAACAGGTTTTTAGTAAAATTGATAAAACTTTTTTTTGTATTGAGAAACAAAAGATGTTATAACCATTATCATCCACCCAAACTAGCTTAACCATGAAACGATCACTCATGACGTCAAACAAAACTAACGTAGGAACCCTCGTTAAGGGACCATATGGTTCCTTTAAATACAGCTACAGAACTTAGTCGTTTCTGTTACTAAATATAAATCACTATATATTATGCGCAATTTCTCGAGTGTGCACACTGTAATCCTGGATTTAAATTCTGCATTGCTTTAGTCAAAGATACTACCTGGAAATTTAGAATGTAGACGCATTCTTGCCATATCGAACAAGGTAAGGGATTTTAACGTGCGTACACACGGAAAGTCCTACATTTTATCAATGTAGGACTTCATTTGAACGAGGGCCTATTTTTATGAAAAGTCCATTTCTATCATTTTTCAAGCGGTCCATGTTTGCAATCGTACCAGGAACCACAAGATTATTGGTTATACGGAATCTGACCAATTCACAGAGAAATTTTATAACGTGAAGTTAGTGGGAAGTTAAAATTTTATGCCACTTTGTTATTTTTTAGAATTGCATATTTTACTATGTGCAGTCTCGTATAACAATCACAAGGTCAGAGAAACAAGTTTATCTCACTTACCTGTTTATTATTACTTATGAATGATTATAACCTTGCACAATTGAACTTTCAGATCTTAGGGTCGACAATGTGTTCATTGGTCGTGACTGCACTACGATTCGAAAGCAATTAGAGCAAAACAAAACCCAAAAAAGTTACGCCTTCAAAGTAGAAGACATTATAAGACTGGTTTCTTTCGTTCTGGCGGTGTAAGTTTTTTTTTGTATACTGTTCTTTGTTCTATTACTTTTTGTATTGTGGTGTGTAGTTGAAAATAGGCAAAAAAATGTTTTATTTTGGTGTGTTTATTTTTGCATGTTGGACAAGTTTTTGATGAATATTTTCTTCCATGCGAGCGCTGAAACTTTTTTCTGTGTTGTTTATTGTGTTAATTTTTTCTTGTATCGTGTTTATGTGCGTGTACGATGAGAGTGGAGAGGTTGAATTTTTTAAAATGCCCGGGGTAGCCAGAATATCGTCCTTTCATTATTTTTTAAAGAATACTTTCTTCTATGCGGAATAGTATTTTGGCCGGGGGAGGGGCATTTTGAAAAATTCAGCCTGTCCATTCTCATCCGCACTCGCCAGGAGTACTATACAAAGAAAAAATAGAATAAAAACAAAATACAAATAAGTTGTCGACGAAGCCGATTTCTGCAGCTAGTCTACGTATAACGGTGCACTATATTGATTCTGGAGCTTTTTTCAGTCAGAGCTCGTATCGTACCCAGTATATTTTCTTGACATTGCATGGACTTATCGGGTCAGATCCTACACATACTATTTTTCTTCAAAGAGCCATCAGTTATTTAAAAAATGCTTTTTCCAGTTGTATAGGCTAAAAGGGGCGCACAAAAAATATCTTCGCAATACCATCATTAAATCGTACGTAAGCAATCTCTGCGGAGAACGGTAGCTTCATGTACTTGAATAACGAAATAGTTGTTGCTCACCTTCTCTACTAACGGCTCGTGTAGATCTTCCAAAATATCTGATATTCGTCTTGATGCAGTGTCATTACTTCATTAGAAATTGTGGAAACTATATCAATAGCTGCCTGTAATAACAGCTCTTCGCTAATAATGCGAGATTTTTCCCCTAGTGATTCTATTGGCAACCTAAGACACTAGTAAAGCTTTAAAAGATACATTAGTATTGCTAGAAAAAGCATTCTTTGTAAATATGACACTTTAATTTTCGCTTAAAATTTCTCGGTCTCTCTCTCTCTCTCTATCTCCCTCTCCCCATGCTCTGCATTGAGGTGTTTTTTTAATTTGTTAGGTTTCATGCTATTAGCAGCCAAGATAGCCAAGCAAATTGCGCACTGGGGCTATTTCTCTCCATAATATTTGTTTTAGTTTACTTGAGCATTTTTGTTGTATTTAATAACTTTTATCTCACTTTTAATTAAAATAACAACAGTAACAAGCATTTTATGGATACTGACAACCTTACATGTGATTTTTCCAATGCTTCACTCGAAGGTTCTACATTGACTAGAAAGCCAGTTTTTTTTAACTGAAAAATTTGGAATTTTGCCGAACCCTTGCTGTTCCAAGCAAGGTAGGGATCTTTAGCGTGCGTAACAAAACTCACACACGGGATCCATTTTACGTCTCATCCGAACGAGAGCGTATTTTTGTGAAAAATGCTCGCCTAACATTTTTCAGGCGGGATTCGAACACGAGACCTGGATACTGACAACCGCGAACTACAGACTAGAAAGCAATCTATTTCGCTAATTTTCTAGAGAGGGATTCGGTATGAGCCGAGACACCTGACTACATTAGTGGTGGTTTGATGATGACACGCAGAGATTAGAAGGGAACAAGATGATTTTTAACGCCTGCACATATAAAAGTAACTTGCAAAAACGTTTCAATTTATGAAAGGCAAAGAAAGTTTTGATGAACAAGCAAGTCTGTTTAACACAAAATACAGAGCGATCGAAAAGTCACACACATCAAAAGTTAAGCAAGTAGTATTTTTACAACATGTCAAAAGGACCGCATTGCTCGAACCTGTTTAACCGTGTATAAGGATACTTTTTGCAGCCTCTCGACACTGTTATTTTTAATCGTTGTTGTTGCGTTCATCTTCAGTTCATTCAGTGTGTATGGCCTGTTTTTGTAAACCCTTCCTTTAAAAGTAACCCCACAGGAAAATCTGAAGATGTTAAATCGGGAGAACGTGAGGGCCATTTAGAAATGTTATGCTCGCCAAAAAGCTCGCATAAGAAATGAATTGATGTGTGACGTGATATCTGCTGTAACCTGCAATCACGTTCATCATTTTCAAGAAACCAACTAAATTGTTTAATGATGTCTTCGTACACAACGCTGTTCACAGTAGTTTCAAAAAAAGGGCCGACCATTCGACGACGTGATACGGCACACTCTACATTTGATTTTCTAATGCTCCATCCGAAGGCGCAGTACTATTGATCGGGAATCGAGTTTTTTTTTTACCTGAAAATTTTGAATTTTACGGAGCCCTTGCTATTCTAAGCAAGGTAGGTATCTTTAACACTTACCCACGGTATCTTCATTTTATCTCTCATCCGAACAAGAGCGTATTATGAAAAATGCTCGTCTAACATTTTTCAGGCAGCCCGTGTCGGTATTCGAACCCGGGACGTTGGGATCTGTAGTCATACGCAACGTGGTCTGATCCACAGAGCCGCCGATACGCCACACCACATTCGAATTTTCTGACAGTACACGGGGCGTGTGGAAGACATGAAGATTTTCGGTTGACCAAATTCTTGTGTTTTGATTATTGACGTAACGATTGAGGTGAAACCACTTCTCACCAGTAAAGAAAACACGTTCAAACGCTAGAATTCCATGGTTGTCGACCGATGACTGAAACCATTTACGTTATACTAGAGGGGCTTTTCTTTATCCGGTTCTTTCAATTCCTGGACACTACGAACATGATACGCATTAAATTTGAACTTTTCAATCGCCTTGTGAGCACTACCATATGAACTCCGAGTGTATGTGGATAGTCTTCTCAAGCTTTTTGAAGGCGAATGCACCATCACATTTTTAATCTCAGCCAGTTTAGCAACTGTCAAAGTGGCTGGTATCACAGTTCTCTTTCTGTCTGTAACACATCATCTGTAACACTCCCTAGCATCTGCGATTGTTGTTGTAGATACACGTGTTGCCATCTAGGAGTAGTGATGAAACTAATTCAAATATAATTAAATTTATAGATCGGATTAATTTGACGTGCACGACTTTTCGATCGCTCTGTATGTTCCCCTTTTAAACAGAATTTACTCAATTCAGAGTTTTCTAAATCAGGTTAAAGTGGCTAAAAATGCGTGTGTATGATTCACTTTAGGTGTGCCATTCCTTCATATGTAAAAATAGTCGAAATTAATAAATGTAATGTAGAAAAATTTTTTCATTTGTATACTAAGAACATTGGGTGCAGTTCCCAATATTTTCTGGTAAACGACTCGTAATATTCTGGGCGGCTATAAGAAGTTCGTTTAAATGTAACTTTGTTTAGCATTTCGTTAAAATTTAGTTTGATTTGCCGAGACACTTGTATTTTCGGCTACCTAAAAATTGCTTTTGTAGAGTTAACGCCACTTCTGTTTGAACCTCTGAATATTGCCTGTTAATTTCATAAGGGTTCAGTGGTTTCAATTAACTTTCATTTCCGCAATTCTTTAAAACAGGTGTAGTGGAGCTCCGTGGCACTATTTAATTTTTTGTTTATTAATTGCTCTTGGTGGAGCCTTGGCAATGTTTGTTACTAATAGTACATGATATTTTGCTTATGATTATTTTGTGACTAATACAATTTTTATATAGGTATGCAATACTTGGTATTTTATATAAGACTCAATTTAACTTTCTTGAAGGTTCGGCGAATTGTTCCATATTTTTTTTATATGTAAATAATTCGTAGAAATTAAAATTTTGGCCAACTATTACTACAGAATAAAAGCATATGTTTATTTGCGTTATTAGATTGCATCGTGGTAGATTTTATTACTAAGAAATTTTATTTCAGGTTTTTGTTTTTGATCGATCATCGTGCATTTAGAATTTAGTTTTGTATCCTACGATAAATACGTCACAAATTCTTTCTTGCACTGTATTTTGTCCTATTGCTGACGTCAGAATGAGTTTCAAGTTCTTTCCGTGTCGCCATTGAATAAATCATACATCGTTATTGTGTACGTATGTATTCCCCATTGCCGTATACTTCCCTACTCAAATTGAATGGCGCCTTCTCTGTTGCCGGACCGGCGCATTACTGTAGTAACAGCAATAATCGTGTGGGGGATATCATGCGCAATAGAATATACAGAATGAGAACATGCGAAGTATCCATTAGTTCACTTTCGAATTTGTACATGTGTTGAATGTTCGTGGTTTTCTTATCTGGACACCATAATTATTAAAGGTTATAAATTGTTCCGTATTGTCTAGAATATCATAATATCCTATGACAAGTAATGGTTTTGTTTGAAAAGCCCTAAACGCCAGTGTCAAAATAGTGTGTTAATTTGATAAAAATTAAGTGTTGTTTGTGCTCCATTTTACAGGTGATTAATAGTGTGCTTTTTATGCAAAAGCTCCACGTCTGTTTCGAAAGGATATATGAATGCTAGCTAATAAAGTAAGTACATACTTTCGTGACATTAACCTATTGGTACTAAATTATTATTTAACGCGTATTCACCGAATTTCAATTAAAATCTGCATGAAAATGAACCACCATCGGCGGTTCATTCTCCGGAAATTCCAATGCTAGTCATACTTTGTTGTAATCGTTTTTTGGTTCTAGAACCTGCTATCGTGTTTTTATACACTTCAAGCTTTTATTGGACTAAACCAGCGCTGTTTTCGTGTTTTGGTTAAGTTTGCGAGGTCTTTGACTTCACCGATCAAAGATCTGTTTGCCGCCTACATTGTGTAGTAAACTTAAACTGTTCTTGTTTTTTCTAATTTTTACTTTCCGGATTGATGAATCATGTACCAAGAAGCGGATCATGCAATGCAGGCATGAAGTTTCTATATTTTCTGAAAAGTAATTACTTTTTTAAAGTAACAGAAAATTTATCTAGCTAATCCAACACCTGACATTCTTTCAAAACATTTGTGTAACCGTTTAGCTTATGGTAATATAGTGACAGTCAATACATTTTATCCTGTTATGTAAATTGACTGTCGTAGAAATAGTCCTTCCATGTTTTATTGGGTTAAACTGTTATTCTTTCAACTTCAGCTGTTCCAAATTTTTCTCAGATATGTACTATATATGTTGTTTTTAATTACAATTACTTCAGCATAATTCTTTTTGAACTGAATGGAAAGAATGCCCCATTAAAATGGCTTTGATTTATGTAGTATTAGTAGTTATATTGTAAGAAATGTCGCTTACTTTTATTGTTTGAATGATCGAGAACAAATTTAATATTAAAATATTTAATATCAAGCCTCCCAAGGGAAAAGTCCTGGGTCCGGTGGAGTATTACACACCAGTGAAATAAAAAAATTATCGGAAATGGTAAAATAACGTGTGTTTTGAAAACCTATTTATAATTTCATGGGGTTTTGTCGAAATTCAGAGTTCTTATTAATAACAAAGAGTCGCGAGTTAGCAATCTCGAGCAATTATTGCAACGTCAAAGGTCACAGTAGAGCGTAGGAATACCATACGAAACGTGCGTATTAAATCAACTCGCCACCTAACACGCAAGGACTTTGATTTATCTATTGTTATCAAAGGTGTTGCTCATCAAGCTCATCTTATACATTTTCTTTTGGTACATTGAAAATGAGCTTTGAGGACATCGTTAGTGTTATCCGCTATTTTGATAGAGCCAACGCTCTAGTATTTTCAGACTTGCGTGCTTCTTCACTTGATATAAAGCAACCCTCGTTGCCACAATGCAAGATGCCGAGTTTCAGTTCAGTTGGTGGAGGACCATAATCGTCCACTTGGACACTTACCGGTGCCCAAAACGTCGTACAACAACTAGTTTGTACTATAAAGCATTTTTAAAAAAGTGGCTAACTTCCTCTGCGTACACTATTTCAAATAATGTGGTGTTGGTGTACTAATTACCAGTAAAAGTTATAACCAACCTAGTATCAGTGGATAAGAAAAGTATAAAGCAGCAAAATCATTTCTTCTAGGACGTATGTAATTGGAGATTGTTGGAGCGGTCAGATTTGTTTCGGTTTGGAGGCCCAGGTCACATAGTCCAAATTGATGAGAGCTTGATTACGACGAAAATATTACAGAGGTCGTTTGAGTAAATCAACGATGGGTTTTGAGTATTTATGATACCAGGACAAATGCCGGTTATGTTGGTTTTGTAACGGACTGTTCCGCCGCAATTCTACTGCCATTCATCCATGATTATGTATTGCAAGGCTCTCCAATATGAACGAATGAGTGGCGAGCACACTAAAGTTGGGTTTAATGGTCTACACTCGTCAAACGTCGAACCATCAAACGTATTTTGTGGATGGAGGAGTTTGCACGAACCAAATTGAAGGTTACTGGAGGAAATTGGAGAGTTTTGCAGCAGATTGTCAGTTTTAAAAGTTCTATGATATTTGAGTACATCGACAAATACACGTGGAGGCATTACTTTGGCAATAGCTCCCCAAATGCAACATTCGATAATTTAATTATTCATATTTAGGAACGTCTACTGTGTGTAAATATGCAACAGATTTCGTAGTAAAACGTTTCGGTTACTAACCTAAGTTGAAATCCGAACACAATTTTCGTCTCCACACTTCCCGCCATAAAACTATTTTCGCTTCAACAATACTTTCACACATGTACGTTCAATGATTTTTTTTTAGTAGTAAAACATTTTGACTACTAACATAAATTAACACCTCGACACTATTTTCGCACATGTACCCTCTTTGATTATTTGGTTTACACTCGTCAAACGCTGAACCATCAAACGTATTTTGTGGATGCAGGAGTTTGCACGAACCAAATTAAAAGTTACTAGAGGAAATTGAAGAGTTTTTGCAGCAGATTATCGGTGTTAAATTTCGGGCGGCTCCGTGGCGTAGTGGTATGTGTGACTACTATGCCCAAGGTCTCGGGTTCGAATCCCGACACAGTCCGCTTGAAAAATGTTAGGCGAGCATATTTCACAAAAATACACCCTCCTTCGGATTAGAGGTGATGCACGTTAAAGATCCCTACCTTGCTTGAAACAGCAAGGGTTCGGAAAAATTCCAAATTTTCCAGCTAAAAATAACTCGCTTCTTGACCAATGTAGTACCTTCGGGTGGATCATTGGAAAATCACATGTAAAGTGTTAAATTTCTCTTGTGATATTTGAGTACATCGACAACAATTTTCGCCTCCACACTTCCCGCAATAAAACCATTTTCGCCTCAACAATACTTTCGTACATGTACGCGATCGATGATTTTTTTAGTAGTAAAACATTTTGACTACTAACATAAATTGACACCTCGACACTATTTTCGCACATGTACCCCCTTTGATTATTTTGTATTACTAGCAATACATTTCGACTACTAACAAATTAAAACCGCAACACTATTTTTGCCACAACACCTTATTCTCCTGACCACATTTTTGCACATGTTCCCGTTCGATTATTTCGTCTTTGTAAAAACCTAAGTTGAAATCATATCACTATTGTCGTCTAAACACTATTTTCACATCAACATTACTTTCGTACATGTACTCGTTTGATGATCAGGTCTTAGTAAAACATTTCGACTACTAGAGTTGAAACCTCGACACTATTTCGCCTCTACACTATTATCGTACACGTACCCATTTGATAATTTGTATTAGTATCAATCTCTTCGACTACTAACCATAGTTGAAACCTCAACACTACTTTCGCGTCGACACTTTTCGCCACAACACTATTTTCACTTGAACATTATTTTCGCACATGCGCAGGTTATAATTAGTACAATTTGTCGTCACAATAAATGCTTGAAAATAGTCCTTGGATGGTTGATTGCCAGCAACAGTGATAAATAGAATAAAGTATTGCTTCCATCCAAAAGAAGTGTTGCCAACCATGTTTTTATTTTAGAACTATGTTGATACTTATATATTAGTAAAATTGAATTTTTTTTTAAATAAAAACACATTAAACTCAAGAAAATTTAGGACGATTGGGAGTTTTTACGGTATTGCCCTTCATTTCCAGCAAGGTAGGGGTTTCTATATGTGGTCTATAATACTCCACCGGGACCAAAATCCCGCGATGTCAATACCTGAACTAATGTGTTCAGTCCTGTGCCGACGATGAAAATACAGCATCATATTCAAAAATTTTTAATTTTTGTGACTTGTTTTTGGCGGCAGCATATTAGAAAACACATCCGCTGTAATTTTATTTGCCCAAAGTTAACTTTAAAATGCAAGACGTCTATATTAACGTAGGTGAAAAGCGCTCTATGATGTTTTAATTTAATAGAATAGTACTACAATTATATAAACATTTATTGCGCGTATCATAATTATATATTCGAAAACCTAAATTATCTTTTATATTTATTACAAATACGTCATATACACAGTTATCTTTATAAATGAGTTTTTTTACAAACTGTTCAAAGGCTTTCACATTTCAATCTCTTTTGTGAATGGGTTGTTTGACTTTCTGAGTCATTTACCTAACTTTTTTAAAATTAGCTGTTATAAATTTAGATTTCTTGCGTTTCTTCCTAGTTCAAGGACTATTGAATAGGAATATCCTGTTTCGACATATAATGTTTATTGTCCCGAAATAATATAAGAATACTAGGACAAATACATTGTGCTACTATTGAGAGATGTGCATCCTAACGACTAAAAGTATTTATCTACTTAAAGGTACAAGTGGGCACAAAAGAAACTGAAAGTCAAACTACATTTTGTTCTAAAAACACAAATAAGGTGAACAGTTTCGCTCGAGGGACAACTTAATAAACATTGCGTTTAAACTTTTTTTTATTATGAAGTGTAAAAATTAAGTACTTAATTTATACCAGGGATAACTAATTGCGTGCCTAATTCTTTTACAAAAAATAAGTCTTATCATTCCTTTTTGTTTCGTATCCTTTATGTTCTCTTTGAATACAAAATAAAAAATTATGGACTAGAAGTGCAACAATCGTCGTATTACTCCAAATTCTAACCGATCATCGTTTAGCGTGGTATTCGAATGATGTGCAATCGTCTACTTTCTTGTCCGTGATGTTGTACATTACCTTTTATTTTGAAAGCTTTTATTTCAGCCACGTGCAGATCTAAGTGTTTAAAAATGGGCAATTGACATTGAATGTGCAAAATTATTTGATTTTTTCAAGTCGAGCAAAGCACCTTCGACCTTTTGATGGCAATGATCATTAAAAGATTGAAAGCGCTTTATATGATCTACCTTCAAAAGATCGGAAGCGCTTTGCTTGGCTTGAAATAAAAAACACCTTCGACCTTTTGATGGTAATGGTCATCAAAAGATCGAAAGCATTCTGTATGATCTACCAACCATCAAAAGATCGAAAGCGCTTTGTATGATCTACCATCAAAAGATCGAAAGCGCTTTGAGTGACTTGAAAAATTAATGAAATAATTTTGCAGGTTCATTGTCAATTGCTTATTTTACTAACCTTTTGTTTTAAAAACGTATTTCTCTTTCTTCTTTGGAGTCTTTATTCCTCCTTGAGGCATAACCAACCAATGTAAGATTTTTTACACAAGGTTAATTTACAATAACTTTCACTAATACTAATATCAACGGTAACAACTGGACATTTAAAAATCTACCATATATACAACAAGTTGAAAATGCAAGGCATTGTCGCAACGAACTTCCAAATGTAGACTTACTTTAAAACAAATTAAAGAAATTAAAATTATTATGTTGTAATAATTATAAGTATTCAGATAAAAACAAAAATTTATAAACAACAAAAGAGACATTTTAATATATTTTATTTTATTGAATAAATATTTTAAAAGCTATATATTAGTTCTCATCAATAAGATAAGAATTTTTTTTTTTTTATATGAATCTAATTATTTTCGATAATCAAAATTTAAGTTTAAACAATGTCTATAATATTGGAATAATTGGCATGAAATGCCATAAATTGTTCAAATATGTGTCGCATATTGATTTTAAACTTATTTAAAATTTTAATTATCCTGTGGATTTTCCTGGGGCTCGGCGTCCCCGTGGCCCGATTTTAACTGACATCAAAACTTAAGCTCTGGACACCGAGCTGAATCGATTGATGTATCACACATTGATGTCCGACCATTAAAAAGGCCTCGGACACACAAACAGACAGACACACAGACAAATAGATTTCATAAACAAACGAAGTTCGTTGAAAAGTTATCTCCATTGTTGGTTAGAGTGTTCAACAGCCCATCATTTATGAGTATAACTTTATCAACAACCTGTTTACGAAATTAAAGGATCCCGCTTCTAAAACATTGCGCCATAACATCATCTACAAGATCAAATATACCTGCCATAGTTATGTTAGGCAAACTAGCCAATTGTCGAAGAGTCGCCGAACACAGCATAGAAGTGATTGTCGCAGACTGGAAAAAATACGTTTAAGGCCTAACATGTTTATGCAACCAAACATGCACCTTAGTTGATAAAATCACAATCTTGGACAGTGAACCAAACTACAAAACTAGGTTGTTCATAGAATTCGTCTATAACCATAAAGAATTAAATCTTATAAACAATAAACTTGATGTGGATAAAATTTGTAACGTCTACTCTGCATTATATAATATATATCAATTAAACATCGTTCATGTAATTAAAATAAGACATTCTCGGTATTACTCTGTGTATTATAACCATATCATATTTGGACGTACTCATTTTATTATCAGTAAATACGGACTAGTTCTCACTTCCTTTCCGCATTGAATCTTCAACGACTTCAATGTGCTTTGTGGTAATTTTATAATACTAGAATATTTTCATTTTTTTAAATCATGTATATCTGTTTATTTTAACTTGCGTGTTTTGTTACGTAAATCAGGATATTGCTGTATTATTTTGTGGTTTATGTCAATTCTATTACAGCTTTTGAAAAAGGCATAAAATGGATGCCGAAACTTAGAGTTTAGATTAAACTTCTTTTTCACAAATTAGTTTATTTTCTAGAGTATATTCCCAAACACATATCTTTCAAATTTATAATATATATTCAAAGTGGCTCAAAATAGACCACCAGGGCATCCTGTCAACGTTTTTTGTCCTAATTGGAGCTCATCAGGACAAGAGTAGCAAAGTTGTAATTATTTAACACAAACACTTTATGGGAAGCAAAGCATCACCAAGCTCACAGTTTGTACCTATGTTTGTTATTTCACCTGATAATGCAGTTTTTTTTTAAATAAATAATATTTTTGGCTATGAAAAAGGCAGTTGAGCGGATCTCCTCTGTGCCGACTGTCGCCAAAACCAACGACGTCAAGTGAAACAAACTGAATTATGTGATGCTATACTTCCCATAAGGTGTTTGTGTTAAATATTACAACTTTTCTACTCCTGTCCCGACGAGCTCCAATAAGGGCAAAAAGCGTTGACTGGATGCTTATTTTGAATCTATTGCCATTAATTCTTCTTACTTTTTATAATTTAAGACTCGTTAAATTTACTTTTATTATATAAGTATGTTTGGATATGAAAAAAGGCAGTTGATTCGCTTCCTCTCTGTGCTGACTGATGTCATAACCTGCAATGTTCATAAATCCTCAATTAAATATTTTTATTAGAATTATTATTTTCACAGTCCTATAGAATGTCATCTAGCTTAATATCCCTCCTTACTGTATTGAATTTGCCGAATTCAATATATTTATTATATTTTATGTAATTACAAATTCTTTACGTGAATTGGCAACCCCAAATAAATTATCTTAGTCGACTTGTACACAAAAACTACTATTAAATTTATTTTTAACCTAAAATATATTTTTATGAAATCATTCGATTGAAACAAAATAATTTATATATCCGAACTCTTTAATAGACAAGTAGACTTATATGGTTTGCTTTCAAAACTCCGAATATAATGATTACCCAATTCTTATAAATTAATACCGATGGTCCATTTTATAAATTGTTTTAAGCAGTCTAACTTCCACTGTAAATTGCAAATTAATCTTCATATTTTCGCTTACATGAATCAAATTTGTCTTTAAATTGTTTTAATTGTTTTAAGACAATATATTTTAAATAATAAATACCTGCAAAATATTGTCTCTTTTATGTTCGAAATTAATTATGTAACGTATCTCGACTGTAGACACTAACATGCTCATGACGGCGCACATTGATTTAAATACAATATATATATATATATATATATATATATATATATATATATATATATATAAATAAATTGCTGTGTTTTGCCCCACGATTGGGCGTGTCATTAAATTGATGTGCATTTTTTTTATATGAATTTTTCTTTGATTTCCTTTAAGTCTCAATGTTGTACATTATATTTTATTTGTTTACCACGACTAACTCACTGAATAAATCTTATTTTACCCTTTAAATGGATTCAAATAAAGCAGTTCAAAATCACACAATATAATAATTGATAATATGTACAATGTTGTGTAACCTTAAAATTTTGCCTTGTATAGAATATTTATATTTACCAAATTTATGCTTTTCTGAAAGCCAGCATAAATATCTTTTAATTACTCTCAAGTATCTTCGAACGTTCTAAGATGATTTTCCCTGTTTTCATATTTTCAAATAACCTTTTTGATGACTTTTACAAATACATAATGTTTAACAAATATTAAATTTGAAAGTCTTTAAATAAAATGTTTGAAAATCGCTAACCTGGAATGTTCACTGAAGTTCCCTCTTAATGTCTGTGTTCTGCATCCCTTGTTGTGTCCGCTTTACTTATTGGCCAGAATTATCCACTTTTGATTTCTGATACATTTCCTTGAGACGTATTTTAAGATTTGCGTTAAGGCTTAGATCTCGACATGAACATCGGACTCAACAAAAGCCGTCACAACCCAAAATGCCGTCTCAATAAGATGGCATCAACAAAAGCCGTCCCAATAAAAGAAGCCCTGTATTGTTAAATATTAAAAATAGAGTTAATTAATTGTTTAACTTACGTCTATTTGTAGATCGGCTTATTTTTCATCGCACAATTTCTCACTTTCAAACTTTACTTATTCTGAATTCTGTTTCACTAGTTAATTACGTAAATTTCTACTGCATTTTAAACATAGTTTGTGCCTGGTTGAATATGAACTGAATGTTTATTCATTTCCTATTGTATTTATAAGCCCGTCCCACCAATCGTTTTCATTGGCGTGTTTATTGATCAAGGCTTGTACTTTGCCTTATCTGGCAGAACTCGGTATTTTCGCAAATTCCCTGGTTTAATTCTTCGACGAAATGCTTTCTCAGTCACGTAAGCGTTCTGTTAAATCTCAGTATTTTATTAGTATTTCCAATTATAGCTTTTATCTAGTCACGTATTGAATGTTTGTCAATTGAAAGTCCAAGATTTATCATATAATTTAACCGTTTGGTGTTTAATTGTTTGTTACAGAATGTTGGTTTTCTGAACAAATATGTTCTTTCTAGTCACGTAATTTAGTGACGTATCAAGATGCGTTTGCATTATGGATGCGTTGAATTTTTGACGTAATAATTAAATATTTGGAATGCCAATTTATCTGTTTCCCGATAATTTTATTAGCCGCAATTAGTTGCGTCTAAAATCTTATCTTTACTCGTAAATTATATTTAAACATTTTATACGACGTCACAATACTATCCTAATTAAATGTTCTCGGATTATTACTAAAGGAGCTTCTTTCTCATGCATTTAATCAAATATCTTTTATATACAGTGTCCTCGCAATTGACTTTTTGTAGAATAGTCGATTAACTCCTATAATTGATGGAATTATTTGATTTTCTTAAAATTAAAGTTATTTATATTTATTTTACAACCCCTATGACGTAATCTACCCTTAAACTACCTTCTTATCATAGCAATATATATATATATATATATATATATATATATATATATAGTGTAAAATATAGTAGATTTTAGTCTCACTTGTTAGATTTTTAGTGTTATTGAATCTGGCCAATATGGTGGATGTTGGTCGAAATTGTCATCAAAATTTAGATGAAAATTATATTTTAAAGTTACTAGTGTATGTGAATAGTTAATTGTATGGAGCAAGGTGATTTTAATATTCATAATATAATCAATTAAGTCTGAGGAAAATATAGTTATAAATTCGTGGTGTTCCATTTAGTGTAAACAGTTACCATTAAAAGGAAGTTATGCCGCGGATATACAATCGATTTAAGAACTTCTCATCTTTGACATTCTATGGTGCACAAGCGGTGGAAATATATGTTAGAAATTTGAATCCCATATATTACTATTTGTATTTATCTTAATTTCGATTAAGTTTAGGTGTAATAAGATTACTAGTGTAGATGAGATAATTTGGAATTTGTTTTATGTATAGAGAAATCTAACAGTAATAAACGTTTAATTAGGTTATTAATTTATTTCTTATATTGAAAATTCTAATGCGTTCAGTTATGGTTTTTAGTAGCTGAAGAACGTGAGGGAGTGATTTTATTGTTTTATTATTCTACAATTCTTATAAATCAAAATCATCGCAGCGTGTATATGGCTGAATTTACAGTGCTAGTTAAAGCTTATCAAACATTGAGATAGTGATGCTATAAATAACTTCAGGAACTATTATTTTTATCATTGGGCTGCGATATAAATTTCGTATAATCGTTACTTCAGAAAAGATTGGATATCCGCCCATGAATGTGATAAACGACTCTGAATGATCGTTGTAGGTGTAACACACCTATTAATTGCTATTATTTAAATGGTACGCCTTATTAAATACTACCCACTAACTTGAAGACCGTGTGTGTATGTGTGTTAAATTAGTAGCAAAAGATCGTTCTGATCATTGGAAGAAATTTACCGTTAGCAGTAATAAGCTGTAGTCGTATTTTATACGAGGTATGCTCCATAAAATATCAAAATTTATACTAGTATAACCCCCTATCATTTATTTAAACACAGGTCATAAGTAAAATCATGTATGTATTGACTATAAAATGCTCCAAAAATTTTTATTTATGACACAAGTCTGCAATACTTTTGGAACGTTAGGTTTGTCTTGGTCTAGCACACATCTTTTGTTTTAATTTATTTAGTTACATAGTTTGGAGATCACCACTTTTCATGAACAAGTTACTTTGGAATTATAACATTTTTATGTAAAAAGGCTATCAAACATTGGGATGGAGATACCGAGATGGTTGGTTGCATAGATTCTCGATGTACCGTTGAATTTATGATACCTTTGCGATGAGAACTGCTAGTTTTGGGCGGGCCCGGTCACTGGGCCAATGTACTGTGCACAAAATTCTGCCGGATACACAGAACAACTTCGTCTGAAGCTGACGGTGGTTGTTGACATAGATTTACTTCATATTATTATTGTTATTATTTTACACTTTTATTATTACTGTGCATTCAATTTTATTCATAGATTTCAGCAATTATATATGGATACGAATCAACAAAAATTTACATATATTGCTAGAGGCGATCTCGCCCTGCTGGTGTTTAGCGTAAAATATGCGGTTTACTGCATACCGATTTTTATAGCTTGCAGTGATATGCATAAATTAAAATAATACAGAGATATGTGTACAGTAGACTACTATGTATTCAAAGAAACTTAAAGTAAACAGAGAAAAATGTAAAAATAAGATGTCAACTTGAAGTAAATAAAAAAATATGGAGTAAAGAAAACGATACTACAGTGGTACGGAAAAGAATAAGTTTAAAGGCTTAAACGAAACCTCTTTGGAGTTTATTTGCATGTATTTATATTCGTGCAACGTGTATGGCAACTAAAACTAACATTGTACCAGATGTATTTAGGGTGCGTATAAAAGTAAGGAGGCTACCCACCACATGCTCTAATTGAAATTCTTTGGTGGGTGACCTCCTCTATTACCTTTATGGTGTACGACAAGTTTATCGTAAAAGTTTATGGTATGGTTTGAGGTTTAAGGTTTTGCGAACCCACAAATTAATGTTTTATTATTATCAGTGCCAATAACGGAAGCTTCAAATAATGTTTATTTGCAACTCATTAAGTAAACGCATTTTTTGAGTTTAAATACAAACCATGTATATTCTACTTTACTTGTAAAACGCTTCTTTCAAAGTAAAGTCTATGATGTTTTCCTACGAAATTAAAATTTGGAGCAGCATATGTTTACTGTCGCGTTTGATCCTTTTAAATTTATACCCGCGGTAATTGAGTATTTTCAACACTGACACCAAAAAGGAATTGCAACTGCCAATCATGTGCTACTAGCTTGTAAAGTAGAACACCAATTATTTGTATCGAAACTCAAAAAATGCTGTTTGCTAATGAGTAACATAAACATCTCAAAGGTCGGGCGGTGTGGTGACATTGACATTGCTTACAATAAAACGCACCAATTCGTGGATTTGTAAATTTTAAACCACAAACCATACCATAAACTTTACAATAGGTTCGTCATACATTATAATTTGAATAAGGGCCGCCATACTTGGGGCCACGTCCCCAATGCTGCACCCGGAGGTACTACATTGGGTTTAAACGCGAAAAATAATCGCGCTTCTAATTAATTCTAACTTCATAATTAATCCACCCTAAATAAAATTCTAAAAAAAAACCTAACAAACCTAAAATCTAACAATCTAACAAACCTAAAAATCTGACAAACTGAAACAAAAATAAAACAAAAACTAAAAACAGGGCTTAAATAATGGTATCCCTAGCGCTGACTTTGGAGTGTACCCGATCAACAAGACACAAGCAAAAATGAGAGGGGAAGGGATCCGTAATACCGGATAGCAGACGCCGGCTCTGCTTACCAGTGCGACCTGAAGGGTCGTCTTAAAACTATCCAAATCTAGCTAACTAATTTAAATCCATCCCTAGCTTTCCCTAACTGATTTATATTATGATTACAATCTTCGCAATTCTACTCTTCCTTCTCAAATATATACTGCAACCAAAATGGCGACAGAACGTCAAACAAAACAAATAAGCCACATAATACTACAATACATGCTAATAAATAAATAAATATAAAGTATAAATATAAAATATAAATAAATAATTATATAGATATATAAATAAATGTCAAATAAGCGTTAAGCATATAGCAGTGCACAAAATAGCAAAAGCATCACCCTATTTATCAGGTGCACTCCCACAAGCATTATGTCGGCTAGCGCCATTACTCACAAAACGTGCTTGGTTAAATTATTTCAAAAACTACTAATTAATGTAAATCAATGCTTGTGCGAGTACAGCCGCCACAATTTAAGTCTTACCTCGATAATAAAATTCTCCAGCATCCGAAGATCTGGTCGTCTGCCTACATCTAACTGTAACTTACTTGTAAGGGGAAGATGGGGTGCACTGCTAAAGTCCTGGTGGGTATGCACTAAATGTTCTGGGGGGATCACTATCACTTCACTTTCATGTTCTGGGGGGGGGGATGCGCGGTTTCACTCTATTTTATTATCTTTGTTTATTTTATTGATTTAATTTAATGAGGGTTTCTGATTTATTTGTTATTGTTTATTTGTTATTATTTATTCCCGGTTTCCCGATTTTCCACGCATAATTATGAAGATAGGCAGTGATTGTATTAATTGTGGGGGTTTCTCGTGCATATTGGACAATTGGGTATAATTATCATGTTATTTTTTTTTAAATATCAGGTTTTGGTTATATCTATGCTCGTATCCTTACTCACGCCAAGTCAATCTAAAATTTTCCAATCCTCCCACCAACACCACCGAATTTTACACGCGGTTGTCATTGTCTAATCTCGCGACCCTTCCCGCGAATTCTTTTAAGGCTGTCCAGAACGCCTTCTGGTTAACCACTTCCCCGACTTCCTCTAGGCTCTTTGGCCATGCCAGACCTAGGATAGCTAGTTTGCTATCAGCCAACCCTCGATTTCCCGCTTCAAGCGGGCAGTCGAAGAGCACGTGTTCTGCGCTTTCCGCGCCCTCACCGCAATCGCAGCGGTCGCTGTTGGTTAGACCGAACCTCTGCAAATACGCCTTCAGGGCGCCGTGCCCTGTTATCAAATGCACCATTTTGTGATCGAGCTTAACCTCGATCCTACCTCTAGTTTATATGCTCGGTATGAATTTGTGGGTCAACCTGCCCGTGGCAGCATTGTTCCACCTCTCTTCCCATTGTCGGATTGACTTTTCACGCAGCTTTCTTTTAATCAAAGACTTCGGTATCGACGAATGTGATATTCGGAAGTCTCCCGTCGCGGTCTCTTTAGCTAATTCATCAGCCCTATCGTTTCCTACGTTTCCATTGTGCAACCTGACCCAACAGAACTTTAAACGTCGAAACTCGGGCGCCGTACGCGCTATCCTCCAGACGTCCGCTTGGAGGTCTGTCGAGGTGTTCATGTTTGTTAAAGCCGTCAGCGCCGATATACTATCACTGATAATATAATACTCGTCTCTGCCCGGATGGTTTATTACGTAATCGATAGCCTCTCGTATGGCTACCAATTCGCACTGGAAAATTGTGCTTCAGTTCACGAGTTTGGTTTGAAACTGAAACACCTCCCTTTCCTGCTTATACACGACAAACGCCGCGCCTGCTTGCCCATTGTCCATACGTGAACCGTCCGTATAAATTCTGATCCCCATCGTGTCCTCATCACCTTCGACAAACTCGATTCCTCTAATATCAGCCGGGTGCCCCAACTCAGATACAACGATTTTTCTTGCAATTTCTCTATTACCAAGATTAAGATCTTGGATAATTTTGCGCCCTTTTCCTATATTTATTATTCGCCTATCTCTAATCTCCCTAACGACATATTCGATAGGGAGAGTCCTACTGATCACCAGGACCACCTCCGTGGAGGTGGTTCTGTACGCCCTCGCCGCTTTTACTGCGGTTATGCGTTGTACGCTCGTCAATTGACGCACCTCCCTGACTTTACAACCTTCTGCCCATACAGAAGCTGCGTACAGCATCGCCGACTCAATTTCTCCGGCATAAACAGTCCTCAGCGATTCGCCTCTGAAACCCCACTTTATTTTAGCCGCCGCCATCATTTTATTGGATATTTCGCCGCCCTTACTTTTTGCGTATTGTACGTGCGCTTTCCAATTTAATTTATCGTCGATCTTGACGCCGAGGTAGGTAATACAATCTTTAAACGGGATTTTCTTCCCTCCTAGCCCTAGCCTGGGAGGTCTCTGTTCTGGTTTCGTGCCGAAATAAAGCGCTTCTGACTTCGTCGTGTTAAATTTTAATTTTACCGCCTGCGACCATTCGTGTAATTTATTAAGCGCCTCGTTCGGTTTTGTGCGCATATCCATTAACAATCTCGATCTTACAATTAAAAGCGTGTCATCCGCAAACCCAACGATTGAGCATCCTGCGGGCAACTTGACCCTAAAGATGCTCTCATACAACTTTCAAAATGTGGGACCAGAACATGACCCCTGCGGGCATCCCCTTTCCACCTCACGCGACAGAACTTCACCCGGAATTTCAACCTGTGCCAATCGCCCCGAGAAATAACTCTTGACCAAGGACACCAAGTTTCGCGGACAACCCCTACGATCTAACTCGCAAACGATTAATGGTCACCAGGCAGCATCAAATGCTCCTGAAATGTCCAAAGCAACAACGACACAGTACTCTTTAGCATCTCTCGCCTGCTTTATTTCCCCGACAACGAACTCTAACGCGTCGATAGTCGACTTGCCCTCCACGAAACCAAATTGCCTTTTATTAAAACCGCCGCTGTCTCGCACTAGGTGCTCAATACGCGTAGTCATAACGCGATCTAAAACTTTCCCCAGCACCGGTAGCAAGCTAATTGGACGATAGCTGCCCGGATCTGATGCATCCGCCTTTTTAGGTTTGGGTATAAATTTCACGTTCTGGATTTTCCAGCAACGCGGAAAAACGCCCCTTTCTAAACAATGATTAAACAACCCGACAAAGACACACGGGGCTAACAGGCACGCCTCCAGAGCTGCGTGTGAAGTGATTCCATCACGCCCCGGTGCCTTCTTAGGATTCATCCTCCTAAGAGCCCTGACGACGTCGTGAACTAGGATTGCCTTATCGTCACCCGTTCCTTGCGCCTCTGCAGCTTCCCGACGTACTAAATCGTGCGACCCTTCATCCCCCTCGGGATTATCCGATGGGAAAAATTGCTCTAGTAAATATTCCGCCGTGGTTTTAAAACCTTCCGTGTATTCGCCATTTGTTTTCTTTATATTACTGAGCGCGATTTTTTGTTGTTTTCCTCTAATTACGCGGTATGCGGTTCCCCAGGGTTCTTTCTCTTGAGTTTCGCGTGCAGAATTCTTTAAATTTATTCGTTCGCGTTTTTTCTATTAATATTTTATATTCACGGTAACTTTGATTATATTCTATTCTCCGTTGTTTTCTTATATCTCCCGAGGCGCGTTGATAGCGGCGCCTTAGGTTACGCGTTTCTGCCCGCTTGGTGGTTAGTTCCCGGGTTCACCAGGGTACGCTGTCTTTAAATGTTCTCATTTGCGGCATGGAATACGATGACGCGTCTACCACCGCGTCGTTTAATGTTTTCGCGAATGTTTCTACTTCGTCTGCCTCTCGGCAGTTAAATAGCTCATTTTCGAGAAAAGGGATACTTTCGCCAAATTTTTGTTTAAATCGCTCCCAATTTGCTTTTTTATTACAGAACCGCGGAAATATCGTTAGCTGCTCGTTTGCGTTTGTTTTGGTTTCAACGTCCCATGTTATTAATTTATGGTCAGAGAGCGTTTCCTCGTCCGACCTTAATTTCCAATTACAAATCGTTTCTAACATTTCGTGCGAGACTGCAGTAATATCTATGACTGCTGCCTCTATGCCCCTCAAACGTAGGTGAATCATTAGTGTTTATCACACTAAGGTCCCATTCCGTAAAAAGATCAGCAACCTGCGAGCCTCTATCGTCTTCGATAGGACTGCCCCCCATAGTGGCGACTTGGCATTAAAATCTCCCCCGATGATTAGATTTTTATTCCTGCCGATTTTACGAATAATATTATCTACTTGATTTATCAAGTCTTCGGTTTGGGGATTTTCCCGCCGGGAATCGACCGGCGGGAGGTACGCGCTTATTACGTAGAACGCATTCCCCCCTGATTTGATTTCGACCGTCGTTAAAAATTCGTTCGATAAATTATTTAATATAATTCCGGCGCACGTCCCATTATTTATTATTATCCCGCTACGCGTTCGTTCACTATTCGCGTATAAGACGGTAAGAAGTAGCCACGAAGCCGCCGCCTATAGGTTTATCATACAGCATAAACATTATACAGCATATCAACCACCAAGGAATTTCAATTAGAGCATATTGTGGGTAACCTCATTTTTGTAGGTACCCTAAGAGCATCAGTTTCAATTTTAGTTTTTAAAAAATAATTTTTTCCGCAAATACCAATCTGTGGGCCATTCCTTGGCATGAGTTAAAATATTTCTATGTATAGTGATATTGGTAAAATTGATTTTCAACTTAATATGTTTTAAAGACCTGACTGAAAAGGTGGCAGAAGATGGAACGTATGTTCGCGGCTTTTGGTACAAACCATTTTAAAGAGTAGTATAACGTATTATAGTTTTCAACGATTCTCAACAGTCATTCATGATGTTTAATTAATATGTAGTTCCATAATCGAATTTGCACAATTTCTATAGGTATCGTGTACATCAATTTTATAGATCGTGTAGATAAGGAAAGTTATTTTGCTCCAACATCCAAATACGCAACGTCAGCATATTCCAGGATATATGTTAAGTCTGTTTTAGACGAACCTATTTCTTGTACTAAACTTGAACAAGTTTTGTTTAATCAAATATTTGATCCTATACTACACAAATATTACAACAAATATGACGAAAATATGTTTTATTCTGTTTCCAGTTTGTAAAGTTGCGGAACGAGTTTCTATGTTGAGACTTCACGACATAGAGTTAGGTCTGGTGTCGTGTAGATGAAGATGATATTCATGGTTTTAAGTAATCCTGACTCGGGTTACGCTGAATGTAATACGGTACCTAGCCGCTAGTGGGTTGACGCTGGCGTACGGCGACCTCTTTGGTTGGTAGAAATTGAAGCGGGTTGGTTGCAGAATTTTCACAATACTGACGTGTTTGTAGCCGTCACGTGCTCTACTAGGTGGTCCTGATGCAGCGATGGTTTTGAAGGGAATCGATCATAGGATTCTGTACGCAGTGTTGTGAGAGTGTACTTTATTATATCCCTTTAGATTTGGTAGTCACAATTAGATAATCTAAAGGGACCCTTAGTGAACAAGGAGCTTGGCGATTTCCATCTTGTACTACTTTTAACTTCCCTCCAAGAAGTTGGGCGGCTTTCTTAACGTGAGAGCAAAATGATATGATTTTCTCTAGCGTTTGGAGCTCCTTATACTGGGTGACATTCGTTTTATGCCATTAAATTGAGGAAGTGATGGAGATTGATGGGCTAAACAAAAAATATATAAGGGATTTTACTCTTGAATCGATTTTTAAATATCCTACCTAAGACAACTTAATTAAATTTTTAGGACTGCTGTTTTATTACATGTTTTTAGAAAATAACTTACCTATGTTAGTGTTATCCTGAATCACATCATGCACGTGTTCAAAATGACCACCATATCTGCAAATTCATGGTTGGTATAATTCCACAACTCACTAAACTACTATGCGACAAAATATCTCTAATGACGTACAACCAATTATTATTAAGTCCTAACACGGCGTTTAAGTGTATTACCTAAGCAGCTAGTGGAACACAAGTAACAAAATCAAACAGGTGAAACATATTTACAGATCATCTAACCCCGGTTACGAACAATTCAAATGAAAAAGTACGTTCAACTTAAAATAGATTATCGAATGCTGCATAAAAGCTGAATTGCAACAAACTCAGACCACGGGGTCAGAAACCCAATACAGTCGACCACATCAGCATCATGAAATATTATCTTTTGTTGTGATTACCATCTAAACATTAGAATGTTATTTTTCTTAATCTTCTTTGGGAATTAAACCCTTAATAGTTGTTAAAATCGTCTTTATTTGCGTTTCGATCCTTGACCTAGAGTCGTCAAAATAATAAAAACTTCAAGTTTGACATTTATTACATAAATTGAAGGTGACTTTGATTTATTAATGATTGATATATTTGACTTGAATACATTAGGTGAACATTTTAAAGTTTAGAAGAATGAGTGCGTTCAATTTGTGTTGCGCCGTGGGAGCGACATTAAGTAGCCAATACGTTTAACGTGAAATTAGCTGATTAATTTTTATATAGTTAAATTTCATATAATCCTCAAGTTATCGAATTTATATGAAATTTAACTATATCAAAATTAATCAGCTGATTTCACGTTAAGCGTATTAACTATGTGCTAGGGCGCAACACAACTTGAAGGAACTCATTCTTCTAAACTTTAAAATTTTCACATAATGTATTCAAGCCAAATATATGAAACATTAATAAATCAAAGTTACCTTCAATTTATGTCATAAATGTCAAACTTGAAATTTTTATTATTTTGACGATCCTAGGCCATGGATCGAAACGTAAATAAAGACGATTTTAACAACTATTAGGGGTTTATTTCCCAAGAACAAAGAACAAAATACAGAACAAACCACAACAAACATACAAGGAGTATTCGAATGTTAGAAAAAATTTTAAACTTATTTTAGTAGCAGCTAAAGTGAATCGAGTTATTTAGTTTGGCAGCTAAAATGCACTGTATTTCACCTGTTTACTAAATGTCATAACTTGGTTGGTTGACTTCGAAGGATGATGTTATTGTGTGTTTGATTCGCGATCTAGCTAACATTGCAGTGGTTTCCAAACATTTTTGATGCTTTTTTTGTGTGTTCGTTTGTAGCTTAACCATTTGTTTTAGACCACAGGTAGATTAACATTTTTTGTTTGTGTTATCGGTTTCTACGCCTCTTTTAAATTAATGACATAAAACTAATGTCACGCTGTATACCGTGGGTTTGTTTGTATTGTACGTTTGGGCGAATCTGTTTATATTTCGAGGAGTGTTGGACAAGTCCATTATTGCTTGAGTGGTGTTTTATGCGTACAAGCTATTTTTTGCAGGCTGTGTGCTTATTGGTCAGTTAGTTAGGGGTATGATTTGTTGCATATGCTACACGCATATAAAAAGTTTTGGTATAAGTTAAAAACCAAACTAATAATTTAATTCTCAATGCTGAAATGGAAGCCATGCGAGGCAATTAATGATTACTAAAAGTTTTGGGTTTTACACATTTATTTTGTCATAACGAACTGTATTTTTAATAATAAACTCATTTATAGGAGATTAGTTTTATTTTATAAATAAACTAGTGGCTTGAAAATGTACTGCCTCACGTACAATAAAATAACTTTTAAAAGCCTCTCTGATTTGTAAAGCCTCTTGTGTAGCTCTATTTGGAATTTTGGTTGAACTGAATGTGATATATTTCAGATGAAATGCTTTTTCTCATGTTTGTTTTCTTCTTCACTATATCATATGTTACCATTTCATGTAACTCGTCTAGCATTTCAGCTGACATTCGGAAATAATTTCTATAGAACTGTGGTTCCTAGGATCGCAAGAAATATGATAGTCTAAAACTGGCTTTACAAGAGACCTCACTAGTTGAATTCGATGGTACAATGGTGTCGGCGTCTCCGTGGATCAAACAGGTTTGCGTATGACGTTATTCCAAGGTCCCAGTGTTCGATTCCTGACACAGACCGCTTGAAAAATGTTGGGCGAGCATTTTTCACAAAAATACACCCTCGTGCTGTGCTCCACCATAATTATGCTTTCAACAATTTTTCCTTGTTTCTATGTTTGTTGTCTTCGAAAATTAGCGCTGCTCTTATTAAATACAGCTCGGTTCCCCTTCTATTGTTTTATAAATATATATTCTATTTCACCGTTATTTAGTGGTATGTGAAGGGGGCTAAGCAGCCTGTGGCAACCAAGATCTCCCAACAGTTGAACATTTGTCGAATTAATAGTTTTCCAATAAGTCCTTTCGCACAATCAACATTGGTTGAAAATATTTCAAAACCAACACCTGTTGTTACGTCATCATCGAACATTTATTGGTATTGGTGACAATAAATACTTTCGTGCGGGTATCCTACAGTTTTTAGTGAAACATTTATACCGACAGTGGAAGTGCGTGAACACAGTCGCATTCGAACCCTTGCAGAAGACGGTTGTATGAGAGCTTTTGAAAGCGACACCGACACCCAAACGTGCGTGTTATCGGTTGTCCGCGAAGCTTTTGTGTGTGAACTTTTATTGCCCACAGCGGCACAGGCCTTAAGGTATTTATACCCTTCCTTAAGTAGTTGTTGTAGTTGTTTTTAGTTATTACATAACCGCTCCACCGCCATCGGTATTGCTACAAAAAGCAATTGGTCCTTCTCTATAATTAGCATATCTGTCACCTCATTCACCCCACAATAAGCCATTGGTCCTAATTCGATCCGAATTAACTAGTCCTATGTTAATACGCATGTCCTAAATTAAATATTATTTTGCATTTCAGCGAGCTTTTTAATTAATTAATGATTTAGCTTTAAATTTGTGTTCAAACCCCATATTTAGCGGGTTAAAATATGTACAATATTAGCTACATACTTTTGTTAGACTAAAATTAAGTGAAAACAAATCCTTAATATAAAATTTGCTAATTTGCATTAAAAGCCATTGCGCGTTTTTAGTAGCACATACAACCTTTCAGTCGGTTTACAACGTAAAGTATTGAACACATTTGCAGGGGTAATAGAATGTAAAAGCTGCATTTTTCTTGCAATATGTTAAGCCACATGTTTAAACGTTCCTGTTATCTTTTGATGGTAAAAGCCGCCCGGGTTTTTAAGCTGTAAATCTTATCTTTACGCTTTGTTTGACAAACCGTTAGGTTGTCTATGTGTAGCTTAAGACCCCATTGCAGGCCAATAGTCATAAAACGTGATTTATTGGTTTATACGCTATCTTACATATTTCGTGCCTTGAACAACAACCCATAATATTTAATATTTCTCAGCGCACATCTGAGCGTTACCGTTTTACAGCATTTTTATAGTGTAGGCCTTTTAGAATAACTTTCAGAATGGCTCCGAAGAAAATACAGGTAGCCGAGCTCGAATTGCTTAAAATACGCATTATGGAAATGTGGGAACTGGGTAACGCTATACAAAGTGACCCAACTTTAAAAACGTTGTTCCTTATTCAAACAAGGGGAGTAAATGACCTTTACAGAAATTTCAATACAATTTTAGTTGATGTCTTGGCGTCCTGTGACGAGGTAGAATCATTAAATTACAACGCTTTACGGAAGGAAGTAGATTCCTCTTATTATTGCATACTGCTGCATCTCGAAACGATGCAAGAAATGAAAGCACCACAAATCATTGAAAATGCTCCAAGCAGCACGGGATCAAAATTGTTACCGTTAAAGCTCCCACATTTTAATAATGAGGTAACTGAATTTTCGTCTTTCATCGATTTATTTGACAGTCTGGTCTATAATAACGCGTCGCTGTCCAATATCGAAAAATTAAATTACCTTATCAGTTGCTGTAGCGGGAAGTCTTTGAAAATCATTAAATCGGTACCCATTTCGGGAGATAATTTTATCATTTCCTATAATGCCTTGCGTGAGCGATTTAGCAATCCGCGTTTATTGGCAACTTTGCATTGGAAAGCTATGAAAGACTTTCCACCTTTAAAATCAGAAGACCCTAAGAAACTTAGGGCACTTATTGATTGTTTTTCAGAGAACCTTGCTGTTCTAACTAACTTAAAGTTTCCCACTGAACATTGGAACTTTATTCTGGTCGATTGTCTTTTAGAAAAACTCGATCCGTTCACTAGAAAACGCTTCGAACTCCAATCGGATCCGAAGCAAATACCCAATTTCGATGATTTGAGATATTTTTTTAACTCAACAATGTGCAGCGTTGGAAACCTTTTCTTCAACCGCACCTGTTTCTTATTCGACGACTGTCCATACATCTCACACATCAGTGCCTAAGAAATCCTCAGCGTTTCAATTTAAACCAAAGGTTTCTTCTAACGTAGTTTCACTGGACACACCAAGTAGCTCCAGTGACTCAAATAATTCATTTTCGCACCATTGTCCTTCTTGCAAAGGCAATCACTTAATTTACAGATGTCAATCGTTTCTAAAGAAAACTCCGACAGAACGTTTCGACATTGTCAAACGCTTACGCCTTTGTTTAAATTGCTTACGAACAGACCATGCGTTCATGCAATGCAAATCTTATAATTCCTGTCGAACTTGCGCCAAGCCGCATCATACCTTGCTACATTTTGAAGCGCAACCTGCTTCTAGCCGTTCAGCTGAATCGATCGCTACACCTATGCATAAAAATGCCAATAGGACGCAGTCAGCCTCCTATTCCGGCAAATGTTTTGTCTTCACAGACGAATTCAAATCTTGGGGTTACTGTCTTACTCTCCACTGCTGTTGTGGAAGTTCAAGACCGGTCTGGTAGATACAAACCGATCAGGGTACTCTTAGACCCTGGCTCTCAAGCTAGCTTTATTCGAGACGATTGCGTGAGCAAACTTTGGCTTCCACGCATACGTTCTCAAGTTCCGATTTATGGACTTGGGCAGACAACTTCAGCGGTCAATAGAGGTGCCGTCAGCTGCACCATTCGCTCTATGTTAGACTCTGAAAAATCTCTAGAAGTCACAACTTTTGTGCTTTCGTCAATATCTGGCAAATTACCTAGCGTTGAAGTTCCTAATAATTGGGAACACTTATGCGGCCTGCACCTTGCAGACCCGACCTGGAACTCTCCAGGAACTATTGACATGCTCCTTGGAGCAGATGTTTATCCGTTCATCATCAATGGCGGTGTTATACATGGCAAATTTCTTCAGCCTGCCGCCATAAATACAATTTTGGTTGGACTATTATTGGTCCCACAAAAAGCTTGCAGTCTGACACTGTCCAAGCATTTTTTACTTCTGTAGAAGATCCTATCGACCAGACCCTAAGGCGGTTTTGGGAGATAGAAGAGTTGCCATCCAAGCCTTATACTTCTCCAGAAGAAGAAAAGGCAGATTTGATTTTTGAAAACACGTTTTCTCGTGACCCTAGCGGTCGTTTTATTGTTGCGTTACCGTTCAACGATACTTTGCCCGTTTTTGATAATTGCTTTGAGATGGCTAAAAAAAGACTATTTTCGTTGGAGCGCAAATTGCATGCTCAACCGGAGCTACGCGCCCAATACAACAATTTCATGCAGAACTATCTTGATGCGGGTCATATGGCATTACTCGATTCTCCGCCCGTTGGAAACGATAATTATTTTTTACCCCATCTCCCTGTGTTTAAAGAAGAAGGTCATACTTCTAAAATTTGTGTGGTTTTTGACGCCTCTGCAAAGGCTAAAAACAACGTGTCACTTAATGACACTCAATTGGCTGGACCTAGTCTCCAAAATGACATTTCGTCAATCTTACTTAAATTTCGCTCTCATCGTTTCGTTTTTACTTGTGATGTTCGCCAAATGTATCGACAAATTTTGGTTACCGAAGAACATCGAAGGTTTCAATTAATTGTGTGGCGGTTCTCCGCAGAAGAACCCATTCAGACTTATCAGCTTAATACAGTGACCTATGGTATTAAGTCATCGCCTAATCTAGCATTAAAAACTCTTCAGCAATTAGCCATTGACGAAGGCAAAAGGTTTCCGTTAGCCGCTGAGGCTATACGGTCAAATCTATATATTGACGATTTCGTCGCTGGTGGAGATTCTATACAATCGGCCCGAGAAATTAAAGATCAACTTATCCGACTTTTACATTTGGATGGTTTTGAACTTCGAAAATGGAGTTCTAATTCAGCTTCTATTTTGGAAGGCATTCCGTCAGATTTTTGCCAATATACTTCTCTCGATTTCGATTCTGACGAATCAATAAAAATATTAGGTCTTCAATGGTCACCTACAGAAGATATTTTCTCATTTCGGGTTAAACCATTAAACCCAATATGTACAAAGCGCAACATACTTTCACAAGTTGCCAGAATATATGATCCATTAGGGTTTTTAGCCCCACTAACACTTTTTGCGAAACGCCTAATCCAGCATCTGTGGATGTTAGGTTTAAATTGGGATGACATCCCACCAGCAGACATTTCGTCTCAATGGCAGCAATACCAAGAAGAGTTGCCGTATTATCGTCATTAAAGTTACCACGTTGTTTACCCCCTTCGGATCCTTTTACTTGTCATTTGCATGGGTTTTGCGATGCTAGCGAGGTAGGGTATGCAGCGGTAGTGTATTTCCAGTTCATAAATCAAACTACTGGAGGAATAACTGTACAATTTGTAACCGCTAAAACAAAAGTAGCTCCAATTAAGCGCATTTCAATTCCACGTTTGGAATTATGTGCCGCCGTTTTATTAACCGATTTACTTTCTTTTACCATTCGGTCTTATCAAGGCTTGATTGAAATCTCCGATGTTTCAGCGTGGAGTGATTCTACGGTAGCTCTCACTTGGATACGTTCTCCACCTTTTCGTTGGAAAACTTTTGTGGCAAACCGTGTTAGCCACATTCAAGAAAGCATTGCACCTAGCCGATGGTTTTATATTAAATCTTCGCATAATCCGGCTGATCCTGCATCTCGGGGATTAATGCCAAGCGCGGTTATTTCATGTTCGCTATGGTGGGCGGGGCCTGAATGGCTTCACTACCCTAGTGACTCGTGGCCGCCTCAACCAACATTGTCAACCTCAGTTGCTGAGGTAACTACGGAAAAGAAGATCCTAACATTTGTCGCTCAAACAGATCCAAACGTCATCGACATTTTACTAAGTCGCTTTTCATCGTTATATAAAATCCAAGGCATCGTGGCTTACATTTATAGATTTTCTAAACCCATGGCTCAACGTCATACGGGTCCCTTAACAGACATTGAATTACACAATGCTCTCATGATTATCGTTCGGCATGTACAAAATGTTACATTTTCAAAGGAAATAGCTTCGATCAAGGCAAACCGTAAATTACCTAAAAGCTTGCGAAAACTTTCTCCATTTGTTGATCCACAAAATATCTTAAGAGTAGGTCGGCGCTTGACACATTCTTCGCTTTCCTATTTCGAAAAGTTTCCTGCGTTATTGCCTCAGCGGCACCGATTTACCGAACTTATCATTCGGTCAACTCATGAAAGGTATAGCCATCCCGGTGTTAATACCACAGCGTATCTTATCCAACAGAATTTCTGGATCCTTTCTATTAAAAATTCAATCAGAAATTATTTATCATCATGTCATAGATGTTTTCGTACCAAACCGGTCCTGGTAACTCCTCCTATGGGAGACCTGCCGGCAGCACGTATTACCCAAATCAAACCGTTCAGTATTGTTGGTGTTGATTTTGCTGGCCCTCTTTTAATAAAGGCTAACCGCCTACGGGGCTCTAAATCTCGTAAGGCCTATATTTGTATTTTTGTTTGTTTTGCCACTAAGGCAGCACATATTGAACTTGTTTCGGATTTGTCGGCAGACGCGTTTCTTGCCGCTTTGCGACGATTTATAGCACGTCGAGGACGCTGTTCTCAGATATTTAGTGATTGCGGTACTAATTTTGTAGGTGCCTATCGTCAGCTTATGAGTTATCTGCATAGTGCAGTAACCTCAGAAAAGATAAAGTGGTCGTTTAATCCACCTAGCGCCCTCACTTCGGTGGCTTGTGGGAAAGCGGTGTTAAGTCGGTAAAGACACACCTAGCTCGCGTAATCGGCGAACAAAAACTTACCTTTGAGGAACTTTACACAGTTCTTACACAAATTGAATCTGTTCTAAATTCAAGGCCACTCTGCGCTTTGAGTTCGGATCCAAATGACTTGCGTTGCCTAACACCAGGTCATTTCCTAACTATGGAGCCTCTTTCTGCACCACCAGATGAGGACCATTCAACCAACGTTTTACCATTAAAAAGCAGGTGGAAACTCCTGCAAAAACTCCACCAAGACTTTTGGGCTCGCTGGAGCCATGAGTACTTACATACTCTGAATCAGAAGGTTAAATGGCACTCTAAGGTAGGTGTCCGACAAGTTGAAAAGGACCCTATTGTCCTCATCAAGGACGACCAGCTTTCTCCACTTCAATGGAAGTTTGGTCGTATTATTAATACTTTTCCCGGTGCGGACGGTATTATATGTGTCGCGGAAATCAAAACTGCACATGGCACATTAAAACGACCGTTGGTCAAACTAGCGCCGCTACCGGTATTTTAATTTTATTTTATGTTTAGATGTATACACATTTCTTACATGTATAGTAGTATATTATTTTTACATATTTGCTTATTTACATATATATATATTTTTATTTTTGCATAGTTGGTAATATCGCTCGCTGTAGTGTACCACCCTATCTTTCGTTACCTGTTTTCCTAGCAAGGTCAAATCCCATGTGATTTCCTTCACCCAACCTACTTCCCTCATTTTCAAAATTCTATGAATTTGGTGGGCGGTATGTTACGTCATCATCGAACATTTATTGGTATTGGTGACAATAAATACTTTCGTGCGGGTATCCTACAGTTTTTAGTGAAACATTTATACCGACAGTGGAAGTGCGTGAACACAGTCGCATTCGAACCCTTGCAGAAGACGGTTGTATGATCGCTTTTGAAAGCGACACCGACACCCAAACGTGCGTGTTATCGGTTGTCCGCGAAGCTTTTGTGTGTGAACTTTTATTGCCCACAGCGGCACAGGCCTTAAGGTATTTATACCCTTCCTTAAGTAGTTGTTGTAGTTGTTTTTAGTTATTACATAACCGCTCCACCTCCATCGGTATTGCTACAAAAAGCAATTGGTCCTTCCCTATAATTAGCATATCTATATCACCTCATTCATCCCAACAAGCCACCTGTAGTTGTTTATAATATTCATCGGGTTAAAAACCTTTGAAATTTCCTGTTAAGATGGTGAATTATTTTTCAGGAATATAATTTCGTAGTAGTATATTTAAAGTGACAAAGAACATTCTAGCAAATGCTATCCTGTTATCAGCTACGGGGGTTTGTTGAACTAGGTGATCCTCAGCAGGAGAGAGTTGAGGTCACGTGTTTTAAAGAAATTGTAGCCTGTCAAAGAAATTTGTTGAGGTTTGAAGAAGTTGGAAGCCGAACAACACGAGCAAGAGTTTGCTATAAAATTTTAAATGTATTCGATAAACATTAGGTTTGAGTTCAGTATTTAGCGTTGTTACGTCAGAAACACGGGAGACGGTAGTTCAAGTACGAATTCGAATTGGACAACGTTGAATTAAGATAATTCGTGCTTTTTTTTGTATTAACTTCAAGGTAGTATAACGAACTCCTATATCACCGGATGGGAAGTATTTTGCAGTTTTAACTTATAAAATGAAGTAAAATAATATTTCTTTGTAATTCGTTCTTGGATGTGACGCGGATGGCATTTTGTAGGATCATATAAACCTTTTGCAAGTCCTTATTCTACCTGGGTTATTCTAAATCTTTTAGTTGTCAAACTCTTCTTAAGTTAACCAGACCCTAACAGAAAGTCGATAAGAAGTTATCTATATATTGTAGTTTTAACAAATGAATTGTTCTCATACTTTAGTTTTAAGTCTCGTTGAGCGCGTTTTATGGAAGTGCCTACATACTGCTGTGGGTGTCAAATGCCGTAGGTATAGGGGATTCGGTTTCCGGTAGTGACGCAAACTAGGCGTTGACCTGCGGGCTCCCTTCTTACAATGGATGGTTTACAGCTATTTAAATTAAATTTTCCCTGAAAGGTGAGTGACTTGTTTGTTTTGTAATATTGCAGGTAAAACACAAACTTAATATTTCGTATCTGACTAGTCTTAAGCAGTGGTGGTTCTTAATATTCCGCGAATATGAAGTTACAGAATATCTACGAATTATTTGTTTAATTAATAAATGTTTCAAGTTGTAGTGCTTTTAATCTTGTTTTATTGGCGACCCTAGAAAATTAATAAAAGCAAGCCATTATCATCGCGTAGCCGCACGTGTTAAAATAATTATACCACCTGATTCCGTGTAAGCCAATTTATCATTTATAGTATCTTTATAAAAGAAAACATCTTCGTGTTTCCTTTTTAAAATATATCAACAGTTAAATTTGAATAATTAAGTGGTAATTAAATAAAATTAATAACGTTTGTTGTGACATATTAATATTTTTCAGTCATGGGCTTTGAATGATATTCTAGAAAAATACACTTAGAAATAAGAGAAGAGGAATTAACCTTACAAAGCGGCAATTGTTACCAAATAAATTAAATGAATGGAGGTTGTCTTTTATGCGTTTCATGTGTGTAGCGATCTACATTAACTTTCAAAATAAAATTAGACGAATTTCTACAATTTTGTCATGTCCTTTTTTATATATTAACCCATTACCGCATAAATTAATTTTTTCATAAAACGCTTACTTTCATTACTAATAGTTGTTTTTCAGACAACTGAATATTTTTTTAAATCATAGGATAGGTGGGGCTTACTAGGTTGGTTTGCAGGTGAAATTGTATACTGTATATTAAGATATAAATTTTCTGGACCATATATAAATAGTAATGAATGTTCCTGGAAAATGGTCAGGTATAAGTAAAACAACTCAATTTGTTTTCATTGGTTTTCATGTATTTTCATGCTTTACGCGTTTCGGTTCCAAATAACCATTTTCAAAATAGCAGCTAAAAATTACATTGTTATAAATACTATAAAATTATACACTATAAACATATACTTGCACTAAAACATTTTTAAATAAATAACAGATACATTATAACTATTGTACGTCGTACAATAGTTATAATGTATCTGTTATTTATTTAAAAATGTTTTAGTGCAAGTATATGTTTATAGTGTATAATTTTATAGTATTTATAACAATGTAATTTTTAGCTGCTATTTTGAAAATGGTTATTTGGAACCGAAACGCGTAAAGCATGAGAAATACATGAAAACCAATGAAAACAAATTGAGTTGTTTTACTTATACCTGACCATTTTCCAGGAACATTCATTACTATATATATAGACAGACACACACACACGCACGCACGCACGCACCCACCCACGCACCCACGCACACACACACACACGCACGCACGCACGCACGCTAACCTATTCATTTCAATTTTCAAGTTCTCTAGCTTACCTACTTACCTCATCCTTGACATTTCACGCGCCTACTCGCAAAATTTTCCCTGCTCTCCTTTAAATTTTCCGATCACATCCTCCGAAGTAGTCCCCTTCCAGAGATCCGAATGGGGGATTATTTTAACTCCGTATCCTTTTACCCAAGAGGATGCCATCATCTTAAAACAATGCAAGTACGCTGTGTACTTGGGAGATAATGTGGTGGTTTCCCATTGCCTTCCACATTGCAGTAGTGTGTGTTAGAGTGCCATACCGGCCCCTATGGTCTCTGCCAATCTATGTACTGAGAGAGCTGATGCCCACCTTTGGGGACCTGTCTTAGACTGTTTTCTCACTAAAGACCCCACCAATTTGGTGAAACCTTTGGTTCGGCGCTTTAGCTCATTGGAATACTCAAACCGTTCCACCCGTTCTAGTAATCTTCTTCAAGGTGCAGGTCCATTAGGAACGGATGTGTGTGTGTGAGAGAGAGAGAGCGTGCGGGCGTGCGTACGTGAGTGCGTGTGTGGACGTCATTAGTTTTATGTCGTTAATATAAGGGGGGTATAGAGACCGATAAAACAAACAAAAATTGTTAATAAACCTGTGGTCTAAAGAAAACAGTTTAGCTACAGACACAAAATAGTATTAAAAATTTTTTTAAAACAACTGCAATGTTGACTAGGTCACAAATAAAATATACAATTACATCATGCTTTAAAGTCGACCAATTAAGTTGGGATCTTCAGCAAACTTAAATTAGTGACATATAGTGTATTTTTGCTGCCAAACGAAATAACTCAATGTACTTTAGCTGATACTGAAAAAGTTTAAATTTTTTTCTAAAATTCGCATGTTTAGATAATAATCACAACAAAAAATAATATCACATAATGCTGATGTAGTCGACTGTATTTGGTTCCTGCATTCCTGATGCGTTTGCTGCAATTCAGCGTTAATGCAGAATGCGATATCCTACTTTAAGTTGAATGTAATTTTGCATTACATAGCTCGTAATCGGGGTTAGATGTTGTAGTTGTGTGTAAGTATTGTGTGTTTCATTTACGTGCTAAGGTAATACATTGAAATGCAGTGCTGGGACTTGATTGTAATTCGATATAGGTAATTGGAGTTGTTTGTTGCGTTAGTAGATTAATGATTTGCCTTTTGAAAATACAAAACCCTAGAATTACACTAACAGCGAACTTACAGATACGGTGGAAATTTCGAACACTTATTTTGAAATCATTTCGGTGCGTGTTGTGATTCAGGATAAGCACATGTATACGTAAGTATTTCTAAAAAAACATGACGAAACAGCAATCCTAACACTTTTACTTAAGTTGACTTAGGTCTACTAAAGCGGTCCATGAGTAAAATCCCTAATAGGTTTTTTTAAGCTAATCAATCTCTATTACCTCCGAAATTTAATGACATAAAACTGATGCCTTCCTGTATATATAAAGATCAAGGTATACTTTGAAAATGCTTCATTTTTTTGTATTGACGTTTTTGAAACATGCAGTACAGTCTACGTCACATTTATCATACATCGTACGCTTTTTGCTACTACAATTAACGCCATCACATTGCGCGTTATTTGGAACGGTCACTGCAAAATGACCAAAGTTATCAAATCGTTGCTCACTAAACAATTGCGATATTCTCCCTACAAATTTTGGTGGAATCTTGTATTTTGAAAGTGTAAAGATAAATAAATATAAAATATATTTTCTAAAATTAGTATAGTATTAACCGTGCAATATATCTTCTAAAATGAGGTTGACGACGACTCGTTTTACAAACATGACATGTTTTATGGAGGGATGCATCAAGTAGATAAAGTAACAATAGGCTGTTACCATTTTTAGCGTTTTCTCCTACACTATAACTGAAAAGTAAAAATAATTTAATTAATTCTTTGCCGTTACATAATTGGCACGCTCATTTTGATATACGTTCATCAATCAAATCAGTTCCACCTACGCTTTTATTGTATTCCAAAAATACATTTGGTTTATCAACAGGGATTCTTTTTCGTTCTTTACAACAAAATTTCTTGGCCGTTTTTAGAGGTTCTACACCAGATACAGTGCTAGCAATTGTCACAAGACTGTTGTCTATCCAGTGAATATATTTTATATCACTGTTTCCTTCAAGCTTTGTGCCATATGAATCTTTTTTTCTTCGATATTACTTTTTTGAATTAGTATGGGCCACCTCTTAGGAATTCTGTTATCCCTTGCGGTACCGGTTCCATTTTTTATAGTGGATAATAAATGAATTCCTATAAAAAGATTGTTAAAATAGAATTTATAATTTAGAGATGTTTCATCGCCCAAATCTTAAGTCATTTGAAGCAATGGTTCAGCTGCGTTTCCAACAAGTTTCTCGAAAGTGCTATTTGCCCTAGGATTTCTGCCTTGATACATTTCAAAGTTAACCAAATATCCACTGGCAATATTCAAACATCACACTTTGTAGCCAAATCTTATGGACTTGTCACGAATGAATTGTTTACACCCTTGGTGGTCTTATCTGATCATTGATTTGCCGTATGAGAGATTTTGGTCGGGTACAAAGTGCTGAATAAATTTGTTTTTTAAAAAGCCACAGATGTCTTAATGAATATATTTTGTCATGACTTCAATAGCGGTATTATCTACAAAGTGAAGGAATGTACAAATTTGTAAGAAACGATATCTTCGCATAGCTTTGTAAACCAATATTCATTTCTCATGTGATGTCTTTAAATGCTTCTCAATAGTGCTGTTTAGAAGGGATTTCATTGTATCCTTTCATTTGATTATTTTCTCGAATGCTCCACCCGAAGGTACTGCATTGGCCAGGAAGCGATTTTTTTACAGGGGATATATTTTATTTTACCGAACCTTTGCCGTTTTAAGCAAGGTTTGGATTTTTAATGTGCGTGACAACATCCACGCGCGTGACCTACATTGTACGCGTCATTCCAATGAGAGCATTTTTTTGTGAAAAATGCTCGCCTAACATTTTTCAGACCGACCGTGTCGAGATTCGAACCGTGTACCTTGGGCTTAGAAGTCACACGCATACCAACTGAGCCATGGAGCCGCCCAACTTCATTGTAATCGTTAATAATTAGTATTCCTAAAACTACTTTCATTTCATCGACAAGTACTTTAGGATCTGGCCAATTCTTGAAAACTATATTTTGAGGTTTCTTCTCTCAACAGTTGCATTAATTCATTTGAAATGAATAGCTCAAATAAATCAACATGAGATATGCTTTTGCATGCTGAAGAGTCGCCCTGTGGAAACGTATTATTGGTTTGCTCCAAATCGCCATTATGTTTGATGGAATCTGTAATCACTCATCATGATGTTCAAGTTTATATTTTATTTCTCCAATTCTTGTAGTATTAGCAAAATATATCCCCGCTCCAGCGCTCAACTGCCTGCTACTAGGGTTATTCGCTAATCCACCCTCATCATCTTCTCCTACATCTATAAACACGTGACCCTCAGACGGTTCTATATAGAAAATTCAGACCTCTTATCCGATGTATTAAGCTAAATCTAATGCTCCTTACAATTGGTCAATTCTCCTAGCAAAGGGTGAGGTGGTGGTCGCATATCAGGACAGGATTCTTTGCGCATGTATAAAATAACACTGAACATCAGCTTAGCAAAAATAAGCATGCGGCTAGTTACTTTAACGTTTTATTTCAGTTGCAAAACAGCCAAATAGACAATTGTTACGTGCCGAAATCGGCACTAAACATTTTCAATTCAAGTTTTAATTTGTAAGAATTTCGCGCCAAGGATTTAAAAAGACGTGCGCGTATTTCCGTCACTTTAGACAGTGCGTTTGCGCGAGATTACGCCGACGCTGTGTGCCGCTAAGGGTGGTGGTGATTTCCGGCAGACGTGTCGGGACTGGTGATCGAGAGGCCAACGAAAGTAGTTACCTTTGTATCTTATCGTGTCTTTTTTTGTTGTGTAGGTTCCTTTTGCCTTATCTTTGATTATCGTTCCTTAAACCAGTTCCTGTCGCCTCTCTACAAATAGAAAGAAGACAAATTGAGTTTGGATTCGACCGGGCTCAACGATTACCCACGCCTGAAAAGGATCAACGGAGCCCGCCATCATGGAGTAGTGCTGGAGTCGCCCTACAGTTTACGTGAGTACCCTTTGGGGTTTCCTTAAAATTAGTATAACTTTTTTATTGTTGTAATAATTCGAACATTGATATGACGCAATCTTTTATTTGCACGTCATTTTTACAATTATTTATCATTGCTACCACTGACTGTAGTGGCTCGTGTACCCTACTGACGGGGGTATAATACAATAAAGTATTAGATGCAAACATATAATGTACTTTCACAAATGAACTCTCACATCTTCTACCATTTCATAAAGTCTTTTCAACAAAAGGAAAGAAACACTTATGCCTGCAAACGACTGCTATTACACACTGCAGGTGCTCGCAATCCAACCATATGCCGTAATTCACCAACAAGTAAATCTGAAGCGCGTGGGCATTTGTGGTTTAAACTCATATGGATTCGCTAGGCACTAATGGGTTGATAAAGTCTGCTGTTGTTGAGCATTATACTGACTAACATAAAAAATCGCTTTTTATATTTGAATTCAAATACAAGAAAATATGTTAGTAGTAATTTTAATACAGCATACTTGCAAGTAAATTCATGATAAATTAAGCTTTTCGAAAAATCATAAGTAACTTCTAGACTGCTGACTTACAGATGAATAAACATTGCTATCTAGAAGCTGATCTTTGTGAAACATTATTTAGTAATTTTTCTGAAATTCGAATTGTTTTAAAACGATTTAGTAAGTACATATTTTTCTACGAAGCACCAAAGAGCGGTAATGCATAGTCGAAAGATTTTTGTTGTGCTTTCAACGAACCGTGAAACGTCCTTCTGGAAATCCAATTTTTGGAGAACGCTTGTACGGAACTTTTCTTTGTGCAAAAATAGTAGGTACCCACGAGGCGAAAAATTTTGTTGGACTATCGGGTGTGCATCAACTTCACATATCGATTCTAACCCTCTCAGGTTAATCTTTCTTAAACAGCATTAATCTTCAGATTTCGGCTGATGTTTTCGTGTTTATCATTATTACATTATAGATCTAGGTCTTCGTTTGACTTGTCGTGTGTCGATGCAACATTTTGAATGGTCGGAAGGTCTGATTCATCTATCTTTTGGTAGGTGTTAGTTTTCAGTTTCGTGTAGCTGGAAGGTGGTGATATGCAGGTCGTGTATGATGGTCTCATTTCTGACGAACCCGGGATCGTCCGTGATAAATCGTAAGGTGGTGGTGCTCTGGAAGGCTTCTAGGCGTGATTTATTAGCCTGTTAGGTAGGTGTATCATGCTTCGGACGCATAGCTCAGGATCGATAGAAGGTACTACCTGAAGATCCTCAGCAGTGCTTCCAGCGGAAAGCTAGTCCTTGTGGGTTAGTGTCAGATGTAGTTTGTTGCTTCGTCGTGCTTTGGAGAGGGTGTGCTGGACGTGTTGGTTGAATTTCAGTTGTCTGCCGATATTAATCCTTAGGTATAGGATACTGGATTGCCATAGTAGTAGAGTTCCTTGGAGGGTTGGTGGGTCGTGCAGTAATGCCTTGTTTGGAGAATAGTGTTGTCTGTCTTGTTCACGTTGAGTTTCATCCGCCAGTCGTCAAACCGTTGAGGTATGGAGTCAGGTTGTTTCTGCATCTTGACTGTTGCAGTTCTGGAGAATTCATTCCGCCCCGCCCGCATTGAAGATGTTGTCGTCCGCCTAACACATCGAGTGTGTTTATCACATCGAATGTCTTAGACGTATGCATTGTAGTGAGCAAGTGATGGACAGCCGATTGTGGGATTTCGGCTGGAATCGGTATGTTGTGGGAGAGTTCTTTCTCCACCCTAACCCGTAACGTCATTCTGATTAGGTAGCTGGCTAGCAGCTACAAGTAGCTGGTCGACACTTTGCGAAAGGTTTCAAGCTTGAAGAGTTGTCTGGTGTTCCAGACTCTGTCAAAGACTTATTCACCGTCAAGGCTACGACGATGGTGGCTTTGTATCGGTTTTAATTTTAGGCTACATGATCTATTACTCGTAAGATTTGATGTGTTGTGGAGTGTTTTTCCGGGAATACAAATTGCTCGTCCATCAGGTGAGGTTTTAGTCGCCGAAAGAGGTGTTTTTCGAATAGGTTCGCCATTGTGTTCACTAGTGATATAGTTCGATAATTTTTGGGGTCACTTCGACTTTTTCTGGGTTTGGAGATCATTACTACCGTAACTTCTTTCCATGTCTCAAGGAAGTATCGGAGTAGGATGATATGTGTTCTAGGTGCGTGTTCTAGGCGAGCCAACATGCGTTTGATGATGTTTGTAAAGCTTCGTTTGTGATGCCGTCCAGTCCGGGTCCGTTTCTACGGCCCTAAGCGAGCATGGTAGATTTCACTTCGTTCGTGTTGACAAAGGAGATGCCGTGGCTGGATTCCTTTTGAAGAAGTCGTCTGACGTTTGCTCGAATTATGTTGGCGTGAACCATGTTTGCTTAGGGATATAGTGTGAACGTCTCGTGGAAGGTTCTTGCGAATTTGTTGGATTTGTCAACGACTGTGTAGAGAAATTCCATTGATCCTAATAATAGGGCGAATTGTCGTTCTTCTCTGTTCTTGAGGGTCTTGTTCAATTTGTTTAGGTTCACTTCTTTGTATATAGTCGAGTTCATGTGATTTTCCTAGGCTTCTTGGAGAGTTCATGTAGCAGTATTTTCGGTGCTTGTTGTTTGTCGTTGAGTCTGGTTATTGTCGCAAGGTTCCTTTGTTAGCGACTAACGTTTCACCACATGCCGTTTTTCCTTGGTTAAGTATTTTATGTAGTGTGGGTGGTATTTCGTTCTTTTTGTGGCGTCTGGACGGTGGTCGTGCTATGCTGCAGAGCATCTTTTAAACATTCACGTGAAGTCCGTTACTGCAGTGTTCATGTCTTTTATAGTGGTGATGACTGCGTTCCGTTTGTGATACGACGTTGTGAAAATTCGTTGAACTTTCTCCAGTTCATTGTGGTTTTCGGTTTGCGATTGGTTAACGTTATGGAATTCGGTATAGAGTAACCATGACTGGAAGAAGGTCAGAGCTAAGGTGCTCGATGTCATCTGTCGAGATATGGTACGGGAAGGTTTTTATGACCATTATGGCCAGTGTGCCTAGCGGCAAATCGGCATTGGGTGGTATTCAGGTCGGATGCTCCGTTTCCAATACGTCAACATTCGTTCCTGAAGAGTATTCTTCCGTCTTAGCTGCCTCCTGTGTAGCCTCATGAGGTGTGTTTGACGTTGAGATCACCGGCCATTAGTGTTGGTGTGTATTCTCCAAGAAGTAGGTCGATTTGTTCAAGTTTTAGTCGGACGTTTGCAGGGCTTCTGTAGGCGGCTATCAGTTTCAGAAGTGAGTGATTGGTTTGGATTTGTACTCTACCATAAGCATGCTGTCCCGGTTGGAACGTAGGTCTTGTAGTTGACTACTCTTAGGTGTTTCGACATCGTGGGTTTGGTTTCTCCAATTAAGGCTAAGTCCACCTCGTTCTCGTGCAGAAAGTTTTCATTTCTGATATTTTGATCTGGATTTCGTTGAGGTTCCAATAGAGGATAGTCAGGTTTTTGTTTCGGGTCGTAATATCCATTGAAGAATGAGATAATGCCAGTCCAGATGATAGGAGGGATGGGTTCGCCCAGCCATATAGCTGCTAATGCTCTTTCGAATTGTCTGCATTGCCGTGTGTAAGATTTTCTTGAAGGCGCGTTGTCAGCTTTTGGTGAAGCTTGCGGATCGGCGATGTTTGGAGAGGTGCGGTTGTCGAGGGTTGTTGGTTTGGTGGTCTTCCGTTGGGGACGTTGTTCATGTCTACGATTGATCGTCCGCCCATAGGTGGTTTGCAGACTGTTGTTCGACCCTCGGGTGGATATAGGTTGATGGGCGGGATTCCGTTGGAATTATGCTCGAAAGTGGTTCCTTCGGTGCTGGTATCGCGTTTGTCGGTGGCTCGTTAGTTTGGGGCTGGTTGGTTTAGGTCGCCCATATCCTACCTTGGTCCATCTTTCTTCCTTCACCAACTTCACACGAATATTTTTTTACTCGATAATTGTGACTAGTTGGTTGGCTTTGGACTTTCGGGTGCTGCGTAACTTATATTAAAAGGTCGTGTTTTAATAACTATAATGCCAGCCGAATAGGTTTATAATTAAAACTATAAAATATACCAGAACACTACTGCTTATACGCTTACTCTTAAAAATCAGATAACGACTACTCTTGCTATCTTTAAAACAATAGATAACGAACACGAACAGTTGGTTGATCGGGACGAGGGTCAGTCTTACTGAAAGTTCATCAGAATAACGGTGATACTACTTGTATTTAATTATACCACTTTAATATTTGTAATTAAGTATTTTAATCAAAGGTTGTGTTGATAGATAGGTGATTGTAAAACTAATTTCGATTTTGAGATTCATTTGCGAAACCTTCTACATGTGGCGTTAAAACTCGTGACTGTCCAAATTATTTCGACTCCATTCTAAATCCTAGAGATCGATTACACTTTCATGTAACAAACTATAACGCGCTTAATTAAATCATATTCGTACTTTAGTATTAATTATATACCCATTGTCAGAAAGTAGAACGAAAGTGTACTGTAAGAGGCATCGCGATTATCATCAATGTGGGTGAATGTCTATAAACCGGTGCAACGCGACTATTTTGACGAAAACTGGGTCAACTGGATTATATTTACTCGTTTCCCGTGCTTTCCTTCCATCTCTTAGTTAAAGCCTCGCATATCCTCTTTATTGCCACGGAAGCATCTATCGCTTTAAGAGCAGACACGGAAATTGCGAGGAAAGTAATTTAAAAGAAAGTGTAAACTCGACGTTGAATTTCATTCATTCATTATGCCGACCGTGTTGTATTCGACAACCTGCAAAATTACTTACGTAACTGCACCTTTAATTTAATATTGTATCTAAGAATTAGAAGAGAAATGGTTATTTTTTAGACTCGATTGAAAAACGAAAGTAACGATTAAAATGCATGACATCTCTTACATAAATAAGTAAAAGTGATTTCTATGAAAGATGGAGACTACCTTGAACTTCATACTTGAAATAATATTAAATCTATTGTTGTGTAACAGTCGTATATATGCCAACATAACGAGGTCTGCTGTTATTTGTGTTCTGGTACACTTAAATAATTATATTTCAATGTGTTTCAAGGATAACTTGAACTTTTCGTAACAACCGCATGAAATTAGAAATCATAGCTCTGAATTGTATTCTTTTACGTTTAAACTTACTCGTAGAAAAATCGATATCGCTCTTATAGTATTTCCATCTAAATATAGACAATTAATTAAAACTTCAAACACTTATTTTTTTCTAATTAAACATTTTGTACTAGCGTCCAAACTATCAAAGCAATTCCTTGTGTCATTTATTGTGTGTCGGTATGAAAATGTATAGTCGAAATGCTCCTTTGATCTCTACTACGCAATCCAAGACAGCATTTTGCAATCCAGCTTTTAATATAGTTTTATTTAGGTTGCTTTCTCTGTTGGTGAAATGCTATAATCAATTCTATATCAATTCCACCGGTTTTCACCAAACTTTTCCCGTATGTAGATGGCGACAACGACAAAACAATATCATTCACGCACGCCTACCGCTTAATTTAAATGTGTTAACTAACATTCGAAATTCATACTTATTCTTTCAACATCGCTATGCAAATATACGCATTTACCTGGGTCATTATTAAGAATCAATTTCGCGCTAGTAACTAAGGTGTGTTGAAATGAAGCCACCGAGCGTGTGCAATGATACTTCACCCCCTTCTACGTTCGTTACGTCAGATGTAGGTTACATTGACATTCGCCAAGATCATTTTTATATTTGAAATATTAAATTGTGTGGTGTTCTGATTATCAATTACTAAACAAAATGGAAGTCGCCTAAGTTAGAAATTTCGTATTCATATTATTCAAAGACTAGTTCTCGCTTATAGTCGGATCCTTATGAAAGTTCCAAGTCGCACAGTATTATTAATCTAAGAGATGTATTTAATGCCATAGTAAAAACTTTATGAGTGTTAGTGACAGGTGGTTGGTGTTGTGAACTGAATTAGTTCATCGAATTATTTACCAGTATGACATAAAAATGTGATATTCATTTTGATTTATTGCAAAAGCAATGAATTTCCGTCGTACAACATGCGCTATTGCGCCACACCCTCATGCATTTGGGCGAAAACGTGTTACCCTAGGCATACACCGATAACCGTTCTAATTCATTTCTAAACAGGTGCCGATATCGTATGCTCTTGAGCCATGCGTATTTTTTTTATTCTCTCAACTTATCTTCAGTAAGCTATCGTACTTTCCATAGGGCATTTATACTTTTAACATTGCTATAAAAATGTTAGAACCGAAGTTTAATTTTAATTAATAACTTGTGTGTTGTGGAATTTCAAATGTTAGTGTCTTGTCACTTATTTTGTTAAAAACTATTCATTTAAATCTAGTATCTAATCTAGGCAAGGCTTTAGTATAATGATTTTACTAGAACTGGTTATTTTAAACTTATTCCAATACAATTTTAATTAATTATTATCTGTTGAGGAGAACAATCTACTATTAAGTGATATGGTTGTTCTATTTGTCTGGTGCTGAGATATGGAATTTTTATACGCAAATCATTCAAAGAAGGAGCTCTAAAAATCGTGCGAAGGAAAGAAACAGCGTTAAGGAGAACGAATTCATTTGCTCCAACCATTTCCGATTATTAGCTAGGTCATGGGCCGTGATACCTGCAGTTTGTGATTTACTAAGAACTTCTATTGAATTCATCAGTGAAAAAATTTCTGAAATACCTCAATTGGTAAAACTTTTAAGAAGCAGGTGTAAAACCTAGTTTGAAGATTCTAAATAACCTAAACCGAGCTGGTACCTTAAATATACCTAATTTTATAGGAATAAAAATAAAATAACAAAGAACATTTGAAAGTCTTCGCTTCATTAAATATTTTCTATTATTGTATGCTAATATAGTTATTGCATTGTAGGTATTTGTATTTTTACACGAATCCATTTAAACACTTACACGTGTATTATTTGGGACCATGTTTAATTTAATTTTAATGAATTTGTACGATAATTGTTCTTGTATAAGAGAGACAACAATCTCAAATAGCAATTTCGCCAATTGAAAATCATTTTTTTCGTTGGATTTCATTAATTAACAAGTACATTAATTTTTATTGCCACGAGATGCTTTCTTAGGTTAATACCTTCATATTGGAATTTTTGTAGCTGATATTGTACGATTTACATCAGTCGCAGTCGTGGATGTACATACGGGGGTGGTCCGATAAGTACTTAGCCTCACCGCCCAATGGTGCCATTTTCGCAAGAGAAATTTACTATCGTGTAGTACATTCTTGTAGAGGGTCACTGTCGAAGTTTCAGCCGTATGGGACTGGTAGTTTGTTTTGATCGCCTATGGAATCGGACATTTTAGCGGATTTTACAAAAATGTAAAAGGACAAATCGGTCGGTGATCGATTCTTGTTTTTGGAAAGGAAATCACGCAGCAAAATCAAAAAGCGCTTGGATGCTGTGTACGATAACTTCTCCTTCGATGGCGACCGACAAAAATTGATTTAACGAGTTTCAACGTGGTTGCACCTCGGTTTTTCATGAGCCACGCTCAGGTGTTCCTAAAACGGCTACCACGAAGGATACATGACAAAAATTCGCAATGTCGTATTGGCAGACCGTCGATTGAAGGTGCGCAAGATAGCTGAGACAGTAGGCATCTCAAAAGACCGCGTGGGTCATATCCTGCATGAAATTCTGGGCATGAGAAAGCTGTCGGCGCGTTTGCTCATTCCGGACATCAAGCGCAACCGCCCTCACCACGGCCAAATTGGTCAAATTGGGCTACGAACTGCTGCATCATCCACCGTATTCTCAAGATTTGGCCCCGCACGACTTCTTTTTGTTTCCAAACTTGAATAACTCACTCGCCGGGCAGAAATTCGAGTCGAATGAGGGGATCATCGCCGCCACGGAGGCCTAGTTTGCAGACCTCGAGAAAACGTATTTTTCAGACGAGTTAAAGAAGTTGGAGCATCGCTGGGTCAAGTGTATTGAGCTAAAAGGAGACTATGTTGAGAAAAAAAATCGCCACTTTTCCAAAATTTTTGTTTTTCTTTTGTAGGCCAAGTACTTATCGGATCTTCTTTGTATATAAAATAAAACAGTACTAGATTCATTTTCCCGATTTCGAACTCTTATAACCTCAGCTTTTTTTCCACAGAGGTTGCTCTCAAAAGAGCCCCGAAGCTAAGCAAGGTACATGGCGCTCAACAAATTTGCAAACTTTACCGGTATTCTCCGACAATAGTCATTAAACCACATTCAAACGCTTTTTCTTCCCTCCGCTGTGTTAGTTGGCAACCATTACCTTATTATTTACAGTTTGGTTAACGGAAATTCTCCGGATTTCTGTATTTACTTCGCCGATCTGCTCTATGAAATATCTACCTAATTTTGTGGATCAAAACTGCACGTAACAGGGTATCATTATCTTATCCAATCTGGAATTTGACGGTATAGCTAGAACGCTAAGCACGAGACCCCCCCCCCCCCCACTTCTTGATTAGTACAGTAGAATCAGCAAATGAGGCTTGTGTTGTGGATACTGCTAGAAAATCTGTTCAATATTAATTTAATCAGGAACACTGGTAACATAAACTATACCAAATCAGAAAATTGCTGTGGAATGACTTTTCCAATTCACTTTCTGTTAGAAGATATTATGGATGCTTTTTTAATTAACTACTTTACAAGACAGGAAACTCGTATGTGTTGCGAATAATGAATTTTTTTATTGGGCATTCAGTTGGTAAGTATAATTGGTAATTAAAATAATTGATAAAATCTGCGTAATAAGTATGATACTTGTTTTCTTTGTTCTGCAGAACAACAGTTGTGATATCATATAGCGAAAAAGAATTATATTTATCGTGTTGACGTGAAAGAGAAATAAAAACGCCAAATTTATAATAAAAATGATGATAATAAAAACATATTATGTAAAATACTAATTAAAAACATAAATTAAAAGTTCTTATGTTTTCTCCAAGTTTTAATATTCAATATATGAAAACGAACATAATCATTTACAAATTAACATACAAATTAAACTTTTTATCGTGACCCTACTTTCATGGACTTCCGCCCTTTTTATGATAGAGCATTATGATGTTTGGTTAAAAGTTCCGAATAACAGTTTGTTAATCATAGCCTGCGTTAGTTTTCTTAGTTTAATTCTGTTAGAAATAGTTTTAGGCATAAAAATTATTTTGTTACCTGACATACAGTGTATTTACATTTTTTTTTATATTATTGTTACGTTGTTCCTATTGCGGTTGGTGCCTCTGACGTTGTTCTTCCGGGTGTCATCTCGCGTTGTTGTCAACGGATGTGAAGAAAACCGTTAATCCGATGATAGTAATTAAAAACAAACACACTCGCTCCGCTAGAGACGTAGATATTACTGTTACTATTTAACTGAAACTTTCTCTTACCAATGATGTCACGTACTGTTCTGAAAAGAATCGGTACTTATAACGTTTTGACTAAATCGCACCAGTAATCTTCATCCCTAGTAGTTGTCGGCGTTTGCTTCTGATTACCATCATAAAACTAACTGTTCTTTAATATACACATACACACAAGGCACAAGCACGCCACACACGGCACAAACACACATTGGGTAATCGCACAATATAATACCATGGTATTAGTTATAAGGTGAAATAATAAGACGGTTATGCAAAGCCTATATGAAATCGAGTTAGTAATTGAAAGATGGAAAATATGAAGTTCCAGACAGTATCCCAACGTGTCACCGTCAACTTTGATCCTCGATGCGTTAACCAATTGCGCCACCTGGATCCGTAATTACAATTGCGAAGATTTACAAAACTAAATCATATACATTAACCTGCATCAACCTTTCAATTAATTACCTTTGATATTTTCATCAATCTTCTGAAAGTTTGGTTGATATACGGTTGCATACATGATTTAGCCATTTCGAATGGACGTCCACCTTGCCGAAGTTCTAGATTACTAGAACATGTGAAATGGCTTGCGTGTTCTATTGAGCTAAAGAGCCAAACTACATGCCCAACCAAAGTAGTAGGGTCGTTAGTGAGGAACCAGACTAAGATAGGTCCCCGAAAGAGGGCAGCGGCTCATTCGGTACTTAGATTGGCAGAGACTATAGGGGCCGGTATGGCAGTCTAAGACACACTACCGCGATGTGTAAGGCAACGAGAAACCACCACATTACCTCCCAAGTACACAGCGTACATAAATTATAATAAAATGATGGCATTCTCTGGGGTAAAAGATTCCGGAGTTAAAATAGTCCCCCATTCGGATCCCCAGGGGGGGACTACTTCGGAGGATGCGATCGGAAAGTCCAGAATAAGAGTCGGGAACATGTTGCTAGTCGGAGCGTGGACTGTGCAAATTGCAGCGAAGTGTGTAGGTTAGTTCAGAATAGGAAACAATGATAGTACGCGTCTAACTAGTTCCAGGACTGAAGAACTAATGATGATGACATGATTTAGATTTGTATATTATTTGAATTCTAATCACCTGTTCAGATGGTGCTATTGGTTAGCGCGTCGACGATCAATACCGTAGCTTACCGATTCAAATGCTGTCCGGGGATTTAAATTTTCCATCTTTCAATTACTAGCTCGATTTGAAATGCTCATTTAGGTTTTGCATAAAAGACATAAGTTATTATTTCATCTTGATCATGCATAATTTTGCCTGGCATTGGGAAAGTAATTCGAGTACAGTGAATGAAAATTAATATAAATTGTTGGCTATTTTGTTAAGTAGGCAATCGGTCATTTGTTTATTTTTCATCTTGTCTTTTGCTAGTTATTAAAATTTTGTCTGGTAATGCCATCTATACTATCATGTTAAAGACTTGAAAAGTCGTCGATAGTTGTTTACATTCGAGTATAGAGGGCGCATCAGAAACATTTTGTACTTATTAATACACCTTGATTTGTGTATAATTTCAAAAACTTGCTTGGTTGTTCTGCAGAGAGAAATGCGTTAGTCTGACGAGCCGCAATAACGGTGAAACCGGTCATTGGCTTTTCGCTTTGCAAAATAACCAACAATTATATTAATTTTTGTTTACTATACTCAAATTGCTTTCCCAATGCCAGACAAAATTATTCATTACTATTTAGCTGGAAACTTATTAGTTTTTCATTTAGCATTGGGTGTGCTACTTTCTTAGAAGATCCGCCAGTGTTCAATAGGTAATCGGCCATTTGTTTATTTTTGATTATTTCATCTTATTAATGACGTACTTGTTATTTCTTTTGTTATAGATTTGGTTCTAATCTAACCTTGCATGGTCAAATAGATATTTATTAGCGTTGTTAAAATGTTTGAATTTATTTCAGATTCACAATGGATTTTCCGTGAGTATTTTCTTATCTAATTTTCGAAAGGTCTTGCTATAAAACTCGATATTTATAAATTAATTGGTTTTGAGATAATTTATTTTTAAAATTGAATTTCACATTCCACTGTGTACGCCGTTTCCGTTGTGCAAGTTTCTCGAGTTTTGAATTGAAACTAGCAATTTCACGTCTTCTTCCTTTTTAGTGTTTTCTTAGTGAGATTGGTAAGAGAGGTTAAATTTAATTTTCAGATGGTTTAGTCTAGGTTTTGCTTTTGGTTAAAATTGTGTGTGTGTCTACGTTGTACATCACTTTTCCGATACGCTTAGTTTTGATGGCTGTATTAATTATTGTCAGTGGATTCATTACTAATTTAGGATCCGGATGTTGATGATTCCTCTTTACCATAGTCCCCCTGTTTTGGATACTCCTTACTCACGCATGTAAGTGTTTTATGTTTAGCGGACGCAGTTGCATCGATCTTATCTGTTATGAAGCCCTAACCATAGTGTTAAATTGTTATCGTTACTAGCAGAATAAATTCTACTAGTTATTTATAATAGTAAACCACCAAATGTGTTTATCGTGTCGCCTCTTATCATTTCCATAGATACCGTAAAATCCAATTACTAAGGCAACCAAATTCCATTTACTTTTTGAATAGCTTAATTTCTTCATATTACATACGTCGTTCGAGTTGGTGTATGAACGTTTTTCATTAATTTATTCTTAAATTTCGTTGGAAAAATTGCTTGCTTTACATTAATGTATTTTATCATTACTGAAATTTACTTACCGGTAGCGTCAAGAATTTTATGTAGCCGTACATCGAGTATAAAGAAATTGACTGGTCAAATATAATTATGTTATAATTATGTTATTGGTGAGCATTACTTTATCGCCTCAATACCTAAGTAATAATTTGTTATTAAAGGACCGCATAGAAAGTCTAAGGACCTTTCCTTTGTTAATGGCTAAACAATGAGAATTATTGTTTGATAGTGTGACAAATGTTATTTTTAATTGTTAAAGATGCATTAGTTAAATAAAGTATTGAAATTCAAAATTTAAATTCCTTGCAACTTTTGTTTGTTTAATCGTATAATTATTTGGTTAGTAAAAACTTCAGAAGTCTGTAATTTAGTGCATATTTTTACTTGAAACTTTTTTTGATTTTCTGTGCAAAAGACTTAAATTAGAATTCAAATAGGAATGCCTGACGAGTAATAAGATTTGGTCTGTTTTAGGTGCTTAATTTTTTAATGGTTTTAATGTTGTTCAAATTAAAAGTGATTATGACCAAAAGCTTTATCAGAGATTGAAAAATACTTTTTGATTATATGATAAATTTTTATCTTAGTTTTCAATGTCAAGTAAAAACGAGTGTTATTTGTAAAACGTTTTGTAATGTACGAAGGCGAGACTAAAAATTCTTGGCGGGTCACAAAACTGTTATTATCGTAAGAAATTTTAGATATGTTGCTAAACGTGATATAGTAACGGAAACAACGTTTCTGCTTGATTGCAATTTTCACGTGGCTCATCTTCAAGTGAAGTACATCGATCTCTCGGTAATCCGACCGATATCGGATCAAAGCATTGTCAGTTTACCGAAAACGCCGGATTACCGGAAATCATTAATGACTCATTAAACGGCAGAAACTATGTTTTAATGTCTACATACATGTGTGTATGCAATACGTACTGTATGGTACACTACATTGGTGTTTACATACGCGCAGTTGAAGTGTTAAAATAAATAAAATAAAATAAATAAAGAAAATTTACTTGTTTTGTTTCATTAGTCTACACTGTTACATTGAAGTTGAAGGCATAAAATAATTTTCTATTTTTGTTTGTTTTTTCACTTTAAATTTCATTTTGAACACTTGTTCTTCAAGTCGTTTTAATACTAGAATGTCACTCGCAGAGCTACTATTTTATTTTCACATTTACTTTTCTTTTCTTGAAGAAAAGCGTTACCTTTCACTGTTCTTCCTGTGTCGCGAACTGTAGCACGACCAACTTATCCTTCACTGAGACTATCTATCGTTTTACTTCTTTCAAGTCGTTTTAAAATCTTGTGTTTATCTACAAGGGATAATGCTTTATGTTAACGTTTACACTGTAGGCATTTTTAACTCAGCCCGGAACATACAAAACACGGAACAGACTGACGTGAGGCAGGCAATGGCGTAAGACAGACAATATAGATACACATCATTTGTTTCAGGGAGGTTATAAAACGCCGGATTACAGCATTTGCAAATGTGTATTCGCATCTTGATAAACTTCGAATGAAACCAAATAACCAGACACCGTATTCAAACATCAAATTTTGTAGCAATCGTATTGGCCCATCTCTCATAAATTGTTTACATCCATGGCGACTATAGTAGGCCATCATGCACTTGTCAAAAGTCATATATTGTTCAGGTCTGTATTCATAAGTAATACCATAAGACCTTGATAAATAGTCGGCTATTTTATTGTGATGAATTATTTGAGAGTGCGATGCATGTCAATCTGACAAGGCCAAATTGCCATTAATAATCTAACTAAAGCCCGATCGCTTTAGCGCGAGGGCTTTAGTCTTTGATTATTAATGGCAATTTGGTCGAGTTGGATTGCAGAGCACTCGTGGAAAATTAACACAATAAAATAGCCGCTAATTTATCAAGGTCGCATTGAATTTTGAAAAATTATTTCCTGAACCAAAGTGGATTTAATAAAAGAAACGCTGTATTTATGTTTAAAATTAACAAAAAAAAACAAGTTAACAAATTAGCAAAATGCAACGCTCTATGTTGTTAAAAAATATGTAGTTATTGTAAATTACACTTCCTGAACCACTCGACGATGTTGTTGTAGCAGTTTTTACTGACGTTCAGCTTTTTTACACTCTCTTAATTTATTTAAAATGTTTCGATGATGCTCTTCATCCATTTGTAAATAGGGCTGTGTGGACGAAGAATTGGAGTGTCCTGTTATCTTAATAAGCTGCTGTTCAGGCACTCCATCTTTTGCTAATTGGAAAACTGCAATTGACTGGTAGGCGCTCCCATTTTGTCCACTTTACAAACTCATTCCTTCCAATTGGCGAATTTTTATACCAAAGAGAATCTGCATTTTTCCAATATTGATTTGGGGTTAAATACGAACAGGTACAAGTTACTAAAGTTGGTTCCACGTTTATCCATTAATTTTTTATACAATCTCACTTGGCAACGTTCAGGATGATTAATATTCTGAGTTAGAAATTTACTGTCTGCACATTTTTGTCTCCTCCTTTACAAGTTTGAGTGAAAATTGGATTATATTCTACTCTACCGGATTAGCTACCATCAATTTTCACTTCAATTTTAAAATGGTCAATCAAACAATGAACACCTTCACCTCCACGCCATGCCAATTCTACAGCAGCTAAATAATAAAACTTTTTTTTTAGAACCCGTCAGGAGTTTCCTCGTTACATATATCAACTAGAGCATATACATTCTAAATACCAAGAGCTCAAGCACTTTGCTTTCACTTTTGTGCACATTTTTGTAATTCACGACGTTTAGCGTTGCGTGCATCACGTGCACTTTTAAACTCGATTGCTTGAAATGGAGCTATTTTTATTTGGTATTCCCTGAAATATAATTTTTGGAGCGACTTTTCAGTGAAATTCCACATATTTTAGGGAGTATTCTGTATAGTCATCACCATGTTCTTTTTTCATATTCCAGCCCAGTCTTTTAGAATCTTATTCAAATTTTGACTGGATGTATTTGCATTAAAAACGTATTTTCTATATTCACAGAACTTCATAAACTGTTTCCATACACTATATCTACTCTTTACGGTGTTGGAAGGCGTACAAGAATTTACAGCACAATCAATTTCTTCTGGTGAAACATTGCTAAAACGGTTCATTTTATCGAAATCTTAATCAATTGTTTTAAGTAAATTTCTCATTTTTCATTGTTTGACATTATTACTACTATTAGGACAGGATTCCGCCTACGTGATAAAAAGTTACCTATTGAAATTGTCGCGATTATTGCAAATCGACTATTTTGATCCGATAAACTAATGTTATTGGTGGTTTCAAATCTCAACTATGAACGTGATTTGCCAAAAATTCAAATTTGACAGGTGAAGGAAATAATCAGTTAGAGATCTTTGTTTTAGAACTATTAGTGGGCACATTTTCCACATTTTATCATGCTTATCAATTTCGGTATTATCTGCGCAGTGTATAAGATGGCAAATCTGTAAAAATCGGTCTCTTCGCATTGCATCTGTAACTAGCTCATTGCGCACATCTTTTGAACTCTCGCCCAGTAATTTCTTTTGCGGGGTACAGTGTTGTAACCGGATAGTAAAAGTATGTCAATAAAAACCTTCATTTCATGAGGAAATTTTGAGTCAGGAAAATTTTTAAAAAGTGCGTATTTCGTTGTTTCTGCACAAAAAGAATTCTATAACGACATTGTCAAAAACCGTTCCGATAGTTCCACAACTAGTTCGCGTAGGGAAGTATAATTAGATTCCGGAAAGCACTCAACCTGAACATTTATATCGTTATTATGCCACACAAATTTTTCTAGGTTTTTCATACTTCTGCCTTGTTCTTTGCACTTTGTTTGTTTATTTCTGCTTGGGACTGAACTTTCTTCAAAATTGCCTGCAGAATCGTCAAGCACAGAATTCTCTCCTGTATTTACCTATACTCAAATTAGAACTTCGGCATTGCCGAGGAGTTGCCACCCTGTAAGGTTATCTACTAAGCCACCATAGTATCCTCGCCAGCCGAATCTTCATCGGAGTTTCTGTAAAAATACAATAAAGTTATTGAATCCATACGGACCTGTTTGAAATGGAATGAAACGTATAATAACGCATTTCGAGACATTTGACAACGTTACTGCCTTGTGTAATTTATGGCACACTAAACAAACAAAACACTCTGTATACAAGATAATTCACGTTTTGATTTATAGTGCACTTTATGATGTCATACAACTAAACTATAAAATAATAACCAATTTCTGTACTTACTTGAATGTTATATCCATGGTGGCAAGAGAAAATGAACCGAAATAAATGCAGACACTCTAATCACGTTACACGAAAACAACAACTTAGATAGACTAAATTTGCTTGCAGGTGGCGCAACTGATATACTAGAAGATTATATGGACGTCATGTGAAGAATCGTATTTCATTTCATTTATAAATAAAAATGCAACTAAATAAAATAAAGTCTAAGTGTCATATGTGGTGCTTTAGGCGTTATAGGGTTAAATTAAGACGGTCATTTTATTAATATCGAAAACCAAAGAGCACATTGATACGGGTAAAATACGCGTTAAAAGAATTAAATTTTGATTTGCTCTGAAGGGGCCAGGAGCCAGGACCCCATAACAATATTTGAGTGCGTCGGCTAACTGCAGTGGGTTCCTATGGATAAATAAGAAAAGACAATAAAGATAAATAAAGAAATTCAAAAATAATAAATAACAAGGTTTGAATTCAAAATTCTACATTTCGTTAACACTTAGCCTGAAAGGTCTTCCTACTGTTTAAATGTAGGGGCGCCAAACAGTCTGTCACAGCAATTTCTTTGATGTCATGTCTATGCCGATGACTTATTCCGCATGAAACTCCCTTGCTTTGGTATCCTAAAATTGGTCATAATTAAAGAAATTTCTCAAAAGAAGCTCTTTCCAAATACGACTATCACATGGGTAGCTGGATATCCTTTACAAATCACCAACTACCTTTACCCCAGTTAATTGAAATAAAAATGAATCTAAAGTTCTCTATTAACATGAAATAATTTTAATACCCATATAATTTCCTGAAAATAAATTCCTAACGTCAAATCTGGGCAAATGTATAATAATATGGTAAAGGAAAATCTTAATAAGAAATCTACAAAACTATTTGTCACTTCAAATTGTTTCCGCTTTCCTATTTAATTATGAGACATTCGTTAATGCCAAATGATTGGCAATGTCGTTCATAAAAACAAATAAAAAAGATAGTTAAATACTCACTTTATGATATACCATTATCCTTTCCAAAAAACTTTACTACCAATGCCTATATATTTTGTAATATTTTAACCTAATAATATTATCCTTAAATTTAATAACGATTCATTCCGTTGATATATCCGTAATCAGTAAAAAAAAATCCTTGTGATGTTCAATTCATATCCTACGTCGAAAAATGTCAAACATGTTTACGTTCGCACTCATATAAATTATACGGAATCATAAACAAGCCTATAATATTACTTACAGTGTAATTCACTTATTATAACCATTCAGAATGCCCAAACCGCACCAGCTTTCATTTTGTTAATAATATACTTCTCGTTTTTTTCCATATTTTGAACAACAACTACAACACAACACAAAATTCCGATTTCATGGCGGAATGAACAAATTCAGTTTCACTTCCTGTAAAGACTTATAAAGACAGTAATACCACCCGCAGGTGTATTGAAAATATCTAACCGAGCGTAAGCGTAAGTTCACATAATGTATCGTATCGTATGCCGCATTTCTCTCTCGTTAAGTTGTATTCCGTTCAACTTTCAACAATCCCGCACTTCACTATATTTTTAAATTCTTAAACCTGTACTTAAATTTTACTTTCCGAACTTAACTTGTTCACGACCTCACACGGAACGACCTCTCCCTCCTCCGCGATCTCGCATTCTCGTATTCCTACATAATCGATATTTTCAGATCAACGTTTCCTATATAACTGACATTAATTCTTCTTCCGTAGCGTCCAACAAATCTAATCCACGCCCACTGAATATATTTTATTACAGTCAGCGGCTGTTAATACAATGTGAGTTTATTCCATGCTTACTTCACAAATTTTCACGCGTGCAGTTTTTTACTATGTATTTATCTGTGGAAAATGTATACGCAAAGTGATTGCCACATTTCCATGTCTATTTGGTGGTTTTTTATTGCCATCGTCATTCATTCTTGCCATACATTGTATATCCTGATTATTTACGAAAGCTTTTATTCAATACGCGTCTATACATTTTGTCCGTTCAAAAATTTTCTTTCGCATCTAATTTATTATTTGCGTAACGCGACTTCTTACAACATTCCATGTAGCATGGATTAATTTGTGTTAGCGATACACCGTTAAAAAAAATAATTTCAGTGAGTGCAAGATATTGCAATTTATTTGTTTTACTAAACAGTACAGCACGACTACTTAAAAAGCTACGTAAAGGATACTTTGTTGTCAGATCAGACTGCAATTTGGTGTAGTTTTTATTAATATATAACATATCGTACCGACATATCAAAGCTAATTTCATTGATTGCAACGCTATATATGTGCCAGGTCGAAAACTTTTCCGTATCCCCACATATTTGGTGACAAAATTGTACATTTATTAATAAATTAAGATTGCATCCGATCGGTTATTATTTATGCATAATTTTATAGTCACAGAGGTAGATTTTACCTAGTATTTTGTACCACCGGTCCATAATTATTCCGGTGCACGAAATTTCCTTTTGGAAATTGACGCTTCTCAAGTACGGTAAAGCTAATTAAGTTCATTATTTTCAATACGTGATTGTTCATATCCGAACGACAGAACATGGCACCATAAAAACGTTATAATTGACCACGAAGCGAAAAAAATGCGACACCTCTCTTCATTCGCAAGTGTAATTTTTAAAAGTAGGCCGTGATTTTTATCCTCCAACAGACTGATATAATGCGTTGTTGTTGTACAAAACCGTCACGAAGAGGATATTGCATGGTTCGCCTCGGATGGGAATTTTCTTCGTGACCGTTATATAACTTGCTGAATATCTAGGACACGGGCTGCATTCGTTCTACTTTTAGAGCATACTTGGTGTATGTGTAGGTTAATTTACAATTTTAGTAGTGAAACAGAAACAGGAAGTATTTCACCTATAAATACAGGTTTCGAGCTATATAAATATTACTCATTTGAATACTGTTTTGAAATTTGCTACTTAGTATTTAAACTTTATATTACGGTAAATCAGAACTGTATGTAAGTAAATAGTTACTTGCGTAGGCGTTCATTTCGAAATATTCTTAATGTTTAAGCTTCTCATGTAGAGAATGTTTAATGCCAAGATGAGTGTCCGAAAGTAGGGATCTTTCGGAAATTCATTTTCTATTGACAAACATTCTCTTATTGTTATATTGCGGCTATACTTGCAACATGCTGAAAGTAGGTTGCTCAACACTTGCGTATATACATACCTGTAACATAGTTTACAGTAAAGAATTTGCACTTTCTTAAAATTGCAGAACGGAATTCTTGACATGTTTGACCAACTTTTCATTTCTATTTACTGCGTTATAATTACGTTAGACAAGATTTGTTTGACCTTGCCCCGCGTTCTGATATTCAACAGTTAGTCTCGCAACTTGCATGCTGCATTGTGTCACGTTGTGTATATAGCCTACATTTATTAGAATTTGTGGGTCTTCATTCATATTTCTAACCATGATAAAATTGTCATCGAATAGTTTTTACTTTTAACAACTCCATTTTGTTATCAGTAAATCGCAGCTAATTTACGTATAGAATGTTTATGTTTGTAGGCTGAATGTGTTTATAGTCGAATGATAATTTTTTTCTCAAACATGCTTTCAACATCCTTGATGAAAACTTACAACCTTTTATGCGCTCTACCGCTTTCCTCTTCACTTTTTTAAAGAATGCTTAACGTTACTAGTTAAATGTCAAAATTAATTAGTACTTTTAATCAGATACTATTACATAAATGTGTGTAAATCCCTGACCTTGGGGTGTCCGCTAGACTTTAAGACACAAATTAGCACACGAAAGAACGAATATGTGTGTTTAAGGCGATAATATAAGGTTATTTATTCGTAAAGTATTTGTTATATATTTAACCTTTTATTGATAGTAAACCAACCACACGTACCTGGGGGTTGTATATAAGCGGTGTCGCATTTAGTTGGGTATGTTTGTGTATCTGGTGCTTAGTTGAAGAGTTGAACGCAGCTTTGCTCGTTTTGGCCGTGTTGGTTTATTCAGAATGTCCTTTGATTTCAAATTCCGGTTTGGAGCACCATCAAGGCAGCACTGTCCGCAAATTTTAAATGAGCAATGACATCAATAGGCATGGCTAATTGTAGCCGTTAGATTTAAATACAGATTAAAGCTTCAGGTGGTCTACTGTTTCATTCGACTTGCGCATGTTCAGTGGACATATTCGTTGCAATTGGTTACCGTAACTAGATTAAAGCAGCTAGAGGAACTGATTGCTACTGCTAGTGACGGGTTGTAACCACGGATCACATTGTAAATGCGGAATTTGTTTTGTTTCCAGGCACACTGAAACAGCAGCCTGATGGATAAGAATTGGGCGGGGTGGTTTTTGCTAGAGGCAATCATAGAATCACTCGGTAGAAACAAATGAACGAGACTGATGTGCATAGCTATTCAGGGACTTTGTCCGTCTTTCGTATCCAAAAGATCGCGGGTTTATTGGCGAAGGAAGTTTGGTGTCCATTATGATCGGAAGTCTCGAGAGGTTCGAAGAAGTAGTTCCTGGAAATATGGTAAGTTCGAGGAAGTCTAAGGAACTCCAAGGAATTCCTGAGATTTCCTAGGAAGTTCGGTAAGTTTCAACAAGTTTTAGGAAGTGTTGAACCACATTAAACTACTTTTTGTTTGCGCTATTGCTTTGCATCTATTCTGTGTTACTCCGGGTCCAATTTAAGAAAACTTAATTGTAGAGCAAAACTAAAACTGCTCCACTTATTGCAATTTTTGGAGCAACAATGATAATTTATGGAGGAATTTTTACGTAACGCCTTTCTCTCTATTTGCAAACACTGAACGGAAATTACGCAGTGACGTTTTAATGAATTCGAAGAATTAACATTTTTTTCTACACAATTTATAATATAAAAATTAAACAGACACGTAAAATTGGCTTTCCCGTTTTTGTAAAATAACAAAAAGGATGTACTTCAAAGATCATCGTAGTGCAGTGATTCTCAAACCACTGTGCCGCGATACTTTTATGTGCTGCCAAATTCGTAAAGTGTGCCGCCAAATTTTAGAAATGCAAACAATAAAAATTATTTTGTATGTACTTTTATACTTACTTCCAAACTTAATTTATTGTTAGTGTGCCGCCAATTTTGAAATAGTTAAAAGTGTACCGCAACAAAAAGAAAGTTGAGAAGCACCGTCGTGGTGCATAGATGGTTTCCGTAAAAACTGGAAAAATCTGACGGCAGCTCGACGGTCGATTTTCAGGATTAAGAAAACCGAAAGTGCATATAGATAGTGCTTTGCTAATGGTCTTTAGTGCTCCAAAGCTCCTCTTAGGGTTCTCGTGGTTTCTGAAAAAGCATGAAAAGCTGCGGAGGTAACATATAGGCCAACTTTCTGGTTTTTGGAAAACAAAAGTCTATACAAATAGTGTTTTGTTAGTGGTCTCCAGTGTCTCAAAAATTATCGTTTGTGTTCGCATGGTTTCAGAAAAAACAAGAAACAACATACGACAAAAACGCTGCTGACAATTTTTAAATACGAGAATACTTGTAACTAGTGTTTCATTTGTGCTTTTCAGTGCTCCCAAGCCCATCATTAAGACTCGTTTCTGAAAAGAAAAACGGGATAACCGTGGCGCGGCCAACTTAGTGATCGACTTTTAAGATTTTTAGAAACACAAGCGCATAAAAATAGTGTTTCGTTAGTACTTTATAGTGCCGCAAAATTATCTTTAGTGCTCTCGCGGTTTCTGGGTGAAAAACAAGAAAACCGTAGGGGAAAATGCAACAATCATTTTTGTAATTTTTAAAAAATTAAATTTCCATAAATAATGCTTCGTTAGTGCTCGTTAGTGCCACAAAACTTACCCTCAGCGCATAGTACAAAAAGTACTAGAACACTAACGAAGCACCTACGCCAATTTTGGTTTTTAAAATTTTGTAAATCGGCCGTTAAGTCTCTCCTCCTCCCCCCACAACTTTTGTCGTTTGTCCCAAAACAATGCAGGGATTAACGATTATCTTTGAAGCACTAACGAAACCTTTTCAATCGCGATTCTTTTTTGTTATTTTACGAACTGGAGCGAGGGCAACTTACATGCCTAAATTCAATCATACTCATGCAAAACCATTTCACTGTTCACGAATTTATTACATTTGGTAGAGCATTTTTTTTCTTAGAATTTAAAGATTTTGGTTACGATTACAATTCGATTATTCGGTATGTGTATGTGACAATTTTCTGTTCTCCTAATTGTTATTTATTTATTGAGCTAAACGAGCACGCTTTAATTAAATTAGCACAGCAGTTTAGAAATTGTTCTAAGGATCTACATCTCAACATGCTAGTGCCATGGTTATTTTCCAACCGACATTGTGAATATTTTTAGGACAACCCGTTCAATGACGCAACATTTTCTACAAGTAGTCAACTTCAGTATGTAGACATTATAAAGGGACTAAATAAAATTCAGAATGTTTATAACTTAACCAATAATCTCGCAAAGAAATTTATTTTCCCCAGAGAAGTAAAGAAATTAACTGCTGGAAAAAATTTGTCGTTAGAAACTAGTTATTTTGAACATTTAGATGACGCTGCCATAGAAATATAATTTCAAATGCCATAAGTGATGCAAGAAAGCAGATGAATGTTTTCGGTATTAGTATGCATAACTATCATTCGTGGAATCATTTAGACATACCTGTAGTTAAAGTAGATGTAGTTGTATGTTCTGATGTAGCTATACCCCAAGAAGAACTGATCGTTGATGATCCCAAGCATGACAATGATATAATCTATGGTGATGATAAAATAACCATACATACTTTGGGATAGTTGACATTTGCATAGAAGATGTGTTACGGGTAAATGAAGCGTTCAGTTACTAAATTTAGAATTGCCCAGAGAGGACGGGAGTTTCGTAACAAATTCAGGGTGCACTGGATAACCACGGTTGTGCGGGAGCGGGTCCTTACAGAAACAATGAAAGAACTGGAACAAAAATCAAAAAAATGTAACAATTAACTAACTGCAATTTCAAGCTACATTACCAATAACACCTTGAAAGGTTTTCAACAAATTTATGGACACCTATTCGTCTAATGATAATACTCTGAACGACGAGTAATCCTTGAAGATTTTAATTACGTTGGCCTGCTGGTGGAATGGAGTTTCCCTTTCAATTACGCGATATATATAAACAAGAATAAACAATCTTTCGATGTCACTTTAATCCATTTTTAATACAGTACCGTATTATTATTCCTGTAAACAGGTACATATAAAATTTTTAAGTATATCTAAATAAATTTCAACACATAAGAATATTCCTGAAAACATGTACATAGAAAATTTACAAGTTTCTTAAAAATAAATTCCAACACCAGTTACAAAACAATATTCCCGAAACCGTGTACACGCTAAATTAAAAAGTTACCTACATTCAGTTAACTATAAGTAGCATAACAAGCTTCCTGTGAACCGGTACCATACAATATTTGAGATTACATAAATTAGTCACTTTCGATTAATCACATCTTTTTTATTTACCTATTTATAAATTCTTAAACTAACAAGAATGTACTGAAGGTACGTTTATAAGTTCATACAGTTAAAATGTTCATTAATTTACAGTTACTGTGGGTTATAGTTTCCGAAGTTTTATCATAAATATCTGGAGTAATTTGGCTGCAGATATCATTTGGAAATAACTAAAATCATTGATTTTTGGACCGGATTCGTTCTAACCAGATCCTACGCGATTTTTGGAACTTCGTTAAAAAGTTCGATGCTCTTAATTAGCATTTTTTTCCAACATGAAGTTGTATATTTATGGGAACCAATTGTTTCTAAAATTAAATTCTCAACCTGATAGGACATTGTTCCTAAGTTTATTGACTTAATCACATTAATCAGTTTGACACCTTATTATTCAAAGGTTAACCGTACCTACTCAAGTTTGCATCTGACATCTTTCAATAGTAATGACGAAGTGTTTACCAAAAAAATTGTCTTTCCTCAATACACAAGAGATTAATTTCCACAGAATTCGAACAAATGAATTAATTCTGCAAATTGAAATTACTGGTTTCGTTTTCTCTATCTAACATATACAGGGTGATTCACAACTTCATAGAAATATTTTACCTGATGCTTAAGAAAGGGACATAGATTCATATTTACGCAAAAAAAAAAATTTCTTAAAAACTAAAAGTCCAAAATTTGAACTGATGTTTTTAAGAAAGAGTGTACGTGTAAATGTATTGTAGGGAGGCGACACCCCACAGTTTCTATCAGTAGTTCATTGTATCGTACGAAGTTGTGATTCAGGATTTTCACAACTGTATAGCGATCCGTTAACTGATGGTAATAATAGGGGCATAGAGTAGGATTTCTGCAAATAGTGCGAATTCCTAAGTGACTGATGACCTTAAGCTACGCTCGATAAACATTGAAAGGGTTGGTGGCATTGAACGGCCTATAATTAGATAATTAACTGCCTTGCACTGGGGTTATAAACTTTAAATCGTAATCCCCATCCTAAACAAGCTTACCTAAAACATAAACATGTCATCTTTTTAAGAAATTTACGGCGTTGGTTAGTTTTAGTAACAAAGGGTGTAATTATTCTACGCATTATGGCACAACGACTTAAATGCTCCTATATTATGTATTATGCGTCCACTTCGTGGATTGGGAGGCGGTAGAGTTCGGCCTCATTACACTGAAAACGTCAAAGACGAAGTACTAAATTTGGTTGCGAACCAACCCAATCTTAGTACACGTCAGATTGCTGCGATGACTGATATTTCTCAACCAACAGTGTGGAGAATATTGAACAACGAAAGACTGCATCCGTTTCATTATCACCGTGTGCATTTTGAATATCTTTTATTAGCAGTATATCTTGGTGAGGCGGTTCCGTGGCCTAGTTGGTATGCGTGTGACTACTATGTTCAAGGTCCCGGCTTCAAATCCCGACACGGTCCGCTTGAAAAATGTTAGGCGAACATTTTTCACAAAAATACACCTTCGTTCGGATGAGAGGTAAAATGGAGGTCCCGTGTGTGTGTTGTCATGCACGTTAAAGATCCCTACCTTGCTGAACGCAAGGGTTTGGCAAAATGCCAAATTTTCTAGGTAAAAGAAACTCGCTTCCTGGCCAATGTAGTACCTTCGGGTGGAGCATTGGAATACCAAATGTAAAGTATAACTTGGTGAGTTGCTAACTTAATTTTAAAGTACAGTAAACACATTGCTGTAAACATTAGTTTTGCTATTTTTTAAAAACGCCTTTTTGCTTAACACTATCCCCAAGCTCAAGCATCAGTTATCATATTTCTACAAAGCTAAGAACACTGCGTGAATCACAACTTCAGACGGTACATTGAACTTCCGATAGAAACTGTGGCGGGCCACCTTCTTACTTGATGTGGTATGTCGCCTCTCAACTATACATTTACATGTACACACGTTCTTAAAAACATCCGTTCAAATTTTGGATTTTTAGTTTTTAAGAAAATTTTTTGTGTAAATATGAATCTACGCCCCTTTCTTGCATCAATTAAAATATTTCTATGAAGTTGTGAATCGCCCTGTATAAATTTATCTTACTAAAAGATTAACTTGAATCAGAGAAAGGGGGTTTTTGCATTTCTGAATAGGCATAATTTTGCGTGTGAACTTTCTTCACTCCAAGACGGTTAGGTCATAGGCGCCAGCGTTATACATTTTTAATCAAAACAAATACAACATTAAACTGCGCTAGTTTAGGATACAAACCAGAGATGTCATTTATAACCTTAAAAACCGCCATAATGAATTTGATAAGCTTAGAGTATGGAACAATGTAAGATACATGAACAATCCTTACTTATATCAAAAATTGTATTTCTTACAGAAAATTACTCTAACCCTATTGGTGGAATTTATCAATACAGAAACTATTAAAATGAAATGTGATTATAAACATTTTAAGGGGATGTTACAAATAAATTGAATTTTTAAATTAAGTTTTTAATGACATCAAAGCGGTAAAGTAGTTCTTTTCGTTTTATTCAATGATTATATTTATTCTTCCAAAAATTTAATCGTTTTTGAAAATATTCCTAGCTTATTATTGTTGCAAAAGATTTCTAGGTGTTTTTAGCGTTCCGTACCTTATACGGTATATCGGATCCTTTGTAAGATCACTCTCGTGTCCGTCCGTCTGTCACAGAGGCTTTTCTCGAAAACTATGTAACGTAGGAATTTGAAATTTGGCACAATGCTATGTCTTTATGGCGCGCACATATATCGAATATATATATATATATAAATATATATACATATTCAGAAAATACAAAAAAAAACATTTTTAGATTAAAATGGCGGGGTAATTCGGTCAAAAGAAAAAAAAGTTTTAAGAAATATATCGTGTGAGGTATCATTTGAAAGAGGATTCTAAAAGGCTTCTAAAAATATTTTTTTAAGAATTTTTGGTCCAGTAGTTTTCAAGATATAACTCAAAATGTGTCAAACATGATCGCCTCCCCCTCCCCCGTTCTCCTACATTTCCAAAGTTAAAGTTTTGATTTTAATAGGGATAGTAGCTATTGAGTCATAGATTATCGGAAAACTGCTTGTTTTTTTTTTGACAGTGTAATAGTTGCGGAGAAAAAAGTTTTTAAACACAGTAATAGACAACATATTTACTAATGTACCAGTACAACTTGGGACAATATATTCATTTGGATAAGATTTATTAAATATACATAAAAAAATAAAAACAGCTTAATTTGGTTTATTGATTGCTCACTGTAGTATTGGTACGGAACCTTAATAGTGCGAGCTCGACCCGCTCTTGGCTAACTTTTATTTTTATTTAAGATACCTGGCACATATGTTTATACGAACAACTGCCGCTTAGCTTGGCAAGTGTGATTTATTAAGTTAGTAAATTATTTTAAGCAACGAAGTTGCAGGATTACAATAATCACAATTTACGTACTACAAGCCACAATCATCCACTATTTAGCAACTAGAAATTATTGTTTGTTTGGGGTTGCTTAATTTACTTGTATGTAATTAACCAGTGTTATTTTTCGAGAAAGTGGCACCTAAACTATACAATGACAATTTAAGGTTAGGCAATTGGCTATTTGTGATACATTCAAATTTCTTTCTATTGTTTATCAAAAGATTTTAAATTTTGATCAAAATTTTAAGTTTTGGGTGACATGAACACAACAAGTAATCCTGAAAACATGTTTTGAATAGTGTTTGATATATGTGTAGACGTTTTAATTTAACAGCTGACAACACCTTTTGTTGGTATCAATAATAGTTTTATCCAAATCTGTATTCTTCTATTAACAGTACGTTATTTAGTTTCATGAAAAAAGTTGCGAAAAACAAACTTTGTGCGTTTTGCCCGGATTTTATCTCCTAAATTCTTAAATGTTTGCTTTGAAAACCTCTAAATACTTTTATTCCATTATAATTAATTGTCTGGTTTGTAGTCTTAAGGTTTTTGTAATAGTGTATGTACATCCTCTTACATAAGACTTCATTAGCAATTACGCTTTAGATTTCAGACGCCACTTTCAATTACGACTTGTTTGTGAACTCTTTTATCTTCTGAAGCAGCAGGAAATTACTTTGAATACAGTATGTGAACGGGTACTGCATCACGGTCACATAATAAAATGTTAGCAGTATTTTCAGATCGTGAAAAATTAAGGATTTTAGAGGGGATGTTAGTAAGACTTAAAGAATAATGTTTGGATTTTATCGCCATGCTGAAATACTTCTACGACTAAATAAAAATGAACGCTGCTATGCTCTGGTTGTTAAATATTCATATAAATAAAGTGGGATTTATTGTGCCCGAATTGTGTGTGTAATTATAGTGCTCGGAAATCAAAAGTTAAATTGTAGCTGATCACTATATTTCGTGATCGTATTCAAGTAAAATAATTGGCATCTTTAGGTACTTAAATAGATACATAATCGAATTATATACCAAAACTTGTGTGAAGCTAGCAAACATAATTAAAAAATTAATTTGAAAGAAGCTTGTCAGCAACAAAATAACGAGTAAAACCTTATCTAGCTAGGGGTGATAGTGGGTAGTTTACAGTTTATAAAATTGAATAAGTTGTATAGAAATATATAAAGAAATTCAATAGAATAATTACAGGATGGCTATCGATACTTAAATAGAACCTACTTGTACCGTTAGTCGTTTGATCCGATGATTTTTTTTTTATTAAGTCTGTCGCCGGTCGAACTCTTTTTTAAAAAATACGCTTGTTTTGCGTAATCTCGGAATCTTGCAGTCCACATTTCCAACGGATTAATTTGACATGCGTATCATCTTAAGTTGCAACAATCTAAAAAATGACTTCTTAGCAACATTTTCTTACTTCTTTTATATACCCATACCTTTTTTAATAATTTTAGCACCACTATTTTGGGTTTCAAATATTGTATGAACAAGACAAAAACCATAAGCTCATAAAATTCCACTACTACAGTGAATTATTTTTGATCCTAAAAACATATTGTAAGATGACTTTATGACTAGTAATCCCAAACTTTCCTTTTGGAAGTCACACAATTCTCTGTTTGAATACTTTTGTTAAAAAAAACTGATCAGGTACCTCAAAAACGTTTTGTAAGGGTCAAATTATTTCGAAATTTGACCTTATAAAATATAACAATTATCCACTCTCAAATCATACGTCCAAATTGTATGCAAGCTTAATCTACGTAAATTAATTCTAATACGTAAATGTCCTTCAAAAGATCTGAACAATGAAATACTTGTGGCTTTGACCATCGAATTATGCTGAGTCCATAATTTTTCAAGCCAAGTCTATTTTGTATCAAAATCACTGCATCGGAAAATCAATTTTTAATTCCTCCGTTTCTTTCCATTAATACGTTAATTAACTCCATAATTCTTCTTCCCATTTAAGTCATTCATATTTCAATAGAATTTACTTTTGTACGTTGAATTTTACTCCATACGTTTTAAAAAAAAAGATTGTTTTAACCAATATTTTAAACGGCGAGCAGGACCGTGCAGACAATTTAAATTACAACTCTTAGTCGATCGTTAAACATATTATGGACAAGTGCGTTTATAAACAGAACGACTATTCCTAATTGATCGATCTTGATCGTATCAATCTTCCTAATTAAATACCGGTTTTATATACACAAATATTAAGTTCCGGAATCTTCTACACTTCTCCAGCGGATTATGTAATTTCTGTGAAAATTGTCGTTATTGGTTGCCTTCCCTTATCTAAATTGGCTAATTTATGAAGTCAGAAAGTTTACTTGATTGGAAGAATGAATGAAAACGGTAATTGTTTGTTATCTAATTTATGGTCTTACATGTCTTATCTAAATGAAGGTTTTAAAACTTCGCTATCTTTGTTAATTGGCGTAGCGTTCTCAGAATGAATGGACACACTCGCTCATTATCGCTGTATTATCAATTAATAGGTCGTTAAAGGTCTTATCTTATAGTAAAAATTATGGTCGTCAGGCTTTATATTCGCTAATTGGGCTGTTTTTCATTCATGTTGCTTTATAGTGAAGGATAATTACCTGTCATTTACTTATTGATTTATGGTTTTCTATTATTACTACTGAATGAAACTTTCAACGGTAGAACAATCTAGAAAGATCGAAGTAGCTTCTTGCAGCTTCATGTCTTTAACTGAACAATACTTTGAACGATACTTTGTTTCTATATTTGTAACACAGGTTTTATTATCAAGGAATGATTTGTATTCTTTATTTAGGTGTTTAAATTAGAATTCAGGGTTTTTCAACCTACATTAAATGCATTTAAAACTTGTTGTAAAAATCGGATTTATTTATCAAGGAGTGATTTTGAATTTTCGAGGGTTTCACTTTAAAATAAATTATACTAACCCTATCGTACTACTAGAATGTTATACAGGGTGTAGAAAATTTAGGATTTCGTTTGATTTTGGGTTGTTTTATTTACAGAATCTGGTGCTCATTGATCTCTTATGACCTCCTTATCACACACACACATATGTATATGTGTGTGTGTGTATGATTTTTGTGGGTACGAAGGAAAACCGCGATTACTGGAAAAATTGAAAGCCGCAATAGCACACCGAATCCACTAAATCAAAACTTGGGAGAGCCAAGACATTTCTGCAAAAGGCTTCAAACGTGTGTTCATAAAAACGGTCATCATTTAAGATTTGTAAAATGCCGCTTACAATGGCACGCAGCTTTATTTCTGTCGATGATTAAATTTTTAACCTGCAGTCAATCTAGCACTGTTTTATTTTAAAGTTTAAATCATCAGTTTGAAACACCTTGGATATCTTTTTTTGTACCTTGGTTTTTGATCCCCTTATAATGAAAGGAAATCGACCGTTTTCCGGCTAAGCTAGGGGTCTATCCCTCGGGTAGAGCTTATGAGGAATGGCCGTGGATTTTACAACAATGATATTTTTTTGGAACTGACTCATTACTACAATAATTAAGGGGTGCAGGGGGGCGCTACCAAGTCCTTGGTTTAATAAAGCAAGTGGTACCCTAAGGTAGAACTTGGAAATCCTCACGGGGGAATATCGCTTTTATTGCAAGAACGCAGGATCTGAAAGATATTAATGTTATTAGAACAAACGAAGGACACAAGAGATGCACTTGTGCTACCTTTTACAGTAAAGGGAAAAAGAGTTACTTTTAATTTCTGAAATTTAAACATAAATATTAAAAGATAAGTTAAATATCAAGCTTCTTAGCAGCACTATTTCAGTACTTCATAATTGTGTCACAGATAATAACCTTACTCTTTATAAAAAAAAGATCTATACTCTTTTTAGCTTATTTTGCGTACATTTGGACGCACTTGTTCAAAATAAAACTCAAACGATTGTTCTATAATATTGAATTTATCTTTTTTTTGTTCTAAAATTCATATACAAAGATGTATTATAATGATGTGGTCTAATCTTTTCGACTTCAACACGTAAATATAAAAATATTTTATAATCTCAATAATGATCTAAACATAACCTTAAAGTTTTTACCCAAAATGCCCAGATCTATTTACCTTGGTTTACAATTATTTATTATGAACTCAATGCAAAATAAAAATAATTTTCGTCGTTAATTTTTTGTATTACTTGACTTGAATGAACATACCTTTTTTAAGTTTATTTAATGAAATTAATAATCCTAAGAAATAAAGTAGCGACTTTTAACATATAAGCAGAAATTTAGGTAATCCAGCTATATTCAAACAGTAAAATTCTCTTAATTCCTCGTAATACAATTTTAAGTCCAACGTTACCATTTTAAATTCAAGCATTTGCTTCATAGACAAGTTATTTGGAAACAGCTGTTTACAGGTCATATCCTTGCTAGTTGATCGTACGTAGAAACGTCGTTACAAACAATAGATTGATGCAACCACATGTTTTAGCTTTTGATTTCGGAACAAACAACTTACGTCACTGGACTTTCCACACCTGCATCCCGCAAAAGTGTAAATATTCTTACACGAAATTTCTTCACAAATGAGGCTACATAGAACCTTTTAAATTTAAAGTTAAGCTTCTTTCCTTGAGCTCTTGACGAATTGAAAATTTAAGAGAGCTATTGAAGGGAGCCATTAAACTGAACTACATTTTCATGAACTGATAAAGTGATCCGTCGAAGTAAACCAATTAAAGTAAATTTATCCATAAAATGGATTATTCAATAAACCTATAAAGCAAGCTATTAAATTGGCATCTTTAAGTTTTATTGCTAATTGATATAACAGAGTGAGATATCAAGTTGATATTAAGTGATATCATCAGGTGAGATAATAAAGAGCGCTACAATAAAATTATTTAGTTTACCTTAATAATTTATTTTGCCTGCTTACCGTTAACAGAAACTCAAGTGCTTTTAGCACGGGAAAAAAGCACTGCCATGTTTTTGGCTACACGCAAATCGCTGGCTCGGACCCTTGAAAACCCATGTTACTTCTTATCGCAGCTAAAGGCCGAGAGCGACTGGTACTCGATCGACAAAGTTAACTCGACGAACAAAAGTAGTTTGTCATCGGAAGTACTGTTCAAACAAGCATCGTTTAACGAATGTGTCTATAATATCTTTTTTAAATATTATAAGACTCGTGATTAGGCAATACGGTACATTTCTGAATATTCATTAATATTGTGAAATTAATTATTTGTCGGAATAGACGTTGCAGTGTATAAAATAACTAAACAATATATGCTTTTATAGGCATCAAAAAAATTGTTTCAAGTTGGTAGATAGCCCTTATAGGGTGGGAATATTTATACGAATATAGTGGCTGGTTTGTAATAGTTTTGTTATGGTATCTAGGCATTTGCCAGATTACTAAAAACACGGGCTTTTTAATGCCGGCGAGTGCGAGATTTTACGATATGCTGAACCAAAAAGTATAGATACCATTGTAACGAAAACTCTTTTGCGATAATAACAGTTCTGTATTATCAACTGATCGCACAAGCCTTTTCAACTACTCGTAGCTACAATGAATTTTTAAAGCACTCCGGAGAATTTATTTTCAGTTAATTTGTACAAATTTGTACAAATACAAGTTTCTTTAAAGCTACTGTGCTATCTTCTTAATTGCCATTCGATGCACTTATAATTAACTAACTGTCAAAACAGTGATTGTTAAATTATATCGATCACTAGAATAATTTATATCACTTGGAACGAGTTATTTATTTTACCGCCGTGTTACGCTAATTTATTTCTGTTAGAGCTTGCCAATGTAATTTTAAGTTGTTAACTTTTATATTATATATATTTTTTTAAAACGAGAGATGTTTGCTTGCAGGTAGAAACAAGTATAATCCGTCCTTTGTTATTTAATCCTTTTTCGAAATACTACTTCTGTTAAAATGGCTGCATCCGAAACGCATGACGGTTAGTTTCCTTTTGTACTATTTCTTTGGAAACACCGAAGTGTGTGTTGAAAGTGCATTCGTCGTAGAGATGCGAAGACGTGTATACACGTAAAAAGTTCGGAAAGTTAATAAAATTTAGTTTTATGAACTGCAGCATCATCGAAAATTCGTTCACATTTTATGTCTTAGACTTTCGTACGCCTTTTCATTTATTTGTTTCTAGGAAACAGGTACTGGGTGTTTTCTAAAAGACGCTGCATATTGTGAAGTTTATAAATCATCGTTGAGAACTTAAATCGTGGAAACACGTTCCTTCGTTAAAAATTATTTAAGTCTGTCTTTGTCGTTTGGTAGCCTGTGGCGTTGGGCCCAACGATTAACCATCTTTTAACACACTCCACGCCGAACAATTTCAGATCACGACTTTATAGATCGCCTTGAATAAAAAACTAGTATTATAATCAAAGTTTGAATTAGAACTGACTCTAATGCTCACGAACTGCTCTTTATATACATAAATCAATAATTTTGGGCTATTCTAGAATTATGCAAATAGCATCTAGACGGTTCCTATTGTAAGCTTAATAAAGTTCTTAAATCTCTTGTAAATTGTAAATGAAGTTCATCTGCAGACGTCACACCACAGGATGGCTATCAATTAATTACCTTTGTATACAGATGCCTCGTTTACATTCAGCTGTATTTTCTGGTCAAAGGCAGACTATGTGACGCCTCGTTACACTATATTAGTACAGCTAGTTATTCTTTCGATTGCAATTAATTAATTACACATTTTGCTTGAATTGACGTGCGCACTAAAGAACCGTTATATTAAAATGTGGTGACACTTCTTTCACATTTTCATATTTGCTTAAATATTTTTCATGGTATTATTTCTAACACCAATTCATGCCGACGAAGGCCGTTTTAAAAAATGAAACTTGAAATAGATTTAAGTATTACCCGGAAATTAAAATTTTTGTTCAAATATTGATGAGAAGCTCGAACTCTTGCGTAATATTTTGCTAATGTAATCGGCTACCCTGTATACTATGGAAAACCTCTAAGGAGGGACTATTAGATTTGTGCTGGAATTTTATTTCTTGCGGTTGGTACTACTCTCCAAATGTGAAACTACCGTAACTAGTGATGAGCTTTTAACGGCGACTTTTGAGTCACCGTTACAGCAGCGCCCGCGACCTCTGGTAACCAGTCACTTTTAGCAACGATCGAAGTCGCAGCGATCACTAGCCCTTACACTTTTTATGTACAAAATATAATTTACATTAATATCTAATGACTTGTTTATGAGACCCTTCGGATTTAATGTAGAAAAAAAAATTGTTACTCGAATAAAACTTATCTACTCTAATACACAAATACATAAATTGCATTAATGCCCTTTGCCCTACCAATTTTATTTATTTTCGTATAAAAGTTAAGCTACTTTAATACGTTTGGTTTAAAATATAATGCTTAAATAAATTAAGCAAAAATTGTTAATCCGTTTTAATTGTAGTCTATCAACATGGATATTACATAAAAAAATTTACATTTAAAAATCGTTAGCTTAAATGCCTAGGTAATTATAAATAATACTATTTCAATATAATGAAGAATAAATCAATTCATTTCTTCACTTTCTCCAAAAACCATAAATCTAAATTAATACCCAAACACAACTTGAAATAACAAGTAACATGTTGTGAAGGGTTGTGTAAAGCATGCCATCGACCCCTGTATAGTAGGTATGCAACTAGAACAGGTGTGCTAAACAGCAATAAAATAACCGACATGAAAGGGTCCACCCTAGGTTGCAGATACCGCCGCTTCCCGCTTGAAAAGCATACAAAGATTGAGTAAGGGTAATTGAAGGTAAATGCAAAAAAAATCCATTTTCTTAAACACAGTGCCTTAAAGTTAAAACATATTTATTGACTATTATAAAATTCTATTTAGAATAGCAATTAGTCTCGCGGTAACACAGCGCCGATTTATGTTTTATGTCGCTATTATATCAAAACAACTGGTTGGTTTCGCGAATGGGGTAAAAATAATTTAATAGTTGTTTTTCGATTACTGATGGAACTAACAACGACTGCGATTTTAGCCACGATACTATTCAAAACTGCGGTCTTATCCGTCGGCCACTGCAAAAAGTAAACATTCAGCGACTGGCATTGTTCAGTATTCACATCAAATACATTAGTAGTTACCAGCCACTTAGTCGCCGTTATAACTAAAAGTAAGTCAGTCACCTATATTACCGGTGACCTTCAAAGTTGCCGTGTTAAGTTCGGTATTAAAATATGGGTCCTCTCTAAAGGTAGCTGTTTACACTTTTGACTTAACGTTCAGAGTTAGTGACAGAAGGTTTTTTCCTTTTGGCAAATGCAGTTGAAAGGTTGACTTCATTCAATACTCGCAGGGAAGAAAATGTATTGTTTATTAGTCGTAGTTCTAGCCCCGAAACCCGGCCAGTATTCTGATAGTCTTTTTCATTTTTTATTTAACTCAATTCCTTATTGTTTAAGATTTTCTAATTGGAATATACCTCCTCTTTTGTGGCCATTATGTACTGTCATTATTTTAACATTCTTTTTGTGAGGGGGTATTAGAAACACTATTGCGATTTCACTAACAACATAATAATCTCTCTGCACCCAACATTGTACTAAGTGTATAGCATTTTTATATTTGCCATCTAATTTCTAATGCGCGTAATGGAAACTTGCAAATCTGCATTGCGGTTTTGTCTGATCAACTCTTAAGAAATAGCTAGTTTCACATGACGTGACGCTAGACAGTCATTACACATTGCACGAAAACGTAAGCTTGGAAACAATTATATCAAACTTACTTTTTCACTCCGTAGTGTTCAAAACTGTCTTGCACTTGCTTTTAAAAACTACTACTTTCCTACTCAAAAAGTCAAGTTATCGATCGTATTCGCGGTACACGAACTAACAAACTGCATGTTTTAAAATAATAATTGTGCTGAATTAATAGCAAATTGATCAGACGGGTTAATCTACTGGGACGAACCCAGGTAATTAGGTTTTTTTATATATTTATTGTCCGAGTTTTTAGGGTTAGGAAAAAGTGAAAAATCTGTTAGAAGTAAATCTTCAACTTCGATAATTTTCAGGGCAAATATTTATTATCAGCTGAATTTATGTGATGTAAGTTTCATTCAGTAACGTACTGCAACATATTACATGCTGCATTTTAATTTCATACTTTCTCTGTTCTCGGAACTATGAAGTTTAATATATATAAACGAGCAACTAATTATATAGAATAATATGAATACCTAAGTGGCCTTTGCCTGAGTAGTTGGTGATAAACTGTGTATAATAAAACCATATCCCGCCCGCCCACTGCAATATTTTTCTGGATTAGCGTCGGGTCCATCCACACTGACCCTTTTAAGGTTTTCAGGTATATTACTGATGGTGCATAAGAGTCGCGTTCTTCTTAATCTAATTGCTATGCAGTAATTGACGTGTTGGATATTAAATGTCATTTAGCGTTAATTAGTAAGCGTGTGATAAAGTTGAAGTAGGATTTAATCACCTTATTACGCAATGTCTGCTATAAATTACATTACCCATGTCAGCAATGTGCAAAAGCAGGAAATGTCGCATAATATTTTACTGTTATTTCAAATGCATTTTGCAACTGCATTATGTTTTTAATTATTGTAAAACCCAAACTACTTAAAATTCACTGAAAAATACGTTTGCGGACCTCTGAACCAGGTTATTGATGTGAACAACAGTTTATTTACGCATATTACTATTAGCGATAAGTGAAACTAGAATTTTCATGTTAGGCCAGGAGGCATTATTTATATTTTGCGTGTTTTACAATAGTTGCTACGTACCTAGACGTAGCCTGAAGTAACGTAAATACCAGGCTAACTACCAAAAGCGGAGAGTGGGGGGGATTCACTTACATACAAAATAACCAAAAAAAAGCACGTCGCACACGATTATCTATTAACGATAAAAATAAATTAAAATTTCTTGATTCACATTGACAAAGAAAAGTATATTAAATTTAAGTTATATTGTAAAGGACATATTTTATAATGGATCCACGAAGTGAGCATTTCGTAGCTCACATGTAATAAAACTCATTGAAAAAAAGTAATGCTTAGATTTTCTCAATATCAAGTGTGTTAAATTAAAGTATTAAATGTAGATTTTTCTCAATAGCACGTGTGTTAAATTAAAGTATTAAATGTAGGTTTTCTCAATAGCAAGTGTGTTAAATTAAAGTATTAAATGTAGAAAAAAGTTGTAGTAAGAATTAAAGAAGTATAACCAGAAACACTAGCGAAACTAGCTTTTAAACATGTATGGTGAACTGGTTTCACAACATCAACCTTACATGTGATTTTCCAATGCTCCACCCGAAGGTACTACATTGGCCAGGAAATGTAAAATTTTGAATTTTGTCGAACCCTTGCTGTTCCAAACACGGTAGGGATCTTTAACGTGCGTGACAACACTCACACACGGGACATCCATTTTATCTCTCATCCGGACGAGGGTGTATTTTTGTGAAAAATGCTCGCCTAACATTTTTCAAGCGGACCGTGTCGGGATTCGAACCCGGGACCTTGGGCGTAGTAGTCACACACATACCACTACGCCACGGAGCCGCCTTCACAACATCAACCGCTGATAAATAATAATTCTCGATGTGCATGAAATAAAACGAGTCACATACCTCTATGCGTCGGGATGTGTATCTTAGAATCCGTCGGGGGGTGAGTCAGCACAGCAACGCCTTGGTAGTCAGGATCTATTCGCCCTGCCACCGTAACTGCAGCAGCGGTATACAGACAAAAGCAGTTTGTCTACGTCAACGAACAGTTGGGCCTACACAAAGAAAGAACCAATTTGGCCTACCGCTAAGAGCGATACACGCAATGTGTATACAGAGCGTTTATTAAAGATGCGCTTGACAATACAACAATAGTAAGTGTTGAAAGGAAAGAAAATCAACACGTTACAATATATACAGGGTGAGTTTTTAGTGTGGCAACGGTCGATAACTCCGTTATTATAAAAGCTACGTAAACCAAATTTGGAGGCATATTAGGCATGTCTAAAGTGAACATTTTAAAAATATTTGGAAGCATACAGGGTGTTTCATAATTTCAGGGCATATTAAACTTATATTTTTTTTTAATGGAACACCCTATATATTATTACATTTTTGAAAAGCCCATAAAAAGAGCTTTAATTTGATATTAAATTGTATCTGTCTATTCCTTTTAGTTTTTGAGATATTCAACTGTTTTTAGAAAAACTGACCCCAATTTGATATATTGCCACTGCACTAATACACAACTTATGTTAATTTTCAAGATGCAGAAAATTTTACCACATACCATAGTATATTTGTAAATATCACTTTTTTGAAATTTCTTCCCAGTATACAGGGTGTGTCAGGTTTCGCAAAATGCAATTTTTAAATTTTTTTTTAAATGGCACCCTACCAATTTTATTGCTACAATGGATAGCTCATTAAGTGTCCTTTCATTTGTGTTAAGCATTCCCTATACCTAAATCCATTACTTTCTGAGATATTTTTGATTTTCTTTAAATTTTATGAGTGTTTTTAATTTACATAACTAAAAATAACTTACTATTGGAGAATATTATAAAACAATTAATACATTTTGATTAACAATCAACTACAGTTATCCAATAACAATTACCACTAAAAATATAACAACCTACAATATTACGCTATCAACAGAATTCTGCCAGATCAACAATATGCATTTTATAGAAAATGTTCAAGCAGGAAATCAGGCAGGCTTTGAAAAAAATAACTATTACATGTAAAGTGTCATTTAGGTTTATTAATTGTAGTGTGTTGTCATTTAACAGGATATCTCTCTTGGTATATTCTTGATGCAAGAAGGAAATTTTTTAAACTTGCTCCCAATACCCAAATCATATTTATTTGTTCTTCCACTGTAAAATTCATCTTGAAAACTCCTTCAAAGTTTACATTTAAAACAGAACTGATAATGTGTTAAATGACAACAGACTACAATTAATAAACCTAAATGACATTTTGATTGTAATTGTTATTATTTTCAAAGCCTGCCTGATTTCCTGTTTGAACATTTTCTATAAAATGCATATTGTTGATCTGGCAGAATTCTGTTGATAGCGTATTATTGTAGGTTGTTATATTTTTAGTGGTAATTGTTATTGGATAACTGTAGTTGATTGTTAATCAAAATGTATTAATTGTTTTATAATATTCTCCAATAAGTAAGTTATTTTTAGTTATGTAAATTAAAAACATTCATAAAATTTGAAGAAAATCAAAAATATCTCAGAAAGTAATGGATTTAGGTATAGGGAATGCTTAACAAAAATGAAAGGACACTTAATGAACTATCCATTGTAGAAATAAAATTGGTAGGGTGCCATTTAAAAAAAATGTTTAAATTGCATTTTGCAAAACCTGACACACCCTGTATACTGTGAAAAAATTTCAAAAATGTGATATTTACAAATATACTATGGTATATGGTAAAATTTTCTGCATCTTGAAAATTAACATAAGTTGTGTATTAGTGCAGTGGCAATGTATCTAATCAGAGTCATTTTTTCTAAAAACAGTTGAATATCTCAAAAACTAAAAGGAATAGACAGATACAATTTGATATCAAATTAAAGCTCTTCTTATGGGCTTTTCAAAAATGTAATAATATATAGGGTGTTCCATTTAAAAAAATATAAGTTTAATATGCCCTGGAATTATGAAACAACCTGTATGCTTCCAAATATTTTTAAAATGTGCACTTTAGGCATGCCTAGTATGCCTCCAAATTTGGTTTGCGTAGCTTTTATAATAACGGAGTTATCGACCGTTGCCACACTAAAAACTCACCCTGTATATATATATATATATATATATATATATATATATATAACAATATATCAACCTAACTGTCAATTACGTTTGGCATTTTAGTCAATCACATCACAGTGTCAAGTTTTTGACTTATGTAAGTTCTAAACAGGAAGCGACACTCAAATTTACAGCTACAAGCCAACTATTAAATATAAGGATGTGTTCAACAGAATTGTGTCTTTAGCATTACATAATTTGCAGTTGTTGTTCACTTTTCTAGATGTGCTATTTACAAAAATTGATTCATAACAGTATCTTTAGCTATACCTATGTGTACAGTTCATATTGCTAATGCGCACAATATAAGATATCTTCTCCGATATTAAAATAAGCTATTCAATTATGTTTCGTACAGCGTAGGTTTCAGGTTACATTAGTTCTATATTAAAACAGTAATAATTTGAAGAATAGTGTAAGACTCAATTTTTTTGCTTAATAATTAGTTTTTGACACTCCAACATGGTTTAAAACAAATCACTTTATGGAAAATTTGAAGTTTTTAGAATGTATCGTGGTTAGTTTTAGAATTTTCATTTGGGTTATTTGTTTTCATAGACCATTTATCACCTAACCATGAGTCAAGCATGTCATCTAACGAAAGGCAAGTCTTGATTTATATTTGGAATACCATTTGCTACCTCTACGTCCATTATTAACGTTTGTAGACATTTTGTTTTTTTTTTTGCTTCTTGGTTTGATGTAGGACATTTGACAACTGTTTTGGGTAGTACGTGCTGTTTCAAAATATCTTGATCTTTTAAAACAATTTTTGATTAATTATTCCACTACATACTAACATAAGATTTAATAAGTATCTGTTTTTTTTTTCATATTATTTATCACATCTTAATCACTGTTGTGAATTTTACTCTGTTAAGAAATGAAAAGGATTTATTTAGTTTCTTTTTATAGTTCTACGAATATTAGTGTAGCCTAATGCAGAACAAGTAGGTAAATGTAATATTGAATCATAACATTATTACAAGCATATTTGATGAAATAATATATGCTACCATTATTATAAGCATATGTTGTCACAGTCTCGGACATGTTGATATAAATCAGACACTAACTTTTTAAAGTATATGCAGTTTCATTGTGATATTAACCAACATTCATAATTTAATAATTCGTACTTGTTATCAAAATGTATTTCTTTCATGTAGTGCTTCTTTAAACAATGATATTGGTAATGTTTGAACGATAATTTGATTCATATATATTAATTATGATATAAATATATATCCATCTCCTAAAGTATTAATAAAGTTTTTTTTACAGGTGCTTCAATTTCAAAGCAAGTTATCGTGACAAGAGCTTTTCACTAGTAATCACTGTTTGTTGGGGAAGTGCAATAGTGTAGATATTCAAATTAGAGACAACATCATGGAACGGGAGTCTAACCCCATGCAAGCACTTTGTCGATCTGGCTGTGGATTCTATGGAAATCCTGCAACCGATGGTCTTTGTTCATTATGTTATAAGGTAAATAAAAAAAAGGACAAATTAAGTATATTTTTCTTAGAATGAACTTTTCATATGGTAGCCAACAAACAGTATGGCCATTGTCTTATTTCATCACATGTTTTCAGTTATAAAAAAAATCCGAAAAATGGTATTAATAAATAAATAAGTCTACGTATGTTTTACATGATTTATTAAAAGCATATATATTCTTATGCTCCACCCCCCCTTTTTTTATATTTATTAATTTTATTTTATATATGATATGAAAATATTTGCTTTTTATTTCGTGCTTTATCTACGTTTGGTCGGTTTAGAAAACAAAACTGTATTAATATGCTTCGACTATTTGAAACTCGTCTTCCCAGGGTGTCCACCTACTTACCGTGGGTTCAGTGGTAAGTAGATGTGCAATGCACCAACCAAACAGCACTACTTTTATTTTTGTACCTGTAATCTTTTACTTGTATATGCCAAAATTTTATAACAGATCCACGTAGCCTTGTGCCAAATAAATTAATATTACCAATTTTTGACTTTGACGTTCAAAACACACAGTACTCACCTGTTTTACACGTTGCTGTCGGCCTCTCTACAAACTGGCTCAAAAATCTCACTCGCCGTATGCGTCTTTACAATGCGTGGCACTATCACTACGAATAATCTGCTGTCCAGATTCCAGGTTTCGTTATATTAATTTTGCTATTCCCCCAAATCTAAAATAAATATGACCAAATTTAGAATTTTGACTACCTTTTAATTTTACTTCCCCTGCGCTAATTTTCCTGATGTTGAATCTTCTTTACTCGTACTAATCCTCCTGCTACTCCAATGCTTTCCTTTTCCTTAATCTGCTCTTTCCAATTCAATGCTTTCTTTGTTCTTAATCCGCTAGTTCCAAATCAATGCTTTCTTTTTTCTTTATCTGCTCTTTCCAAATCACTGCTGTCTTCTAATTTCCATTCCATACAATTCTATCCATAATACTATATCCAAATCTATTCCAGTAATATCTCCTTCAGTTTCATATATCCTATCCAATACCTTTCTGCCTTTAATCAACTCGTTCCAATATCCAACTATCTATTCCGCCTGTTTCAATCTCGCTCTATTACACTCTTATCACTTTTACTCGTCGTTACTATTAATTATTTTTATTACTCTCGCTTATCTGTACTCTTCTTTATATAAATTAAACTCTTAAACTTTTCCAAATCATTTATTAACTCTTTATAATCTTCAAAATTTAGCGCAGTTTACAAAACACGTCTTACTACCAAAATATTTATAAATCGACCCCTTTATTTATCTTTTCCTAGGTGATAATAATAATTAAAATATGCCTACTCTTTAATACATTTTATACATTTTCCATCCAATAAAATCGTCCCAACAAGTCTGTGTCACTAATACCTTATAATCCTTCTTTTACACTTTACTATTTCATATCTAAAAGTTCAATCATTGGTCCCTAATACTGCGTCACCCTTCAATCATATTTGACGATACTTTTCACTTATAATTTTGATATTACAGGTTTGTCCAAAGGTTGATTCTACTAAAATAAGTGCCGAAATATTTCACATATAAACCTGGATCTGTGTGGTGAATAGTGGAATTTCTACAGACGCATCCGGTTTTTCGATCAGCAAATGTACATTCTATGGCTCATTAACATACAACTCAGTGTAAATCCTTGAATACTGTGCTTTCTCACGTCATCAAGTCATTGTTTTACGTCTTGGCACTTATACTTTGACTATTATACTCCAAATACAGTTACGGGATCTGATATTTGGCTTTATTTGGCATACACTACTTTCAACAAACTAACCTTTATACCATTTTTCTTACTGACACTTTAATATATATATATATATATATATATATATATATATATATATATTATATATATTGCTGTGATACCTACAAAATCCGTGAACTACGCTTTTCGAATCGAGCCTCACGAATTGGGCGTCAAGAATGCTGTGAAACCTACAAAAAGCTATTCATTACCTTAACTGTGTTGGTCCATTGACTTTCTTCTGTTAATCGCCTCGGCTGCTCCTCTAGATAACTTTCATCCTCAATCATAAAAAAAAACAAACACATTCCTATCACACACATCAACGTTAACTCTATTTACATCAATATTCACAATACATTAAAATTTCAAAATTAAAATTCAGCATAAATTTTAATATCAAAAATTTTCAAGATTAAATTTGTTATCATTTTCAAGTGCATCCAGAATTAAAGTCCTTGTAGGATGCCTACTAATTACTATAACAATATATGCAGAGTACAAAGGGAGCATCTACCACCCCTTTACGTTAATTAACCAGGTTCGTCTAATTGAGCTCAAAGACATACCCATATTTTCATCATAATCCAGAACATCAATACTAAATACCCCTTTCTACTTAAACAAGCAAATTTCACCTTAAAATTAAAATTTTATTGTTAGTACAATTTCACTAATGTCCATTTAAAGTAAATCAATTATAAAGTTATTCGACACACCCCAAAATATCAAAGTTCAAACAAAAAAGTATAATTTACCTGAAGTTCACTGCACTCGTAGCTTCAATGTACATCGTCCCTTTTGTTAATCACACCATTCTAACTGGATTATATTTACGGCTTCTGATTCTCAACGTTTTAAAATTTGCTCCATCACCATTTATTTAAAGTTGTTTCAGGGCTTTTCCGAACTCATCTGTGTATATCTGAACCTTGTTTAGTGGATCCAGTCATGTTTACGAACCATTTAATTATTAACACCCCCGAAAAATAGCAAAGAAATTCATACTTCTTTCACCAATATACGCCAAAACTGCCTACTTTTGTGTATACATTTGTCGTTGTAAATTTTACTAATTGGTACAGTGATACTAAATATTATTACCTTGTATCTAAGTGCACTAAAGTATATTCATGTTAGCACGTAAAGAACAAACTATTTTGAATCACCAAAATATACGAGCAAACTTTAAATTATTGTATCAAACTAAAATGCACTGTTTAACGTATTGAATCAAGTCGCGGATGTAAGAGAGCTTGTTTATATTCACCTCGGTATATATAGCGGTTAGCCTGTCTGTCGGTCTGTTTCCCAAAACGGACAATTCTAAAGAATTTCGCATGCTAGGTTCCCAGTCCGCAGCTCGGCATGCGATTTTTACGAATTTTGCACTCGTCCCAGTTAAATCTCAGAAATTCTCACACGGCACGCAAACATGTCCGAGAATAACTAATTAAATTTTATACAGAAATGTTATTTCTACCTCTCAATTTTGCCTTTTACTTTCAACCAAGCGCAACCCCATGACGTTGCTCTACTCACGCCTTTTTACTATATGTGTCTCGGTCTTGCGCATATTATCTGTCTCTATCTACCCTGTTCTTATTAGTGCAAATTGATATTCCTTATTATCGATTATTTCAGTCCATGTGGACTATCTGGGTTAAATAACCCCGTATCGCACCTTCTCGTGAATATTAAGCCACGGTTTCTCCAAGATTCTTTGTAACTATTAATTATCTGCAACATTTACGCAGAATGAGCTTTTTAAAAATACGCAAGGTGTTTAAACATACTATTAATTCTCAGAGCTTGATTTCATGGTATTTTATTGGGTTTTTCAAGTTTTTATAGATATTATATGTTACTAACGGTTCAATTAACTTCAATTACAATTATTATCTGTACGTTTTGTTTAATACCAGTTACTTAAAATAGAGTTAATTAATATAAATTTTGCACGTAATTTCCATTTGTTTCTTTCCTCGGAATAATTACATTACACGTAGAGCTTGTTAATACTGTTTCTTTTGATATAAAGCGTCTTGTACATGATTTAAATCTCTTATTTTTACTGAAACTAATAAATTTTTATGCTTCACGGTTTTAATAACGCGTATTATCTAATAATATTCATTATACACGGTGATTAAAATTATTTGATGTGATTATTTAATTTTCCACCCTGGTCTAAATATGAGTAATATATATATATATATATATATATATATATATATATATATATATATATATTAAATTTGGGGTTTCTCAAAGGTTTGAATTTATGGATATTTTGTTAAAATGTCAAAACCACAATATACTTAACAGGTTAAATCTATAATTGGATTTCACTTTCAATCTATGGTATTATTTTCAATCAAAGGGGCCGTAGAGCTCTGATGGAGACCTATTGGTTGGAAATTCAACAGTCTGAATTATAAGTACAATTCTTTTCTGTTCTGTTATTATTCTGGACATTTATTGTGTGTCATATGTTCTATGGGGTTCACATAATTTTGACAGTTGAAACTACCTTAGTTTAGTAAAGAAATAGGTTTTTTGTATGTTAGCCAATATGCATTTTTTTTGTTCTGTTTTCAATGATGTACTTGTTATTATAACCCCATCGCGCTGTATGCGAGCCACTACAGTCAGTTGGTAGCAATGTTAAATAATTGTAAAAATGACTAGCAAATAAAAGATTGCATCACACAATATTCAAATTATTACAATATAATAAAAAAAGTTATACTAATTTTAAGGCAAACCAAAAGGTTACTCATGTAAACTGTAGGGATTCTCACAGCACTACTCCGTGATGGCGGGCTCCGTTTATCCTTTTCGGGCGTGGGTAATTCGCTGGTCCTGGTCGAATCCATATTCAATTTTGTCTTCTTCCTATTTGTAGAGGGGCGACAGGAAACTGGATATAAGGAACGATAATCAGATATAAGGCAAGGAACCTACATAACCAAAAAAAGACACGATAAGACACAAAGGTAACTACATTCGTTGGTCTCTCGATCATCAGTCACGACACGTCTCCCGGAAATAACCATCACCCTTCTTCGCACTCCGCGTCGGCGCAATCTCGCGCAGACGCACTGTCTGAAGTGACGGAAATACACACACGTCTTTTCAAATTTATTGGCGCGAACTCCTTACAAATTAAAACTAAAATTCGGAATGTTTACGGCCGATTTTGGCACGTAACACTGTACAGTAAAAAATACATTTTAGTAATAAAGAAATGCTTATCCTTTCTCCTTATTACAAGTGAAGGATACCCATATAACAAAATTTATTTAATAACTCTTTAATTAACATAATTTTTATGTACGTCAGTGTCTATTTTGTGGTTTTATTATTTCTTTATTGCAATAGTTTGGTAATCATAAATAATAATTGCATATTGTAGTTGTACTGCTTGCCAGAGGTGGTTATTTTGTACTTTTCATTCAGTTTGATAATTTTTTCTTTTTTATATGTTGCTCATGAAGATGCTGCCATTTTTCAGATTGATTATTATTGCTAGAGCGATACCTTTCATTCTAATTCAAAGAATGGACCAATTCATATCAAGTGATCCAAGTCTGAATTAAATTTTTACCAGACATCATCCAATATCTTAATCCTTTTGTTTTGTTTAAGTACTACTATAGTAGGTATCTAATTATGTATTTCAGATTTGTATGTCATACGGTTGGTTGTTGATCTATATTAAATTTAGGAAAAATCAGAAATGTGTACCTGTACGAACACACGTTTTTGCTCATATCTCGGCTTAGGATAAAGCTAAGTCAGTGAAACAAACACCATTGCCATCAGAATTTTACAAGCTTTAATTTGATATATTACAAGGGTGTGTTTGAAACATTAATATTTTTCATCTACAAATTCAAAATTTTGAAAGACGAGTCCCAACTAACTAATCTTAGTTACTGCCTCTCTGATGAGACATTACTGTCATTCCACAGCCATATTTTCATCTTGATCTTTAGCTTTGTCATTTTGGGGTTTCTGCACAAGTCTTAGAGATTTTAAAAGATCTACAAAACTGTCTGATGCCAGGGACAAATAGCTTAGATCCAAGAATCTCATTACTGTGCAAGTAAAATCACTATGCAATATCTACAACTTGTGTATCAGAAGCATCAACATTACTGCAGTACTATTTTAAAAGTAATGTTACTATATGCATTTTTTATATATACCTTTCATACTAAACAAGTTGAAAATGCAAGGCATTGTCGCAACGAACTTCCAAATGTAGACTTACTTTAAAACAATTTAAAGAAATTAAAATTATTATGTTGTAATAATTATAGGTATTCAGATAAAATACAAAAATTTATAAACAACAAAAGAGACATTTTAATATATTTTATTTTATTGAATAAAAATTTTAAAAGCTATATATGTGTGTGTGTGTGTATGTATGTATGTGTGTTTGTGTGTGTGTGTGTGTGTGTGTGTGTGTGTGTGTGTGTAAATAAGGGGGCATCATATTTCGATTCAGTTTTTTCAGAGGATTCTAAATATGTATCGCACATTAATTTTGGACCTATTTGAAATTTTTGATAAAAATTAATTCCCCGGGGGGTCGGGTGTCCGTGGTCAGATTTTGTGGGGGGTACCATATTTCGACTCAGCTATGTTAGGGGAGTTCAAATATGTATCGCACATTAATTTTGGACCTATTTGAAATTTTAATTTTCCCGACGGAATATCGCGAGCACGGCGTCCCGTGGCCCGATTTCAACTGACATCAAAACTTAAGCTCAGGACACCGAGCTGAATCGATTGATGTATCACACATTGATGTCCGACCATTAGAAAGGCCTCGGACGGACAGACGGGCGACAAATCGATTTCATAAACGAACGAAGTTCGTTGAAAAGACTTATATGCATCATAACTTTTAGAAATTCCTCTATTTCCCGAGGTTTCCACTTACCTATATAGCTACAAATCTACGATCTCCTCAAAGAAATAGTTAAAGGTTCAATAGTGAAGAGCTTTTGAGACTATCTTTACCTCCAGATACAATTTTGTTAACATGTAATATATATCTTGTGTTTTTTATCACAAAATAAATTTTACAGTTCCAGAGAATATTAAAAATGACTAAAGATATGTGTAGAATGCAATTTGTATTAAGGTGATGCTCCCACTAATCGTTCTATGCATTTCCTCTTATCTTAGAGCGGTCTAGAATGCACTTTTGTTTAGTAAAAATTGATTTTTTATAAATTTGACAATTTTTGTAATTTAAGCTTTTTTGTGTCATCATCAGTGAAAGCTAGCATTAATGGCTTTTATCTTTGTTATCATGAACAGATTTCAACTATAATTAAGATCACTAAATAAGGAATTTTGAGTTTTCTGTATATATATATATATATATATATAATCCCAATGTTACATAAATATTTATTAAAAGTTTTTACATTTTCGATTGCCAACATAAAGTTCAGAATTTTTCATAGTTTTAAAATGTATTTATAAAATTTCTTTAGTTCGTTTATGGTTCAATGGTACTTTTGGTTGCTATAATTTAGTTAGATCGCAGCTTTTTTTATTAATTTATTGCTTCTTATTAATTAGTACATGTACAAAAACTTTCTGGCTTTGGATATTTTTTAAAACATTTAAGTTCACTTTCATTTGAAACACTTGTGATTGTATCAGACTTCTAAAAGCGAATAAGAGTGTGTATAACATCCCAAAAGCTGCACATTATCTTTTTGTTAGGTTTGCAACCAGAACAAGAACATAGACGGTATCGTTTAGATATTATTTTACTTTCCCTACCCTTTGTACACAATGGTGAAGGTTTTACTTTCATGTTGTTACACACTAATAATTTTACTTGCTCAGACTTTGCACAAAAGCTAATTATAAATACCTACATATGAAATGAAAATATAAGAACTTTCTACTTAATACAATGCACTTTTTTTTTTAAAATCTTATTTGAAAACGAAACGGAAAAGCATTTATTTTTGATTTTCGTAGAATAATTTTGGTTAAATCAGCTCGAATGTCCATTTGTAGTGCCTCAAAAAAATTCTAATTCTGTTAGTTAAGACCTTCCAATAATTGAAATACAAACATTTTTCGTATTATTGTCACTTAGGTATAAAACTTTGTATTTTATACAAATGTTGATTTGTATTTAATTGTACTATTTACAATATAAGAATATGTTTAAAATGGGATCAACATTTTACCAAATGCAAAATGTTTTTTCATTCTATGGGCAAATACATTTATTCCCTGATTACTTAATAATGCTGCTATTATGACCGAAGTTTGTTAATAATACAGAGAAAAAAGTTCTGCATAACAAATGTACATTTTTGGTTCACAAGTTGAGGCAATCAATGATCATCAGTATATACTAATTTGTGCCTAATTGCAAAATTGTACTCACACTATTATTAAATAGGTTTGTTTGTCTTAAATAATGCCATTTAACACTTAATAGTTATAGTTCACAATAATTCAGTATTCTTAACAGAATAGTTCTGGAAATAGTATTCTACTTGTTCATAATAGTTTAAGTCAGCAAAATGCGTTATGCCACTTGTTATGATTTGGAACTAAGTGCCGTTTTAATTATTAATGACTTACATTATTCTTGAATAATAAATAAACCAATTTAAAAGTAGATTGTTTTTCTTTTCATTTTTATTATTGCGCTTTAGCAACAAATAGTTTTTGAGTTCAAAATAGTTATTTTTTTTCTAGATAGTGAAACACTGCTTATAACTCTTAACAAGCAAAAATAAATCCAGAATGCAAAAGCGACTTTGCAGTTTAATAAAAACTGCTTTGAAATATTGTTAAAATTGCTTTAAAAATAGAATAAAAATTTTGAGCGTTTAGTATAAATAACATTAATGCTTGTGATAGAATCATTTAGATTCTAGTCTTTGGTAACTACGGATAGAGTATCAATAGTCATTTGACTTTGGTCGCCATAATTGGTATATCTTACTGTTTATGAGAAATTGCTGATTGAAGCGAAAAGCAAAATGGATTTTTCAAGTGATGAAGAATGTTTGCCTCTAGAAGTATCAAAATTCCTTAGCAAGTGCTGTATCGCAACTATTCCTCAATGGGTCGGACAGTATCGAACAAGTTACGACTTCAAAAAGCGTTCAATTGAAAAAATTATGCAAATATCTGAAATCTGGTTTATCTTGAATACAAAATCATGAAACAAATCTTAAATATTACTATGTCAATTTACTCGATGCTAAAAGCATAATATTTTTAAAAAATAATATTAAAAAATTCTCAAGATTAAATGTATTACTTGAGAAGTAAATCTGATGCATATCGTCTAATCGTATTGACAAAAGTAGAAATCGAAACATGTATGCAAGAAATTTTTGATGAACAAGTTTTATTATTATTGGAGGTAAATTTAATAATGTGTCTTTATGGGCTTGTAGAAGAGAAGAGAAGAATTACTAAAGTTGAAATAGAATATAAGAAGTCACACTGTGTTTGGTTATTATTAAAATTTCTGACAATAGGATACATACCTTGCTTTGTGGCCTAAGTTTACTCAGAGTTGAAAATTCCACATTATATATTTGAAATTGCCACATTGGGAATTCAGACACGTCTGCTATACTCTTATCTAATACCAGGATGGACATTTTCTCTCGTTAAAAGACGGGGGGATTTAGAATTCTACTTCAGTGACTGAAACATACATTGAAAATTCAATGAGAATAAAATTCAATTTTCCAGTAAAATAATTTTTGAAAATTGTTGAAATTCGATTGGTGCCTCATTTTGAGTATCATTTTAAAACTAGTTACACATAATAATTATGTTTTTATGCTTGAAGAAAATTTGTTTTGCTTACTTTATAATGCAAATTCATTAACATATTATCTTCATTAAATTTAACAAAACTATAATTTTGGCATTTGCCAGTTTGATGTCTATAAAAATGAAAGTTGTGATAATGTTTTTAACATAAAATAAAATATGTAAACTAATATTTAAACTTCAATTAAACTTGTAAGGATATTAAAATTTGTGTTACTATTTATTTTAAGAACTAATAGTGCTTGCAGAAGAGGCTTTAAAGTTGGGTGTTTTTTGCATTCCCAATTCAATTATGAAAATTTTACTCTTAGTGCTTTATCTGCACTTTTGTTTTAAAACTTATAGTTTAGTTTTTCGTAGTATTTATTAAAAAAACGTTTTCATTGGTGATAATTATTAAATGTTAATACAAATTTGATTTGTTGATTATTGTAAAGCATCTTCAACTTCCAATATTTAAATGTGTTTAATTTGCTGATTTATTTAGCTTTTAATTTTGTTTAAAACAGCAGATTGATGATGTAACTTATTTGCATTTGGAGATTTATGGTGGAAGCAGTGGGAAAATCATTTTTGTATTTTGGTAATTGTTCAACGAATTGAAAGTTGCAAAGTTCCTAGCAGACCAAGCAATTACTGTGATATATAAATGTGTTGGCAAAGTTTGACATCTATATGCTGAACAATGTTATAACTATGAATTTTGAAAATTGCATGTATAAGAAAAGCTAAATTTTGAAAGTCAAGTTTTGAATGTTAAATATTAAAAAGGTTATCAGACTAAGAAATTTTTGCAATATGATAGAACTGTTATGTGATTATCCTTCATGTCACTAATATGTGGGATTTGGAATTAGAGTAAAGGTGTAGAGGTCAAAGGTGAGCACTGCTCGAAAAGACTAAATACTGTGACCACTTCATTATACCATTTTAGAAGATCGGCAAAATGCGTACAACATATAACAGAAGCATTGCACATTTCCTGTGAATTCGTGTTTCACATTGTTTACCATGGCTGGGCTTGAGAAATTTTATGCCAGACGCATTTAAAATGCGTTTACAAATTTTCTATAGAATGTGTTTCGTTTCGAAGAAATCATCAACTTTACTTTTTTATATGGTTTGTGAAAAATATGCTTTCTATTAAATAGTATTTTCTAATACAAATTCAATGATATATGGCATTGTATATGGCTGCCGTGTTTTTATTTAAAAAAGCTAATAAATCTCCAAGGTTTTGGTGTTATTTTAGTAATTTAATTATTTTAATGTAACCAATCATATTTTGAAGTAAATTGAAATAACTAAAAAACAGTCTAATAACTATAAATTTCGGACGCCCGTCTTTGTGTTAAAGTTGAGAGGCGCGAATCGATCGCTTATTTTGATTTGCGTCCGAGGGTTTCGGAGTTGGGGGCGCGGACGGGTGGTGGTTAGGTGGAGAATTTTTGCGTGCTTAGGATAGGCCGGTTTTTATGGCGGAAAACCGATAACTTGCGGAGAAATATGGATTTTCCGGGAAAAGATTAATTTGAAGCGGCGTATTCGTTAACGTGTTAAAAAGCTTGGATCCTCAAAAATTCCGATCTAAAAACCGAACCATTCGTGCGACGAGGTCGGGAACTGTTCCATTAGCGTTGGTGCGAGAGAGTAGAAAGATCGAGTTGGTTTCTAAAATTCGTATTCCGGCTTCAAAAAATATCTAATATATACCAAATAACGCTATTCGTATTCTAGAACCTGAATTATTAACGATTTGCAAGCTGGTAGTATAGTATTTTCTTAAAACAGGTACTAAAATTTGTATAATTACTTTGACAAACGTCAAACACACGTGCACGAAAGCAGCGACAATATGTACCTTCAAAATCTATGAGGACACATTTCTTTTAAAATTACTCAAATTTAAATTTATAATTCGTCTAATATCATTTAAGAGTACCGATAATTGACTACAATTATACGAAAACATCGCTTTTTCATAAACACGGACTACTTATTTGAAAAATAATTATACAATACATTTGACGTTTGTTTGCGGAATCGCTTGAACAATTACAATAGACCGTGATTTATTCCTAAAACGATTTATTTCTTATGTGGCATTAGACATAGCAAGTATACAACCAACGCGATTTCAATATACATCGCCTTCATAGCGCCAGTCTAACATGTATGGCTACGAACCGTGACTCCGGTGGTTCGATGCCCAGTCAAATTCATTTTTTTAAATTTAATTTTATGTTGTTTTTTAAAACATGCAATAGCATTTATTTAACAATATGCATTAAATAAACCAACACTTTTTTTCATATGCTTCAGTGCGATTCACATATTTAGTCAAGAACCATTTCCAATCTTTACTTTTCAGATATTGTCTAACTTGCAGAAACGTATTCGCTTATATGTGTATAAAAACTAAAAAAACTTTGATATTTTACGATCTAAAAACTCAAACGTCCAGAGCTAAAACCGGTACATTTGCGTTGATGAACAGACAATTGAGTTGGTTTCAAAAATTTCTATACAATCCTTAACATATTTCTAATATGAACCAAAAAATATTACATCTATCATAAATTCTACATCTGTATTTAAAACTTTTACTACGATTTGTGTAATTTATTTGAGAAATGTCATAAGCAGGTTACGGACCACAGTGGTGCCACTCTATATACGATTATGTTGGCGCATTTTAGTATTGACACTATCCGAATAGATGGCGCCCACAATTTCGACTGCAATTACAATTGTCATTTATTTGACATTGATTTGACGTTTAGAATTATTGTTTATCTAACCGTAGCGCTATTCAAAGATTGTTTGATTTGATTTGCTGCATTTCCATAAATTTATTATGAATTGTGATATTAATATTCGACTTCTTCAATATATCCACGTATGTGATTAAAAAAAAACATTAGTTTTACTTAAGATTACATTACTATTCTTTTTATAGGTACTTATTTCACCGTTAATGTTGTTATTACATACCTACCGATATTGCATGGGCAAATAATTTATTGTACAACTGAAACTTACGAGAAACTGATATCTTAAAGTTAGAGCTTGGTGTTTGTTTATACATTACTGTATTTAGAGGAGATTCATATTTATTAGTTTTTGTAACAAATGGTAAAATAATGGGTTACATATTTTTATCCGAATCGTGGATTATGGATGCTTTCTCTACTATGTGAGAGGTTGCGGAAATAAGAATAGGCATAGATTTTCAAATCCTTATAAGAATAAAATTAGGTTTCCATGATTATTTTTTTAATTTGTATGCCAATGGTCCGCGTTTTGTTGTATTTCTCAATTGTACATGAAGTCAGTTTTCTTCTTCCTGTAACATGCAATAAGCCAATAATATATTTTGGTAAAATGTTTATTTCATTTCATAAAATGCATGTATGATGTACAAACTTTTATTTTCAGTTTTATTAATTTGACTTATGTACATACATAATGTATGTATGTAATTCATTTGAGTGAAATATGGAAATATAAATTTTTGCATCTACAACCTTTCAAATACATTTGCAATGCATTCTTCGATGTAAATCATAGCAGGGTTTTTAACCTTTTAAATATAGTGAAGATGCTAACCAAACCTATAATTTCATAAGAAGTATTAACACTATCCTCCAAAATGGCGGGCAAAGACGGCAACAGCTTATAAACAGGAAGTGGCGCATATATACTAACTCATCTAACCTATGTTACGACCTTGAAGCACGAGTACGCACTATCTGAAACTATGTTAACACAGTTAATTTGCAAATTTCTACAATTAAAGCTTCTAATTTACATAATAATTCTTTATAGTACTGATAATTATTAATTCTGATTATAAAAAAGTATCACACATTAATACACGCGGTCTATTTTAAACACAAAAAGTTAAAAATTTTATTTGACGTTTATTACCGAATACATCTGAAAAATTTCAAGTCTACGTAAATAATTTAGCAAACGCTATATATCTTTTGAGGCATCGACTATTACACGTATACAAGCAAAAAATTTTCTACAAAATAAGGTTCGATAGCGTAAGGCTAACACCTCTGTCTACCCGCTATTTGTATATAGTTTTTTAGTTTTTACTGTATGTAGTTTAAGGTAGTATTAAGGTTAAAATTGAGTTCAGAATAGGTTTTTTCACTACTTTTCTTATTGTACAACACGCAACAATGGTATAAAAAGCAAATAAAATAGAAGAAATCGTTAATTACTTTAAACAGTTAGGTAAATATTTTAGTACAGTTACCGATTATTGTCATTTACATTACTTGAAGCTAAACGTCGCATCGTAGGTACTATTAAGGAACTGATCTTGATCCTGATCAACTCCCGAGTGACTTCGACAGTCTACTAGCGAAGTCATCTTGATCCTATCGGCTCCGTAGTGATTTCGACAGTCTACTAGGACACAAAGGTCTTAATCCGATCGACTTCCCAAAATGATTTCGACAGTATACTATGGCGAAGCGATCTTGATCCAATCGACTACCACTAACTGATTTTTACAAAGTCTTCTATGACAAAGTCTTCTATGACAAAGTGATTTTGATCCAATCGACTCCTCCGAGGTGCTTTCGACAAGTCACTAGGACGAAGTGATCTTGATCCGATTGATTCTCCCAAATCATTTCGACAAAGTCACTAGAGCGAAGTGGTCTTGATCCGATCGACTCCCCAAGTTATTTCAACAAAGTCTACTACGACGAAGTGATCTTGATCCGATCGACTCCTGGAAGTGATTTCGACAAAGTCTACTAAGGCGAAGTTGTCTTTATCCGATCAACTCTCCGAAGTGATTTCGTCAAAGACTGCTAGGGCGAACTGGTCTTGATCCGATTGGCTCCTCCAAAGTGTTTCGACACAGGCTACTAGGGCGAGGTGGTCTTGATCCGATCGACTCCCTGAAGTGATTTCGTCAAAGACTACTAGAATGGAGTGGGCTTGATCCGATCGACTCCCCGAAGTGATTTCGACAAAGACTACTAAGGCGAAGTGATCTTATTTCGATCGACTCCCCGAAGTGAATTTGACAAAGACTCCTAGGCCAAAGTGATCTTGATCCGATCGACTCCCCGAAGTGATTTCGACAAAGACTACTAAGTCAAAGTGGTCTGGGTCCGATCGACTCTCCTAAGTGATTTCGACAAAGACTACTAGGGCGAAGTGGTCTTGAACGGATCGACTCCCTGAAGTGATTTGGACAAAAACTACTCGAACGGAGTGGTCTTGATCCGATCGACTCCCCGAAGTGATTTCGACAAAGACTACTAAGGCGAAGTGATCTTATTTTGATCGACTCCCCGAAGTGAATTTGACAAAAACTACTAGGCCAAAGTGATCTTGATCCGATCGACTCCCCGAAGTGATTTCGACAAAGACTACTAAGTCAAAGTGATCTGGATCCGATCGACTCTTCTAAGTGATTTCGACAAAGACTACTAGGGCGAAGTGGTCTTGAACGGATCGACTCCCTGAAGTGATTTGGACAAAAACTACTAGAACGAAGTGGTCTTGATCCGATCAGCTCCACGAAATGATTTCAACAAAGTCTACTGGGGCGAAATGATCTTGGTCCGGTCGACTCCTTGAATTGATTTTGACAAAGTCTACTAGGGCAAAATGATCTTCATCCGATCGACTCCCCGAAGCAATTTCGACAAAGTCTACTAACACAAAGTGTTCTTGATCCGGTCGGCTCCCCGAAGTGATTTCGACAAAATCTACTAGAGCGAGGTGGTCTTGATCCGATCGACTTCCCGAAGTGATTTCGACAAAGTCTACTAAAGCGAAGTGATCTTGATCTGATCTACTCATGAAGTGATTTCGAACAAGTTTACTACAGCGAAATGATCTTGGCCTGATTGACTCCCCAAACAGTTTTTGACAAAGTATACTAGAGCGAAGTGGTCTTGATCCGATGGTTCCACGAGGTGATTTCGACAAAGTCTACTAGAGCATCTTCATCCTATCGTCTCCCTGAAGTGATTTCAACAAAGTCTACTAGGGCAAAGTGATCTTGATCCGATCAACTCCATGAGGTGATTTCGACAAAGTCTACTAGAGCAAAATTATCTTGATTCGATCGACTCCCGGTGTGATTTCGGCAAAGTCTACTTCAGCGAGGTGATCTTGATCCGATTGACTCCCAGAAGTGATTTCGACAAAGTCTGCTAGGGTGGGGTGTAGAGAGCGCGAGGTGTAGAAAAGGCGTGGCGTAGAGACGACGGGTCGTAGGGAGGGCGGGGCGTACAGAGAGCGAGCGTACATAAAACGGGTTGTAGAAAGGACGGGGCGTAAATAGGACGGGGCGTAAATAGGGCGGGGCGTAGATAGGACGGGGCGTAGATAGGACAGGGCGTAAATAGGGCGGGGCGTAGAGAGTGCGAAGCGTAAAGAGTGCGTGGCGTAGAGAGTGCGTGGCGTAGACAGGGTAGAGCGTAGAGAGGGCGGGGCGTAGAGAGGGCGGTGCGTAGAGGGTGCAGGGTGTAGAGGGGGCGGAGCGTAGAGAGCGGGGCGTAGAGAGAGCGGGGCGTAGAGAGGGCGGTGCGCAAAAATGGTAGGGAGTAAAGATGGTGGGGCGTAAAGAGAGTGGCCCACAAAGCGAGTAGAGGCGTTCAAAGTAGTCCCGTAGGGACTACAGACCGCTTCTAGTCTAATAACTATAAATTTCGGACGCCCGTCTTTGTGTTAAAGTTGAGAGGCGCAAATCGATCGCTTATTGGGATTTGCGTCCGAGGGTTTCTGAGTTGGGGGCGCGGACGGGTGGTGGGTAGGTGGAGAATTTTTGCGTGCTTAGGATAGGCCGGTTTTTATGGCGGAAAACCGATAACTTGCGGAGAAATAAGGATTTTCCGGGAAAAGATTAATTTCAAGCGACGTATTCGTTAACGTGTTAAAAAAGCTTGGATCCCTCAAAAAATTCCGATCTAAAAACCGAACCAGTCGTGCGACGAGGTCGGGAACTGTTCCGTTGACGTTAGTATGAGAGAAGAAAGATCGAGTTGGTTTGTAAAATTCGTATTCGGGCGTTAAAAAATTTCTAATATATGCCAAACAACGCTATTCGTATTCTAAAAACTGAATAATTCACCATTTGCGGGCTACCACTGCAGTTTTTTCTTAAAACACTTATTAAAAATTGTATAATTTATTCGACAAACGTCAAAATCAGGTAACGATCACCAACGGAAAAGTACGAGCGTGTACCTTCAAAATCTATGGTAACATACTTCCTTTCAAATTTCTGGAATTTTCCATTACAATTCAACCAATATGATTTAGAAGTACCGTTACTTGATTTAAATTATAGGAAAACGTCGCTTTTCCACATACGCTGGCTATTTATTTCAAAAATCATAAATTTTTCATTTTGGCGTTTCTTCACGATGATAGCCGAGCATTTTCAATAGACCGTGATTTGGTTAGAATTCGGTGTATTTCGTGTTTGGTCCGCTAAATTGAAAGTAATTCGGGGTTATTAAAAGTAAATCAAAGTATACTACTAACCAATTTACAAATACTGACACCTCCATAGCGCGATGCTATAATATCTGGCTACCAAGCGTAAGTTTAATGGTTCAATTCCCAGTTCCATTTACTTTTTTTAATTTTTTCGTCAACTTTATAAACAACACCAGCATTTATTTAATTCAATAATATGCATAAAAAGTACCAGAACATTTTTTCGTATGCCTTACGCCGCTCTTTCATTTCAAAATTGTCAGTTACGTTTGCTTAAATATCATTACTGACGCTTTTCTGTTCCTGGAATTCTCCGCATTGTAGAAACAAACACTGCTTTGTCTTATGCATCAAGCAAGGTTCGGACGTTTAAAGTTGATCGTTCTAAAAACACGGAGCGCTTTAGTAAGAGAGAGGTGGAAAATCGCGTTGGTTTCGAAATTCGTATTAGGCTTCTGAGAAATTACTAATATATATGTCAATAAACACAATCCGTATCCTAAAACCTGAAATGTTAACAGATTGAAAGCAGGTACTGCGGTATTTCCCTAAAACACTTATTAAATTTTGTATAATTAATTCCGGTTACATCAACAACAGATTAATACACAGACTATAGTCAAATAATAGAATTCAATGTTTTTCTTTATGTAACATAGAACATTTGCTATACATAGAAATCTAGATTAATTTAATATCTAATTTAAATAATAGCCGCTTTACAGAATAAATTAATATGCGCGGTCTATTTTTAAAAAGGGCCCTCTTATTTGGCAGTTGTGGGCATATCGCAGTTCATTTAAGTATTTCGAGTTCTCTACATTGCACACATGATAAATTATTATATTTTCTAATAATGGTCTAACGTACTTTTGCAGAAATCCAAATGCTTTTCAAACGTGCACAACTATGTCTCATTTTATATGTGAAAATCATTCCAATTTATTGGGATAAATAAATCATACGGAATGCCCAATTTAATAGGTTTGCACTGTAACTACAACAGTTTGGGGTCGACTTGATTTCTATCACTTTTGTTGTTACTTAGGCCGTTTAATAATATAACTATCACGACAGCTTTATTTCCATTTTCATTCAAAGGGTGTACATATAATACATAGCTTTTCTTATGTATAACTCAAAAATCAAATGCCGCGCATATACCACTTTTTAGAACACACAGTTTCAACATTACACCTCATGTACATTTATAATTACTAAAAGTTTATTTATATTCGTTAACAGGTACATTCGAGGTTAGATTGATTTCATACGCCTTCACAGGAGATACTCAATACCAATGAAAATATCTAAAACGTACATGTACATTATTTTCATTCGCAATATGTTAAAGAGATATTTCAAAACATATCACTTTTAATGAGGCTACATTAATCTCATACTTCTTTGTTTAACCATTTGCAGCTTCGACAAACGCAAACGCTAAACGTTCGAGCCACTTTCGTGTAGAATCACCGTGATTTTTAAATCGCTTGCCAATTTAACCTGCGATATACTATTCGAGATATTGTTAACATTTCACCTTATGCTTTATCCAACGGTTGCTTGCAGCACTTCTATAACTTACTACTTTTAACTATCATCATATATCGGAAATATAAAATACGCCTGTTTATTAATATTGAAGAAAGAAAATTTATTACCACACGAATTAGCATACACAAGTATCCAAATATATCCTCGGTACATTCATTCCACGTAAATTAAACTAAACCAAGCACCTCATTTCGACTACTTTCACATATCAGCCTTATAAAACAAATTAAATATATTATATAATATACATCTCTTATACATCTTACATATAGTACATACACAGAATATATATCATACACAGAATATATTACATACACAGAATACATTGCAAAAGTAGACTAAGATCTATTCGTTTGTTTAACATACATTATTTCCTCTATACAGAAAGCTCCAGTAATATTAGATATATTTAAATATCCGCTTTAAAAGAATACATATACTCAATAACCTTCATTTTATAATACATCAAAAATAAAAAAAAAACCATTAGCAAAAATTGCATTTTCTACTTTAATATTTATAATCGCAAAAATAAATACAGTTGCTTCTTTATTTAGCCACTAACAAAACTTCTACGAACGAAAGAGCTTAACAAAGTTGCCGCTTTAGTTTACAGACTCGAAAATATTTAGAAGAATTTTTAAACATACTCTAACATGCTATTCGGAATTGTTTACATTTCAACTTATGCTTCAACACTTTCATTAATTTCTACTTATAAAACTACTGCTGATAACCACCTCAAATATTGTTTATTAATTTTGAAAGAATTAAGGGATTGTTCGAAATGCCCTTCCTTCAAATTATCTATTCTCAAACGGAACGGCAACTACCAACCGGCGTTATTTGTAGGAATTCTCTATTCGTTCAAAATTGTTCTGCTACGTTCTCATTTGTCCTGCATCGTTCTGCATCGTTCTGCATCGTTCTGCATCGTTTTGCATCGTTCTCAATCGTTCTTGATCCGTTCGACTCCTAGAAGTGATTTCGACAAAGTCCACTAGAGCGTAGTAATCTTCCTCCGATCAATTCTCCGAAGTGATTTTGCCAAAGTCTACTGGGGCAAGGTGATCTTCATCCGAACGACACTTCGAAGTGATTTCGACAGTCTACTTGGGCGAAGTGGTATGGATCCGATCGACACTTCGTAGTGGTTTCGACAAACTCTACTTGGGCGAAATGGTCTTGACCCTATCGATTCTCAGAAGTGATTTCGAAAAAGTCTACTACAGTGAAGTGGTCTTGATCCGATCAATTCTCCGAAGTGATTTTGACAAAGTCCACTTGTACGAAGTGGTTTTAATCCGATCGACACTTTGAAGTGATTTTGACAAAGACTACTTCGATGAAGTGGTCTTGATCCGGTCGACACTTCCAGGTGATTTTTACAAAATCTACTTGGGCGAAGTGGTCTTGATTCGAACAACACTTCAAGGTGATTTCGGCATACTCTACTTGGGCGAAGTGATCTTGATCCGATCAATTTTCGAAGTTATTTTGACAAAGAATACTGAGACGAAGTGGTCTTGATCCGAACGACACTTGGATGTGATTTCGACAAAGTCTACTTGGGCGAAGTGGTCTTGGTCCGATCGACACTTCGAGGTGATCTTACAAAGTCAGCTTGGGCGAAGTGGTCATGATTCGAACGACACTTCGAAGTGATTTTGACAAAGTCTACTTGGGCGAAGTGGTCTTGATCCGATCGACACTTCGAAGTGATTTCGACAGTCTGCTTTGGCAAAATGGTCTAAATCCGATCGACACTTCGAAGTGATTTCGGCAACGTCTACTTGGGCGAAGTGGTCTTGATCCGATCGACACTTTGGAGTGATTTCGGCAACGTCTACTTGGGCGAAGTGGTCTTGATCCGATCGACACTTCGAGGTGATCTTACAAAGTCAGCTTGGGCGAAGTGGTCATGATTCGAACGACACTTCGAGGTGATTTTGACAAAGTCTACTTGTGCGAAGTGGTCTTGATCCGATCGACACTTCGAAGTGATTTCGACAGTCTGCTTTGGCGAAATGGTCTAAATCCGATCGACGCTTCGAAGTGATTTCGGCAACGTCTACTTGGGCGAAGTGGTCTTGATCCGATCGACACTTTGGAGTGATTTCGGCAACGTCTACTTGGGCAAAGTGGTCTTGATCCGATCGACACTTCGAGGTGATCTTACAAAGTCAACTTGAGCGAAGTGGTCATGATTCGAACGACACTTCGAAGTGATTTTGACAAAGTCTACTTGGGCGAAGTGGTCTTGATCCGATCGACACTTCGAAGTGATTTCGACAGTCTGCTTTGGCGAAATGGTCTAAATCCGATCGACACTTCGAAGTGATTTCGACAACGTCTACTTGGGCAAAGTGGTCTTGATCCGATCGACACTTCGGAGTGATTTCGACAACGTCTACTTGGGCGGAGTGGTTTTGATCCATTCGACTCCCGAAGCGATTTTGACAAAGTCTACTAGGGCGAAGTAGTCTTGATCCGATCGTTCCACGAGATGATTTCGACAAAGTCTACTAGGGCATCTTGATCCTATCGACTCCTGAAGTGATTTCAACAAAGTCTGCTAGGGCAAAGTGGTCTTGATCCGATCAACTACAAAAGGTGATTTTGACAAAGTCTACTAGAGCGAAATAAATTTTGATCCGATCGACTCGGTGTGATTTCGGCAAAGACTACTTGAGCGAGGTGATCTTGATACGATCGACTCTCCAAGTGATTTCGACAAAGACTACTAAAGCGAAGTGATCTTGATCCGATCAACTCTCCAGTGATTTCGACAGAGTCTACTAGAGTGAAGTGATCTTGATCTGAGGTACTCCCAAGTGATTTTGAACAAGTCTACTACAGCAAAATGATCTTGGTCCGATCGCCTCCCAAGTGATTTCGACAAAGACTACAAGGCGAAGTGATCTTAATCCGATCGACTCTCCGACGCGATTTCGGCAAAGTCTACTAGAGTGAAGTGATCTTCATCTGATGTACTCACCAAGTGATTTCGAACAAGTCTACTACAGCGAAATGATCTTGGTCCGGTCTACTCCCAAGTGATTTTGACAAAGACTACAAGGCGAAGTGATCTTAATCCGATCGACTCTCCGAAGTGATTTCGGCAGAGTCTACTAGAGTTAAGTGATCTTGATCTGAGGTACTCCCAAGTGATTTCGAACAAGTCTACTACAGCGAAATGATCTTGGTCCGGTCGACTCCCAAGTGATTTCGACAAAGACTACAAGGCGAAGTGATCTTAATCCGATCGACTCTCCAAGTGATTTCGGCAAAGTCTACTAGAGTGAAGTGATCTTCATCTGATGTACTCACCAAGTGATTTCGAACAAGTCTACTACAGCGAAATGATCTTGGTCCGATCTACTCCCAAGTGATTTTGACAAAGTCTACTAGGGCGAAGTGGTCTTGATCCATTCCACTCCCGAAGCGATTTTGACAAAGTCTACTAGGGTGAAGTAGTCTTGATCAGATCGTTCTCACGAGATGATTTCGACAAAGTCTACTAGGGCATCTTGATCCTATCGACTCCTGAAGTGATTTCAACAAAGTCTGCTAGGGCAAAGTGGTCTTGATCCGATCAACTGCGAGAGGTGAGTCTACTACAAAGTCTACTACAGCGAAATAAATCTTGATCCGATCGACTCGGTGTGATTTCGGCAAAGTCTACTTGAGCGAGGTGATCTTGATCCGGTTGACTCCCAGAAGTGATTTCGACAAAGTCTACTAGAGTTAGGTGATCTTGATTCGCTCAACCTCTTAGTCGTTTTAATGAATCCTACTAGGGGAAGTAAAGACGGGGTGTACAGAGGGCGGGGTGTACAGAGGGCGGGGCGTAGAGAGGGCGGGGTGTAGAGAGGGCGGGGCGTAGAGGGTGGGACGCAGAGAGGGCGGGACGCAGAGAGGACGGTGCGCAGAGAGGCCGGTGCGCAGAGAAGGCGGGGCGCAGAGAGGGCGGGGCGTAAAGAGAGTGGTCCACAAAGCGAGTAGAGGCGCTCAAAGTAGTCCCGTAGGGACTACAAACCGCTTCTAGTCTTACTATAAATTTTCAAACAGGTCATCTCCACTTTCAATACAGTAGTATGCTCGTCTCACTGTAGAATCTAACACACGACTTCACATTTTAGTAATTTTATTAAATAGTTGGCGTTGAAACAAAATCAATTTTATTGACATATTACTATTATTTGATTTGTGTTTTTTAATTCAATCTTGAATTTTCTTCCCTAGCAAGTGTTTTTATGGTTATTATTCTGCATTTTTAATTTATTTTGCTTACAATGGAGGGAGATTGTCCTACATCTGATGAAAAATTTGATATGCTGTGCTGCTACATTTTGTGCCAAATTACATTGTGTAGAAGCTGGAAAGAAAACAACCTGGCAAGTCTTATTTTTATGTGTTTAGTATTTAATCTAAAGGAATACGGTTCATTTAAAAAACCTGTGCTATTCAGACAAAAAAAATAACAGCGAGGAAAAACAATACCAAGTTTTACAATGCGTATGAAGAGCTGAGGTAAATTTTTGAAAATGAGAAACAATTACTTCGATCTGTACGAGCAACGTTCAATAAAATAACTCCTGAAATTTTAAGTCGTGTGCCAGATTGTATAGCGAGACGAGCATACTGCTGTCTAAAAAATGGAGGTAATCTGTTTGAACATTTATTGGAGGACTGTTCATCCTTATCTTGTACACACTATAGAGTGTAAAACGCAAAAAGTTTTCAAACTACGTTATGGATTGTAACAAATATATTTTAATAAATTTATATAATGTTAGGTGGAGATGTACGTTCATACCAAAAGAATAGAGGATGTAAAGTACGGTCAATTAGGGTTCATTTAAATATTTATTCAAGTCTATAATAACTGCTGAAGTAAAATTCCAGTTCTGCATTAAAGTTCTCTCGGTTTTATCGAAAATGTTCCACAAAGCCGAACTTTTAGACTATTTGAGTTACTTGGGGTGTTTTCTCATGGTTCTCTAGGCTAGATTCAGTTTCTCTAATATAAGAAGTTAATTTTTTGTGTATACTGAATGCTGCTTTATATTTTCATTGTACTTTGAAAGCATATTTCTTTAAACGAGGATTCTAGTGCTGTGTATCAGCTATAGTTAATTCGCTTTAACTTCAGGATGACTTCAAATGTGGTAGTTTTATGAACACGAATACCTAGAATTGCATTTAAACGATGCTATCATTTAACACGATAAAGGTTGGCTTTTTCCTACGGTGTTGCCTCCAATTCCTCTCGCAAATCGATGCATATGTCATTCGACATCTTCAATTGGAAATATCTGTATATTTTTCATTAAATATATTAGAATTTAAACTAACATTGGCAATGTAATTTTATTCAGTTGTGACATCATTATGTAGTTAAATCGAATGGACTATGTAATACTCGCATCTTCAATATCGCCAAATCTTCAAAAACATTTTTGCGGATAACTTTCAAAACTGGCATTAGTTCAGTTTCTATATCGTGCAAATGTAACATTCTTGCATGTGTTGATATATAGTAAACATGAAAATACAGTTTTGAAATTGCATCATTTTTCTCAGCACTCACTTCTTTTGTAAAATCTTTAAAAGTGTGTAAAATATTAACTAATTTGTTTAAAATTGTTCATACGGTAACACTAACACTATTTACACTTGGATTTTCTAATGCTGAAGTTACCATCCACTTTTAAAACAATTGCACACTTATCATATCCAAAGATAAATCCAATCACGTGGCAATCAATATCTTGCTTCAATTTGAACTCTGGCAGATTAAAATTTTTGTTGTTGCTTTAACTTTGCAAGGGCAGTTGAGCTACATTTAAAGAATGCCACACTTGCTTTTATTTTGTTCAAATACAATCGCCTTTTTAGTCCATGCTTAACTAGCCAATTAGGAAATGAGCCATGCAATATTTTGATTTCCAACCTACATTTTGAATGCTGCAATTATGTTTGCCACGTTATCGAAGACAATGCGTTCTACTTTACTGTGTAGTTACCATTTTTAAATTATTTTTAAAAATGCACTTAAATTTTCCGTTGAATGATGTTTGTCATCAGTCTAATAAATGGAAACTCGGTTTTAGTAAGTTGTGTTCTTCAAATTAATCCTGAACTATAACACCTAGAAAATCTTCATTATTTACTGAAGTTCAAAAATATTTTTTAATAGTAATAAATTCTACCGACTTTAAAATAGTTTGTATTTCTTCCTTCAATTTTTCATAAATTTGGTCTAGCATATTATTGCTTATTGTTTTTTTAAGGCGATTTGTATTCAGGGAATAGCAGTTGTAGTATTTTTTGAAACTCTGGATATTCAAAAATGTATATCTCTTCACCAACATTCACAAAACCTGGTAATCAATTTCCTTTTGCCAAGGAATTGATATTGGACAAGAAGATTGTATATCATGGAGTATCAGTATGTGTGGGATTTTGACTAGGTTTTATCATTTTTGTGACCCTTTCAGCATTTTGGGTGCTGTTTGAAGTTCTCTTTTATTTGGAATCGAGCACGTTTGTCCTAGATCCTACGTGTAGAAGGAATTTCACACCTCTCACGTAGCATTATGCTTTCTGCAGTTTAATACTCATATTTTAGTACACACCACAATTTAGGGAAGTATAATTTGTATAGCTGATGCACTTTTGAATTCTCTGTGCTTTTTATAGGCAATATAGGATGCTTTCTTTTAAGGTACGTACTTAACTTTCCCATTGAGCCATCGGCTACTGATAATACTTGGCAACAGTAATTATAGCTCACGTTGTTATTCCACATTTCAAAATCAAAATGCATCCACATATTGCTTCAGTTTTTAGATATTTTTATGGTAATTTTATGAAATGGGTGGTAGTCTTTTTTGGAAATAATAATTATAATTTCAAACAAGAATGTGGGATACCTATACAATAAAAAGCACTTCAACGCTTACAGTGTGCACTTTATATGCACATAAGGGAAAAATTAAACTGGAATGCTATATTCTTGAAATCCTATTTATATTGTTTTTTATCAATTGGAAAATGGATTTTGGCTAATGAAAATTATTACACAAAGTGACCAACCATCCTTTGTGCATAATTATTTCTGTACTGAAAGGAAATCTAGGATATAAGGATCTAATTAGGTGGTATCATAATTCTAGGATCAACCATATATGAGGATAAGAAACAGTTATTGTCATTGAATACAAAAGTAGTACTTATACTTGGATGGATACCAGAAATAACAGAGAATATAGCAGCTCCTTTATATTTTATTACAAAAGAAAAGGACCCAAGTTCAACATTGCATTTTAAATTATAGGAAGGGGTGCTACTATTAATAGAAGTTGAATGTTGCTTTTAAGAAAATTGTGATAATAAATGCTACTAATGATATATTATAAAAACAAACTAATCCTATTATATTATATTAATGCAGGTGCAGACTGTAGACCAACTCTAATCCTTCAAAACGTGATAAAATACAAACCACCATAATGAAACATTGACTTATTACTAATACTTCTTAAAATATGATTTTCAACTCGGATCTAAAGGAATACACTAGTAGGTATAGTACATTACATCAACTTATTTGTTATTTAGAACTAGGAACTAGTTATTATAGTTCACAACAGACCTTATTCCTGGAACTAGTTTGTTCATGAACTCTTTATAAAGAGCCCTTTAAAGAGCAGAATCTTTCTGGTGCTTGCTCCATGATCCAAAAAATGTGTTCAAAAATCTGTTGGCGAGATTCTTTCCTCAGTTTTCTAGGGCAAAGACCGGATCATTTTTATAGATTATGTGGATCAGCAAAGCAGTATCACAGGAACATGTTATACTGAGTTACTAACTAAATTACAGAAAAATACCATTGAAAACTTGTCAGAGATGTATTCCTTTCGCAAGACGATGCTCCTGTTGACGTTAATTGCACAGCAAGAAACTAATAAATTTGGTTTTGAATTGGCTGATCACCACGTGTATTCTCTGAATTTAGCGCAATCAGAATATTATTATTCCCACAAAGCTGTAAAAACAGTTGAAACAAAAGATTTTTATATAAATGACATAGCCATATGTTGAACAATGATTTGCAGACTAAAAGAAACATTTTTTCAAACTCAGTAATTGTTTTATGGGTGTTCTGCTAAATATGAACGTTTTAATGGAAATAATGTCGAATAAATAAAATTTTATTTTGAAATCTGGGTAGGATAAGTACTTACCTATACTTTTTCATTATGGTGATATCTAACTCTGACTACACATGGTCAAAATTTATTGCAACAATATTCACATGCAGTACAAGTGTTGGTCTCATAAGCAATAACTTTTGATTCTAGGTAGTACAGTGTAGTGAAGGTACTCCTCTTGGGGTAGTAGGTATCACAATAAGATATCATTGATCTCTCGTGTTATAATAAATATACATTTATTACCTGTGTTGCAGAAATCGAAGAATTTCTTGAAAACCATTTTCATGTTTACTTACTCGAGCTTGAAGAAACTACTGTGCATTCGCATATCAGAATTAAAATTTCGACATTTGTAAGATTTACCATAAAAACAATTTTCTGATTGTAGAAATATTCCAGAAAAATGTACGTAGGTATAGTAAAATAAGATGGTGTTTAAATGTGCAAGATCTAAAAACCTTCTTTAATGAAACATAATAAATACTTTAAATATATAAATATTCTTGATATTCTTACATAATTGGAGGAAAGTGTTTGATTATTGACAATTTAGAACAACCTGCGACTACTTCTACCGGTTTTGTAGCGTGCCAGGTAGACGTCTACTTCTTCTTCACAAATTTTCAACAGTTTAAAAGTTATTTAAAATGTGTAAAATAATTTTACACTTGCCAATCAATATTATTTTACATAATAGCAAGTTATTAGAGTTTTTATATTGTACTAAACAATTTTGATGAGGTTCTCAGTTCAACACACATAATGCTTATATTTATGTGCTGCTTTGAATAGCGAGTAAGCAAGGTAGGTGTTTGGGCTATTGCATATCTGGCTGGATTAAAGAAGTATTGCATGATCTAATATACAGTACTTATTTTTATTTATCCTTTCAGGAAGCACTAAAAAAGAAGCAACAGCCACCAGTATCAGTATCTGCACCAAGTTCTTCGGCAGCTGTTAGCAATGCACAGTCCCTTGTTAGTTTAATGGATGCAACATCCACTGCACAACCTACTATACCTACATGTCTATCAAATATATCTACTTCAGAACTTACAGAAGTAAGTACATATTTTATTTCACATCATTTTATAATTTTTGTATATAGAATAATGACACACAATAGGGTTTAACCATTTTGACACAAAAACTAAGTAATCATTAGACATTTTATTTATTTATTTATTGTCACAATAGGGTTTAACCATTTTGACACAAAAACTAAGTAATCATTAGACATTTTATTTATTTATTTATTGTTCTAATATTTATTTCAATATAATAATGACACTTTTTATTATTGTAGCGTGTTTAATGTGACTTGCAACAAAATACTGTTTGAAATTTATTTATTAATAACTTCCGGATTTTTTATTTTGACATTTGAAATATAGCCAAATGAACATAGTTATTAGTTTATGTAGTTAGTTTAAAATGAGATACCCTTATGTAGAATATGAAAACTTGTTTGTAGTCACTTAATTGGCACTTTACTTCCTCTGCTAAATGTGCAGTCAAATAGCTTTGAATAAAATGCAGATGTGGAAGTGGCTGATTTCTTTTGATATTTAGTTAAAATAACTTATATTGTCAGTTTTTTTTGCAGGTTGTTAATTTTATCAAAATGACTTCATCTTGATGTTGTACTTGAAGATTAGAGTTTTCTTGGTTTATTTCTTTTTAAATTAGTGTTATTTCTTCAAGAAGCTGAAGTTTGGTTTTAAGCAATTTATAATATATTTTAACTCAATATATTAATTCACTCTAAGTTTGAAATAGTGATTGTAAAATAAATCAAACAGCGAAGTATTTATAAGCTTATAGGGTATTATAATTTTTGTAGAAATATTCATGGGGATGTGTAATTTCATATCAATTATTAGGAAAAGAAGCTTTAATTGTAAAATGATTTAATTATAATTTAGTGAATTTTTTGGACAGGAATCACACACCGCTCTTCCACATGAAGGTGTGGATAACAACCACACAAAAGGTCCTTGTTAAATTAGAATTCCAGTTTGTTCTCACACTATTATTTGTTATCTTAAAATAATTAAATTTCACAATAGTTTTTATTGTTAAATTGTAAATCCAAAACTAAATAGCACCTACACCGTATTTCAAAATCTTGCTATAAACATTTTTTTCATTGCTAATTTTGTTGTATTGATAACTAAAATTACTCATCCATTTCTTTTATTATTATATCGAAAAGGCATGTTTCCCTATTTACAATATCATTTTCTTATTAATATTTTATACATATTAGGGCCATTGATGCCACTTATAATATTTATATTAGTGCACATTTCCTAGCATATATGAAATATTACAAAAATTATACCACATTGAAATACTATATATATATATATATATATATATATATATATATATATATAAAATAAGATGTATCTGTAAACAAACTCTATGAAAATAATAGAGCCTATTGATGAATACAAATCGGGCTAGTAGTTATATAGCCATTAACAAAACATTAGCTATATAATTTCGAAACAATCTCTGTACTATGGCAAAAGTATATAAATCAGGTGATAAAACACCAACACTACTAATGTTTTGTTAATGGCTATATAATTACTAGCCCAATTTGTATTCGTCAATAGGCTCTATTATTTTTATAGAGTTTGTTTACAGATACATCTAATTTTATATATTGTTCTACACAATTTCTTATTGCGGACTGCAAATAACTTGTCTTTTATTATTTGAATTTGCCTTGGGGCATGAACCCGGGTGTCGCCACGAAAAGGTTTGTTACATTTGCAAATAAATTTTGCTGTAACATTCAAATGGCCAGGCGTACTTGTATAGCCATCTATAGAATTTACTATGTAGTTTCGATTGAATTCTGTACTTCCACACTTAGTAGTGTTGGTGTTTTATCACCTGATGGCGGTTTTATTTACTCTTGCCATAGTACAGAGATTGTTTCGAAATTATATCAGTATAATAGCTTCGATTACTTCATAGGGTTCTGGGAAACTATTTCGCTCTGATGAGGCTTAACAAAGCCGAAACCGTCGGTCAGTGGATGTTTCCTCCCCTGTGAAGTAATAAAGCTAATGTTTTGTTAATGGCTATATAACTACTAACCCGATTTGTATTCATCAATAGGCTCTATTATTTTCATAGAGTTTGTTTACAGATATCTTATTTTATATATTGTTCTACACAATTTCTTATTGCGGACTGCAAATAACTTGTCTTTTATATAAAATATATATATATATATATATATATATATATATATATATATATATATATTCTTGAAATATAATTACTATGTTTTTTTGTCTCTACTACTTCTTGTATTTAAATTTTATATATATAATATAATTACTCCTCCTTTAAACAAGATTTTATTATACGACTTTTGTCGTCGTCCCTTATGATTTCAAATCGAGGTGCTTTAGCAAACGTTTGGTTGGTTTTTCTTTTACTAATTACTATATTTATATGCCTCGACTATTTGAAACTTTAATCTCAGGGTTTTCTCACCTACTCACCGTGGGTTCAATCGTGAGTAGATGTGCAATACCCAACCAAACTGCACCCTCGTTTGTTTTACCACTTTTGAAATGTACTAAATTTATTTTGATATGCCAAATCTTAATAGATCAACGATGCCTGATGTCAAATTAATTTATGTAACTTTTATGACTTTAATTTCTGACGTTCTAATATATTCACGGTACTTACCAGAAATATACTGCGCTTGAAGGCCTTCCTTTGACTGCTGGCTCAAGTTCGGAATCACCGTACGCACTTTTACACAAGATTCTCCAAAATTGTCCTCTTGCGCACTGCCTCCAGGTGTTTGTAAAACAATTTTGATGCCCCAAACCTGAAATAATGTTACCCCAATTTAGAATTTAGTAAAAACCTTTATCTACTTTCCCTGCGTCAATTCTTCCTCGCCGTATTCCTATCTCCTGTTCCTCTGCTCCGTATCCCGCTTACTTCTCTCTTCGCACAACCAAATCAATCCCGCTGTCTTAATACAAATCACTCCTAATCCTGCTATACCAATTATCCATACGATGTCCTTCTGCCGTTATATCTTCTCAAATCAATCCCAAAATTCTTTACGTCGTCGATGCCTTCTTTAACCACTCCAATATCCTGCTGCCGTAATACCCAAATCTATCCCAAAACCAACACTAATCTTCTCAAATAATATACCGTCGCTTTCTCCTTTGCACCAATAACCACTTCCACAATCTTCTTTACATACACGCTGACTTTCCCTTTTCACTTTTAAACACTTTTATAAACTCTTTTTATACTTGAATTCAATAATACTCGATGAATACACAAATAAACTTTTATTTCAAAACTATTTTACAATTTTAACGCAGGTTTCATAAATAGGTCTGTATCTGAACAAATTTTAAAAAGAAGTCCCTTATTTATATTGCTTAGTTATTAACTAAACAAACTTAGCTTACTACAATAACATTTTTTACATATATAACATCCAATAACAAATCTCCTATCTTTCAGTGTCCAACATACCTTCGCTATAGTCTTTATAATAATTTTAAATTTCTACCATTGGTCCAAAACACTTCACTAAACTCCAATAACCTTTACATTTTGATTCACTTTAAATTTTGATTTACAATTCGTCTAAAAGTTTGATTTTATAAAAAGGAAAAGCCAAATAATTCATACACGACCTGGACGCTTTGTTATATTGCAGATATCCATAAATGCGTCCGGCTTTCCGACGGCAAATGTACTCTCAACTGGCTCATGAAATATCAACTCAGTATAAAACCTCAAGTACCGTGCATTATATCAACGTCATAAAGTCATGTTACTACCTTTTGGCATATAAGTTTCAATTTGAAATGGTACATACTTTAACGTATGTAAAGTATAGCAAAATTTATAGTTTTTAAATTATTAAATCTGAAATATTTACCCTATCGCACCCCTATTAATACAAATATACCTTTAGAAACCTTCTAACCCCCTCCCTTACACAATATTTGGCCCCACTGGTTTTTAATGAAATTGGAAATTTCATATGTTTTTCTCTTCCCCTGGTGTGCAAAAATTTCTGATTTTCATTCAAAACCATCCTTTCGATGTTTCTATTTTACTTTGGCAACCCGCATTCGCCTTTCTCTCACATCTATTACACTACGCTATTATCTAACCTATACTATACTACTATAACAAAAACAAAAACAAAAACACAAACTAAACTTTCCGTTGCATGAACCACATTTTAACCTATCCTATTAAACCCTCTTCCTGTACTACCCTATATGGGTACAAATTTTCCAAATGAAAACGCCCGCGATATCCCCCTGTCATATTCTCCAGCTCAAACGTATTGCCTTCAGCAAAACTACGCGTGATCCTGTACGGCCCTTCATAAGGAAACAACAGCTTCAGCAAATGTTTTTGTCGCGGTTTGAAACCCTTAATCGTTTGACGACTACCAAATCCCCTATTCCAAAAATCGTTCTTTTCTTAATTTTTCTACACCTTCGCTCGATGTCCCACGCTGCATCCTTTCGATTCTCGCCTGGCATTACTTAGCAACTCTGTTATGTCTTGTACCTCGACTTCCTCCTCCATGGTCTAGCTGGTATAATCCTTCGCATTAATGTTACCGGACATGTTTTCGTAACGAACTCGATGCGCTGTTCATAAAATTTTCTATTTGTGGTAGATACCTAACCCATCTGTCGTGATGCTCCTGTGTCGCTAATCGTAAATATTTTATCACCTCTCGTATGTAACGTTCACATGGATTAGTTTTCGGATGTCGTATGCTACTAAATGATACTTTAATATTTGCCCTTTTTAACCCGTTCCTGAATCTTTGATTGTTGAAATACGTTGCGTTGTCTACCAAAATTCTTTTTATCTTCCCGACCTGGCTTTCAAATTCTCCAATTGACTGCAATGCATGCACCGTGTTACTCCGTCTTGCAGGAAATAATTTTACAAATTTAGAAAAAACGTCGACTACCACCAAAATATGTCGATACCCCTGTTCACTCGTGATCAGGTTGCTTAAATAATCAATCGCCACCAATTCCAATGGTCCATTTACGCTCACGCTCATCGGCATATTCTGCAGCACCACATTCTTGTCTTTACCTAGAATGCAAATTTCACACCGATTTATCCTTTCCTTTATCACCGTGATATCATTTTTTGCGTAAAACGCCTCTCTGAATACTAAAAATGTTTTTCTGATACCTATGTGTCCGAATTTTAAATGAATTTCGTTTATGATTTCAGCGGCAACGTCTCTTGATAGCACTACCAGCTCTGCATCCCCTATTCTTTTCACTACAAACTGCCCTACGATGGTAAATCCCCTGTACTCTTCCATATTTTCTCTTGTAAGTTTCTCTCGTATCGAGCTCACCTCGCTGTGCCTCTGCGCCTCTATAAGTTTGGTGTTTGTCCATCGACCAACATCCCTGAATTCCTGCAAAGCAATTAAACACCCTTTTATGTTTTGATTCGATTCGACCTGCGGTCTGCTCAGAAAATCCGCCGTCACATTCTCCTTTCCTGGCTTATGCTTAATTTCAAGTCGTATTCCTGTAACACCAATGCCCATCTATACAACCTACTGTTTAAAAACTCCTTTTTCTTCATGAACGTTACCACCGTGTTGTCGGATTCTATTAGAAATTTCTTACCTAACAAATAAAACGCAACTTCTTCACCGCGTATACTATGGCCAACATCTCCTTCTCTGCCGTCGCATACCTGGTTTCGCAGTCTTTCAACACCCTAGAAATGAAAACAATTGGTACTTCAACTCCATCCTGTATCTGCACCAACTCAGCCCGATTGCATATTTCGACGCATCCGTCCTCAAAATAAAATCATCTTTAAAATTTGGATATTTTAATGCTAACTCCTTGTAAAATGCACCTTTTAAATCTTGGAACGCCTTCTCTCGTTCAGCAGTCCACTTCCATCTTTCCTTTTCTTTAACAAACTCACCAACGGTACGCACACTTCAGAATACCTCGGTATAAACCGTTTGTAATAATTTAGCACCCTAAAATCCTCGCAGTCCTCTCACATTCTTTGGTCGCTGAATGTTTTCAACTCGTCCAATCTTTTATTGCAAATTTTCATCCCTTGTTCGCTAATTTCAAACCCTAAGTATGTAACCTTGCTTTTAAACAACTCGCATTTCTCTCGTTCAGCTTTAAACCTCCTTCGTCCAGTCGTTGGATCACCTTTTCTAAATGCTCCAGGTGTTTTTGCTCGTCCCTTGAAAAATTAACAAATCATCGACATAATGCGAACAGAAACATTCATATTCATTAAACAACTTCTGCATCGCTCTTACAAGTGCTGCTGAAGAACTACTTAAACCAAATGGAACTACAGAAAACATAAATCTCGCCTTCGATACTAAAACCTGTAAACTTTTACTGTCTTCATGCAACGGAATTAACCAAAACGAATTCTTTAAATCTAATTTGCTGAAAACTTTCATTTCATATACTTTATACAATAAATTATCCAACCCTTGTGGTTGCTCATACTGCGGTTTTGTAATCGCATTCAATTTCCTCGCATCTAAACAAATCCTTATATCCCTTTTATTTGGTTTTGGTACTATAACTACTGGGTTCACATATTGAGTTCTCGCTGGTTCTATAATACCCTCTTTTAACATCCTGTCTATCTCTATTTTAACCCTATTTCTTATGGCAAACGGAATTGGATACACCCTTGTATTAAATCCGATGTCTTCCGTGACCTCCAACTTATGTGTGTACCGCCGCAAATCTTGGCTCTTCATTAAATAACCCTACATATTTATTAAATAATTCTCCTAGCTTCATCTTAGTATCAATACTCACTTTCCCTATCTGTTCATCATTAATTAATCTTACAAACATATTACATAATCGTACTTTAACCTGTCCATCATTATACTCTTTAATCATTCCTAATCCTGTACTATCTATATCATTTCCATTCCTATTTTCCTCACTAACCGTAGGCACCACCCATGACCTATCTTTATCACATATTCTAATTGACCTATCCTTTCCATCTATATTCAATCCAAAATCCTCTATAAAATCCATACCCAATATGAAGTCTAACTGTAACCCTTTCGTAATCAAAACTCTGCATTCCTGCTTCTTTATTTCCTATATATATCGGTACACGGATAACATTATAAATCGTCGTAAGCTTTTTGTTCATCGCTGACCATAAATTAACCCCCTCAATTGTTCCTATTCTTTCCTTTAAAAATTCTCCATGTTCGACTACTACCCTATCATTTACCAGCGACAACTGTGACCCACTATCCACTAAAGCAACATAAACACGGTCCCTTAAACTAATATTTATAAATAACAAATTCTTTTTATTAAAATGTAACTGTTTAACAACAAATCCCTTATACTATAGCAAACATCAATCTTTACTCCTAAGCAGTCGGTCGTCCAAAAATTCGCGTTTTTTTTCTTGAGGCGACTCGTGAATTTCCACCACCTCAATCCTATTCGGGTCCGTTGTAATTGCGCTCGTCGTCATATGTTGGACGTTTACGTCCCTGTCCGTCCGGCTATTTCCATTTTGTATTCCTCCCCAGTCGTCCGGCCGTCATCCTCGCCGTTGTCGTGCGGTTTCTGTTTTGTCCATTGTAGCGTTATCCCGGTGATCCCTATTGAAATACGGTCGTCTATGTGCCTCCTGTCCCCAATGATTCCTATGTCTGTAGTTAAAATTTTCCTGTCTATAATTTTGTCTGTTTTCATGGTACGGTGGTCGCCGACTGTCTTCCTGTAACCCCTGTTTTGTTCCCAATGGTGTGTCCGCGTTTTCGCTTCCAGTACTGTCGCTATGTCGAAATTTCTCCTTACTCCTAAGAATTCCCTCAGTGTTTTAACGTTTAGTACCACTTGTCCTGTGAGTAGTAATACCATGTCGTCCGCGCCCGATTTCGGTGTCAAGTGCTGTGTCTGTCCCTGCAATTGTACCCGTGTAATTTTAGTCTCGTCATCTACGCGGTCTACGTTGTCTTGTAATTCCGTCCCGCGTTCGCCCTTTGTCCGCGATTCTTCGATTGCGTCTGTTAGGTCCGTTTGTAGTTCCGTGTGTGTTTCTGTAATTGTGTCAGTTACATCGGTTTTTAGTGCCGTGCATGTCGTCTTGATATCTGTCCGCGACTGTTCGGTTTTGTCTATTAAGTCCGTTTGTTTTTCCGTGTGTGACTCTGTAATTGTGTCAGTTACATCGGTTTTTAGTGCCGTGCATGTCGTCTTGATATCTGTCCGCGACTGTTCGGTTTTGTCTATTAAGTCCGTTTGTTTTTCCGTGTGTGACTCTGTAATTGTGTCAGTTACATCGGTTTTTAGTGCCGTGCATGTCGTCTTAATATCTGTCCGCCATTCGTCAATTAGATTCGATAATTCCTTGTGTGCCTCTCTTTGTTCCTTGCGTGCATCTCTTTGTTCTGTCCGTGATGTCTTAAGCTCTGTTTTTAACTCCGCCAGTTCCGTGTGTGATTCATTCATTTTGTCCGTTAAATTTTTCTGCAAACTCATTAGAAATCTCCTAAGGTCCTGGTTTCCGTCGGCTTCTGCTGCTCTCACCTCCGGTACCGTCGCCTGGTCCAAGTCCGTGTCTGTCATCTCCAACTCTGTCTGCATCGTGTCCGTCTCCTGTGGGTCGCCCCCTGCGTCTAGCTCTATGTCTTGTCTCCTTACATCCATTTCAACCCCGTATATTAGTCCCGATCTTGTGATTCTTTTTGTGTCCTCGTCCGTCATCTCTGTTTCCTTGTTTTGAACTCGTTTCCTGAAAAAATTAAAAAAAAAACTTGCGGGCCCCACCTAACTCGGGCTCCCGGATTCTACTCTCTTTCGCTCTAACACCTTTTTAACCTTTTTCTCGAGCCTCACGTTGGGTTTGCCACCTTCTTGAAATATAATTACTATGTTTTTTTGTCTCTACTACTTCTTGTATTTAAATTTTATATATATAATATAATTACTCCTCCTTTAAACAAGATTTTATTATACGACTTTTGTCGTCGTCCCTTATGATTTCAAATCGAGGTGCTTTAGCAAACGTTTGGTTGGTTTTTCTTTTACTAATTACTATATTTATATGCCTCGACTATTTGAAACTTTAATCTCAGGGTTTTCTCACCTACTCACCGTGGGTTCAATCGTGAGTAGATGTGCAATACCCAACCAAACTGCACCCTCGTGTGTTTTACCACTTTTGAAATGTACTAAATTTATTTTGATATGCCAAATCTTAATAGATCAACGATGCCTGATGTCAAATTAATTTATGTAACTTTTATGACTTTAATTTCTGACGTTCTAATATATTCACGGTACTTACCAGAAATATACTGCGCTGAAGACCTTCCTTTGACTGCTGGCTCAAGTTCGGAATCACCGTCGCACTTTTACACAAGATTCTCCAAAATTGTCCTCTTGCACTGCCTCCAGGTGTTTGTAAAACAATTTTGATGCCCCAAACCTGAAATAATGTTACCCCAATTTAGAATTTAGTAAAACCTTTATCTACTTTCCTCGTCAATTCTTCCTCGCCGTATTCCTATCTCCTGTTCCTCTGCTCCGTATCCCGCTTACTTCTCTCTTCGCACAACCAAATCAATCCCGCTGTCTTAATACAAATCACTCCTAATCCTGCTATACCAATTATCCATACGATGTCCTTCTGCCGTTATATCTTCTCAAATCAATCCCAAAATTCTTTACGTCGTCGATGCCTTCTTTAACCACTCCAATATCCTGCTGCCGTAATACCCAAATCTATCCCAAAACCAACACTAATCTTCTCAAATAATATACCGTCGCTTTCTCCTTTGCACCAATAACCACTTCCCCACAATCTTCTTTACATACACGCTGACTTTCCCTTTTCACTTTTAAACACTTTTATAAACTCTTTTTATACTTGAATTCAATAATACTCGATGAATACACAAATAAACTTTTATTTCAAAACTATTTTACAATTTTAACGCAGGTTTCATAAATAGGTCTGTATCTGAACAAATTTTAAAAAAGAAGTCCCTTATTTATATTGCTTAGTTATTAACTAAACAAACTTAGCTTACTACAATAACATTTTTTACATATATAACATCCAATAACAAATCTCCTATCTTTCAGTGTCCAACATACCTTCGCTATAGTCTTTATAATAATTTTAAATTTCTACCATTGGTCCAAAACACTTCACTAAACTCCAATAACCTTTTACATTTTGATTCACTTTAAATTTTGATTTACAATTCGTCTAAAAGTTTGATTTTATAAAAAGGAAAAGCCAAATAATTCATACACGACCTGGACGCTTTGTTATATTGCAGATATCCATAAATGCGTCCGGCTTTCCGACGGCAAATGTACTCTCAACTGGCTCATGAAATATCAACTCAGTATAAAACCTCAAGTACCGTGCATTATATCAACGTCATAAAGTCATGTTACTACCTTTTGGCATATAAGTTTCAATTTGAAATGGTACATACTTTAACGTATGTAAAGTATAGCAAAATTTATAGTTTTTAAATTATTAAATCTGAAATATTTACCCTATCGCTTGGCATACACCCCTATTAATACAAATATACCTTTAGAAACCTTCTAACCCCCTCCCTTACACAATAATATATATATATATATAATTAATAAGATGAAATAATAACTTAGACTTTTTAAGTAAAGCCCAAATGATCATTTCAAATCGAGCTAGTAATTGAAAGAAGGAAAATATAAGGTCTTGGACAGGATTTGAACTTGCATCTCAGTTTTGCCGGAACTGTGCGTTTACCAATTACGCTACCGAGACCGATGGCTACAATTGGGAAATTTACAAATCCAAATCGTGTACAGTACTATATATAAACCTAACTTTCAATTACGTTTAGCATTTTTGTCAATCATACCTGACATTGTCAAGTTTTTGACTTATGTCAGATATAGACAGGAAGCAACGCCCAAAATCACGGCTATAAGCCCAGTATTAATATTTAAATATTATAAGTATTTTTTACACAAGGTAAGTTGATAAATACTAAAGTATTACAATTAATAAGATGAAATAATAACTTAGACTTTTTAATATATATATATATATATATATATATATATATATATATATATATATTACTCATATTTAGACCAGGGTAGAAAATTAAATAATCACATTAAATAATTTTAATCACCGTGTATAAGGAATATTATTAGATAATACGCGTTATTAAAACCGTGAAGCATAAAAATTTATTAGTTTCATTAAACATAAGAGATTTAAATCATGTACAAGACGCTTTATATCAAAAGAAGCAGTATTAAAAGCTCTCGTGTAATGTAATTATTCCCAAACAAATGGAAATTACGTGCAAAATTTATCTTAATTAACTCTATTTCAAGTAACCGGTATTGAACAAAACGTACAGATAATATCTATAGAAACTTGTAAAACCCAATGAAATGCAAATCCTAGAAGTGTTAGTTAGAAGTAGGATGTTTGAACACACCTGCGTATTTTAAAAGGCAATTTCAATTTAATTTGTTTAGATAAACATGTCGATTCTAAGGATATTGGAAACGGTCAGATGCTTTAGCACGAAATACAAAACAGGGTTTATTTAAAAGCTCTGAGAATTAATATTATTTTGAACACCTGCGTAGTTTAAATATCACGTACGGCGAAAATTGTGTAGATAACAAATGGTTTCAAAGAATCTTGGAGAAACCGGGGCTTAATATTCACGAGAATGTGCGATACGGGGTTATTTAACCCAGATAGTCCACATGGACTAAAATATAATCGATAATAAAGAATATCAATTTGCACCAATACGAACAGGTTAGAAAAGGAAAGAAAATGCGTCAAGCAAAGACACATATAGTAAAGGCGTGATTTAAGCAACGTCACGAGGGTCACAATTGGTTGAAAATAGGATGCAAATATCAGAGGTAGAAACAACAATTTCTGTACAAAATTAATTAGTTTTTCTCGGACATGTTTGCGTGCCGTGTGAGAATTTCTGAGATTTAAATGGGGCGAGTGAAAATTTCGTAAAACCGACGCGCGAGCGACGGACTGGGAACATAGAATGAGAAATTCTTAAGAATTGTCTGTTTTGGGGAACAGACCGACAGACAGGCTTTGCTATATATACCGGTGGTAATATGAATTTCGGCCTCTTAGACGTTTGACTATTCGATGCGTTAAAAGCTCTTACATCCGCGACTTGATTCAAGATGTTAAACAGTGCATTTTAGTTTGATAAAATAATTTAAAATTTTGCTCGTATATTTTAGTGATTCAAAATAGTTTGTTATTTACGTGCTAACATGAATGTACTTCAGTGCACTTAGATACAAGGTAATAAAATTTAGTATCACTGTACCAATTAGCAAAATTTACAACGACAAATGTATACACAAAAGTAGGCAGTTTTGGCGTATATTGGTGAAAGACGCATGAATTTCTTTGCTATTTTTCGGGGTGTTAATAATTAAATGGTTCAAATACGTGTCTGGATCCACGAAACAAGGGTCAGATATACACAGATGAGTTCCGGAAAAGCCCAGAAACAACTTTAAATAGATGGTGATGGAGAAAATTTTAAAAGCGTTGAGAATTAGAAGCCGTAAATATAATCCTGTTGGAATGGTGTGATTAACTAAAGGGACGATGTACATTGAAGCTTCGAGGACAGTAACCTTCAGGTAAATTATACTATTTTGTTTGACATTTCTGTGTGTGTTGAATAACTTTATAATTGATTTACTTTAAATGGACATTAGTGAAATTGTACTAACCATAAAATTTTAATTTTAAGATGAAATTTGCTTGTTTAAGTAGAAAGGGGTATTTAGTATTGATGTTCGGAATATGATGAAACTTTGGGTATGTCTTTGAGCTCAATTAGACGAACCTGGTTAATTAACGTAAAGGGTGGTAGATGCTCCTTTATACTCAGACTCCGATCTGCTTATATTGTTATATTAATTAGTAGGCATCCAACAAGGACTTTAATTCTGGATGCACGTTAAAGTGATAATAAAATTAATCTTGCAATTCTTTTAAAACTGAATTTTATGCTGAAATTTAATTTGAAAATTTAATGTATTCTGAATATTGATGTAAATAGAGTTAACGTTGATGTTTGTGGTAGGAATGTGTTGTTTAATTTTATGAATGAGGAGGTTTATAAAATTAGGTGAGCAGCTGAAGCGAAACCAGGATCACAGCAGTTTATCACGCCCAATCGGTGGGACTAGAATTTTTGTTGAAAGGACCCAGTTCCGCATTCAAAGGAGTATATCACAGCAATATATATATATATATATATATATATATACAGGGTGAGTTTTAGTGTGGCAGTCGATAACTCCGTTATTATAAAGCTACGTAAACCAAATTTGGAGCATATTAGGCATGCCTAAAGTGCACATTTTAAAAATATTTGGAAGCATACAGGGTGTTTCATAATTCCAGGGCATATTAAACTTATATTTTTTTAAATGGAACACCTTATATATTATTACATTTTTGAAAAGCCCATAAAAAGAGCTTTAATTTGATATCAAATTGTATCTGTCTATTCCTTTTAGCTTTTTTAGATATTCAACTGTTTTTAGAAAAAATTACCCCGATTAGATACATTATCACTGCACTAATACACAACTTATGTTAATTTTCAAGATGCAAAAAATTTTACCATATACCATAGTATATTTGTAATTATCACTTTTTAGAAATTTCCTCACATTATACAGGGTGTGCCAGGTTTCGCAAAATGCAATTTAAAATATTTTTTTTTAAATGGCACCCTACCAATTTTATTACTACAATGGATAGTTCATTAAGTGTCCTTTCATTTTTGTTAAGCATTCCCTATACCTAAATCCATTACTTTCTGAGATATTTTTTGTGATTTTCTTCAAATTTTATGAATGTTTTTAATTTACATAACTAAAAATAACTTATTATTGGAGAATATTATAAAACAATTAATACATTTTGATTAACAATTAACTACACTTATCCAATAACAATTTTCACTAAAGATATAACAACCTACAATAATACGCTATCAACAGAATTCTGCCAGATCAACAATATGCATTTTATAGAAAATGTTCAAACAGAAAATCAGGCAGGCTTTGAAAAAAATAACAATTACAATTAAAATGTCATTTAGGTTTATTAATTGTAGTGTGTTGTCATTTAACACATTATCAGTTCTGTTTTAAATGTAATCTTTGAAGGAGTTTTCAAAATGAATTTTACAGTGGAAGAACAAATAAATATGATTTGGGTATTGGGAGCAAGTTTAAAAAATTTCCTACTTGCATCAAGAATATACCAAGAGAGATATTCATTTTTTTCAAAGCCTGCCTGATTTCCTGCTTGAACATTTTCTATAAAATGCATATTGTTGATCTGGCAGAATTCTGTTGATAGCGTATTATTGTAGGTTGTTATATCTTTAGTGAAAATTGTTATTGGATAAGTGTAGTTAATTGTTAATCAAAATGTATTAATTGTTTTATAATATTCTCCAATAATAAGTTATTTTTAGTTATGTAAATTAAAAACATTCATAAAATTTGAAGAAAATCACAAAAATATCTCAGAAAGTAATGGATTTAGGTATAGGGAATGCTTAACAAAAATGAAAGGACATTTAATGAACTATCCATTGTAGTAATAAAATTGGTAGGTTGCCATTTAAAAAAAAAATTAAAAATTGCATTTTGCGAAACCTGACACCCTGTATACTGGGAAGAAATTTCAAAAAAGTGATATTTACAAACATACTATGGTATATGATAAAATTTTCTGCATCTTAAAAATTAACATAAGTTGTGTATTAGTGCAGTGACAATGTATCTAATCGGGGTCATTTTTTCTAAAAACAATTGAATATCTCAAAAACTAAAAGGAATAGACAGATACAATTTAATATCAAATTAAAGCTCTTTTTATGAGTTTTTCAAAAATGTAATAATATATAGGGTGTTCCATATAAAAAAATATAAGTTTAATATGCCCTGGAATTATGAAACACCTTGTATGCGTCCAAATATTTTTAAAATGTGCACTCTAGGCATGCCTAATATGCCTCCAAATTTGGTTTAAGTAGCTTTTATAATAACGGAGTTATCGACGTTACACACTAAAAGTCACCCTGTATATATATATATATATATATATATATATATATATATAGGACTATGTAATTTGTAGGTTAAAATTTATTAGATTAAGTAGCTGAGAAATTAGTACAAGCTCCCGTGTGTATATACAACACATTAGTAAGTTAAGACGTTTTCCAGAGCTCTAGGTTAAGGATTATTTAGTTTAGAGTTAAGCTTCATAGTCAAATTGGCATCAATATTCACCTTGGCAAAAATGCACAAAAGAATTATCAGTATGCGTTTATAGGAAGGAACAGAATTAGGTAATTTTACCTACTGATCATTAAATGTAAATATTTTTAGCGTATCGGGCAATTTAGACTAGATTTAATAAATATTAATGAAAATTAGCTTTTCAATGTTACTCTAGTGTTATATTAATAATCTTAAGCTCAAGTTAGCGCGTGTAAATATTGTTCTAATGTATATATTCACTTTTAGTATTCGTTCTAAAATCATTTATATTAACGTGTTTACTAAAACAAGCAACGGTTATCGCTTCAGAGAGAAACAACCAGTAAAGTAATTATGTTCAAGGATATTAGGGGAGAAATGGTAAACAGGTAGTTCTATCAAAGGCAGAGGTCGTTAAATGAGCGGGGATCGATGTTTTACAAAGGAAAGATTGCCTTTAGGATGCGTTAGCAGAGGATATGAGATAACATATGTTTTGTATTGGGTTGACTTTTAAACGAACGAATACACAAAGACGGTGTAAGAAGTCTTCAAAACTATCCGTTCTGAGCTTCTTAAGACACAGGCTCGGAACACAGCGCTTTCCCAAAATAACTCAAAATAATTTTCTGATAGCTAATTTATATATGTTTAATAAACTGACATTTTACAGACAGACTTACTGATGCCTACTATTTTTTTTAAACAGAACAGATAAACATGACAATTCTAACATCACTCCCACCTTGAATTACCAACATACAAATGAGGTGGGTAAATCAACAACAAAAAACTATAAACCATAATTGAAATCATTCCAAATGAACAAATAAACTTAGTCTAATAGGTGCGTGCACTTCCCTACCGCTTCTGGTAGTATAACTCACAGGTACACTCTGTTCAGGAGGAGTGTTCACGGCATGTTTCATTTCCTCCTTTAAATTTCTTCTTTCATCTAGAATTTCAGTTCCCCGTTGCAATTCTAGGGGATACAATCGTTGCACAGCACGTATACATTCACCATCTTTTGTCCGCAATCGAGCAACGCGAGTTTTTCCATCCCTAGCAACAAAAACTTCCACAATTCTCGCGAGCGACCAGTGTATGCGTTTAACCTTGTTGCTCCCTACTAGAACCACACTATTTTCCTTAATAAGATCATCTCTCGAGTTGTTGCGTAACGTAACCAAAAACCCTAATACTCGTTTCGGAAGCGTTCACGCAGGCTGTTTCGTAAATGCTGCATATACCTAAAACGCTTATCCAAATTGTTCGTATCAAGTTCGTCAATGTCAAGTGTCTCGGAGCTAGGTAAATCTTTTAAAAACATAGATGGAGTCAAGAGAATTAAATCATTACAGTCTTCTGCTACATACGTTAAAGGCCGGGAATTGATGATAGCCTAGCAGTCGCATAATATAGTATAAAGCTCATCATAATACAATACTGCCTTTCCTAAAACTCGCTTTAACAGATCTTTGACTATGCGTATCAATCGCTCCCACCAGCCGCCCGACCATGCAGCATACGGCGGATTAAATTTCCACTGAATCCTTTTCCGCGTACAGGCTTCCACTACTGCTTTCCAGTCAATACGTTTAAGTGTTTCGGCGGCACCTACAAAATTTTGTTCATTATCCGAATAAACTATATTTGGACGTCCTCGCCTATTGATGAACCTTCTAAAAGATTCTAAAAAAGTAGCTGTGGACATTGTTGACACTAACTCCAAATGTACAGCTCGGTACACAGCATACGTGTACAACGTGATCCAACATTTCTTGCTACCTTTCAGATAGAGAGGCCTGGCCAAATCAACTCCGACAATCTCAAACACGCCTGCATTATTTACCCTATCCGGTGGGAGTGAAGCACACTCCACTGAAAATGGCCGTAATTGAAATCTTCGACATGTAACGCATTCATCCAGTACATGACGTATTGTTCTGAGACTTCTTAAAATCCAATATTTTTCCCTCAGATTAGCCATGAGCACATTGACTCCTGCGTGACATAATTGGCGGTGCCTTTCTAAAATCATCATTTTTACCACAAGATGTTTGGAAGGAAGGACGATTGGACATCTAAAATGGAACGCATCGTCAGTCACTATGCAGTAGTTTAGTTTTTAAACGAATGAAACCTTCGTCATCTTTAAATAAGCTAAACCTCTTCAACGTTTCATGATTATCATTAACAAACGATTCCTTTTGTACGAGCAACCAAAGCTTGTTCTCACCATAATCAAATTCGTCTACACTCGAGGAATTGCCCAAAATCACAGTTGGTTTACCGATTAGCCCGCAAACCGGTAAATTCGGGCAACCATTCCCACCAGACAAGAGAATCGTGAGACACGTCGACATAAAGTATCTGAAGACTGTGGTTCAGCGCTAACTGAGAACAAGACGACACTCTTTTTCTTTTCACGGTTTATCGTATCTTCATTAATTTGTATGCGGGTGACAGGCCACTATTCCTCGCGTAGATAAAGCCAATTAGGACCCTCCCACCATCGCGATACCAATAACTGACGAGGCGTACACCTTCTGGATGGTAAATCGGCAGGGTTCATATCACCCGGAACATGATACCACTGATCTGGACTACTTACCGTTCGAATTTCTTTCACTCGATTTGATATGAAAGCACCCTATCGATCATCTGTTTTAATCCAGTACAAGGCATCCATAGAGTCCGACTAATACATGACACGAATCGCTTCTAAATTTAAAGTTTTCTTCACACACTCCATTAATCGTGTAGCTATACAACATGCAAGCAACTCCAAACGGGGTATAGTTGCCTTTTTCATGGGAGAAACACGAGATTTCGCTTGTACAAGCTGAGCAGACGTACCGGTCTCATTTTCAACGCGTAAAAAAATACTAGCCACATACGCTTTCTGATTTGCATCGGCAAACACATGCCAACTCCATGTACCTCCACATGAATCATTAGTAGCTAACCATCTAGGTATTTTTATATCGGCCAAAATAGGCAATTCTTTTAACCACATCAAGAATTTTTCACAAATGTTAACTGGAAGTTTTTCATCCCAACCGACTTCCAAACTCCAATGTGTCAGCACTTTCTGTCCTGTCACGGTCGCCAAAACATGTAAGAAGTCTTCAAAACTACCCGTTCTGAGCTTCTTAAGACACAGGCTCGGAACACAGCGCTTTCCCAAAATAACTCAAAATAATTTTCTGATAGCTAATTTATATATGTTTTACAGACAGACTTACTGATGCCTACTATTTTTTTTAAACAGAACAGATAAACATGACAATTCTAACAGACGGATCGAAGTCTATAGGTGCGAATGGGGTGCAGAATATCTGTTTAAGGTATCGATTTAGATGTGGACTGAGAATGAGGTAGGGATGCGATAGACAAACTACCTAAGGGGAATAAAGAAAGAGGATTATTCTTCACAGCTGAAAATGAGATGAGTGATAGGTTAAAATTAAGTGAGGGTATATGATAGAATACGTCGATATGAACGTGGAAACGGAGCAAGGGATGGAAAACGTTTGTATGTATTGAGCAGTCGTTAGAAAATAAAATGATGGTTTCAAAGTAAAACGGTTATTTGTTGTGAAAAGTTCCGAGATTTTGAAAAACTGTTGGTGTTTGCATGCTACAATACTTGGTATTGCTGAAAGGCAACACGGGTTTTCGAGAATTCGTAGACGGTTGAAAATTTTTGTTTAGAAGAATTGGAAGACCATTTGGAAAGGGTACGTGGAAAGCGTGTTTGTGGAGTGGTGATGTGGTGTGTTGGGTCTATATATAGGCATACAGAAGGGGATGCGCTCTCTTAAATTTGACTTTTGACTTCTACGCTTCGTGTTAATTTGGCAGTTGCGAATAATAATTAGTAAATGAAGTTATTTGCACTAGTGTTTGCATTTAATTTAATACAATGCACACAAGTTGGTGTTAGGTTGTAATAACAGTCCGTTAATGTTATGAATTAATGGTAGAAAATTAGCGAAGTTTATTAATGATATGTAAGTACAGACTGCAGTTTATTTTGGGTAGTTGATGCAAGGACGAAACGAAGTTTGTTTTGGTATTGAGTTGGTAGTGTACATATGGTGAATGGTCTTGTAGAGGAGATTGGATGGTCTGGAGGTCCAGTAACTTGGGAGTTTGAGAGATTTGGATAGCTGGTTGCCGTTCAGGCTGGTTTGAGTCAACTTCGATGTGGGTTTTTGAACGTGCAGTCCTAGATGAGCTTACGTCAACGATGGTGTGGGGTTGGATACTTGTGTGGCGCTGTATATCAGGTAACTGATTTTTCTAAAGCATTTTGTGATTGTTTGGTGCGTTAAGACAATGTGTATTTTGGTTTCTGAATTTTATGGACCGAAGCATCGATTATAAAATTTTAGAATGAAATATTTCAAAACATGTTTATATAATAATTTGTCTATTTTAAATAATTGAGTAATATCTTTATATGCACAAAGTAAAGGGAACGTGTGTTTATTGCTCTGCGAAAATTTGCACAAATGTTTAAAGGCTTACTATGAGCTTGTACTAAACCTGGGATTTAACGTCAGGTGTGGATCAGCCCAGTTACTTTAAAGAGTTTATTTGTTGGAGGTTCAAAATGTTACTTTGAAATAATTTATGAATATGAATTTTAATCAATTAAGATTATTGTAACTTAAAGGAGGTAGGCAATTATAATTGAAGATGTTTTGGAGTATGCTGATTATTTATGTATGAATAAATTGTGCCGAATTGGTGTAGTAGAGTTTCTTTTATAGGCCATTAGGCAGTATTTTATGGTAACAGTGGAGCAGCCATGGCGTACTTATCTGGCGGAGATAAGTTTTATTTATATAGCAAAAAGCTGTAGATATTTTGGCGTCCAGAAAGTAAAGCTTCATTAGGGAGCAAAAATTTTGAGTTGTGTCAACTCGATAGGAGCTTCGAACAAGGCTTAATCCAGGTATGCTTCACAACAATTATGCACCCAAAGGTGAGGCTCGAATAATTGAAGGATCTTGTCCCTAGCAGACTCGCAGCAATTATGATGCCCAAAGGTGAGACTCGAATTTTTAAAGGGTATAAGCAGCAATTATCGGCCCAACACTGAGGCTCGTTTCCAGGAGGATTCGCAGCAATTTATGGCGACCCGAACATGAGCGGCTCTAATTCAAATAAAATTTTATATCAGGAAACTGACGATCCTGAAATTAAAGTGTTAAGTGTCTTGTAAATATTCTTTGTAAAAATTTTATTGAGTGTGTGGGAATTATTTGGTGTATGAGTGGTGTGCTGTGAACGAATGTTAAGAAAGGAAGTGGTTAAGGAGTGAAAGAGTAGAGATCGGAAGTGACGATAGTGTCCTATTTGAGAAACCAGGACAAGAAATGAAGGAAACTGGAGGTAATAGGGATCAGTTGAAGACAGAATCGGGAGAACAAGGAAATGAGTTAATTATGAGAACGCTAGAGAAGATGAATGAAACGTCGAGTGTAGTTAGGGAAGACTCGAACCGAAAATTAGAACAAATGACAGAAACTTTAAGTGAGAAGTTAGAAAAATCAGCTAAAGAATTTACCGGGTTTAAAAATAGTTTAACGGTAAAAATGGGGTAGGTAGAAACCAGGGTAGATAGAAATGAGCGAAATATAGTAGGTTTGAGGCAGGAAATTGGTCAATTAAAAGCAGAGGTCAGAATTTTCTGTGAGGAAGAAATTAATGGAAAGATGACTGAGGTGACTGATTCATGTAGGGATCGATTAGGACAGTTTGAAAGAGAAGTCAGTGGAATAAAACAAAATATGATGGCTTTAACGGGGGATTGTTTTAGAATTTTTACGGGTAACATGTCTTTGGAACAACACATGAAATTTTACGGGGATAATCGGGTGAATCCTCAAATTTTTATAAATAGTATTAGGGCTTTAGTTGGCAATTTGTCTGATGAGCAGACAAAATTAAATGTTGTGAAAGTGCTACTAAAAGATAATGCAGAGGCCTGGTACAATCTAGTAGGCCAGGACATAGGATCATATTTAGATTTTGAGGAGAAATTCCTGAAACATTATTGGGGTAATCATAAATAGGACCAGGCAAGGGATGACTTGATAATGGGAAAATACAAGGAGGAATTTGCAGGATCCAGAGAGCAGTATGCGATACGAAAATACAGTGTGGCAAAGCAGTTAAGTCCACCTTTAATTGATCATCAAATAATAAAATACTTATCTAGGCATTTCGAAATGGAAGTTACGCAACACGCAGCGTTACAAAATATAGTAGAAAGAGAGACATTTTTGGAGTACCTTCAGAGGTACGATGATGTAAGCACGGGAAGACCTAGGGAAAGTAGGGAACGGAATGTAAATCAGGTGAGGTTGGAAAATAGAAGGGAGAACTTTAGTAACCAACGAGGAATACTGTTTAATAGAAATTTTAAAAATAATTGGGATCAAAGACGGAATTTCTATAGGAGCAATAGCGGTACAAGGAGTACTACCCCAAAACCGGGAGTTCAAAGGCAGAATAGCTCTCTAGAAATAACTACAACAGGAACAAGTGTGAGTGATAGAGGGATAGGAGATAGACAAGAAGCTACAAGAAGGACGTAAGAAGTAGTTGTGGGACAACCTGGACCGAGTAGTGAAGTAGGGGGTAGACAGGATTTTTAGGTTTACACAAACCACTAGAGATTGAAGTGTATAAATATGAACATCCACTGGAATTTATGAATATTGATGAAGAAAGAAATAACATGTGTATTTTTACTTTTTTGTAAATTTTTATCATGTTGACTGCTATATAGGTTGCAGGGAACGACGGTGTTCATATCATTATGACACCGTCAAATTTTGTAAAACATTTTGTAACTTACGGAATTCATTACCTCAGTTCAAAAAATTCTAAACTAATTTTATAAGTAGCTATAGACATATTATGTGAATTGAAGTTATTTTAGTTCAGATTGATTTATCGGACTTCCAAATCCACAAGTCAAGACATGAAGATTGTAGATTATTTAGATGCTATGTCGACGTTTGCTATTGATTATATGCAGTGTACATCAGTCGGTGGCACAGTAAACTTTATCTAAATACATTGTAATTTACAATAGTGTTTTTTGTCGAATATTTGTATATCAATGAGTTTATTATAATAAAATTCCATTTAGATGACACCTAGAATGTAAAGAGGAAAAAAAAACTTTTAGAATTAGCTGTAAATGAGTTATCAAATGTGAGGAGTTCGATACTGATGTCAGTGATGTGGTGTATTACGGTCATGACTCGATAGATCGAAATTACATTCTCTCAGACGAGTCCACTTCAGTTAGTGAATTTATCACAAATACTACAAATGAAGTCTTAGTTGGTAACAAAGAAGAAATCGCAAAGTATGAGATATCTCGTAGTTTGCATCAGAGTCTAGAATGCTAAGAAGGAGTTATATATTTGGCAGTTAACAGTTGAGCACTTTTTTATTAATTTTTTTAAAATTTGAGATCAATCATAATATGTTTGCAGGAGGGAATTCTCTAGCAGTATACAGAAAATTATAAAATTCCTTAAATATACCATATGTTCCCTTTCCAACCGCAACATAGGGAACTTGCATGTAAAATTCTTAATTTGTGGTTCTATCTAGATTTAAAAAAACTACTGGTATAATATTCGTGATTTTTTTTCACTGAAAACACTCTATCAATTAATCACATCATTCGCCGTCTTCTTAGATATTTTTTGAATCCATCACTGCATTCAATATTAATTAAATAATGTTGGTTATTTATTCAGTACCTTCATTACAAAACTTGCCATAAGTTTAATCTCTTCATTTTATGTAAATACAATTTCAATAACAAACTCGTTAACTTTTACAAGAAGTACGAAAATCACCAACAGTCACGTTGCCTGTTTCATCCTCCGTCACAACTGTTCTCATTTTAAAATTTTGATTAGCACCCTACCTAATGACCCATGGATGCTTAAAACTTACAAAATTTAGCAAAATTTATTCACTAAATCTATTTAAAATACATATATATATATATATATATATATATATATATAATATGCCAAATGTCTTTCTACATTTGACAGTATTCATTGCCTCTTCGAAGTACAAGTTAAAAATTAATGGGAATAGGGCACATCTCTGTCTCACCCCTTTTTCTAATATTTACTTCTCCACATTCCCGCACTAATTCCACTACCGGCTGATTGGTCTTTGTATAAGCTTTGTACTATGCATTTATCCCTAAAACTCATTCCAATCTTTTTGAGTATTTTGAACATTTTTTCCATTTTACATTGTCAAATGCTTTTCCAGATCTACAAACCATTTATACACGCTTTCTCCTTTTTCTATTATCTTTTGAGCTAAAATAGCCTCCCGTGTTCTGCTGGTTCGTCTAAACACAAATTAATCTTCTAGTATTTCTTCAGCTCGTTTTTCCATCTTTTTGTACAATTCTAGTTAGTATTTTTAACACGTGTGCTGTCAAACTTATTGTTCGCAAATTTTCACATCTATCCGCACTACATTAGAGCAAACAGATAGCATGCAACACACTATCTTACACTGCAAATATTGAATCATAAAATGTGATGCTTAAAACTACAGAATAATTTTCAAGAAGTTAAGAGAACTTTTACAATTCTACCGATCGAATTCAGTGGTTCTTAATATTTTTAATATTCAGCATCTTCTTAAATATGAAAATAAGCTTTTGTATCTCCTTGAAAAATATCTTTCTATATTTTATTTAGGAAAAGACATTTATTACATTAACAAATTAATACATTACAATACATACTATATTTTATACATAGAAAACGAGGCTTGTTGTGAAATTAAAAATTTAGAAACTTCTCTTAAATCTCTAGAAATGCTTGTTTGCACCCCCTGGGGTGCCCACATCTCCCAGTTAAGAATCACTGGTCTAATTTGTTTTATGTTTGTGAAATACTCTAAAATTTTCGTGGGCATTTTTTTGGTACTATCTAGAGACTGTTTTGAGTATATTTTAAAGTGATCAGTTATATAAAATGGTAGTGGTTTGTTATTATAAACTTCAACAGACGCTAATAGCAAAACAAAGTGTAATTCTTAAAATTTAAATATCATATAAAAGGTTTTATAAAAAATTAAAACAATAGTTATTATACAGTTTATATAACTAATATTTTCTGTATCTATTAAAGTTATTAGTTACATTAGCTTGGAAATTCTTGTATTTTAGCCTATTACAATTTCTACACTTAAAAGTGAGAAGTTAAATTATGTCATGTTAAACCAAAAAGAAATGTGACTATATGAAAAGCGTTCTGAATTATTTAATTTGTTTAATGTACAAAAAAGACTACAATTGAGATTTCAACATTTTCATTTTACTTATTTCTGGACAAGTAGTTTAAAAAATGTCCACTCTATCATATTTGTAATTCGAAAATTTTAAGTAAACCTTAATTGAAACCTGCCATATTTCTGGCAGAAAGCTTAATTTTTAGCTCCATTACCATGGTAAAATTTTGGAAATTGTCACATTGGCAACTTTTTGTAATCAAATTTTTCAAGTAATGTCAAATAGCTCAATCAATAAAAAGAAATGTGAAAACAATCAAGATAACAAACAAAGCACAAATTCTAATTTAACCAATATTCCTGAAATAGCAAGTCACTCATTAAACACTATCAGTAATAACAGTTTTAAGAATAATGCAGACAATTGTGAAAACCGCAGCATATTTACTGGTGTGCCTAATGCAGAAGCGTTTTCTACCGTATACACCAACATTAGTCTTGTAAAGTTTATTTAAATTGTTGTTACAGGCCATAGAAGAAGATATTAGTGGTTCTAGTAATATTGCTGATACCTCAACATCGGCTGATTTGCAAAGTAGTTCTGATGAAAAAGATGGTGATAAAGATTCCAAAAAGAAAAAGAACAGATGTGTTGTTTGTCGCAAAAAAGTGGGTTTAACAGGTAAAAATTTTATTTCTTTATTTTGAATACAGTGCTTTTAAATTATGTTAGTAATAATTTGTTATTTAATTGAAACTTTGTCAATCGAATTTTACAAAGCAGATTATACTGTTAACTACCGTGTCTATTAGTGACTAAGTATATGGATTATAGCTTGGCGAGTGACTGAACACATCCTAAAACCTGAAAATAGAACTATGGATTTCTTTAGAATCCATGATATTTTAGAAATGTACTTAAAAATGAAGTTGTTTTTGTTTTTGAAGCTTAGCATATGCCTGTGCATACACATCAGTACGTGCATGCATCATACGACCATGCACCTTACCCATAGTAGAAATCACGAAGGAGTGCGTTTACATCACCAACTGTATTCTGTGCATCAAAATTAGTAAGTTGAATGTAAACTAAGGTTAGGTTATGTTATATTAAAAGTGACATGTATTCAATTTAAAGACTTCTATTAACGTAACTGTAATGAAGGTAGGATGAGTGATGGCTTACGGTTCTTGTTCTTTACTTATCGTAAATTCTAAAGTGTATGTCGTTACCAAGCTACTTTGCGGAAATACATGTTACTTATGTTGTCTCTTTCTTTTATGTTTTAGTTATACCGATTGTATATGCTGAAATATATTCTGAATTGAATCGTAAATAAATGACTTGATGCATTCTTTCATGATTTCTACTATATCACATCCACTTACATCATACATTGTACATGCACATGTCCGCATATGCATGTTCAGATGCAGACTAAGATGCATGCACTGATGAATGCACACAGCGTCCAGAAAACATTACACAGAATTTGCTTCTGCATATGGAGATTCAGATGCAGATGCAGACACACATGCCCTTTTTAAAAATAGATGATTGCCTTATAAAATTTCTTATTGTATAACCACTTACGTTTTATTAGCATACATTTTTACTTGCATCGAGAATTATTTTTAAGAAATAACTTGAAATACTGCATGGAAATGGTTGGACAATTTTTAAACATCATGTCACAAGCCATCTGATGTAATCGTATACTTTTAGTGTATATAATAGAATTTCATCATATACTATATTCTGTGGAAGCTTTAGTAAAGATGAGGAAAGTTAGTATTATTGGGCTTTACATTCACCTCTGACAGGCAGTTTATTCGTCATGTAATTACTTTGTTGGAATGTTAGCAGCAAAATGTACATCACTATATCATATATTCCTGGTATTAAACTAGGATGATTTAACCAAACGTTTCCAATACAAAATGCTCCTTTATAGGGTGTACCATATGTCTGCGTTGTATTTAAATGTAAATATTTAAAGACGTCTGCCTTAATGTAAACATATCAACAAAATATCGTATTTTGTGAATCTGCAATGTTTCATATGCAAAAATAATTTTTTCTCTTTGTTGCTCGTGTACTTTTAGATAATCATGGTTTCGAAACTTTAGTAAGATTGATTCCATAAGCAAAATTAGAAGACTAACTTTACACAAAAGGTATTTACTTTTGGTTAGCTTTAAATTAAAACCGAAGTTGTAGGTACTACAGAAATACTGGTGGTGTTATTATATCACATAGTTTTACAATATTGGAGCACATTCAATATTTTTTGAAGCGAGTTTGTATGAAGATGATTGGTTTTTAAGTTTATTATTTAAACCCAGTTTATGTTGGTATATTCTCGAGAAATTGTGCTGCAATTTTACAATATTTTCAAATATCAATAATGTGTTTTAAGGTAAGTTGAAATTGATCAAATATTATCGCAAATGCATATATAGTGGAGAAGATTAGTTTGTTTTTTAAACTGCATAGGAACTAGGGAAAATTGGTGTTTTTTGAGAAATGTATCTAATTTCTCACACTTGCAGTTACCAAACAATTGAGTTATTAATCGGTAAAAGGTGTATTAGCGAAACTGTTTATGCGGCAATAACTGATGGTTGTGAAATTTGACCATTTAGAAAATTACTATAGAATACGATATGGAATTTTGAAACTAGTGGATTATCTTAAATTGAGTACTTGACTCATATGTGGACATCTTGGGTATGATATGTTCACTATGCTTTTTATTAAATTACTTTTTAAGCTTGTAGTTATTTTTTTTATAGTATAAAACATCGAAACATGCCATAAAAACCGTGTAGGAGATTTCAAATCATTGTTAATACATTTGAAAGTAATTCTTGCTTATGGAAAGGGATAGTTGTAACCTTTTGCAGCATAAACATTTGTGCAGATCTTGAGTTGGACATTTTTAAAAATATTAATTTAATGGTAAAGATAAAATTTACGAATTTGCTGCTATTTTAAGAATAAACATTCCTTTTCACTCACTGAATTTAGAAAATATTCAGTGATCAAAAATTACAAGTAAAATCATTGGGCTTTTTACAATAAATTTGATAAAGGTAGTTTCAAGTACTTTGCAGGTCCTGTAATTACTAATCATTTTGATGTCTATTCTATAATAAAGAAATTTCAATGGCACTAAATATTTTTTACTAACCTTCACTATTGCATCAATACATAATTATTTTTAACTATTTTTATTGTCATATATTTCTTGAATTATCACGTACCCTCTTTTATTTTTAGTTCACAAATGTAAATGAAAATATTGTTTGTTAAATAAACGCTGTAACCTTTTGTCCAAAGTGGTCTAAAATGTCATATATTTTGAGAAAGTAAAATTGTGCATATTTCTCAAGCCATCAAATTATTTCTGTTAACAGTGAACCGTGAATTATGAAATTTTCTAAAATCAATGTTTATTAGTGAATCCAGACTAGACTGAAGAAATTGAAGATTTGATTTTTATTAGAGTAGTGTTTTTCGATATATACTTTGTTTTTAAAACTATACAGTTATATCCTTAGCAATTTTTTTTCCTGAAGATTAAGATCTTTTAAAGTGGTTAGAATTCAAATATCTTTATTTTGTAAAGAAATTACACAATATTTGTAGGTTACCATTTATTTAAAATTACATTTATTTTGTGTAAGATGAAATGTGGAAAGAATATAACAAAATAAATTCATAACTATGTACTTGTGAACAAATGATATTTTTTAGATTATGATATGTGATGATAAGTCGAATTGAACATGCAACATGAACTTAATATTTTCTCTCAATTTCTTTCATAGAAATGATTTTCCGGAACTCGTCTGGGTTCTCTGCAGCCTAGTGTCGTGTTTTGAGAATTAACATAACCCGATAGATGAAACAAAGCTTTATCCGTTGAAAAGAAGAGAAAAGGATCACTATTTCCTCGAGCAATATTCTTTTACCGTAATTTGTGCACTTAGTGTCTGTTGGTTTTATATTCTGAACAACACTCGTGCAAAAAGGTTTCATTCCTATGCCATGAAGAACGCTTTGAGATGACGCGCCAGAATGATATGAAAATGGCTGCATGTTGAGGCGCTGCTGAAAAAGTACTGTGACAACGCCGCATTGGAGCATCACTAAAAGTGTGCTGTGACAATGCTCCGTCGATGATGCGCCGCTAAAAGGGTGCTGTGACAAAGCCACTCGTTGAGGCGTCACTAGAAGAGTGATATGACAATGTCTCTCGTTGGAAGCAACTAAAAGAGTGATATGAAAATGGCCGCATGTTGAGGTGTTGCTAAAAGAGTGGTGTGATACAGATACAGATACTTACCTTTCTTTCTAACTATGCCTGGCTAACTCAGCGGAATTGGCAGAGTTCTCAAAATGGAATCAAACAGCAATATTCAAGCATTTATACAGTATGAAATATTTTTTTCCTTACAAAAGCATATAGAACATTTACAACATCGTTTCTTTCAAACATAAAATAATTTCTAAGTACTTATTTTTAAAAAATGCTCCTTACCTTATTTTAAAATTAACGGAACTAAATTTCTTCTTTTATGGATATTTTACTGACTTTGTTTATTCCCACGCCTGTAAGGTTTGTTTGGCCAAATAACCCTTGACAGATAATTATAAAATATTAAGTAGGACACTTCGAAACGCAATGCATCGCCTTACAAAATATTGTAGATTGTGATGTGTTTTTGGAGTTTCTTCAACGATATAATGAGATGGGTCAACCACGGAGGCTGGAGACTAGACCAAGGTGCCAACCCATGATTGCATTTTAGGTTTCAAAGAAATAATGAAATAATGAACAGAAAATAATCGGAGCCTAGGAGATGCCATGAAGAGAGACAGGGGAAAGGAGAACAGTGAATCCTGTACCGTAACGCAGGGAAGGGAAAATGTTACAAATTTACAAACATATGGCACGAACAATAACAATGATAATAGTAGGACATAACGTGTATATAGTGAGTCAACCTGGAATGTCAAGTAGGCAGGATTTTTAGAAACAGACAAATGAAACTACATAATTATAAAAATTAATAAATATGAACAAGCATGTGAATTTATGAAACTTGATTTGGAAAATGATTTAAAAGTTAATGGGAAAAATGATTTACAATAAAATTGCAAGTAGAAGGAAAATATATCAAATTACTTTTAGACACAGGAACTGAAGCAACATTAGTAAGATTATAAAATATGATTCAGAGGAGTTAATGCAGAAAGTTATACCTATTAAAAGAAATAACAGTATTGCCGAATAACAAAAAGTTTGCAGTAATCAACAGTATCATAATGTTGAAAGTTAAGTTGGGAAGGATTCAGGTTGAACCAGAATTTTAGTAATGCCAGGGTTAAGAGGTGATGGGATTCTGAGAATGGATTTTATTAGTAAGATGAAAGGAATAATAGACAGAGAATAAAGTAATAATTATGGGGGATGAAAGGATTACATGGACTAGGAAGTCCACATAGAAATAGAAGGTGAATTTGAATCAATTTGAGGAGATGAAAGGTAAACGAGATAGAAATTTAAGTATTAGGTGCCCTAGTGAAGTTAGAAAAAATTTTTTATCACTTTTAGAGAAATGGTCAGAATGATTGGAAAGTGAAGAAGATAATGTTGAAAAAATGGAACTAATAGATGAAACGAATGAAAATAGTATAATTGCAGGAGTCGATGAGGAGATTAAAGAACTTTCTGTCAATGCAACTCTTTTAAAAATAAAATGAACAAAGGTAGTCAAATATTAGAAAATGATAAAATAATTTCGAAAGCAATAGTATTAGATTATGTTTGGATGCGGGGAAAATAAAACAGCTTACGAAGTCGCAATATAGTTGTCCACCCTTAATAGATAGTATATCTTAAGGTGTGCTGGTATGGTATATTCACATGAGAGGATCTTGGAGATGCAATAGAATAGTGAAAGTATTCTAACACTAAAAGAAAAGGCGAGGGAGAGTCCAAGTGATAAGGGTTTAGAGATAATCGAGGGTTTGCTCATATTACATCTAAACGATAGTTTTATGTATTGGATGGAACACATGCTATATTAATTGTTTCAGATTTGCATGTTAAGTATGGGCACATAGGATTAGAAAATTATGGTTACTGTTTCGGGAAAATAAATTTTTTGCGAATCAAGATTTGAGGATCATCAAGAAGGTGGTCAGTGTATGCCATTTATGTATACTAGAAAAGTACAAAAACTATAGTATTGAGAACATATTAAAAGGTATTCAGGTAGATGATCCTTTAAACTTGTTGGCTATAGAGTATCTGAGCAATTTGGTACCTAGTAGGAAACGAAACGGGCATATTCTAGTCATAGTTGACATCTTTTCAAGATATACGAGGTTTTTTTCTACAAAAGATTGTAATACTATAGGTATCATAAAGAAAGTAGAGCAATTTATTCAGGAAGTGGGAAAATTCAAGAAGATTTTGGCCGACAATGCCACATACTTTAACAATGCAAGTTAATTCATCTCTCACTGGGAAGATCAAAAGATAGGAGTCGTCTTCTGCAGCATCCGGTATCCACAAGGTAATCCGGCGGAGATTGATACAAGAGGCATGCAAATTTCTAAGAATAATGTAATTTCAAGATCACAAGAGTTTGGAAAATAATTTGACTAAAGTGGAGAAATACATTAATCATCACCTCATATGGTTACCGAGGAATCTCCCATTGCATTAATGAAAATGCTCATCTGGATAGACCATGGGATGTTCGGCCTCAAGATGAGGAGTTTGAAGTCAAGTTAAATAAGGCCCGAAAGAGGTTGCAAGAAATGGCACAACGGTACATGAGAAAGATGAGTGAAAGTGTGAAAAAGGTGACAACGTACAAAATTGGAGACAAAGTTATCATTAAAAATTTGAGAGTGGGAAAAGACATCTGTACACAGGTGCAAAGTTAACAGTTGCCATATGCGGGTCCTTATGTGATTGAGAGGGAGATAAGGGATACTACCTATGTGCTCAGAGAGAGGTGGATTCTGATCAGATAAGGGGAGAACCCACATAAATTTCATCTTTTCATATAATGGGGATCGATTGAGGATGTCCCTTTCTATTGAAAATAACGTAAGTAGTTTAGATAGGGAGATTCTAGGCCAATCTCAGAAAATTTTGTCGCATTTTCTTATAACACTAGTAGCATTGTTAGGTGGGTGCTGGGACAACTTTATGAAATTTTATACCACAAATTTTTTTCGAGATTGTGGTAGTTTAGAGGAGAATTTGCGACAGTATGATGAGTAATGTATGCAAATGAAAGGGAATTCTGTTGAAATTAAACTTAATGTGTAAATTTCGAATTTTATATTTTAATTTGGAAAAAATGATGTGTTAATGAGGTCACGAGAGGTCACTGACTGTCAAATTCTATGAAAAAACCATCCCAAAGAGAAGAGAAATGGAGAAAAGTAAAATTTCCCATTATGCCTTAATGCATTAACAAGGAATGGGACACACTTTACGATAACAGGATGCTGCTAGCTCATTAAAACGTCAGGCCAGGGTAATTATTACATCATTTGTGACTAATCTTTGGGAACATTATCTAGAATGAAATGTACAAAAAGGACGTATTTAAAATTTTAGTAAATAAGACGGAAATGAATTAGAATAGGATCATTCATCAAGTCAAACAACATGTGCTTTGAGTAAAGTTTCATTTTTTAATTTATTTTACAACATGAAACACGTACGTTTTGGTGTTCCACAAATAATATAGAAGTTACCAAAACTAATTATTTGATAAGGGATAATGAAGATTCATCACAATATGTAAATAATCTTGGTACAAGATCGCAACTACTGAGTTTAATCGATTAATAATAATTGCACTTTTTAAACTGATATTTCAACAGCAAGATTGGTTATGAATGGAGATTTGAAATGAAGCTTTTTTCGAAACTGCCAGGAAATATTTTTTTATGTCCATGAATAAAATATATCTGTAATTTTCAACCCCTACTTACACCCAGCATAGTGTATGTCTAGTGTTTTGTATATTGGGTGTTTTTCATCAATTCAGGCAGTATAGCCAAGAATTCTGGACATTAATCTAATTAGATTTTTAAATTAGCATAATTAATTGGTGGAAGAATTTGGAATACGCACACTTCTCCTTTTCTCTGGAATATTAGTTTGCGCTCCTATTAGTCCAGAAACAACGGCCAGTTTGAAATCTTTTAATGACATTGTCGCTATTCCAAGCGATCGTGTTTTGAAGAGAATAAAAGAATTGACAACAGTAAAATCCAAAAAATGCCAGAAAATTCTATGCCACCATTTTTAGGCTTTCTGTCAATTTCGTAACATGCTTTTAACATATCTGATTTATCCCCATACCCCATGTGCCGAATATAATCCTTTACAAATTTTAAACATTTTACTGCTTCCTTACTTCTGTCGTTATGTGTTCTTTGAACTTCTTCTTCATCTCTTGGACTGTGAAAATTACTTAAAAACAAAATAGGCTTCTTATCCATCCATTTCAACGCTAAGACACCATCTTGACTTATCCTCCAATCAAAAGCTCCTCTTTTCATATTCTTGTCATTTTCGAAATCAGTAGGAATGCTTCTTCTTCCTGTTCCAGCCATTCTACATGCATATATATGCCTTCTTTCAATAAATCCATTTGTAATTGAATGGAATTAAAATAATTATCAAAATACACTTGATAATATTTTCCTGCTAAATCAATTGTTAACTCCTTTATAACCCTTGCTCCTAAATTTCTTTCGGTGATATTTTCAATTTATCCTGTGTATATTTGGAATTGAAAAACATATCCTGTTTCGTCTGCTCTCATCCAAATCTTGTATCCTCTTTTGATGGGCTTTATTGGCATATATTGTCTGAGACTGCGTCTGCCCTTTAATTTGATCATCGATTCATCTACCGAGATATATTTCGAGGGATGATAATACATTTTTTTATGTATTTGTCTTCTAACATTGGCCTAATTTTGTACAACTTATCGTAATTGATCGCTACCCTTTTTAGCTTTAATATATTATTGTTTAGATGTAAGTGCATTAGTAGTTATCCAAATCGGTTACAAGACATAACCGAAGGTATAAAATTGTCTTGCAATTCCCTTTTTGATGACCAGTGGTCCCTGTAACTAGGAACTTTTTTGATGCCCATAATGCCCAAATGTTTAAATTCTTTGACAGTCGTTGAACTTTTATGGTTTTCCCCATGCTTTTGTGTTATGAAATTAGTTTGAAAAACTATAGCTTCTAAAAGATTTTAAAAAAATAATGTTTGAAACACATCAACTGGATAATTCCAAATTATCTGGAAGGCTTGGCCCTACAGGTTCCATAAATGATTAAACATTGGTACCGCTAGAAATGTTTTTGTTCCATTTTACAGATTGTTCTTCGTTCAGTACTATATTTCTTGGTAATGGTAATTCATCTTCACAAGTGAGCGACAGCCTAATTCTAAACCAAAATTAAAAATAAGTTAAACCGAGTTAGAAGAGGTAGATGAAATTGGCTATTTAGGTAGTATAATTACAAAGGACGGATGTAGCAGAAGGGATTTAGTAGCTAGAATAGCTCAAGCTGTAGAAATGTTTTTAAAAAAGAAAGACTTACTAATAGCTAATAGTATTAGTTTAGATAATAAAAAAAGTTTAGTCATACATATGGAGCCGTTCTATTATACGGTAGCGAGACTTGGACAATTAAAGAGGTAGATAAGAAAAAGATAGAAGCTTTTGAAACTTGGCATTATAGGAGAACGTTAAAGATTAGTTGGACAGATAGAGTAAAAAATTAGGAAGTTTATAGAAGGATAGGTGAGGAGCCCTGTATATGGAAACAATTAAAGGTCAGGAGAGATAGAATTTTGGAGCACCAGTTAAGACATGAGGGTCTTAGATTATAGACTACCAAATAAGAATAGAGTAGGAAGACCTAGACAAAGCTATATTAGTCAAATTATTAGAGATTTAGGTTGTGAAGGGTATGTAGACCTTTTTAGACTAGCTCAGAATAGAAAAGAATTTAGAGCTGCATCAAACCGACCTTAAGTAACTTCGAAAACAAAACAAAAGAATAAATAAATCAAAATCAGTTAACTAAATGTCACCATGACATTAGTTAACGGTCTGGCATGTTGGCAGCGATTCGTTGCTTAAGCCTTACCATAACATATAATTTAATAAATGTCACCATGACATAACTAACAATTAGTTAGCGGTCTGGCATGTTGACAGCGATTTGCTGCTTAAGCCATACCATAACATATAATTAATAAACGTCTTCATGATATAACTCACAATTAGTTAGCTGTCTGGCATGTTGGCAGCGATTTGTTGCTTAAGTCTTACCGTATCATAAACTTAATAAACGTCTCCATGACATAACTCATAATTAGTTAGCTGTCTGGCATGTTGGCACCGATTCATTGCTTAAGCCTTACCATAACATATAATTTAACACTTTTCCTTTTTTTGGAGAGGATAACTAGGTAATTTCTCATTTCCTTATAAATGGGAATCATGTAAACATGTTAGTTTTTTAACAACCATCAGGTTGCTAATATCTATGTAGAGCCAGGTTGATAAGAAATAGATAGAAGAGTATAGGATGACCTAGACCAAACTATATTGGTCACATTATTAGAAATTTAGGTCGTGAAAGATATGTAGAACGTTTTAGATTAGGACAGAATAGAAAAGAAGTTAGAGCTGCATCAAACAGACCTTAAGTAAGGTCGAAACAAAATATGTCCCAGTCACTCTTTACATTTACATCTACTACTAATTCTATAGCTATATTTCTTCACCTTCTTTCGTATAATACTACACCAAGTATAAATACAACCATTGACATGTAAAACATTACGAGCAAATGCTCGGAATGGGAGTCGTATGGGAAATGCACGCGAATTGTAGTTACAAGTCAAATCTTGTCGGTTGAATTAGTCATAGCCAGTAGTGGTTCCAGTTTACGATCACTAAGCCGCTCAGAAAAAAAAATATTTATTTATTTTATTTATTTTTTGTACGTATGCATAATGGTAGTTTACAGTTTTAATACAATTTAGTAACATCTGATTAAAATTTTATACAATATAATTAAAATATATCACAGTCAAATGTCACTAAAAACTAATTTGTATACATTGCAAATCGCAATAGTGCTAACCTAATTCAACGCATTATTCAAATCATCCTGTAGAAATTCATCCACTGAGTAATAGCAGCGTTCACATAGCAAAGACAACAGACCTGCTTTAAAACCTTTAAATGTTGATGATCTAATACTGTTTGGAAGTTTATTATATAGAGTGGGTGGTATGTAAATGAAAGATTTTTTTACTAAAGTAGAAATGGGAATGGGTTTATATATATATTATCCGCAGAGCGAGTGTTTTGATTATGAAACGTATTGGGAGTAGTGTAGTTGGTTCGGTATCTATAGAATAAAATTAAAGTTTCATATATAAATATTCCAGAATAAGTAAGAATCCTGAGCATTTTAAACAAGGGTTTGCAGTGAGCATTCTTTTCAGCTTTACATATGATCCGAATTGCACGCTTTTGAAGTTTAAAAATAGTTGATGTATTTCCTGAGGTATTACCCCAGAAGGCAATACCATATCTCAATCTTGAATCAAATAAGGCATAGTATTAATAAGGTTGTCTCAGTTAGGTGCCTGGATACAGATTTTATAGCATAGCAAGCTGACGTTAGTTTATTGGCAAGACTATTGGTGTGCTGAGACCAATTCAAACCCTGGTCGATAATCAAGCCCAAATACGGAGTTGAGGTTACAGTATTGAGCGAAAAAACCATTTAAAATACCATCAATCAAATCATATCCTTTGAATTTAATCATGCAAGTCTTTTTAGTATTTATTTGAAGTCTGTTGATTATGAACCAGTTGAACATACATTTAATATCAGCAGAAATATGCTGCTTAATTGTTGTTATTGAACAAGATTCCCAATTCATACTTATATCGTCAGCAAACAAAGTACAATTTGCATATGAAGTTGAATATATAAAATCATTAATAAAAATTAGGAATAAAATAGGGCCTTGCGGAACACCTAAATGTGATACTTGCTTACTAGAAGTCTGATCAACTTGAATTCGTACAGATTGTGATCTGCCTCCCAATCGTTTGCAACTCCTCGAACTTCATAAAAGTTCAATTTAGACAAAAGGATGTCGTGATTAACAGATTCAAATGCTTTATTAATATCTACAAAAACTGCGGCAGACAATGAATGTGTTTTATTTAGTGCGGAGTACACGGTGTTCAAGAAATTATATAAGGCATCTGTTGTTGATTTATTAGCACAAAACCCAAATTGGGCAGATGAAAGAATTTTGAATTTTACTACAAAGTTAACAATTCTGTTTTTTACTAATGTTTCGATCAACTTAGAGAACACTGACAGTAATGAAATGGGCCTATAATTGTTCATCTCAAAGGAACCCCCTTTATGTAGCGGAATGACAATAGCATGTTTGAGGCATTCTGGAAAGATGCCCGATTGAAAAGATTCATTAATCAGATCAGAAAGATATTTAAATATATCAATAGGTAGTTCAAGTAATACTTTTGCTGGGATGTTGTCGTCACCTGCACAGTGTTTATTTTTGAGAGATTTCAGCACTTCTATAAGTTCAAACTCATCAGTAGGGAAGAACATGAAATTGTGAATATTTGATTGCCCATGTTTTTGTAGGAAATCTATTGCTATAGATATTGGCGTTTTATTGTTTGCTACAAGTTTGGACGCAGCTGTTACAAAATTCTTGTTTAATACTTCTGCTACATTTTCATCTGAACAGTTATGCAATTTAATGTTTTGGCTTGAGGAGCCACCCCTTCCCGTTATTTCATTTACTATTTTCCACGATTCCTTTTGTTTGCTCTTAGACAGTTTTATACGGTTTGCTATACAGGTAGCCTTAGCTAGTGATATAACGGATTTAAATATCTTTTTATATGCTCGATAATAAGCATTTATGAAGTTTTCATTTGGGAAATGTTTACATAGCATATGCAGTGTTTTTTTTATTTCTAGCAGCAATCTTGATGCCTGTAGTTAACCAGTTTTTACATTTTTGTTTACTTCTGATACGAGGAAAAGATGTTTCAAATGCTGATGAGATATTTAAGAGTAATGTTTGAAATCTAATATTTAAGTCACCGCTGGTAGAATGAGTATCTATCTGGGAACATAAATCGGAGAATGTTTTTTTATTTTTTTTTTTTACTAAAAGCTCGCAGATAAAAGTCCTTTCGAATGATTGGTACAATTAGGGAAGATTTGAAATAGACAAATTCATGGTCTGAGAGATCGTTATTTATTGTAATAGCGGGGCTAGTTAATGAGGGATTTAAATTAGTTATTATATAGTCTATACGGGAGCTTGAGTTGCTTGTAATTCTAGTACCCTGATGTACTAGCATCGACATGTTGTATAAATTAAAAATACGTTGTAGCTTGATTGTATTATTATCGTTAATGTTGTTATAATTGATGTTGAAATCACCTGAAATAATGACAGCACCATGATTCGTAACTGCATTCAGTAGTGAATCCAGTGAGTCAAAGAAGTAGTCAATGTTTCCAGTGGGAGACCGGTAAATACATATGATATGGACATTATTTATTCTACTAAAAATATGGGAAAATTCAAAGTTAATTTCTTCACGCAAAAAATGAAAGTGGAATAGTCTTCAAAATCGGAATTCAGAGCTGAGTAAATTGCTGTGCCGCCATGCTGTTGTCGTTGTCTATGAAATATACTGCAGAGTTTATAATTGTCAATACATATGTATTCTTGTTGTTTTAACCAATGTTCTGTTATACATACAATCCTAGGAAATTTTAAATTGTCTAATAGGAGAAGTAAATTATCAGTTTTGCCACGTAAACATCGCATATTACCCAATAGAATTGTTAGATAAGCGGAATTTTCATTTATAAAAAAGGAATGCTGTGGCGAACAATTTCTGTGTCATCAATACCTGAAAAACTTTCACGGGACTTGTCAAACAAATTATTATTAATTTCTTCATGAATTGAATGGCTCAATATATTATCAGAAGTAGTAATATAAATAAGATTGTTATTACGTGTACAAGAGTACAAAGATGTTTTTGTCTTAAAATTATTGGTAGCATCTATTATGCGCTTTATAAGTTGTTTTTTGCCTCTGTTACTCATATGCAGACCATGCTTTGTGAAGTGACATGATGATAAAATACTGTTTATGTCGAAGAAAAAGTATGCCGATTGTGATGCAACAAGATGGGCGTATATTTTTTGATTGATGGAATAAATAAATTTATTTAGAATATCCCTCTTGTTCCAATAAGGTGTAGCTAACCATATAAGATTTGTGCTATCAGCAACATTTTTTAAGATAGATAATGATTCATATGAGAGATTATTTCCTTTGAGAGCATTATTAATACCCCCTAGTAGGATAACATAATCAGTGTCAACATAATTTTTTAAGTTATTGGGTATATTTCTTATGACCTCATCCATAGTTGCATTTGGTTTGCATTCCACATATATCGAATAATTGTTGTTCAATAAGGAACTTAAAATTTCCGAAAAACCTCTTACTAGACTATCACCATAGACCGAGATTTTTTGTTTTATCTTGTGTATAACAGGCTGTTTTATTATATTTTGCAAATGAGGAACATGCGTATTAGTATTGGTAATTTCATTTATTAATGGAACATTATTTCTAGAAATTAAACAATGTTCAGTGAGATTGATTTTCATAGGTTTCGAAGTTTCATGTGCATCATGATCACTATCAGTAGAAATATTAACTGATATTAAATTTTTGGTTGTTTTCGATTTTTTATTATTATTAACAACTTGCGATATGACGCCGGTATCTGGACTGCAACATAAGAACTTTTCCACATTATTATGCTTTTTATTATCTGGTCTTGTGTAGATAGGGGGATATCCATATAGAATCTCAAACCACTCATCAGAAAATGTTTGATTGTTCACATCTAACTCTGAATCAGTGTTGATCTCTGTACTAGTAGTTTAAGTTCCAACACACTCAAAGTTTGCTGATTTACTTGTGATTGCATGCTGGACTATGCTTTCTAATAGTTTAATTTTCTCATGAGCTTCTTTTAGTAGAAAATACAAATGTTCTTCATTTGATATTGCTTCTTGCACAAACTCAGTGTACTGTAATTTTAATTTAGCCAGGTGGTTATCTTTTAACTCATTATCTTCTTGTAGGTGAAAAATGTGCTTACAAAGTTTACTCACCTTATCAATTTCCTTGCATTCATTGTTTATTAAGTTGTTTTCATCTTCCAAAGTTACACAGTTATCACACTTAAGTAAGTTGTTACCTAATAATTTTTTGTTTTTCACTCTGCACAAACAGCTTTTATGGAAGACACTGTAGCACTTGACACATATAAAGTTATTAAAAAGTTTTTTTGGACAACATTTAAAAACAAAACTTGAAGAGCTAGGATTTTGTATTACTACATTTGCTGCCATCTTGAATCTTTTTGTGGTCCCAGGGTGGAACCACTTCACTTGAAAGGGTTAAAAGCCCAAAAGTTGCAGAGAATTATGTTATACAACTTCCATTTGTATTCTGGGAAATACTTTACCTTTTTGTATAGCATGTTTTCCAGGTAGACGGAATATTTATCATGCAGTGAAACATTATTGCTCAAGATTTATAATTTGTCCTTATTTGATAAGGATCACTTTTTAATGAATTATCTGACACATATATTTAAGTACTTTGCGTTTGGAATTATCGTGGAGTTACTTGCATATTTTGTTACTGTACAAAAATTGGTATCTAACAGTTTTAAATCCTGCTTTTAAATAAATCCTTACAAAATATAAGCACTTTTTTAATTTGGAGTTATTTGCAGAATATATTCTAATAAACTCATCTTATGTTATCAGTAATGCTATCAGTAATGTTAAGGATGTCATTATTAGTTGAAAAGACTATAGCAAATCTATTGCTAAGTTTCTAAGAACAGAAAACCCCAGGGTATATCTTTACGTTAATAAAGATAATTTTAAAAACTATGAGTGGTTTAATCCCCAAAGAAGATTAAGAAGTATATCTTTACTAAAGCTTTTACAGAGATGTATGCAATTTATACTAATATATTTGTCATTGACGTGTGTATCTGGCTTTCTTTATTTTAAAATGGCTAAAATTGATTCATTGACATTTCTATGATAAATGGATCAAAGAAAGCTGTAGAATTATAATAGTGTACTTAATTTAGATGATATTACTACTAACATGAGTTACTTCATCATCAATTCACCTTAATCTCGCACAAATCTCAAAAGAACAACATTGGATGTTCCAGGATTTCAATGTCGGTGTGGAGGTCTATTTTGTGGAGTTCATCGATACAGTGATAAACACCATTGCACCTTTGATTATCGGGAAATGGGAGCACAAGAAATTCGACGTAATAATCCTGTAGTGGTAGGTGAGAAAATTCAAAAAATATGAAACATTTTAAGACTGGTGCCATCAGGATTTTGTGCAGTGCACAAGGACACTGTTTTAATAAAGGGTATAGTGTAAAACAAAAAAGACTATTACTCCATAGTTATCGCGCCGTACAAAGTGATAGCTGCAGTACTTTAATAAACCAATTGCCTCACAAATTTTCTGTAATTTAGTTTAAAATAAAATTTTTAGGTATAATTATTGTAATTATTTAGTTTTTTGCAGTGTATATATTTTCTGTTCATTAAGCTTGTTTTCCACTTTTTAAATTGTGTGCTAATGAAAGGAATATATATTCTTTGTTAGCACAGATTGTTGTTGAGTGAATCAGTTAAAATTGGATGCAGTTAAAAATTGTTTAATTTGCAATATTAATATTTAGAATATGTTACGTCCATAATTTTAACTGCTGTAACCTGCTTATTAAAGAGATATTTTTGTTTTGTTAAATTACTACCTGAACAAGTTTTATTTTTAGAGTGCAAACTAGTGATATTTGAACGAACTTCTGTGTTGAAGCGAAATATTTATATTTATTTTAAAGAATGCCCAAATCTGAGTGGAAAACATTTTTTCGTGTCTTATTGTCCAGTGGCATAGTTTGGGAGTGTTATTGTAGCAATAGATTCGTTAATTCGCCAAACATATGAGAAGCAGACAGTACTACTTCTTAGTATATTTTTAGTTTAATATGTGTTGGTTTGCATTTCTAAGTTTGGCAAGTACCGAATTCTGATTATATGAGAAACAAGTCTCTATTTTTTATCCTGTATATTAACAAGTTATCTATGCTTATTGGTGTATTTAGAATTTGAAATTGCTTTACTCTTGTCGTCATGTTTTCCATTTATTATAGAGTTCAACAGACGCAATCTGAATTCATCATGTTATTGTGTTTTAACCATTGTGTAATTGTAATTAATTAGTTGTTTGTTCTGCCAATGCAGAATGTTTTTAATTACAGTTGTTAAATGCCACTTAGTGTTGTTATCTTAAAGTATGCGGCAATATTAAAGGGGTGTATAATGGCGTAGTTCTTTTATTTACAAAACACCCTTTAGTTTGATTGTTACTTAGATATAATTAATATTTAATGTTAGTATGTGATGATGAAGAATTCAGATGTTCGTCTTTAAACCAGCAGTTTAATATTGTTTGCTATCTAAATTCATAGAAGTTACGTATTTGAGTTACATTTTACGTGTTTTTGTATTTAATTATCACTTCAGGTACAGATGTTCTAAAAAGGGCGACAAAGTTGACAGTGTTGGATTAATTATTACAGTTATGTTTTTCTACACATTATTGTACATATACTGAGTTATCTCATTAAACGTTATAGCAAATTTTATTTATTTATTTATTGAAAATTTACTGGCAAATTCCTCTTTTATAAATTAAAACCAAAATATACCTTTCTGACAATATAACACAATATTTTAATGAATAGTTTTGCTGACATGGGGAAAGTAATTCAAGCATAGGGGAAAAAACCGATATAAATTGTTGGTTATTTTGCAAAAAGAATTAAGTAAGGTAACAGGTCATTTGTTTATTTTCACAATATTTTACCTAAATTACACAAGATCAGTGTTTTTCGACATGGTGTTGGTTGTCCAGCAGTTAAAAGGGCATCTTTTGTTGATGTGAGGTGAAGTCTAGCTTAATTCTTTCCAACAAACCTTTTGATTTCTTCCTTATTGCTTGGACTCCATAGATCTCTATGAAGGTTAGAATTTCAGATATACAAAGGGACATTCACTATGTTTCGTAACACTTTATTCTGAAAATTTTGAACACATTTAATGTTTGAATCACTGGCACAGTCCGAACGGAAAATGGCATAAAGTCATAAGGGTTTCAAGATTTTATTGTAAATCAACAATTTGTTAGAAATTGAAAGTTTGGCGTTTCTTCCAATCAGCCAATAATGCTGTTTATATGGTAAGTTTAGTTTGCTTTCTTTCTTTTTAACATGCTCTTTCCATCTATGTTTGACGTCCGAAGTCATGCCTGAGTATTTAGCGTTGTCTAACAATGCCATTTATATCAACTGTCGGTGTCTTTTAATAGCTTGTTTGTAAAGTTAATATTGATAAATTTCAGCTCATTTCGCTTTATCTTCCATTGTTTAGTCCAATCAAGTTTTGTGTTCCTGACTCTTAGTAGTCTGCTGCTGGATAACTCTCGGTCTTTCTCCACTTTCAGTAGTGCAGTGTCATCTGCAAACGTAGCTGTTGCTGTTCCCTCACGATCTGGTTGATCCTGTAAAAATGACTTGATAATCACTGGTGATTTTAACATAAATTCTAAAAATGACTAATAATGTCCGGTTTTAAATATCCACGCCCAAGGTCCCAGCATTACACAAACATTTTCCAAATTTTACTTTCTTCAGGTTCTATTACACTAGGCATAAAAGGTAATTTAATAAGGCGGTTCGATTAGTCAAAGCATGTCGTCTTTCAAATTGTATAACGAATTCTTCAATTACTCTCAAAGAAGCATGGAAAATTGTTATGGAATTTACTAAGTTCACCACTACTCGTAATCAAAACCTCAAACTTGAAAACTGCCCTGATTATTTAGTTGCTTATACTTAAACTCTTATTTGGTTTTATTGGTTACTGTTAGAGATAAATATTATTATTAAAAAACATAAATCTCTTAACACGCATATCAGAACAGTCTTGTGTTTTTGTTGCTAATACTATTGCAGACTGTTCTGATATGCGTGTTAAGTGATTTGTGTTTTGTGTTTTTTAATAATAATATCTATTTCTAACAGTAACCTACATAAGGACTCGTTCGAACGTAAAGACTCTGGAGTATGGCTAAGAAAAAATTACTGTGCACAGTTGGTGTTTATTTTTGTATTAAACTATAGAGGATTGCATGTGAAAATTTTAAAAATTTTTATCCATTCCTTTGCAATGTACGTTGTAGTTTGTTTAGGGATTGCTGCGAGCCCAAATACTGACTTTGGCACACCATTGCTGGTGATATTTTTGTTATAGATTATTAAGCGTTTCATGAAATAATTTTGGAAATTTTCTGAGTTGTTTATCAGCTAAATCTTTTTTTAGCATAAGGGTTGTTGCCACCCCTACTACTGTGTTTGGTGCACTATGGTTGGTGGATATTTGTGTAATAGGGTGCCCCAAAAGTAATGGTCCAAATTGAAGAGTTTGATAGCTGAGATTAATACATATTCAAATAACTATATATGTTGTTATCCAATTGTTGATGGTTTCAAAGTTATAACAACTTTTGCGTTTTGTGTCAAAATCGTGCAAAACTTCGAATATTAATTTGCAATAAAAGAAATACTGACCTTTTGAAAGTAGTTTGTTTTCTGTTGTATGCGTTAATGTTGCATGTTTAATAAATGAGATCTTCCTCAAACATTTACTTATTATCGCAAGAGGAAATCATAATTTTTCCATAATTTTGGTTCTATGAAAAATTGTGCGTGTTTTTCAAACTAAAATTACTCAAAAAAAGTATTACCATCGAAAAGTGCACACCTATCCGCAAAACTTCATTAATCTATGCACTTTGTTTAAAGGTATAGGTAGGTCTAAGATTAAATGCATAGAAAATTTTTGGGTAATTTGTAGGTACAATCTCAAGAACAGCACTTTTATTAAAGAATTCAAACAAAAGCTAAAGCTTATGCATGTTTTTAAATATGAATCACATTCTTAATAAATAATAGGTTGGCAACATTTTATTCAAGATTAAGGTAAATCAGGTAAAGAATCAATTCTTTAAATCTACTACAAACAATGGCAGGTAAATAAAATGTATTAGGTATATTTTAATGTTAGTATCTTGTGGCCTGCCTTCAATTGTTTTTGAATTGTGTACAATTGTTCGACTAGATTAGGTCAATTCTTAAGATAGTGGATTTCTGTTTTGTGATTATTGTTGCTTTTGTTGTTTAATTTTAAAATTCTACATTTAGAAAATGTACTATACTGGTCCTGAGTATGCTGAAATGAATTTTGTTTATGGAGCATCTAATGGCAATGGCACGACAAGCTGCTAGAGAATACAGAATTCGTTTTCCTAACCGAGCCAATTTTCCCAACCGCAGGGTATTTGAAAAAGTGCATTATGCTTATGTTCAAGGTGAAAGTCCTGGTTTTACAACAACGAGAAGGAACGCCTAGAATTGAAGGTGAAGTCGAAGTTGTTGCCATGGCATTAGATAATCCTGCAACGAGTGTTATGGATATTGTCAGGCGATCTGGAGTTCCACGAACTACGGTACATAGTATGTTATGCAGAAACAATCTCCATTCATACAACGTGCAACATATGCAAGCTCTATTACCAACGGACTATCCACAAAGAGGAGCGTTTTGCCGCGAAATGCTTTGCAGACACCGCCATGATCAACAATTCTTTGAAAAATTTTTATGAAGTGATGAATCATCTTTCCATAGGGTTGGAATATTTAATATTCACAATCTCCACTTTTGAGCAATTGAAAACCTGAGAACTGTACGACACGACCGATTTTAACGTCTTAGCATTAATTTGTGGGCTGGGATAATTGAGAGCACATTAGTTGGACCATTTGAATTACTACCCAGACTCAATGCACAACGGTACCTTCACTATCTTGGACACGAATTAAGCGATCTTCTAGAAGATATCCCTCTAGAAACTAGGCACATAATGTGGTTTCAACATGATCCCGACACGGCCGACTGCTTGAAAAATGACAGGTGAGCATTTTTCACAAAAATTACGCCCTCGTTCGGATGAGAGGTTAAATGGAGGTCCCGTGTGTGAGTGTTGTCACACACGTTAAAGATCCCTACCTTGCCTGGAACGGCAAGGGTTCGGCAAAATTCTAAATTTCCAGGCAACAAAAAACTCGCCTCCTGGCAATGTAGTACCTTCTGGTGGAGCATTGGAAATATAAATGCACGGTTTCAACATGATGAGGTGGCTCCATGGCGTAGTGGTATGTGTGTGACTACTAAGCCCAAGGTCCCTCATTTGGATGAGAGGTAAAATGGAGGCCCGTGCGTGAGTGTTGTCACGCACGTTAAAGATCCTACCTTGCCTGGAACAGCAAGGGTTCGGCAAAATTTCAAATTTTTCAGGTAAAAAAAACTTGCTTCCTGGCCAATGTAGTACCTGCGGGTGGAGCATTGGAAAATCACATGTAAGGTTTCAACATGATGGTGGCGTAGTGGTATGTGTGTGACTACTACGCCCAAGGTCCCGGGTACGAATCCCGACACGGTCCGTTTGAAAAATGTTAGGTGAGCATATTTCACAAAAATACACCCTTGTTCGGATGAGAGGTAAAATGGAGGTCCCATGTGTGTGTTGTTATGCACGTTAAAGATCCCTACCTTGCTTGGAACAGCAAGGGTTCGGCAGAATTCCAAATTTTCCAGATAAAAAACTCGCTTCTTGGCCAATGTAGTACCTTCGGGTGGAGCATTGGAAAATCACATGTAAGGTTTCAACACGATGGGGCGGCTCCGTGGCATAGTGGTATGAGTGTGACTACTACGCCCAACGTCCCGAGTTCGAATCCCGACACGGCCCGCTTGAAAAATGTTAGGCGAGCATTTTTCACAAAAATACACCCTCGTTCGGATGAGAGGTAAAATGGAGGTCCCATGTGTGAGTGTTGTTATGCACGTTAAAGATCCCTACCTTGCTTGGAACAACAAGCACGAAATTCTAAAAGAGAAAAGGATCTATTAAAATACACACTAATTGAAAACAAACACCCTACAAGAATAACAAGAAGGGAAATGAATATAACTTCAAAATATAAAGAAGAAAACAAAAATTACTAACAATTTCGAAAAATGTCACGATACCATACATAAAAGGGTTCTTCAAAAAATTCCAATGACTTAAAAACACGTGCAAAATAAAAACAGTATTTAAAACTAATAATGCAGTAAGAACAGAATTGATAAGAACAAAACCCGAAAATAAAATACAAAACTCAAAAATTGCATTTAGAAAATAGCATGTGAATGTAATAAGTTTCATACAGGAAGAAGTTTTAGAACCATTTGAGGTTAGTTTAAATTATATATAAAAAAATGGAAATTTTGAAAAATCCATGATTCTCCAACATTTATGGTAGTTTAACCATAAAATAAAATGGGAATATGCTAACATCAATAATAAAGAACAAAACTACCAAAAACCAAAGTTAAAGAAGCTGCTTGTATAATGTTACATAAAAATAACTGCGTAGCAAATGAATCCGTAACTTTCAATCAGCAACTGGTCCCTTAACTAAAATAAATGGAGGTGACATGTGTGAGTGCTGTCATGCACTTTAAAGATCCCTACCTTGCTTGGAACAGCAAGGGTTCGGCAGAATTCCAAATTTTCCAGATAAAAAAAACTCGCTTCTAGGCCAATGTAGTACCTTGGGGTGGAGCATCGGAAAATCACATGTAAGGTTTCAACACGATGGGGCGGCTCTGTGGCGTAGTGGTATGAGTTTGACTACTATGCCCAACATCCCGAGTTCGAATCCCGACACGGCCCGCTTGAAAAATGTTAGGCGAGCATTTTTCACAAAAATACACCCTCGTTCGGATGAGAGATAAAATGGAGGTCCCATGTGTGAGTGTTGTTATGCACGTTTAAGATCCCTACCTTGCTTGGAACAACAAGGGTTTGGCAAAATTCCAAATTTTCCAGATAAAAAAAAACTCGCTTCCTGGCCAATGTAGTAATGTTAGGGAACATTTAATCTTGCATATCCCAATCGTTGGGTAAGACGAGGAGGCACCATCTATTGGCCATCGCGTTCGCTTGACCTCAACCCCCTGGATTACTTCTTGTGCGGTTATATGAAAGAAAATATGTATAAAATGAATACCACAAACGAGCAGGACCTTCGTAGAAAAATACGCGAAGCCGTTGGAAGGCTGAGAGAAGACCGGTCGTGCTTTCAGGTTTTTAAAACGAAATTTTTTAAGACGGTGTTGTTTATGTATAAGAACTGGTGACAGGACATTCGAACATTTGTTTTAAACGAATTTTAAATACATTTGATTATTTTGAGTTCTTATTTTACAAGTATTATGTTGGCTATTAGTTACGAATTCTTTAATAAAAGTGCTGTTCTTGGGATTGTGCCTGCAAATTACCCAAAAATTTTGTTTGCATTTAATCTTAGACCTACCAGTTATACTTTTCAACAGAGTGCATAGACTAATGAAGTTTTTTGGATAGGTGTGCACTTTTCGATGGTAAACTTTTTTGAGTAATTTTAGTTTCAAAAGCATGCACAATTTTTCATAGAATCATAATTATGAAAAAATTATGATTTTTTCTTGCGATAATAAGTAAATGTTTGAGGAGGAGGTCCTCATTTATTAAACACGCAATATTCACGCATACAACAGAAAACGAACTACCTTCAAAAGGTCAGTATTTTTTTTATTGCAAATTAATATTCGAAGTTCTGCACGATTTTGACACAAAACGCAAAAGTTGTTATATAACTTTGAAACAATCAACAATTAGATAACAACTTATATAGTTATTTGAATAGGTATTAATCTCAGCTCTCAAACCCTTCAATTTGGAGCATTACTTTTGGGACACCCTGTACTATTAGATTGCATGTGAACATTATAAAAATTTATATTGCATCGTTGAGGAGCTACAATTTTAACAGTATAGGGTTTACTACTGCCATAAAGACTGATCTGGGCACGGCGTTGCTTCAGGATAGTTTTGAAGGAGACTATTAGAAGATTGCTTGTCACAATTTTAAAAACTGTACATTGCAACACTTACGGACCACTTTTTTTTAAATATAGGGGTTGATTCCACCCTCAAACTGACTTTCGTGCCACGCCGCTGGAGTTTATTTTTGTAATAGAGTAGTAGAGGATTGCATGTGAAGAATTTGAAAATTTCTAAGGAGTTGTTTACAAACAAAAATTTTTTTTAGTCTAGGGGTTGCTTCCACCCTTTAAGACAATTTGGTGAAGTGTTGCTGGTGGATATTTGTGTAATATGTTATTATAGGATTGCATGTGAAAATTTTGTATCGTATTGTTCACGACAAGTTTTTCAGTATAGAGGTTACTACTATCCCCAAGACTGACGTTGACATAGTGTTGCTTTCGAACAGTTTTGAAGGAGGTTGCATGTGAAATTTTAAAAAAATTTTATTGAGCCGTTTACGAGCTATATTGTTTGCTTTCACCCTCGAAGACTAGTTTTCACGCCCCATTATTGCTTACTTTTCTAATGGGGTATTAAAACATTGCCTGTAAAAAATTTTAAATTTTTATCCAACGCTTGACGAGGTACAATGTATTTAGTTTAGGGGTTGTTGCCACCTCCATGACTGGCTTGGCATACCATTGCCAGTGGATGTTTTTACTATAGACTATTAAGATTGCATGTAAAAATTTTGAAAATTTTCTAACGAGTTTTTTACCACCTAAAATTTCTTAAGTATTGGGGTTGCTGCCATCCCCATGACTGGTTTTAATTCACTGTTACTAGTGGATGTTTGCGCAATATACTATTAAAGAATCGTGCTGTGTGAATATTATGAAAGTTTTGTATTGCATCGTTCACGACTACAATTTTTTACAGACTAAGGGTTACTGCTACCCTCCAGGACTGACTGACACAGCAGGGTTTGATGATAGTTTTGAGGAGACTTAGAATATTGAATGTGATGATTTTGAAAACTATGTAGCACCGTTTACAAATTATATATTTTTTTAATATAGGGGTTGATTCCATTCCCAAAACGTTGCTGGTGTTTATTTTTGCAATAGAGTATTAAACGATTGCATGTGAAATTTAAAAAAGTTTTTTATCTAGCTCTTTTTATCCAGCACTTAAATTAGCTTGGGGGTTGCTGCCACCTCCAAGAATGATTTGGGCACATCATTGCTGGTGGATGCTTTTGTTACCGACTACTAAGCATTGCATGTTAAATGTTTTAATTTTTCTAGCGAGTCGTTTAGGAGCTAAAAATTTATTTAGTATAGGGGTGTTGCCGCTCTCAAAGATAGACTTTTGTGTATCGTTGCTTGCAAATATTTTGTAGTATGCAATTAGAGGATTGCAGTTGCAAATTTTCAAAATTTTCTATTTAGCCGTTTACAAACTACATTTTTTGTTGAATAAGGGCTGCTGCTACCCTCAACACTAGCTTTTGTGCACCTTTGCTTATGCGTTTCTATTATAGACAATTAGAGGTTGTTTGCATGCAAACATTTTGAATATTTTCTATTGCGTCATTTGTAACGGTTCAATCCTTACCGTTTCAAACTACAGCAATTCCTGTTCAGTTAATTCACGTATTCCAGGTAATTTATTATTTCGTAGTAGGACCAATTCAAATTGTTTCCTTATTCGAGTGTCAAAACGCCTCTTTTAATATAGGCAGCCTTTCAATGTCTGTGGAATTGTTATTATGCGAATGTTGTGATTTGACATTCTGACAAATTTTATTTCTGTTATCATCCAAATTATACGATACAAATCTGTACATTTATTAAGTGTGCTACGGAGGAAAAGCGTGTAGCTTTATTTCAGGTCTGTGTGGAATTGTTGCTCAATGCTACAAGCTATGTTGCTATGTTTTTTGTGATAGTTGTTATCAATATCTATAAATTGAATTGGACAGCTGTTCTCGACCTTATTATTCTTCTTCAACCGTTAGCACAAAGGGTTGGATTGTTGGTGGAATGTCCCAGTAAGTATGAAAGTTCTGGGTTGCTGAATATATTTCCAAGCAAGGGTACATGTTGTGAAACAATACTGTATGTTGCTCTCGGAGGAATTAGCGTGGTGTCTGTAATTAAACGACCTTTGATAATATTTAATTATTCAAGTGGTGAAATCTTAACCACAGGTGAGTGAATAATTGCGAATACCAATACTTACATTAGCATTTTAGGATGCTGTATCGTGCCTGTATAATATAGTTGGTTATGGGAAACTTCCCTTATAATTTACACCGCTAACAAGCATAAGTAGATTGCCACATGTTAAGCTCTATTTAATTTGGTGTGTACAAGGTTTTTTTTTGTTGGTGTATCTTTCTTGCGAGTGTTTTTGTCACAAGCATTGTTGTGGGTTGGTTGGTAGGCAGGCGGGCGGGCGGACGTGCGTGCGGGTGCGTGTGCACGTGCAGACGGGTGCGTGCGTGTGCGTGCGTGAGTGTGAGTGGGTAAGTGCGTGCAAGTGTGTGTGTATATAGTGAATAAAATGAAATAATAACTTAGACTTTTATGCAAAGCCCAAATAATGATTACGAATCCAGCTAGTAATTGAAAGATGGAAAATATAAGGTCTTGGACAGGACTTGAACCTATATCTTGGTTTTGCCGGAACCATGCGTTTATCAATTATGCCACCGAGACCGATGATGACAATTGGGAAAATTTACAAATTTAAATCGTGTACACAACTATACATAAACCTAAGTTTCAATCGTGTTTGGCATTTTTGTCAATCATATCTGACATTGTCAAATTTTTGACTTATGTCAGTTATAGACAGGAAGCTACAATAGTATTTATTAGTATTTAGTAGAATATATATATATATATATATATATATATATATATACAGGGTGTCTGGAAAATACGTGTACAATGTAAGAACAGAGATTCTTTGGCTCGAAATAGATCGATTTGAGCCGACTTACCTATTATACAAGTTGCTTCATTTAGCCGCTAGAGGGCTTTAAAAATCGTGAAAAATATTTGATATTTTAAAATAACTCGAAAACGCGTTGATAGATTTTGACCATTTTTGGGGTGCGAGTTTCTACTTTCAATTGACATCTTTTGGTGGTGTACACAATAATTTTAAAAGCATACGCGTGTTCCAAAAATGATGTATTGTATAAATATCGGACCATTACCTTTTTCCTGTTTATGCAATGACTACCATTTTTTTTACGAGTAGCCAACTTAATTTGGTAACTTTTTTGTCTCGTGTAAAATTTTGATTAGACGAGCGGTTTGACAGAAAAAAATAATTTCAAATGTCTGCATACTTTTGTCATCATTGCTGCATTAAGTATAAAACGGGGCAAATAAAAAAGCATAGTTTAGTAGTTGGCTTTGCTTTTTATTTGTTATTTAATTTGACTCATTTAACCTCAGTTTACCTGTCAAGTCGTAAATTTCTGCTTAATTCAATAAAAGTTTGCATCTTTCATCTTACATTATGAGTATTTACACAACAACGAACAGGTGGATATGCTTTTGGTTTTCGGATTTTGTCAAGGCAATGGTCGTGAAAGCGTCAAGAGTCCATAGGGAAAGATTTCCTAATCGCCGAATGCCAAACCACCAAACATTCGCAAATATTGAAAGACGTCTTCATGAAAATGGTAGCTTTCAGTCAAAAAATGCAGATCGAGGACGTCAACGTACCACAAGAACTGCGGATCTGGAGGAACATATTTTGGATAGAGTTGAAGAAGACCCAAAAATAAGCACCAGACGCTTAGGACTTGAACTACAAGTTCCTAAAAGTATTGTTCATGACGTTTTAAAGGAACAGTTATTACACCCATACCACGTTCAACAGGTACAAGACCTTTTGCCTATCGATCCTGAGAGGCGCCTAGCTTTCTGTCATTTTATTTAAGATCAGAGAACTCAAAATGCAAATTTCAGTCGCAAAATTTTATTTACAGACGAAGCTTCTTTTACAAGATCTGGTATTACTAACATACATAATGAACATGTTTACACTGTAGAAAATCCTCATGCAACTAAAGTGACTCACTGTCAACATGAATTTAAAATTAATGTCTGGGCTAGAGTTATTGATAATTTTATTATCGGTCCTGTTGTAATACCAAATTGATTAAACGGAGACAATTACTTCAACTTTCTACAACAAACATTGCCGAATTTATTGGAAGATCTGCCATTGTTACTTCGCCAAGACATGTGGTTCATGCACGATGGTGCTTCTCCCCACTTTACTCTAGCTGTTCGACAACATTTACACGAAAAATATCCGGATTGATGGATCGGAAGGGGATATGATGCTCCTACAAATTGGCCAGCACGATCGCCGGACTTGACGCCCTGTGATTGTTTTTTGTGGGGTACCTTAAAATCTAAGGATTATTCGTCTCCACTTGATAGCGAAGAAGAATTGTATAGACGAATTTTAAATGCAGCCAACTGTTTAAAAAATAATGCACAAACAATGCAGAGGGTTCAGTTAAACTTCTTACGAAGAGTTAATTTGTGCATTGAATAAAATGGCAGCCATTTTGAAAATTTATTGTAATGGTCCAACAGTTGTAGCGCGCTTGTTAATTTTCAATGATAGTAATAAAAAATAAACAAAACAATGAAATAAAAATAAAAAAACAGACATTTGAAATTATTTTTTTCTGTCAAATCGCTCGTCTAATCAAAATTTTACAAGAGACAAAAAAGTTTCCAAATTAAGTCGACTACTTATAAAAAAAAATTGGTAGTCATTGCATAAATAGGAAAAAGGTAATGATCGGATATTTATACAATACATTATTTTTGGGACACTCGTATGCTTTTAAAATTATTGCGTACACCACCAAAAGATGTCAATTGAAAGTAGAAACTTGCACCCCAAAAATGGTCAAAATCTATTGACGCGTTTTCAAGTTACTTTAAAATATCAAATATTTTTCATGATTTTTGAAGCCCTCAGCGGCTAAATGAAGCATCCTGTATAATAGGTAAGTTGGCTCAAATCGATCTATTTCGAGTCAAAGAATCTCTGTTCTTACGTTGTACACGTATTTTTCAGACACCCTGTATATATATATATATATATATATATATATATATATATATTGTAGATTTAAAAATTGTACCTTTAGATACTCCCTGTATGTTTGTTGTGGTTTGTTTAGTATTCTTCTTAATTTTCTTTGGGTATTAAACCACTCATAGTTTTTAAAATTATCTTTATTAACGTTTCGATCCATAACCGAGGATCGTTTTCAAAATAATAAAAACTTCAAGTTTGACATTTATGACACAAATTGAAGGTGACTTTGATTTATTGATGTTTGAAATATTTGGTTTGAGTACACTAAGCAAAATTTTTAAAGTTTAAATGAATAATTGCCTTCAATTTTAAAAATTTTGTTTAGTGTACTCAAACCAAATATTTCAAACATCAATAAATCAAAGTCACCTTCAATTTGTGTCATAAATGTCAAACTTGAAGTTTTTATTATTTTGAAAACGATCCTCGGTTATGGATCGAAACGTTAATAAAGATAATTTTAAAAACTATGAGTGGTTTAATACCCAAAGAAAATTAAGAAGAATATTGTACCTTTAGGTTATGTTTGATATTGTATTTTAAATTTACCTCCAAATGTAAATGTTGTATTTCCCGTCACCTAAGCCTTACCTATTTACATTCGTATTGGTTATAGAGAGCAATGGTGTGATTGGTCAGGGGATTCGCGTTATGGTTTCCGTTTTAAAGAAGTTGACCTGATTATTATGCTTGTGTGTGTGTGTGTGGGCATGCGTGCGTGCGGGTGCATGCGTGCGTGCATGGGCGTGCACGTGGGCGTGTGCATGCGCGAGTGTGTGTGTGTTACGATGAAGGTTGTTAAACGGGATATTTACTTCAATAGTCGGTTAATGTCGTCAATAACCAATTACGTTGTTAACTGGACAATGACGTTAATATTCAGGTGAAATAGACAGTGTTGATAAGCCATATCATTGTATCAAAAAAGTGGAATGGAGACTTCTTGTTGTTATGCGTTTTGCTTAGGTCCCACAGTACGTGCCTTAAATATCAGCTGGCTAGTTGCGCTTTGTTTTTGGTTATAAATAGTTTTCTGTGTTTGACCCTGTTAGTGTTTGTCTGTTTAAATGTACATTAAATTGAAATTACAATGGAAGTAGGTGAAATGTGTGAAAGATTTTATGTTCTCTTACATGAGATAATTAATAAAAAACGTAAAGATAACAAAGCATTTAAGTGCAGAGGAATATAATGTGCAAATCAATGAGGTTAGGCGAGCAATACAGCCACCACAATTTTATCCTTACCTCGATAAAAAGTTTTCCAGCATCCGAAGATCTGGTCGTCTGCCTACATCTATTTGTAACTTACTGCTAGGGGAGATGAATAATATGCACTGCTAAAGTCCTGGTGGGTATGAACTAAACGGGAGGGTGTTAGAATCACTATCACTTTAAGTTCTGGAAGATGCGCGGTTTCACTCTATTTTATGTCTTTGTTTATTTTATTAATTTAATTTAATTAGGGTTTTCTGATTTATTTTGTTATTATTTATTTGTTTTTTGTTTATTCTCGATTCCGATTTTCACCCTCGAACAAGAGCATGCTTTAGCCCATTATTTAGTAACCGCATTAAAAATGTGTTATGGCTTTCGTACAACAGTGTAACTCAAATAAATTTTTAAGATATATAATCTAGCATAATTTAGTATCATCCTGTATTTGATTCAGAACAGCAAGTTGTATTATTAAAAATTGTAGAATTATATCCTTGTACTTCTAATAAGAATATGTTTCACAAATAGCAAGTCTAGCGTGATCATTTTATGTTTTCAAACGAAATTTGTTGGGTTTATCCAACTATCCAGTGAAAACATAGTTCTAGAGTTGTGTTTGTCCCACCTGTGACCCGAATGCTTTTTTTGAATGATTGCTCTTATGTGAACGTCTAATCGAGTCACATCCATGCGATTTTTTGATGGGGTAAGATGGTTTGGTACCGAAAATATGCGTGGAGATACCGAAAGACTAAATCCTTTTCTTAAATGATGGCCAGTAGATATGTACTCCGTCCTTGGTTAACAATGGTCAAGATAAATGAAATATTTATCAGACTAATTTTAGTGCAACAATTTAAGGTCTATCTAACCTAATGCCATATATTTCATTCCCTAAATTTCTTACGTTGGAGTTATATCCAAATAAAGATACAATTTTGCTAATTAAATTATCGAGACTAAGGAGATTTTATGATTGGATTCAATGAAAAATAACTTTGCGTTGTCCTGATATAACGTTACAAAGATAAACACTTGGTTGGAAATTAGCATTGCTTTTGAGGTCAACCTTGCAAGAACAGTGACAGGTGTTGCTAGCCGTCGCCCTTCGAGGGTCTGGTTCTGTTCTGTTTCAAATGTATGGAGAGGTACAAGCGATTTATTTCCTAGTTATTGAACGTCCTGAAAATATCCGTTTGTTGAAGCTAAACATATGGAAAAGAATTATGTCTTTCCTAATGGGATACGTTACATTTTTGTAGAGTAAAAGAAGCGCTATTTTTAATTTTTGTTGTAAACTGAGAATATAAAATGTCTTGAGTAACTACGAACATCTAATTATTAATTTTGCTTAGCAAAATACTAACTTTTAGTCGTTAGATCCTTTGATTAATATTTTAATATGTTTTTAACCTGATATAGCAAATGTGAAGCCAATCAGATCTGAATGCAATAAAACTACTTGTAACACCAGATTTCTTTAATCTTGTCTGAATTTGATTATCTGTAAGCAACAAATTTACGATGAACTAGAACTTTTACTTGATTATTGTTAATTCTCAAACAGTTCCTTAGGGAATTTTTCCCCGAACTTGCTTGTAGTGCGAAATTAATTATGATGCTTTTATTACACAGTTGTCACTTTTTTTGTAAATACGATAATTATTGAAATTTACCAATAGATAAAACATAAATTTAAAAAGGAGTTGCTTATTTAAGAATGGTTTTTACAGTAAAATTGTCTTAAAAAGTATTGGTGGACCATTTACACTCTAGTAGAGTGTTGTTTTGTATTTATTTGCGTCTAGGTGGAGAACCACAAATCGTGGTCTTGGTTTAATTTTTTTTTTTCAGGCAATATATAAAGGCTCGGTAAAACAGTCCTTTTTTGGTGTTGAGATTCATTTAAGAGTCCAATGAGTTTCTGAGTATTCCTCAGGTCTCTTGCTTCCGTGTTGTTATAACGTAAACACTGTGGTGCTCTCCCTTTTAGTGCATTGAGTGATGAAACAAAATCAGCCCACAACTCTGTCTCGTGCCAGAGCTATGAAGTAATGTTCAAAGTTAGCCATTTACCTAAATAAGTTTCCATTTTCTCTTAGCCACTTACCAACCAACCTCATTCTATGCTATCATCATATTCAGGAAAATTTTGTATGATAAAGATTACCATAATTAAAAAATAGACACCTTTCTCTCATAGTCTGTTACGTGCCAAAAATTTTGGCACTAGACATTTTTAATTAAGTTTTAATATGTGAGGATTTCGCGCCATAAATTTAAAAGACTTGTTGCGCGTATTTCCGTCACTTCAGAAGTGCGTTGCACGAAATCCGCGCTGACGCGTGTGGACGAAAGAGTGGTGGGGAATTTCCGAAAGACACGTAAGGACTTGTCTCCGAAACGCGAAGAAGAGTAGTTGGTCTGGTATCTTATCGTATCTTTTTGTTATGTAGATCCCTTTTTTCTCTTATCTTTGATTATCGTTCCTTATAAACCCGTTCCCGTCGTTCCCGCTACATAGGAAGAAGACCAGCGAATTTGGATGCAACCTGGCTTAGGAGATCCACGACCCGAGAACCATCATGAAGTAATCCGGATGCAAGCCGCCGCCATCATGAAGTAATACTGAAGGAAGCTTTACCTATTCACGTGAGTACCCCGTGGGGGTTTTTATATAATTTATACAATTGGAAAACGTGTTGCAATAATTTGCATATTGTGTGACGTCATTGACAATTGGTGTGTTAATTTTCACATTATGTAATATCATTACCAACTGTCATTAGTGGCACGCATGCCGCGTTTACGGGACTGTAATAAGTCACCACCAAATTACGTTATGCTAGTGCCAACAACGTGGGGCAACAGATATAAAAGAAGAAACTGTTATAACAAGTCCGTGGCAGCTTGCATATAATTATGTAAAGAAATTAGAACTAGGTAAAGTTACCCTGAAAAAATGGAATATAGAGAAAACAACCGGTTTAGGTTAGATGAAACATTTCAAACTACAGCATCAAAATTTATTATCACGTAGAAAACCAGTGAAAACTAGCTTAAGCAGAATGACTGCTTTTAATCTCACTGCAGTGAATAAATTCTTTGATGGGTTGATAAGAGATGTCCAAATATAGTTGATACTGGCCTCATGACTGTAACATGTTTTTCTAGTGTTTGCTGCAAGGATTGAGGAGGAGGAGGGGGGGGGGTATTTCTGCTGCACTGGTAAAAATGCTGTGCTTTGTATGTGCCAATGATAATTCTTTTCACAATTTAGTTGGAACTTCTCTTGTAGTCACCTTATAAAATTACAATGGTTCATATCATCATGGTAATCTTCTGTTTTAAGCTCTAATTTATACATTAATAAAGTATTTGGAGTAAATGACCAGAACGAAAAATAATCAGACATCCCTTGGCTACATGTGCGTTTAAACATTTACTGCTGCCATCATCCCAAGTAAAGGAACCATATACAATGTTTCTTGCTTCTTTCTTGTACTGATGTAGTTACCGCAAAAACTCAACGTCTGCAATAATTCGCTGTGCTATGTTTATTCCAACTCTTGTTGCACTTGCTACTCATTCTTGTAAATTAGTCATAGCAATAACAGGTATTTCATAATTTTCTTCACTTGTATACTTACACACACTATAAATAATTTCCCTGCCTTGGCTGTGGATTATTTTCATGTGATTACTCATTGGAAAAATTGAAATTTTTGGAATAAAAAATAATTTACAAACATTATTCATCATCTAATTGAATTGAATGTCGCTTAGTTGCAGTGGTATTTAAAAATACTGGCTGAAGTTAAATAAAGGCAGATACATCATTAATCAGATATTGAAACACCTTTAATTAGCCCAGATTGCTGCACTTACTTATCTAAATGCCTTTTCTCCCAGAAACATTGTTTTGGGTTTTCATGTACTGGAATATATTTCCTTAATCGTAATGTGTTTGACAATATGGACTTTTTGGGTTTCTAGGTAACAGACCACGTTACTCCTAATAATAACAGTGATATACAAGAATCTCCTTGTTCTTTCTTAGAACCTTCAACGCCATCAAATTATGCAAGAAAAATAAACTTTTGTTCTTATTTTTCGATCGCCCCTGAATTAGTGAGGTTATATACCAAGGCCCCCCAGAAAGAAAAGAAAGCACAAAGGTACGAAAAAAGGCAGGACAGGAATACTTACAGAAACTGCAAAAAAGAACAAACGGTGAGTTTTAAACAAACTTGTATAAACTGAAGGTAAAAAAGATGAGACTAAGAAAAAATAGCAGAACAAAGTGATAGTAGTGATTCTGAGACACGAGATATTGAATTGCGAGATTCATATGATACAGATGAATTTTTAGCTGAAATAAGCAAAAGACGCAATGCCAACGAAGTTTTTGAAAATGTTATTATAGAGCAAGGTGTTTTTGGTTTGATTGACTTTTCAACAAAAAAGAATAAACTGGTCTATATTAAAAATATACAAAAAGTACTAAATGGAAATTCACAAAAACTTATTTGCCTTGTTGAAGATAGTATTTGCGATATGAGCAAATATTAAGAAAATCTGCTCAATGTACAGCTGATTTCTATGTTGAATTTGCAACATATGAATGTTGTTTTGGAAAATCTTGTAAAAATTATTCTTTAAACCATACTAGGTTTTTTTAAATTTTTAAATGGTGCTATTAGCAACCACAGTGTACATTCATTTAGATTAAATTGTTATCTTCAGTTTTCAGGCGTGTACTGGGATATTTTGGAAGGTCTGGGAAAATTTTACCTATATCATTTATTATTAACCACAACTGGCTTTTCAAAACTCCTTGTATAATAAATGCTTCTTAGAATTTAGGGCCCCTTTTATTATTTTATGGAGAGCCCACTGGGAAATTCTTGTTTCCCAGTGGACCAGCACATGTTTACAGTTCTTCTTGTAATAAATAGTAGTATCTCATTTAAAGCATCTATGTATTACATTCCATACTTATAGTGTATTGAATACTTTTTATAGTGTGTTTATAACTTAATTCCAACGATATGATTGTTTAAACGTGTTCGTATAAAGCTAGTTCCTACTAAAATATTTTTAATTAAACCCAAAAAATAATGGTCTATAGTCAACAGAAGCAAACATGAGACCTGGAGGGGCATGGTATGTTGATTCCACTAGCTTTAGAGTACAACCTGGGTAAAAAGTAAACAAATAATGGTGCAAATTAGTGGTTATGAACAAAACGTCGTAGATATTCATTAATTAATTGTGTATTAGGTGCACAAACTACATTGCTGCCAATTACAAATCTTGACGTTTTTAAGCATCGTTTTGAATATTAATTTATCGTGCCATTGAAAACAAAGAACATTGATTTTTGTCACTTACTGTATATTCAACTCTTTCGGTTTTTTTATTTGCCACATATACATATGATGCGTTTTAGTTTGCATATATTCTGGGTCTCTTGTTTACTTCTGTGAGCTGTAGCAAGTTTTTCAAAAAAAGTATTCCGTTCGTAGCAACCTTCCCTTACTAATTATAGCCAATCAAACTTGGAATTTCATCATCATTTTTGCATAATCTTACAAAACTAACTCTTGTCCTAAAGCTCCACCTTGATATGATAGCTATCAACTTGTGAATGAAAATACAGTTCTGTCAATAAAATTCCTGAAGATCTGGAGAAAACTTCACCTGTTGTTTAATCTATTATTTGAGTAATAATCAATTCTTTTATCATATCTCTTAAAAACCATTGTAAATGGACCTGCACCTTGAAGAAGTTCTAGAACACCAGAAGGCATAATGGCTTGCATGTTTTAGTTAGCTAAATAGCCGAACTATAGGTTTAACCAAATTAGTAGGATCTTTAGTGGAGACCCAGACAAAGACTAATATTCAAAAGAAGGCAGCAGCTTTTTCGGTACTTGAGAGTGGCAGAGACCAAAGGAGTCGGTATGGCATTCTAAGTCACGTTACTGTGGTGAGGAAAGCAACGGGAAACCACCACATTACCTTCCAAGCCGGCACACAGCGTATCAAAAACTTTTTTATAACGGTGGCGTCATCTGGACTAAAAGATTCCGGAGTTAAAATAGTTTCTTAATCAGATCACCGAGAGGAGACTACTTTAGAGGATGTGAGTGGCAACTTTATTAGAAGAACTGGGAACATTTTGCAAGTTGGGGCATGGAATGGTAAAAGCATGAACCAAATAGGTAAGCTAGGAAATTTGAAAATTGAAATGAATAGGTTATAATGATTTAATTTTCTTAATCAATATTATTGTTTTACTCTGGTGTGAAGTTACTGTTCATTTTTCAATGCATCTTTATATTACGTGTTGGTATTTAACATATTAGGTTGCACCCTCTGGTGTTGTTGCAGCTTAAGACTCGTTTAGTGTTTATCACAGGTCATTCGTGGCCTGGGTACCAGTTTGGAAGCACTGGTCAGCTATGATTTTGCCCACAATGAACGGCTTTGCCTGGTCGGGGCTTTTGAGAATCCATGGTAAGTGTAATAGTAGTAGTGATTAGAGCTCTTCCATCCTAATTATTGTTTAGTGTGTTTTACAATAATAGCAATGGTAAGTAATCCTATATTTGTATTTTGAAGGTTACATTTTATTGTTTTCCATAGCACATCATTAAGTTTGCAGTTTTACAAACAATTTATTACGCGTCTAACCAGTTCCAGGACTGAAGACCTAATGATGAGTAATGAATGACTTATAATGCGTTGTGTTAGACTAGCTATAAACCACATGGAAAAGGAGAAAATTAATCTTAAATTGATATAATTAATATTGATGTACCATATATAGTAGATTTCATGAATAGCTAAGGTTATAATTAAGCCTGATAATTTAAATTTTGTTTTTATAAAAGTGATTCAGCTAACTAACTTCAAAAGTCATAGCATTTTTTTCTTTTAAATACATTGTAGGCATAGTAATCTAGGATTATCGCTTAAATTAAAACTGCAAATGAAAATATATCTGAATATTACAAGACTCGGCATATGTATTTCATGACAAGATGATTCACAATAGTCCGTCCTGACCACCAAGGACATTAAAATAATACCATATTACAACAACAATACAAGTTGGAGGAGGTTGTCATACCTAGGGACAAAGTTTGGTGTTAATTTTTTAATTTTTTTTTAGATGGTTTTATTTGTTATTTTCACTATATAGGCTATTTTATTAACATTTTAGCTTTGACAAAAAAATGTAGTTGCGATAATTTTAAAAATGAATGACCTGCAAATATTTTTCGAACCCTACGACGCTGTCCTTATGTGCATCGTGCTGATGTACCTAGACATGTGCAATGACGTACATAAGGACAGTGTGTAAAAAAACACAAAGTTGAATTTAATATAACTTGTTTATTTTTGTATTTACGAGATAACAGAAATCAACTTAGGTGACATATTTATTACAAATTTGTACGATAGGTTTTCATTAAACTGTCTATTCAATATCGTATCTAGGAAATGACACAGGAAACTTCGACTGTTTTGCTCACCTTTTAGTTCCACGACAAACATTTGGATCAAGAAGCTTGAGCTAATGTCTTCAACATTCACTTCAAATATTTCTGCATTCATTTCAATTTTAAACTTATGTGAATCAAGGTCCTTTTTCAAGTATTTAACATGAAACACGCTTTTGTCTTGTACTTCAATAATTTTAACAACCTACTTCGTTACCTTCTTTTTCTCTTGAAATTCTACTAAAACAGTCATCAAGTTTTCAATTCATTTGTTTTAAAATAAAATTCAAGATCTTTAGCAATAACTTCAGGATCCTTATATATCTGTAATTTCATCATCACTGTCATCTTCATACAACAAGACAACTGTCACACCCTGAGGAACTATCATGATTTTGTAATTATTTGATTTAATTTTTTGTTCAGATTCAACCTTACTTTTTTCATCATGCTTTTTTTCTAGTTTTTGTTTCTTTCTTTGTTTTAGTTAATTTTTTTCTGGGGCGTCCGTTAGAATCCTTGACTCTCCTTTAGATCGGCATTTCTTACTAAGTTTACTAGCTTCAGCCTTGGGGAACGGCATTTGTTCAGGTGTTACTGTGATTGATTGACAGGAAGGAGTTATGATTAGTTTTTGTTGGTTGATTGGATGTTGATGGCTGATTGAATATTGATGGCTGATTGGACGTTGGCAAGTAAGTGTAGTCTGATAATGATGAAGTTTTAGTGAAATATGATGCGGCACTTGAATCTACTACCATGACTCAATTGGTTTGTATATCTGTTGACTGACCGGTAACCAGGTCTTCTTGAGTTATAGCAGGATTCAGACAATCAGTAACATTGGGGGGTAGAAATTCATGGTCTTGGAAAACGTCTCTATTTAGTGGAAAAAGACCAGTTACTTGAAATCTTTTAACAATGTTTGCTGGGGTGAACGAAATAGAATACGTTTTTTTCACCCAGTTTGGCCACATCATATATTGTTACCGACTTTCTTTGATTTTCTAGAGAGGCCATCCAATCTGTTACGCTTTGTGGCAAAATACTTTAAATGGACTAAAAACTGCACGGTCTACTAATTGCATCTTATGCAAGATGTGTGGATGAAACGTCACCATTATTATGCCACCATTTTTTGCATAAGAGATAGCTGGTATAGCTTTTATGATTATCTAATGCTAAGGTAACTGGATATTTTGTTATGGCTTTACGTGATTAATGAAGTGCTGCAAAAACTGAAGGAACATCACCTGGTGTGACTGACCACCCTGATGGTGCAGCATCTCCATTAGAGTCCAGTGGAGCTCCCTTGAACATGCAGTGCTTGAGGTGGACTCGAACACAAACGTCGGTGGCACACTGTTGCCAGTTGCATTAACAACCGCAATCATTGTGACATTGGTTTTTCTGCTACGCTGTTTATAAAATAACTACGTAGATTATTAATACCTCTTAAAACAGTAAAAGATTCCCATCATTACCATGACATAACTACACTCTTTATCTAGCTAGACTCATCTCAAACGTGTTCTTTTAGCCCTAATATACCTGCAGAATTTGATATTAAATGTACCCTATAACACTAATAAAAAATTGGCCCAATGTTCTTAATGACACATTAATATTTAATGACATTAATTTTAAATACTGAATAAAAGTATCTGAATAAAATAATGTAAGGGGCCATATGCATGCATGTGGTTTACATCTAATTTAAATAAAATCTGTTACCAAAACTTGAAACTTTAACACCTTCTTAACTCCTTTTTTCCTCTTTCCCTCGGGATTACTACACCAACCACATTAGTAGACTGTTAGCTGTTGCTGCCAAGACTGTAATTGTAGTTGTTAATCCTACTTTTAAAGAGGATCCCAGACTGTTTCTCGTAAAAGTAAGGGCTACAAAATTTGCTAGCCTGAATTTCTCCAACCAGACTGCTATACCACTCGTCAATCCCAAGTGATTCAGACCAACCATTAAATTCCAAAAGTACAAATACCAATTAAGTAAAATGCATACAAAACTAACTACTAGGAAACAAAGAAGGGTACCTAAAGCACAAAGCTTTAATTGGAAACTAATAAAACGTGTTTTAAATACTCACAAGCTTCTTGTAAGAATGACACCGTGGTGTACTAAAAAAATCTGGCATCACGCCGATAACTCGAAATACTCATAAAATCAAATTTATAAGGCATCAACTTATTCAAATTCTGAACCCTTACCGTCGGATCTATTATATTCCAGTTAATATTTTTAGATTTACATCTATATTAGTTCCTATACAACCACTTGCTTTTCATTCCATCAAGAATTAAAAGAATAAGAAAGAAATATTGTCTTTACCTTCCTTTTAAATGACATTCTACCTTGATCAATAAATTTTCCCACCCATGGGTGGAGCATTTTGAACAAAATATAACATGAACTAATCAACTTTATTGACACAGGTAATTAATTACATGTATAATATAGAGAATCCTTGTACCCCAAATAATTAATTATTCCCTCATTAGATTTCAATTTAAAATGACTTGAAAATTATATCCTTTACAAAATTATAATGCATTTTGCAGAAACCAGTGCCACCACTGTTTTAGAAATTTACCTTTATCTATAATACGCGTATGCATCACAAATTACCAAATGACAATTACTAACAAAATAACTAACAAATATCTATAACCTCACAATATTGTAGAAACAAACAATCATAATTATTATGTCGTGCACTTTGAATTTCCCAACTATAGAGAAATTAACTGCATTAATTTAAATACTAGAGGGACACACCTATTCAATAAATATTTCCACTGAAGAATAAGTAATAGCCCAAAACAAAATTAATAGTTGTATAAACTTAATTCACACTTGTAAGTATTCGAATTTGAAATGAATCTAAAATCATTAATAAACCATAATGACAGACTAACATGCAAAATGGGGGGCACACTTCTTTACCCTCATGTCATACCACCTACTGCTTTCATGCCTTTTTGAGCAATAATTTTAGGAAGGTTATGCACACTTGACATGCCTGCCTCATCTGTATTGTAGATTTTAGCAGAGTCAAAGTTATGACGACTAAGCACATTGGTATAGTTGTCAAAGAACTGAGCTACAGTTACTGTGTTGAAAGAAGTTGCCTTCGAAGGCTTGATGGTTCAGGCTTTGTCAATGTATTTTCTTGTGCATGGCGACACCTAAACAATCTTGCCCATTCCTCTCAGAACACTGAACCTCATCCCAATTACTTGGATATTTAACCAGTTTTTCTTTTGCTAACTGGAAGGCTAGCCTGCATACAACAAAGAACAGTGAGTCCATAATTAAGGAAAGAAGTTTGTTTCTAGTATTCCACTAGAATGTTTTCCTATTCTACATTAAACACTTTGTATCTCGTAAGAAGATTATACTCATACGATTCCATTCCTGAGTTGTTGAATTCTGCAACATTACGATCCAACACAGATTTGGATACATTGTATTTATCCTCAACAACACTGAAAAAATTTTATTTTTTAGGATATTAGTTACAGTTGATTCAATTAGTTTACTTAGCCGAGGCCCTTTTTCATTCAATTTACTTCTCGGAATATTTTTAACACCTGGAATAAAATTAAATAATAATAACAAAGCCTAAATTTTACTAATCACTTTTAATTCTGAATAATAATGTGATGTAGATTTCTTAACAAAACATGCCCCTAGATACATCACATCACTTCAAACTTCTAAAAATAAGCATTACCTTTTTTCGAGGTTAAGCTGAGTAATCTCAAACATTGCTAACAGTAACTTCTTTACTAAGCTATCTTTCCATTATAATTACAACATTTAAAAAATATTTTTACTTATTTTACAATAAACAGAAAAAAACGATGACAACTTATTTTCTATGCATGAAATCAAAAATTTGTCAATAATAACTGCATGTGAACTGCATCCAGAAGTTATTAATCGTCATAGAAAAAGAACAAGGAAGAAGGTTGCCTGCACAAAAACCAAACTTCAATTTATCTACCAGTGTAAATTATTACCTATGTCCCCAGGTACAACTGTCTCTAGGTGCGACACCCTCCCCTACATAGAATAATGTTGTTCTTAAGCATAAATTAAAATTGATACATTGTACTACCTATACTTATCAAAATAATAGGATTTTTTATAGAGGGAAAGATTGAATATAACAATTAAGCTTGAGGCGTTGAAAGTTAAATTCAATGGTAGAAATCAAAATGTAAACACACAAGGTGTAGGACACGCGGAGTTAAAGGTGTGCCGTGCACGACGGGTGGTGTTTTGATTTGCAATAAGGCAAATAAATCAGTTTCATGCGTTTCGTGGATTTTACTGTCGCGCCCGGTGAAATAAAAATACCAACATAATTTTAGGATTGAACGTATACGAAAGAGTTAAAACTTGGGAGTTTATCTGTGCAGGAATGGAAAATTGTTATTGTTCTATGTAAATTGGTAACCTAGTAGCCAGTAGGAATATGAACTATTGGTGTTTTGGATTTTATTATTCAGGGAATGTAAAATAAACTCAGTAAATAAACCTTTTTAAATGATGTAGAAATAAGTTAATAGATTGTTTTGTTTATTGGAAGTTGGCATAATGCTAACATATTGTTTTACTGGACTATTTAAATGGTGATGGGCTAATTAAGTGCTCAGAATTAGAGCTTGTTTAATTTTAAATATTCTAGTGTTTGATGCTGAAATTAGAATATTTTTTAATGATTAAGATGTGCATGATAATTTTTAAGGTAGGTTTTATATGTGGTATAGTCGCAATTATGAAGTGAATATCAAGTTGATAATCTTTAAGGAATGCAAACATGAAAAGCTGATTTGACTGATGTTTTTGTTTATTGCGAAGTTAACATTTCCAGAAATGGATTTAGAATGCAACTACCAATATTCGTAAAACTTACAAAAATCGGTAGCATTAAATTTTGTATATTTTCTTTTTTTAGTAGTACCTGGCCAGAGTGAGATTAAGAAATTAAAAGAGAGTATATTTGTATTTATATTGCAATTATTTAATGTCTATAGAGTTTTAAGTGTAGGTTGAATTTTGTTTGAATTTATTTCAGGAACAATGTACCTTCAACAAATTGTAAAGGAACATCCAGTCACAACAGTAATGAAGTTGTATTTTGGAGGTATTTTATTTTGAAAATTTCTTTAATTATAACAAAAATTTAATGAGTGTTTTTACGGTATTTTAGAGATAGGTAAAGTATAATGTGATATATTTAGGAAACTCGAAGCATAAGAAACCTATGTGAAATAACCGTCTTCCCTGTAGGGATAATATCAGAAGGCATTGCTGGGACAGGTGGTTTAGCGTCCATTGAATTATGACAGAGGAAAGGCCTTTCAGCGTAAGTAAGTACAGTAACATAGTTTGTTTTTTTTTCAACCATTTTATTTATTATACTTATTTTTTTATTATATCTATTATTTTCTTCACTAGGAATCCACTCCCAAACCAACGTAGATAACTGACGGATGCACCCTTGAAATTATTACAGTGTCCCCACCCCTTCGGGACCAATAAAAATTTATAAGGTAATGCTCATTTTACCTGCAACAAACTATTCAAATTGTTGATTAAAGACATTGTAGTTTTTGATATTTGTAGATATCGTATCATATAGTTCAAGTGTGACTGGAATAACATTGTTGATATGCAGGTGATCGCAAAATGCTTTGTTCACATTTGTTTGACATAATTTACAAAATAATATTTCAGTTAGGTTGAATAGGAGAAAAATACAACTAACCAATTTAGCAAATAATAAGTTTAAGGATTAAAATTGATTAATATAGAAAGCAAAATCTGCATAATTGAATTTTTCAAAATATTTTTATTATTTACCCAACAATAAAAAAAGAAGGGCATGTTATTGTACTAATTTTTAATACTCCATTATGTATTTTTAACAAGTAATTTTGTCTGGTTTAGAAAAGTAATTCAAGCATAGTGAACAAAAAATTAAATTGTGGTTGTTTTACAAAGAGAGAAACCAATGACCAGTTTTGCCATGATTACAGCTCATTAGATTGCGTATTTCTCTTTGCAAAACAACCAATACAGTTTTTGAATTATACACGAATTATGGTGTATTTATTAATAAGTACAAAAGATTTTCATCTGCCCTCTATACTTGAAAGTAAACAACTAACTATCGAGGATTTCTTTAAGTCTCCGATATGATGGTAAAGATGGCAATGCCAGACAAAAATTTTATAACTAATCTAAGACCACTAACAGCGTTTTCGGAAACTTACCTCAGGTTAGTAAGCGGATTAGTTGTAACTCAACTTCAGGTTAGTGGTTTAGTCACCCCGGGTAAGCTAGTTAACGAACGCACACGGTCAGCTTAAGGTCAGCGTCACTATCATTTCTAAACGTATTTATATGTCAGTTTCTGATGGTTGAAAACAAAACAAAATAAAGATGAATAAAAAAATTGGAATGATTTATCTTGTATTGGAGAAGAATTTTTTGAGAGCAGCGATGAGGAAGAAATTGCACAATTGTTCTTTACTAATGAAAAAGAAGAAGAACTTGTATAAAAAATTATATGGAAGTTGTCACTACTTATTATTTATCTGGTGAGCAATTACTTTTACTTAATGTTACCCTGAAGGTTTTTCAGATTTCAGATCACATTTTCGTTTGGAAAAATCAACTGTAGCAATTTTAGTTAAAGAATTTGGCGTGGATATTTATAAGCAAACGCCACTTGGAGGACTTCCGACTAGCCCTGATAAGCAGATATTAGTTTGTTTATAGATGTTAGCTTATCAGGAAGTTTACAGGTTGGTGAAAATAATGTTTTTTATACAGGTTGACATTACTGAAAAATTTTAGATCTGTTGCCGATAGATTTGATTTGTCGATAAGTACTACATGGGAATAGGAAACAATTTCACTCAATACTATTGCAAGGAGTATGCAAATGAGACTATACATTTATAGATTGTTTTGCTGGTAATTTAAGAATTTTTCCCAAAATGTTTCTATTATGTATTGATTTGTAGAATCTCCTGGCAGCGTTCATGATGATCGAGTATTTAGAGTATCGCCAATATCTAAATATCTTTTTCAAGTTTTAAATGAAAACCAACATTTATTAGGCGATTCGGCATACCCTACTACCATAAACTTGTTAACGCCATATACAAATAATGGGCACCTAACAGCTACACAAAAAAAATTTAATTATATGCAATCTTCGACTAAAGTCTGTGTAGAGCAGGCGTTTGTACTTCTTAAAGGTCGCTTTAGAAATCTAAAGTTTTTGAATGTATCAGACACGACCTTTGTACCATATGTCAGCATAGCATATTGCATTTTGCATACTATATGTATGAGAAATAATGATTATGATTTAAATGAAATGGATATTGATGATGATAATGATAGTTTGTGAAGTTTCTATAGATGTAAAAGCAGTTGTTAAACGAGATAAAATATGTGATCTAATATGTGAAAAATAACTACATAGTTATCAAATAGTCTTTATACTCTTAATAAAAAAATATTTATACAAGTGGTTGCCATTTATTTATACCCTGTACTGATATAATTATCAGTCAACGTTTATACTTATAAAACTAGACAAGTCTTTAAAAATAACATATTTTTCAATATAAAACAACCAAGTATAATGAAAATGAATGCCAACTGATATTACATACAAATAATGAAACTTTAGAAACATCAGTCTTCTTTTTCCACTAATTTCTCTAGCAAAGACAGGAATTTGTCTTGTCTAACCATTTTGTCCTTATGCCTTTCTTGGCACTCAACGCGAAATTTTTTAAACCATTCTGGTTTCTTTTTGGCCTTCCCTTGTTCTTTTTCTACTATTGCTTATTATAGTGCAATTAGAGTTAGTACTAAAGGGATGTCGAGACATTTCATTAAACTTGGAAGAACCCAAAACACTTCCTTCTAATATACTAATTACACGTAACGTCTGTATTTCTGGAGTTTTTTTGAAACAGTTTCTCCATTTCTTCAAAATACATCCATATTGTGGAACCTTGCCCGTTTTGGTCGTTATTAGCGCATATTTTTTATAAGTTTTTTTCATATTGTTAAACTTATTTTCACACTGCTCAGCGGTAAAAGTATTACCATTTATTTCACCAATTTTCTGTGCTATTAACTTCCAGAGTGTTTTATTTGTTGTTTTCTTATCCTCAAATTTATGAGAATATTTTCTATACATATCCAGAAGTAACAATACCTGCTGTTGACTCCAGCTACCTTTCTCAGAAATTGCTCTGGACAAGTCGATTATATCCATGAGGGTGCTTTCTGTGCCAATAGAGAATTGACTATTAATAGATTCTTCTGTATGCATATCTGCCACACTTTCAGGCTCTTCTTTATTGTTGAAAGTATGCTCTAAAATACAAAATGTTCTATTTTTTTTTCACATTAAACTAATAAAGCTTACCAATGTAGTTCTGTTTAAGGGAATGATTCTCACGAACATGTTCTATTACAAGTGATCTTGTATCAACGTAATCACAGTATTCGCATCTAGCAAGAGTATCCATTGCTGTTACAAAATTCAGATGTAGTAAACCTATAACAATTAAACAAACATTATGGAATACTAACAAAATGTCAACTGCGTTAAACGCATGCGTATATAATCAGGTTACTTTTGACTCTGCCTAAATAGCAGGGTAACACATCACTGATTCTGGTAACTAACCGTGCATAAATGAACACGGGTAGGTTAGTAACTCTTAGTTAACGAACACCGCGATTACTAGTGTAAGTGTATTATAAATTTTAAATTTGGTGTTACTGAAAGGTAACTTAAAGTGCTTTTAATTAGTGTAATAATCCAGTGAAAAAAACAATTGAATAATTATCCAGAAACATAGCATTATTAGATCTACAGTGAACTGTAAACAATAGTTAACATGTTAGATACAAAATACAAACACATTGTTATCTACTTGCTTGATAATGGAACGCTACAAATGTAATTCATTAATATGTATTAATCTAAAACCACAAGATGGGGAACTATTTGACTATCCTTGTGATGTCTGCAAAAATAACATTTGTAAAACTTGTGCAAATATTAGCCCTACTGAGATTCGTGCTATACCCCTAAAAGGAAGGACATTACTCTTTAAGTGTCCTGATTGCCTCCTACTTGAAAATGCTGGTTATAATAAACCTTGACCATTTGGAATCCAAATTGGTGACACTTCCTGAGCATGTAATTAGTATTAATTCCAGTATTCAGCACCTTACTGATATAATGGCAAGACAAAATTACCCAGTAAGCGGTAGCGACATATCCAAAGATGTTGTACCTGCTGTTTTCAAAATTCTTGATGAGAAATTGTTGATTATGTCGTCATCTAGTAGTACTAGTTCAAAACCACATACTAATAATACCTCCTACGCAGCAGCAGTGGGCAATAAAAATACTGTTATAATAAAACCAAAATACTCATCGCAAAGCAATAGCATTACAAAATCCCAGTTATTACAAAAGGTAAATCTTGCGGTTAATGATATCACTGTAAGTAGAGTGAAGTCTATTAGTCAGGGTGGCATTGCCATTGACTGTTTGAGTAAAACTGAGGCAGATAAGTTTAAAAGTCTCGTTGCAAAAGAACTGCCGGACAAACTTGTGGCGCGAGATGCTACCAATTTGAATCCACGGATTAGAATTTCAGGTCTAACTATAAATTATTCAATGGAGGATATTCATCAATATTTACTACAACAGAATCGTATATATTCACTAAAAGTTGTTGCCTGAAAATATTAGACATTATCACATATGAAAAAAACAAGAATGTATACCAGTGTCTTATACAAACGGATCTGGGGACTTACAATAGCATTATGAAAGAAAGTTACCTATTTATCGGCTATGATTGTTGCCCAGTGTATGATGCCATTGAGGTCAAACCCTGTTTCAACTGCTGTGGCTTTAATCCACTTCGCGTCTAAATGCAAAAAGGAAGTGGTGTGTCCGAGATGTGCTAAAAACCATAAGCTTAGTGACTGTACAGCAGAGACGTTGAAGTGCATAAACTGTTATAATTTATCAAGTAAACAATTTCCCAATGTTCCATGTAATGATAATAACAACCACGCGGCGTGGGATAGATTGTGCTCAGTGTACATTATAAAGTGTAAAGATTTTAAGGCAAATTTAATCAATATATAGCAACGGCAGCATAAACAACATCGACCACAAACTGCTACAGGTGATGTCCCCGATAGTTTCCTAATATACTATCAAAATGTGCGTGGTCTCAGCTCTAAGACGCATGCTTTTTTTAATAACCTATCTACCTTATATGGCTATTACCACATCATTAAGGTTCCTTATCTAACAGGTGTGTTTATGCATTTAATTAGATATAAATGGCTTTATGTTTTATATGCAATGAATCTAACAGACCATCTGTGGTTGTATGTGCTAAATGCAATCAGGGCTTCTGTAAACCATGTAGTAGTTTGTCTGAAACTGAAATGAGGTGTATTGCACTGAAAAATCCCAAATTAATGTTTACCTGTAATAATTGTCATGTGAAATATAACAATGAACCTGATAACCCAGAAGTTGGTTACAGTTGATTTCTTTTTAAAAGAAATGGGTAAACTTATAAAGGCTGTTGAGGCTTTACAATTAGAAGTGTACAATCTAAAGGAATCTAATATAGAGCTTGTGAAGATGGTGGAAAGAAGAGTAGACCTAACCGATCCCTACAACGAGCATACCATAATTAAGCAAAATACAAACACTAATCCAAAATTGGTATCCCGGGCAACACGTAGACATGAGCTTGTTGAAATGATTCCTGAAGTGACTGCTGTATTGGGAGCAAATATACTGTCAACGTTAGATGTGACCTCTGCCGGGAATTCTATTGAAACTGTGGCAGATACATTAGTTCAACCTACAATCCACCAATACATATGCCAGTAAAGCAGCTCTTAAGCCACCTGGACGTAACATAACTAATGCTGATGATGAAGGTTTTACGCTGGTGAGGCCAAATAAATATAAAACAAACTTGAATAGGAAATCAATATATGGTACTGCCCATAAATCCAACTTTTCGTCAAATCTTTCGGCAGTTGCAAAGAAAGCATGGATGTTTATTGGTCGGATTGAAAGTGGTACACCAGTAGAAACAGTTGCTGCACATTTGAACGAAATTTTACCTAATAAGAACTTTACTTGTGAACCTTTGGCCACGAAAGGTGTTTACGCATGCTTTCGTGTAGGAGTAAATTTTGACGACAAAAATATACTTGAGAATCCTAACAATTGGCCAGTTGGAACCGAGGTTAGACCTTATATTTTTCGGAGACTACAGACAGCAGTCAATGCAACTTAATGATAAGGTAAAGAAAACAGCCTCATGGGAGCATGGTATATCTATCTACTACCAAAATGTAAGGGGGCTGCGTACTAAAACTAGATCTACATTATTTGAAATTATTTCGGCTGATTATGACTGTATTATTTTTAGTGAAACCTGGTTATCTAGTGGAATATCTAATAGTGAAGTATTTCCTAATGACTACAATATTTATCGTATGGACCGTAATTACCAAGCTTTACAGTGCCAACGTGGTGGTGTTCTTTTGATCGCTACAAAGTTTAATATTAGTTGTCTTAAACTATCGGCTGATCCAGTGGTAGTTCTGTACGAAGAAGTGTGGGTACGAATTATGCTAGACAATATTTCCTTAATTGTAGGAGTTGTGTATTTTCCACCCAAATCTCATAGTGACTTATATCAATCCTTTATCAATAAAGTAGATATTATGAGAAGAACTTATTTGACATCCAAATTTGTCATATGTGGCGATTTTAATATACCTGAGCTAGAATGGTCAATGATAGATGGATGTTTACTTCCTGCTCGTCTCACATCAGTAGCATCTGAAATACTGGTTACAGGGATGCAGCTTGCTGAGCTTGAACAAGTTAACACCATTAACAACAATAAAGGCAGACGATTAGACTTGATTTTTACAGATTGTAATGTCATTAAGTTGTTTATATCCACTAATACACTGGTTGTAGAAGATGCTTATCATCCACCTCTTGAACTTCAAATCAGCTTAAATCAAGGTGTAACTAGACACAATGAAAAATCAAAGTTATATTTTCTTCAGGAAGGCATCATATCATGATATTGTGAGATATTTGGAACAGGTTGACTGGACCTTTATATATGGCAATCTTGACATCAATGAAACAATCGAGAGGTTTTACACTACAATCTTTAGTGCTATTGATTTATATGTACCAATTAAATATGTAACTCAGAATAAATTTCCAAAATGGTACTCTAAAGAGCTTATCAAACTCATTCGTTATAAGAACATGTTGCACAGTAAATTTAAAAAATCAGGGTTAAACACAGACTACAATCGTTATGCTGAAATTCGCCTAAGAACTAAAAACACAATACATTCTTGCTATACTACTTTCATTGCCAATATTGAAAGTACAATTAGTAGGAATACCAAAAGTTTTTGGTCATATATTAATACATTAAAGAAGGAAAATGGATTTCCACAAACTATGAAATTTGAAGGTAAAATTATTAATTCACCTCAAGCCATTGCTGATAGTTTTGCCGATCAATTCAGTTCCTGCTATTCATCTTTTCAGAATCCTAGTAGTAGCTCTAATAATTTGAATATTTCATCAATGAAAATATTGTATCACCATAAGTTTTCTGGCGATGAGATATCTCAGAAGTTGCATCTGCTAGACATCAACAAAGGTGCTGGTCCAGATGGTGTTCCTCCAGTTTTTCTTAAAAATTGCGGTACAGTGTTGGCAGAACCGCTTCGTGCTATGTTCCAAAAATCCTTTGATGCTGGTATTTTCCCGGATATATGGAAGAGATCTCTCTTGTATCCTATATTTAAAAGTGGTGACAAGTGTGAAATTTCTAATTACAGGGGTATTGCTTTGATGTCAGTGATAGCCAAGGTATTTGAAGCAATTATCGCAGACGAACTCTTCCGTACTTTTAAATATTTAATTGCTAAGCAACAACATGGTTTTTATACAGGAAGATCTACTACAACGAATTTAATGGTCTTTCAGAAATTTTTGGTAAATGCAGTTGAAGCTGGTAATCAAGTAGATGTAATCTACACCGACATGTCAAAAGCATTTGACAAGGTTGATCATGACTTATTATTGGAAAAACTATTATCATTTGGAGTCCAAGGTGTTTATTTGAGTTGGATATCATCATATTTGACAAATAGAAAACAATATGTGTATATAAATAATCATCGTTCAAAAGATGTACATGCGTCATCTGGGGTTCCTCAGGTATCTCATCTAGGTCTGGTCTTATTTAATCTTTTCATTAATGACATTGTTGATGAATTCAAATTAACACAATGTTTGTTGTATGCTGATGACCTCAAGTTTTATGCTTGTGTAAACTCTTTTGTAGATTGTCTATGCATTCAACAGGATTTAGATAATTTAGTAGCTTATTGTATGAGAAATCAGCTTGGTCTTAATGTTTCGAAATGTAAAGCTATGAGCTTCTATAGGCGTAAACATCCTCTTACACATACTTATTTCATAAATCGAGAACCATTAGAGTGTGTGGCCCACTTTAGCGATTTAGGTGTTTTTTTCGATAAACATCTGTCTTTCGTTACTCATGTGGACTATACTGTTATTAAGGCATCCAGATTATTAGATTTTTTAAAAAGGAATACAAAGGATATAAATCATATTCCTATCCTAAAGAGATTATACAGTGCATTAGTTTTAAGTATTTTAGAATATAACAACATTATTTGGGTACCTATGTACAAGTGTCATATTAATAGACTAGAAAGGGTTCAGGATAAATTTGTAAATTATCTGTTGTATAAACTAGATTATAGGTATGATCACTTAGACCATAGTGTAAGACGTCAATTAGTGGGCATGCCCAGTTTAAATCAAAGACGCAATAACAGTATGATTTGTTTATTATATAAGATTATGAACAATAACATTGATTGTGAGGAACTTCTAAATTACATTGGACTACGAGTCCCATCTAAATTTACTAGACATAAAGCTTTATTTGTTGAAGCTCCTCATAAAACTAATTATGGTTTAATGGATTGCATTAACAGCCTGTGTAAGAATTACAATACAAGTTTTCTAAATATTCATTTATTTAATGTTCAAAATTTGAATAAGTTCAAATCAATAATTAAGGAATCAATGTAGTTTCACCCTTATTGAATTAATTTTTTAATAACAATTTGTATCATTTGGAGTTTCTCTGTAGATACCATAAGTTGATAAATAAATAAATAACATTAACAGAGACTTGACTGTCATCAAGTGTTGAAAATTGTGAATTGTTTCCCAATACCTATCAAGTTTTCCGATCTGCAGTTGACTCTAATATACCGTCTTATAGCATAAACACCACTTGCCACCATTTATCCCACATACCAATTGATATTGTTGGTATAAAGGTATTGATAAATAATCGTTCGGTCAATATCTTTGCAATATATTTTCCACCATCATTGTCACCTGATGATTATCAATTGATGTTCGAGTTCTTAATCTCACTAGATGCCAATATTGGTGATTTCAACATTCCAGAATATGTTAACAAGCAAATTATTTTCTCTAATATCTTAACACAAGTTGATTCATTTGCTGAATTCTATAATCTGCGTCAATTCAATCAAGTATATAACACTAGCAGTAGACTTTGGACCTTGTGTTTAGTTCAATGGAATGCACTGTGACTAGATCCAACCAATTGATTCTCAATGAGGAATCGTATCACCCTGCATTAATGATTACAACAGCATTGAAAGTTAGTGGGGCCAGTGGTCTTGGATACTCTGCAAAAAAAGTCTTTTAATTTTCGTAAGGCTGATCTTAGAACAATGTATTGTGATTTATCCAGAGTTAACTGGGGCAAGCTCTACGGTTGTACAAATGTTGTAAGTAAGTAAGTAGATTTATTGCATAACTCAATATAGGTTATTAAAGTATAAAACAAAATATTATACTATAAAGCAAATTATTAAAATACAGTTAATAATATAATGTTTTCATTTCTACAACTTAAAATATATTTTTTTAAATTACTCTTAAATTTTCTTTGAGAAGGCTGATTTGTAACTGATTTTGGTAATGTATTATATATCTTAACGCCATAATGAAATACATTTTTTGTGGTTATCGTATTATTCTTCTTGTATATATAGTAATTGTCTGCTTGTCTTGTGCTGTAGTTATGTATATCTGACACTTTAATTAAGTTGCTAACCAAGTATGAAGGCAGCAAACCATTTATAATTTTATTTATAAAAACCATACTATTATATTTCATTTGTTCCTGAACATTTAAAAAATTAACATTATACGGACTTTGGCAAATCTGCTACATTTTAACAAACATCTCATTGCATGATTTTGTATCTTTTGCAATCTTTCCAAATCACCTTGGTTTGAGACAAATAAAATGGTGCTGCAATATGTTAGGTGTGGATATACTATTGTTCTATATAAAGTTATTCGAGCAAAACTTGATAACTTTGCACTAATTCTTCTCAGAAATCCAACCTTTTTGCTTACTTTATTTATAACCATCTGTAGATGCATTTTAAAAGTTAATTTTCGGTCGATTATTACGCCAAGGTATTTAATGTTCTCTACCAGTTCAATATCAGACGCATCTATTTGTACATTCCTATTTTCTGTTTTTATCATTTGATAACTTCTATCATTCGTTAACAACATCCATTTTGTTTTATCAGCATTTATCTTCAGCTTATTTCCAACTAAATATTTGCTAATTCTAATTAAGTCACTATTTACAGATTGAATCAGGTTTATTACATTTGCACCTTCAGCATATATTAAAGTGTCGTCAGCAAACATATGCATCTTTGTTACCTTCACTACATTCACTATATCGTTTATGTAAATTATAAAAAGCAATGGTCCCAAAATACTTCCTTGTGGAACACCCCACTCAATTTCTGATTTACTAGATGTTTCCCGTTGCCATCTCGTTTCTTGCTTCCTGTTTTGTAGGTAATCTTTAAACCACTCTAACGCATTGTCGTTAACTCCATATTTTCCAATTTTTGGATGAGAATATTTCTACTTATAGTCTCAAATGCTCTTTTGTAATCTATAAAGACTGCACACACCGCCTTTCCTTTATCCATTGATTCTTTCCAGTCATTTATAATTAGCTGAATCGCTGTTTCACACGAGTGTTTCGTTCGAAAACCAGACTGATAGGTGGTTAATATATTAGTCTCATCCAAGAATTGCTTCAGTGGCTTATATATTACTGTTTCTAATACCTTTTCAATTGTGGCCAACATATTTATAGGCCTGTACTCTTCGCATTTTTTTGTTGATACTACTTTTTGAATTGGTGTAATTGTTGATATCTTTAAGTCCTTGGGCACAATACCATGCATAAGAGACATATTTAATATGTGTACTAGTGGATAACCAATAATATCAAAAAGTTCTTTAAGAACTCTACTGTTTACACCATCCGGGCTGCTTTTATTTGCTTGCTTATATACCAATTCTTTTAGTTAATGTATTTTTAATAATTTAAAAGTACTTAATTCCATCAGGCTTGTACGTATTTGATTGTGAAACTCAAACTTTTCAATACCAATTGATGATGTAATTTCTGTTATACTATTTCTGAAGTAAGTATTGAAGTTTTCAGCAATAGTCTTGTCATTAGTTTCTAGTGTATTCTCAAATATAATGTGCTTACTATTTTGAATACGTTCGGTTTTTAATACAAGTTTTAAAGTCTTCCACATTTTTACTGGGTTACCTTTATTTTCATCTATTTTCTTTTCATAATATTTAATCTTAGCTCTACGGATCATGAATATCACATTATTTCTGCATTCTTTGTATGCTTTCCAATCTTCCATACTTCTTGTGAATGTAAATTTTTTATAAAATTTATTTCGTATATTAATTACTCTTTGTATTTCTCCATTAAACCATAATTTTGAACTATTTTGTGACACCTCCTTGTCATATGAATTATGGTCAATTGCATGTTTAATGTTTGTGTAAAATGTTTTATAAAGTTTATCGATGTTGGTTATTTCATACTTCCAATCTACCAATATTAACTCGTTCTTTATGGCCTCATAGTTAAGAATTTTCTTTATGTTGCTTTCTGCATCAACTTTGAGTTTTTGTGTGATATGACTAATGTCTACAACAACAATACTATGATCTGTAACTTTTGGAGTGTGCCATACTGTACTTTTTAATCCATTATTATTAGTTATCACTAAATCTATTAATGTTTCAGATTCCTTAGTAATTCTTGTACTCTCAGAAATTAGTTGTACAAATCCACAGTCCTTTACAATATTTTTTAACTTAATTGTATAGAAATCATTTATTTTATTCCAATCAATATTATAATCCCCAATCAGAATGATATCTTCACTACCACGTGATTCTACTAGTTCTTCTAACAAATTTTCCAACAGGTTTAGAAAATTTGCACAACTTCCACTTGGTGAACGGTAAAATGCAGCTATATTTATAGTTCTACTATTCAACTTAATATTGCCAACAATACCCCAATATTCTAAATGGAGGCTATACTCTTTTAATATTTCAAACTGTAGAAATGACTGATAGTAAATTATGACACCTCCTGTGTGTCGTGAACTAGAATCAACCCTACCTAAACTGTATCCTTTAATGCCTATTTCATTACTTTCAATACAATTTGTCAGATGTGTTTCTGTTAAACATACCAATATTGGTTTTTCTCGATTGGTTAGCTGTTGTATCTATCTCGTCAAAATGTGTAATTAAGCCTTGTGTATTTAAGCATAAAAATTATTGACTTATAGACTGCTGTTATATTTAAACATCTAGAAGGTAATTGCTGTAAGTAGTTTATTTTACGCTTTTGTAATTCAATAATCCTTTTAAAACATGTACAATTATAGTCCCATACTGTATGCTGTTCATCTAATTCTATATTTAAACAACTTTTTGCTTCCACACAGTTAATACACTTAAATTGACTTTCTTGACAATCTGCTTCATTATGAGATTGTGCACACCGTGGGCACACTACACTCCCTTTGCATTCTTTGGCAATATGCCCAAACTTACAACACTTATAACATCTTTTTATTGTTGTTTTGATACGGCATGCGACTACCTATATACTACACTTTACAAGATTTTTGATCAGACAGTGCCGAAGACAATGGCCTCCAGAAATAATTACCCCCCATGGTTTGATTTAGCCATTATCAAAAAGATTAAGCATAAATACTCATTATGGAAGCTCCACCATAGAACAAGTGATTCTGAAGTATATGGAAAATTCCGTGAAGTACGTACCCAATTAAAAACAGACATCTCTGTCTCCTACAATAGGTACCTTACTTATATAGAGTCAAACATCAATTCTACACCAAAGAAATTCTGGTCATATATGTCAAACAAGAATAATACTGCATCAATTCCAACTCATATGGTATATAACTCTTTCAAATTTAATACTGGGACTGCTATTGTAAATGCCTTTGCAGACTTCTTTTCAACTTCTTATGATTCCGAACACATTACTGTTGCAGGCCAAACTAACACTGTACATGATACAAATATACTCCACATAAAGGAAGTAACTGAACTAGAGAAATCAAGCATGACTATGGGGCCAGATAACATACCAGCAATTTTTCTTCATGATTGTACGCCGGCTCTTCTAGCTCCATTAACATTTATATTCAACCTTATACTTAGAACATCAACTTATCCTTCAGCCTGGAAATTGTCTAAGATTACTCCAGTGTATAAAAGTAGTGAAAAAAATTATGTCAGCAATTACCGTCCTATGGCCATAATAAACAACTTCTCCAAGGTATTCGAATGCCTGCTACATACACATATGTTGGATTTTGTCACTAACAAAATCACTACCCACCAACACGGTTTCATTAAGGGTCGATCAACTATAACAAACCTCTTCTGTATCACCCAATTTATATCTGATGCCCTTGATCGCAGATCTCAGGTGGATATTTTGTATACTGATTTCTCGAAGGCGTTTAATCGTATTTGTCACTCAATGCTTATACAAAGGTTAGACCAAATTGGATTCTCAGATACCCTCCTGAAGCTTATATCTTCCTACTTACACAATCGTACTCAATACATGCAATAACATGGATTTCAATCTAAATATATAAAGGCTCAATCTGGGGTTCCGCAGGACTCAATAATTGGACCCTTGTTTTTCATTATTTACATCAATGACATTGGGGACATGTTAGATGTTTAATATCTTCTTTATGCCGATGACCTGAAACTATATGCTGAAATTAAAAGTCAACATGATTGTAATAAACTTCAACAAAATCTGGAAATGATAAACCAATGGTGCCTTGTTAATAGACTTCTTTTAAATGTAAAAAAATGTACTGTCAAGTCATTCTACAGAACTTATCATCTGTTTCTACATGACTATTCACTGAATGGTAACATTCTCCAGCGCCCACGATATATCAAAGATATAGGGGTTTATTTTGACAGTAAACTCAACTTTAAGGAACATATTCAATGTATGGTTAAAATTTCTAGCAAATTAACAGGTTTTATAATCCGAAACTCCATTGGTTTTTATAACGCATCTACTTTGATTACCCTATTTAATACTTATATTTGTACCTGCTTGGAATATGCCTCAATAATATGGTACCCGCATTATGTGACATACATTGACCAAATTGAGTACCTTCAAAGGAGGTTTCTAAAACTAGTCTTATACCGTATATGTGGTACATATCCACCAATTGGATACCCCCATGACATGCTTCTGGCTATGTTCAATAGATCCTCTATGGAGAAACGACGTTTTGTTCAATCCATAATATTTCTCTATCATTTACTAACCAATTTTCACTGTCCTCGATTACTTGGTTTGATTACTTTAAATGACCCCGCCTTGTTTCCAGATTGGCCTACACTTTCATACCCTGGACTAATGTCTTGAAATTTTCACCATTACATTGCTTATGCCGAAACTATAATACCATTCAAAATGACATCGACATATTCTGCACATCATTTCAAGAAATTAAAAAACATACTTTAGCAAGTGGCAAGTGTGGTTAAAGGGGTTATATGTGATTAGCTATTAACGTTTATGAGCTATTTATACTTTGTGCTGTAAGTTATTTTGTAATTTCGTAAATTTTTATATATACCTAGCCTGTTTTACCTATCTTGTAAAGGGATTATTCTGTAAGATAGGGTAATAATAATAAATAAATAAATAAATCTAAGTTTCCGAAAATGCCTTAAGGTGGAAATGAAACAAATGATCGAACCCATATAATGCTAGCGGACTTTCTAAGAAAGTACTGCACCTAATGTTAATCAGGAAGTTGGTTGAAAGAAACCTATGTGCTTCTTGCTTAATAGTAGCAAGTAATTTTGTATGGTTTAGAAAAATATGACGAGCATAGTGAACGAAAATTAAATTGTTGATTGTTTTATAAAGAAAAAAGCCAGTGACCAGTTTCGCCGTGGTTGCTATTCATCTGATTGACGCATTTCTTTCTGTAAAACAACCAACAAAGTTCTTGAATTATACACGATTTATGATGTATTAATAAGTACAAAAGATTTCCATCCACTCTCTATACTTGTATGTAAGCAAATATCTAATGGTGACTTCTTCAAGTCTCCAATGTGATAGTAAAGATGGCATTGCCAGAACAAAAATTTATAACTAGTCCAAGATAACTAAGGTGGAAATGAAACAAATAACCGATTACTCATTACAACACTAGTGGACTTTTTAAGAAACTACTGCACCTAATGTTAAGCAGGAAGTTGGTCGACAGAAACTTATGCATTTCTTGCTTAATAACAAGTAATTTTGTCTGGTTTAGAAAAGAAATTCAAGAATAGTGAACCAAAATTAAACGTTGGTTGTTTTACAACGAGAAAAGCCCATGACCGGTTCCACCGTGGTTGCAGCTCATCAGATTGGCACATTTCTCTTTGTAAAGCAACCAACAAAGATCTTGAATTATACACGAATTATGGTATATCAATAAGTACAAAAAATTTCCATCCCCTCTATATTTGAATGTAAAAAACTAACTGTCTGTGACACCTTAAAGTTTCTGATACGATAGAAAAGTAAAGATGGCATTGCCAAACAAAAATTTTGTAACGTTTAGATTGGGTAATTCCTTTGGTATGTTTAAATCTTCCCTTCATATTAGACAGCAGCGTGTTCGCGTTAACAAATCAATCTCAAATTAGAAACAAATTATCTACTGTGTACCTCAAGGATCTGTACTTGACCCTATACTACTTTACTTTAAATATAAGTGGGAAAATATTTTTTGTCAACGATATGAACATTACCTGGAGCAGCTCTGATCCGGTGGCATTACATAATGAAATTATGAAGATCTTATCATTATCCAAAGATGGTGTGACACTAATAGTCTGATCTGTAATATAAATAAATCCACAGTTTTATGTTATGTTACAAAGGAACTTGTACATCTATTTCTATTGTAAGTCATACAATTCAAAACGTTAACTCTTCCAAATTTTTAGGACTAATGATCAATAAATCTCTAAACTGGAAACAACACGCTGGTGAACTAGCTAACAAACTATCCAGCTACAAAATAACTATCGAAGCAAAAATATTCAATTTCAATGAACACTGTAATTTTTTCTTGAATAAAAATTTCTATTCCATTAAGCTTATTTCTAATTGATTGAACATTCTGATAAAACAGCTGGAGTGAAGTTGAAATTGGAACATCTGTCGACGTCTTATTTATAAAATCTTTTACTTATTTTTGCGATGGATGACGAATATATGTACGTGGCACATTTCAACTGAAGGCATAAATTAATCATCTATCTCCTGAACGAACGAATCTACTACACATTTAGTTGAATCTTCATTTATGGAACCATGATGAGTTGCAATAGGCACCAGGTTGCGATTGGGTGTGCGATGGCTATGGAGATGATTTAAATTTGTTTGTGCGTTGAAGAATAAGTTGAAGAAACTGCCTCTTACTGTGAAATTTTATGTGCAGCCCATGCTGGGTGAAATGATCAGCTGATAAGATACTATTTATATCTAAGTAATTAAATACACATTTTGACTCTGCAAGAAAGGTAAATATTTCAAGATCTATAGAATAAATTAGATTATTTAACATGCTACGTCCATTCCAAAAAGGTACTGCTATCAATTGTAAATTTGTGCGATCAGCAATATTCTTCAGTAGACTCAGGGCTGAGAGGGTCAATTTACAACTTTTTATGACATTACCAGTGCTGGCCAAAATAATAATAAAATCGTCTTTTGAAAATTCACTAAGAATTGATGTCATGTTATTTATAGCTTGACCCAATGTGACACTAGGTTTGCATTCAACATAGATTAAGTACTGTTGAGAATCCAGCAAGGAAGACATGATTTTGGAGAAGCCTCTAACGTGGCTATCACCAAACACATCAATTTTTTGTTTAAACATTGAATTGACTGAGTTGATGTTACATATGGGTGATGGAATATTCTTCTTGGTAGCATCTTGAAGTTTTACTGCAAGTGGTAATGAATTAGTCTTTATGTGAGTTGAAATGTGCACGACTTTTTCTTTTTCAGAAATATTTTTTTGAGTACTCGACCACAATTTAGAAGAACAAAAGTATTGTATGTGGTGGTAATAAGTAGAAAACAAAAACCTTCAAAATTAAATTGCTTAACACATGGCAAGTTCACCCAACGAATGATACTGCAGAGCCGTATAGTCTATCCCTGATCAGAATAATTACGTTTGAACGTAAACGAAACGTTTGTACAAAAGTTGATCGATAGGTCATGTGGCACAACTTCTTTCAGATGGTCTTGATTGACAGGTAAAAGAGTTTTGCATTTAGATATAAAAAAAGGTTTTGCTAAAGATGATACTGTTACTTTTGAAGTATATGTAGTAGCTGACACGCCTCATGTATCATGGGATAGCAAAAAGCATATCGGATTTGTAGGACTTAAAAATCAAGGTGCAACTTGCTATATGAATTCGCTGTTGCAAACTTTATATTTTACACATCATTTAAGAAGAGCTGTTTACAAAATGCCAATTGAATCTATTGACTCCACTATATCGGTTACTTTAGCATTACAAAGGGTTTTTCACGAATTACAATTCAGTGATAAACCAGTTGGAACAAAAAAACTAACAAAAAGTTTTGGATGGGAAACGTTAGATTCATTTATGTAACATGATGTACAAGAATTTTTACGAATATTGCTGGATAAATTAGAAAGTAAAATGAAAGGTACATGTGTCGAAGGTACTGTTCCAAAACTATTTGAAGGTAAAATGATGTCGTACATTCGATGTAAAAATGTGGATTATACTAGTACACGTACTGAAACATTTTACGACATTCAATTAAATGTGAAGGGAAAGAAAAACATTGAAGAATCGTAAGGACTACATTGCTAAGGAAATATTAGATGGTGGTAATAAATATGATGCAGGCGAACATGGTTTACAAGATGCTGAAAAACGTGTTGTGTTTGCAGTATATCCACCAATGTTTCATTTACATTTGATGAGATTCCAGTATGATCCTGTTACAGATTGCTCAGTAAAATTTAATGACCGCTTTGAGTTTTATGAGAAAATATCTTTAGATAGTTATCTACAGAAACCAGATCCTACAAATTCTGCAAATTACACTCTGCATGCAGTTCTAGTGCATTCAGGAAATAATCATCGTGGCCATTATGTTGTTTTTATTAATCCTAAAGGTGATGGTAAGTGGTACAAGTTTGATGATGATGTTTGTCACCGCTGATGGTAAACCAGAAATAGACGATAGGTAATTGGTCCCTGTTGTAACGATGGCAGAAGGGAAGGGTGGCTTGCTCAGCCAGGAGGTCGTGGGCTGACGGCTTCGACTAAGGACCAGAATGGCGAAGCTCGAAGAGTAAGGGCGCCAGAGTCTTGCCACACAGAAAATATAGAACCGTGACTCAAAGGTTCCAACTCATACACTAGTTTCCAAATACCATATCCAAGCAGCACAAAGCGGCACAATCGTCACGCGCTAACTCAAAACAATAATAAAAATAATAATCAAGGAACACGTATAATATTTACTTGGCACAAATACAGGTGACACAATGCACAAAAAAAATATATATAAAGTACGGTATACAAAAGGGGGGTGAATATTGATCAAAACTGGTGAAAATGATGCTTATCTTAAAATCAGAATATTGTGTAAATAATGTACCTAAGGTGGTGCAGTACTAACAGAAAAACAAGAGAAAATAAAGTGGTGCGCGGAGACCCACGAACGGTTCGGTACATACACCGGGTACCGCAAAATAGGCGAATGAATAAGTTGTAACTAACGCAAGTTAAAACGCGACGAAAGGCATGCCGCTCATCCGTTATATAAAGGCGCGGAGATAAATAATCTCTAAAATTTATAAATATATCGCGTTCGTTGGTGGATCTTTTACAAAACAAAATATCGTAGCATAAAAATAAACCTGAAAAATAAGGCAAAATACATAGCATATAAATCTGGTGAAATTAATAGTAAAGCAGATCACAAAAAAAGTATAAACACACTGTAGGTCACAATTGTTACTACAAAACTTCGGTATCTAAAGAAAAAGTACACACCATAGTTCGCCTGAATACTGATTAAATATGTAAACACCGAGGGGAAAGCAAAAGAATTTATCAAACGTTACTTCTAATTTCCAAAAATGTAAAAATATAACTTTCGTTGTGATAAAACTGGATTTTGTAATAATTAAATAGTAAATAAATTTAGCTGATAACGTAGTTCAAATTGGTTGTTGAGGCGATACCAAAAAAAAAACAGGTATTAAAGTAAATAGGTATACGACCTTCGAGATCCAGGTGTCCTGAGTACTGTTGGTAGTAGCAACACAGCTCTGGGCTCGATAATCGGCGGGGCAACTATTGCTTCCTTCCAGAACAGCCAATTTAAATTTGTAAACAAACGCAAGGAACAAGCAGGAACGGTGATCGAACGCAAAAACAAAAGATACTACTAAAAGTAGTACCGACGGCAGTCTAAAGCAGGTAGTACTAAAAGATGGTACAAAAAAACCGAAGAAGAAGGAGGAAGGCCACTAAAATCAGAGAAAAATAATTAGAATACCAATACTGTACCTAAATAATTACATACGTTGGACGGCCTTATCGCAAAAGCGAAGAGTCGGAGACGCAAATAAATTCCACAAACGGAAGTGGACAAACGCCACTAACTTCTGTTGTATAATTACAGATCCTCCCCAAGGAGATGCTAAAACAAATGCTCAATACGCACTTATAAAATTACACAACAAAACCAAGAGCGTTCACTTTACTCTTTTACAAGCTTCAAACAAACAATGAATATCGACTTCATGCATACTACACCTGCTAGATAAGATAATCGACCCATTCAGAAATAGATATAGACAAAGAATTAAAACGAGTTGAAATTAACCTCGAGAACCGGATAAGATTTTATAGAAAACACAGAATAACTTCAAAACTGGAAAGCTACACGTAACAAATCCCCCTCCCACCCAAAGAAAATTTTTCACACAAAAAATTTTCTCCAGACGAAGGGCCAAAAACAAAAACAAGTCACAAACTCAACACTCAGTCCACCTACCAGAGCCAGAAAAAGCCAATAAAGATAGGAACTTCTCATAACCACAGAACACTCCCGAAATTCAAACAAAGCATACCTCCAAATCCCTCAAAAGGAGACTTTCCACGTCAGAAAACACGCTCAGAAACTAACATCCGCTCACATACCAACTGTCACACAAAACACATATACAAGGACAAAAAAAACGACATAGATATTCACACAGTAGCAATAAGGAAGTGTACCACTATTCAATGACCTCATCTTCATCCGCACCTACAGTCGGCTTTAAATCTTTCGCATGCCAATTTCCAACAATACGCCCATCTGGGTCTTTGAGTTGATACACATTTATGCGCTAACTTAGCAGAAAAGTGGCGAGCAGCATCAGAGAGGACATAGTTGCGACGCCACACAGATTGGTTCACTTGGAATTCCACTGGCCGTCTACGTAAATCATAATATTTCTTAGCTTTTTCATATGCCGTACCAAGACGTTTCTTCACGTGCACGTAAACCTTTTTTAATAATTTCGAACGTTCATGCAGGTCTTCGTCTCGTCTAAATTCTAAATCGCGGTCTTCGTCTTCTTCAGTCTCAACGGTTAACGGTTTGGTAGAATTAATTGACATTTCCCTGCCAAAGTTTATAAAGTAGGGAGTCATGCCCGTAACTTCATGTTTAGCGGTACGTATGGCGCAAGCAACTTGCGGTAAATAACGGTCCCATTCTTTCTGGTTGTCTGACACATAAGCGGTAAGCATAGTCTTTAAAACGCGGTTCACCCTTTCCGTAGGATTAGCCTGCGGGTGGTAGTTGGCGGTGTAGGAAAGTTTGCAACCATAACCTTTAATCATATTAACAAACTGGTGACTACGTAATTGTGTGCCATTGTCGCAAATGACACGTAGGGGTATTCCGAAGAGTAAAAGTACATTTTCTTCAATTAATCTGGTAATGGAAACGGCAGTAGCATTGCGGAGGGGAAACACTACAGGGAATTTAATCGGCAAAAACTAAAGCATAGACGTACCCTCGCGTAGAGCGCGGTAACGGACCGATAACATCCACACAAATAACTTCCCAAGGGCGAGATATTTGGGAATGTCCTCCCATTAAACCGATCGGAGCCTGCTGGAGCGGTTTAGTGCGGGCACACATCTCACAGCGGCGAACATATTTGGCAATATTTTGATGCATTTTGGGCCAGTAGTAAGTCTGGTTAACCCGATGGAATGTTTTATATACACCAGCATGACCACTGGTGGGTATGTCATGGCATTGGGAAATAACCTCAATACGTTTTTCTTTGGGCACGACGAGTTTCCATTGATCATCGTCGGCGCATAGTTCGCTATAACGATGTTGAAGGTGTTTATATAGCTGTTCATTATAAATACGCCAGGCCGAAAAATTTTGCGGATTGTCACTAACTTGGGTATACATACGGCGATACCAAGGATCGGCCACATTGTTAATAGCTGGGAATTCAATTGCTCCTATATCAGGCACGGCACGAGACAAGGCATCCGGTACTAAATGGTCTTTGCCTTTCCGATGTATAATTTCGAAATCGTACTGTTGCAATCGCACAGCCCAACGCGCGATGCGGCCTATAGGATCTTTGATATTGTTAAGCCACTTTAAGCTGTAGTGGTCAGTCACAACTGTAAAGTGTGACCCTTCAATATACGGTCTTAATTTTTCAATAGCGAATAGCACCGCTAAGCATTCCTTTTCGGTAGTGCTATATTTCTTTTCATTTTTAGTAAGTGACCGACTAATATAACATCACTTTTTCACCATCAGGATACGATTGAGTAAGGACGGCGCCCAGACCATAACCAGAAGCATCGGTTTGGACGACAAAGGGTAGATCAAAGTTCGGACACGTAAGCACCGGGGCAGAAATAAGAAAATCTTTAATAATTTGCAACGAATGTTCACATTCTTCAGTCCATACAAACGTTCGGTTCTTTTTCAACAATGTAGTAAGTGGTGTGATAATGGGGAAAAATTTGGCACGAAACGTCGGTACCACGAAGCCATTCCGATAATTCGCGTACTGCGGTCACATTCGCAGGTGTAGGGAGTTCCATAATGGCGGCAACTTTTTCCGGGTCTACTTGCAGTCCGTGGGAATTAACAATATATCCGAGGTAGCGGAGTTCTGGTTTACAGAAATTACACTTTTCCTTGCTGAGTCTTAAGCCAGCTTTTGTAATACGATCAAAACTTCTGTTAACACTTCAAGATGTTTTTCAAAAGTAGGGTAGTTATGATGACGTCATCCAAATATGTGAACACAAAGGGTTCGAGGTCGACACCGATGACCCTGTCAATTAATCTCTGCCACGTAGCCGGGCATTATGTAGGCCAAAAGGCATTCGGCGAAATTGGAAGAGTCCCCGGTTGGGGGACGGTAAATGCCGTGTATTGACGGGACGATTCAGACATAGGGATTTGCCAGTAAGCTGATTTTATATCTAAAGTGGTCAGGAAACGGGCATCCCTAAGTTTATCTAACGTACTACTAACGATGGAAGTGGGTACGCCGGGTTTACTAACTTTGTGCAATTTTCTGAAGTCTACACAGAATCGGTAGGATTGGTCTTTTTTAATCATTACAATAGGGCTAGCCAAGCAGATGATGATGGTTCTACGATACCATCACTTAACATTTTATCGAGTTCAATATCGACATGGCGTTGAAGTGCGGGGAAAATGGGATAATACCGCTGTTTAATAGGTGGGGAGTTGGTATTTATTTCGTGTTCGACTAGGTGCATGCAACCTATTGCCTCATCCCTACTATCAAAATTGTTTTAATTAATTCGTCAAGTTCGATTTCTTGTTCCCGAGTAAGATGGTCAACCGTTTGTAAACTTGCAATTGAAGGACACAAATCATTTTCAGAAGTCGCAAAATCCAACTTCCGTCACGAAGATTAGGCACGATTTCCATTCTTTTCCAAAAATCGGTTCCCAATATTAGCGAATTGGATAGCGAGGAATTACCAAAATATCAAAAATTTTACGCGGTCTTTAAGTACAATCGGGACACAAATGGACCCAATGCTGTCACAGGTTTTGCCATTTGCCACAGTACATGGTTGGGCATTTGTTGTATTAAGTTTACAAATTTCTTTTAACTGTTTCTAGGCACGATCGCTTATTACCGCTCTGGAAGCACCAGAATCAAGAAGGCCTTTAAATTCAATCCCAAGTATATTGACCAACAGATAAGGTCGTTCGTCTTTATTAGCTTGACACAAAATATAATCTAGCAAAGCTTGTTGTTGGAGATTTTTCGTAGTAGTTTCTAATACATTTGACCGTTGATTATCAGACGAGGCAGCTACACGGTCCGTTAGCGCCTCGAAAGCAAGTTTTTTGAACACGATGGGCAGTTGCGGCGAATAACATCGGCTTTTCCGCAACCAAAACAATGAATCTTACGAGGTGCTGGACAATTAATCGACAAGTGATTTTCCTGTCGACAGTTCCAACAAATAATAGGTCGAGAAGTGCCAAGAGCACCAACGTTAATTTCTTCGGTTTGTGGTATGTCTATCGGCCCAATAGTTGCTAACCGAGACGGGATTTTTGTACGATGATATGCCAATTCAGGTTCCACAGATTGGCTTATGCTGGGGGGAGGTCTGAATTGGGAGATACGACAACGAACATCCTCAACTGACCGGCAGATGCGAGTTAATTCCGAGATCGAAAAAATGGATTGCAAAGACAAATGTTCTTGCAAATATGGTTGTAGATTTCTCATAATCATAGCTACACGGGTAGGTTCCGCAGGTTTATTTTCAAGACGGTTAAACAAATTTTCCATAGCCGATATATACACGACTACTGCTCATCCGCATTTTGGGTACGACGTCTGATTTCTTCCTGTATAGAAAGTTCGTAATCACACGGTAGAAATGTTTGTTTAAGACTGTGAACTAACATTTCCCAATTAGTAATAGTATGTCTGATTGAACGATACCATATTAATGCGTTACCCTTAAAAAGTTCTGTAGCGGCATTAAATAGCAGAGTTTTAGTTACACCTCGACACTCGCGTAGTTCCTCAACACGTTCAAGGAAATTTGGTAAACTGGAGTCTCCATCATAACATATGCCCCATTTATATATTTGAGCACATGGTTTAGAGTTGGGACTCGTGATAGGACATGGTGGTGAAATTCTTAAATCGGGGGAAAATTTTATATTTCGTAAATTCTTTTCAAAATTTAACGCGGTATTACCTATAACACCGATAGAAGGCGGGTTATTAATCATTGAAGCAGCACTGGTAGTCGGGGGTATTTCATCTTCAAAATCATTTAGACTATCTACTTGCACGTTCTGTAACCCAGGGGGTGCAGTATTGTGACGCACTATAGTGGATAATTCAGTATTAGGTAGGTCAAGAAGCGAGAAAAATTGTCTTGGTTCAACAGGTGTTTGTATTTCGGTGGGTGAAATATTTTCTAAGTTGTTTTCAGGGTTACTATAATGTACCCGAACAGTATTATCAACAGTCGCATAGCGGGCGTCTAATAGAAATTTTAATTCTTCAACAAACCGGTCTAATTCGGACACAGTAGGGGATAACTCGGGGTGGCAAGTGTTTAATAATTGAACACGTCGGCTCAAATGAATTAAACGAGAATTAATGCGCGCAAAATCATTGTCTTTATTCGCGGCGCTAAAATTTTAATATGCACATCAAGGTCCGTAGCCTTAACTTGGCATAACATAACTTCTCTGGACGGGTCAGGTCGGTAATTACCATAATCAACTGGCAGAGGTTCAACACCAGCATTTTCTTGACGAAGATGCTTGACAAACGAGCTCTTTTTCTTCAACGGTACCACTGCAGGAAAGATTTCGAAGCAAACACTCAACAGCAAGCTCATCACTCAACAAGCGATTGACTTCCATATTGACAAAATGTCAAAAAAAAAAGTACACAAAAAAATATATATAACAACAAAAAAAAACAGAAACAAAATCACCCAAATCTCTAACAGACTCCAATCAATCACCAAATCCGAAACACCCAGGTACAAACTTGCACTTCCAAGAACAAAACAAACAAAATTTACACACGTGCTAGAAAAAATACAACTGTCGGGCCCCACGTTGGGCGCCAAAATCTTCTTGTCACCGCTGATGGTAAACCAGAAATAGACGATAGGTAATTGGTCCCTGTTGTAACGATGGCAGAAGGGAAGGGTGGCTTGCTCAGCCAGGAGGTCGTGGGCTGACGGCTTCGACTAAGGACCAGAATGGCGAAGCTCGAAGAGTAAGGGCGCCAGAGTCTTGCCACAAAGAAAATATAGAACCGTGACTCAAAGGTTCCAACTCATACACAAGTTTCCAAATACCATATCCAAGCAGCACAAAGCGGCACAATCGTCACGCGCTAACTCAAAACAATAATAAAAATAATAATCAAGGAACACGTATAATATTTACTTGGCACAAATACAGGTGACACAATGCACAAAAAAAATATATATAAAGTACGGTATACAAAAGGGGGGTGAATATTGATCAAAACTGGTGAAAATGATGCTTATCTTAAAATCAGAATATTGTGTAAATAATGTACCTAAGGTGGTGCAGTACTAACAGAAAAACAAGAGAAAATAAAGTGGTGCGCGGAGACCCACGAACGGTTCGGTACATACACCGGGTACCGCAAAATAGGCGAATGAATAAGTTGTAACTAACGCAAGTTAAAACGCGACGAAAGGCATGCCGCTCATCCGTTATATAAAGGCGCGGAGATAAATAATCTCTAAAATTTATAAATATATCGCGTTCGTTGGTGGATCTTTTACAAAACAAAATATCGTAGCATAAAAATAAACCTGAAAAATAAGGCAAAATACATAGCATATAAATCTGGTGAAATTAATAGTAAAGCAGATCACAAAAAAAGTATAAACACACTGTAGGTCACAATTGTTACTACAAAACTTCGGTATCTAAAGAAAAAGTACACACCATAGTTCGCCTGAATACTGATTAAACATGTAAACACCGAGGGGAAAGCAAAAGAATTTATCAAACGTTACTTCTAATTTCCAAAAATGTAAAAATATCTTTCGTTGTGATAAAACTGGATTTTGTAATAATTAAATAGTAAATAAATTTAGCTGATAACGTAGTTCAAATTGGTTGTTGAGGCGATACCAAAAAAAAAACAGGTATTAAAGTAAATAGGTATACGACCTTCGAGATCCAGGTGTCCTGAGTACTGTTGGTAGTAGCAACACAACTCTGGGCTCGATAATCGGCGGGGCAACTATTGCTTCCTTCCAGAACAGCCAATTTAAATTTGTAAACAAACGCAAGGAACAAGCAGGAACGGTGATCGAACTCAAAAACAAAAGATACTACTAAAAGTAGTACCGACGGCAGTCTAAAGCAGGTAGTACTAAAAGATGGTACAAAAAAACCGAAGAAGGAGGAAGGCCACTAAAATCAGAGAAAAATAATTAGAATACCAATACTGTACCTAAATAATTACGTACGTTGGACGGCCTTATCGCAAAAGCGAAGAGTCGGAGACGCAAATAAATTCCACAAACGGAAGTGGACAAACGCCACTAACTTCTGTTGTATAATTACAGATCCTCCCCAAGGAGATGCTAAAACAAATGCTCAATACGCACTTATAAAATTACACAACAAAACCAAGAGCGTTCACTTTACTCTTTTACAAGCTTCAAACAAACAATGAATATCGACTTCATGCATACTACACCTGCTAGATAAGATAATCGACCCATTCAGAAATAGATATAGACAAAGAATTAAAACGAGTTGGAAATTAACCTCGAGAACCGGATAAGATTTTATAGAAAACACAGAATAACTTCAAAACTGGAAAGCTACACGTAACATGTTGTTTCTCGATGTTCTAAACTAGAAGCAATTGAACATAATTATGGCGGTCATGAAGAAACATTGTACAAGTGCATACATGTTAGTTTATATTCGCAACTCTGAACTACATAATGTCCTTCAAGAGGTTACAGATGCTGACATACCAAGTGAGTTAGCATTTAGATTGGCAGAAAAAAAACTAATTGAACAACTACGCCAAAAAGAACGCAACGAAGCTCATTTATATATGACTGTAAATATTTTATTGGAAGACAGCTTTGATGGTCATCAAGGCAATGACTTGCATGATCCTGAAAAAGCATTATACAGAATTTTTAGGATAAAAAAACTGCAACATGTGGTAAACTGATGGAAATGCTTACGGATGGTTTTAAATATCCACCAGAACAAATGAAGATGTGGCCGTTTGGTAGTAGATCAAATAACACTCTCCGTCCATGTTTGCTTGATTTGGAGGCAGACTCACAAAAAAATATATTAGATGCTTCAGAAAATCAGAATCCTTGGACTGTTTTTTTAGAACTATTGCCACCTGATGTGGGATTAATGGCACTACCTATTTTTTATAGTAATGCTGATGTCCTTTTATTTTTTAAATTGTGATTCTAAATAAAAAAGACTACACTATTGTGGACATCAGTATTGTTCCATTAACGGTCGTTTGTCGGATCTTATATCATTAATGAATGAAAGAGCAGGTTTTCCACAAGATACAGAACTTTTATTATATAAAGAAGTTAGAGCTAATTGTATTGAAAGAATTACAATTGTTAACGAAACCCTTGAAAAGTCTTAGACGAATTAATGGATGGTGATATAATTATTTTTGAAAAAGATGAAATGGAAGAACAGTCTGATCTTCCAAACTGTATAGACTATTATAAAGATTTGTATTACTGAGTAGAAGTTAACTTTGTAGATAGATGTATTCCTAATGATGCTGATTTTACTATTGAATTGTCACAATGAATGACTTATGATCAATTAGCTCGGGCTGTAGCACAGAGGGTTGATACAGATCCGTATTTATTACAATTTTTCAAATGTCAAAGTTATAAAGATAGTCCTGGTCATCCATTAAGATGTACATATGAAGGTACATTAAAAGATCTACTATGTTCGAAGTCTTATAAAACACCAAAGAAAATTTTTTATCAACAGCTTAGCATTCGAGTTAATGAATTAGAAAATAAACGACAATTTAAATGTATATGGTTGGGAATGAAGTTAAAAGAAGGGAAGGAATTAACATTATATCCTAACAAAGGAGGCACTGTAGGTGATCTTTTAGAAGAAGCTAAAAACAAATAGAATTTAGTGAAGGCGTTAGTGGAAAATTAAGGTTAGTTGAAGTAAATTGTTCTAAGATTGTTTATGGGCCAACGGAAGATGCTCCACTGGAGTCGTTATCTTTTGCAGGAGCCAAAACATACAGGATAGAGGAAATACCTAAGGATGAATTAAGACTCATGGATGATGAGATGTTAGTTTCATGTGCTCATTTTCAAAAGGAAATATTTTCCACCTTTGGAATACCATTTTTGTCAAAATTAAACATGGTGAACAATTTAATAAAGTGAAAGAACGTATACAAAAGAAACTGTGTGTACCAGAAAAGGAGTTTGAAAAGTTTAAATTTACTACTGTTTCATTGGGAAAACCTCTTTTTATTGACGAAGATGATTTTCTTATGAATTTGCAAGATTTTAGAGGTAATCCTACCACCAATGCTAATGCAAAACCTTGGTTGGGATTGGAGCACGTGAATAAAGCTCCAAAACGAGCAAGATTTAATTATTTGGAAAAGGCTATTAAGATCTACAAGTAAGAATGGTTCTATAATGCAAGCCAGTGGTGATTGTACATTATTAAAGTTGGCATCAACTAAACACCATCATAATTATTGTTTTGATTGTTTTTGGTTTCCTAACAATTAGAATGTAATATTGTTTAAACCAAATATATGGAATTCTGTAACAAATGCACATGAAATGAAAGTTTAAGAGTTATTTAGATTACAATATGTACATTTGAGATCTTATTTGTATTATTTCTGGTATTAGAATAGTCTAGGGTAATTTAAATATGTATATAAATTGCCGTAGTGGATATTGGAGTTCAGTTTTGATTGAAACCTTGATTACAATATATTCCAGTTTAAAGCTTTGGACAATGTGATATAAACTAATTATAGTGTTTTAGTATAAATTAAAATAATTAGAGCTTGGATTGTTAATTATAGTGCATCGGTATAAGTAATTAAGAAGATAGTGTCACAGTCGCAGAAGTTAATATTTGTGCGATTAACTGGAAATAAATTGTTGTGAGAGCTTTTAGAAAATTTTATTGCAGCAATGAATTGTTGAAAATGCTTGTATAATCAGTTTGATAATAAAGAACTGTTTATGTGCAAATAGAGTTTTCGAAGACGCGTATACCTATTACTATTGATCTGGTCGATAATTCAAAATACAAACACAAAATTTCAGTGAATATAGTTAGTGTACCTTAAAACATCAACAGAGTAATGCGTTATTGTAGCAATCTATATCGCTTTAAATGTATTGACTTGTATAATGTTTGTGTGTTACATGTTTCTGTTAAAAACAACAGTTGATATCTAAGCTGATAAAAATAGATGTTGAATCGCAATTGTTATTTGAATAGAAGAAATTCTCACTCACATTTTTATTAAGCCTGGTACAAAGAAAAGGTTAAAACCACTTAATCAGATGCAAATAAATAACAATTTAGACATTTTAAAATTTACATGTAATGACATCCAGATGTATCGACAACACAACAAAGGCACACCAGAATAAAACAAATGCACCTGTACATACCATGCACTCTAGAACAGCAGTTTCCTCCATCAGAAACCTGAAAATAAAACACTGGCGTATTGCAATAAAATAACTAAATATCTTATATATTTAATACAAAATATAATTGTACAAGAGTCACTTAATAGCTAAACTAACATTGTGTATTGATTGATAAATAACAACTACCGATAAACTTTATCATCTGCTGGTAGTGCTACAAAATATGGCTGACCACTATTTTGATAATAGGGAACTCTGCCCATAGTAGAGTATGCAGAACGTGTTCCTGTTTGACCTGACATGTTTACTTTATGAGGTAAAGTAGCATAGCTAGGAGCATATGGTGCTATAGTATACATCGGTGGAACACTTTTTACTCCACATGGACAGTTATTGCCTGGTGATAAAGTAGTAGGTGATAGAATTGTAGCACCATTAGATAAGGATCCACCTTGATACTGATTATTGTTCATACGTAAACGTATTATACAGATTACAATTATTAATATAGCAATAAAGGCCACCACACCACCAACAATTCCAATTATTAAAGTATCATCATTACCAATACTACTCTGTGCTGCATTAGGTAATTTTGTAGCGGTTTTTGGTTTAGATTTTTCAGTTGATGCAATGGACCATATTATTTCTGGCTCAGTCGATTTTGGTATAAAACGGGTTGGTTTACTGGAAGGAACTGGTGTTGAAGGAGATTTGCGTACATCACATGTTAACTCATCATCTCCAATTTCAACCAATAGCTTTCCCTGTAAATGTTCAGGAGAAGAACACTGTATTGAAGTCATATGAATAGGTAACCAACGCCTTAATGCTCGAGCATTACAATCACACACGATAGGGTTAGTTTCAAGCCCCATAATTTTAAGATCTCCCCGTCTATCATCCAGAGCTACAAGCATTTGTGGCGTTATTGTAGTTAATTTACTTCCCGTTACATCTAAAGTTATATGCGAAGATCGTGGAACTGGAAAAAATAATGTTGGAGGTAGTGTTGTGAGAGAGGTATTATATAGGCGAATTATTACATTTGACCCCTTTATCCCAGATAACGTACTTGATGATATACTGTGAAGTCTAAGTCCTCTAATTCCTAATTCACGCAATCTTGGATGAAGAACTGATTTTAATTGGTCACTACCAATGGCAGCATCTTTGGTTTCAACATTAACTTCTTCTAATGCAGGTAAATTTTGTAATAAACCTTGAACATCCAAATAACCCAATTTTGGTAAATTATACAAGTTTAATTTAAATAAACTTTGCATGGATTTAAATGCATTTTTTTCAATTTTGTTAACTTCACCTAAGTCACGCAAGCAAAGCTCTTGCAATGATTCCAAACCCTCAAAATCATTTTGTGAAATTTTTGTAATTAAATTTGATGATAAGTCTAAGGACCGAAGATTTTTTAATACAGACCAAAGTTTTGGAAATGTTGTTGTTATGTCTGATAATTGGTTGTTGGACAGGTCTAGGGTTTCTAATAAGGTTGTGCGTTCAAAAATGTTGTCTGATAATTCAGAAATATTATTATAAGACAGGTTAAGGTGATGTAAAAATGGTGTTTCAAGTGGAGTCATAGATGTAATACCAGTGCCAGCTAAATTTAGTCGGCGTACTGTTTTTGGCTCTCCTAACACATTCATAATGGCTTGTTCCGATAACGAATTAAAAGACAAATCCAACTCTTTGATATTAACCATAATACTGTCATCAGCAGGAATTTCTTTTAAGCGATTGCGTGATAAATCAACTGTTGACACAAAGAAATACTGACGCTGAAGAGCTTTGAAGGGTGGTACTTGAAATAAATTTCCAGCTAAATTAATATTTTCCAACATTTGCAGATGTACGCGTTCAAAAATTGTTTCTGGTAAATCAGCCAATAAATTATTTTTCAAATTCAAACTTTCTAATCGTATTAAACCTTCGAAAATTCTATCGCCAATTCGTTCTAGTTTATTATAACTTAAATCTAAAACTTGTAACTGAGTTGAATTATGGAAAGCCATTTCACTGACAGAATCCAGTAGTTATTAGATAGAAGAAGTGTACGAAGATGTGGTAATTGTGCAAAATCAAATTCTTCAACTGCTTTGAGTTCATTATTGGAAAGATCTATGTACTCTAAAAACTGTAGGTTAGCAATTAATTCTGCTGGGAAAAAATTAAATTTATTGTGAGCTGCAAAAATTTGACGTAGCCTTGGATGGATTCTAAAAGACGAAGGGAACAGATAACTCAGTTGATTATATGAAATATCCAGTACTTCTAAGCTAGAGCCAGTATTGAAAAATTCGCCTTTAAACGAATTCAACTGGTTATTCCGTAATGATAGTTTTTGTATATTCATTACGTTAACAAATGCACCGTGTTTAATATTGTTTATGTTATTGTAGGATAAATCAATGATACTCAAGTTTTGTAAGTTTACGAAAATATTATCGGAGATTTCAGAAAGATCGTTGTGATGAAAAATAATGCTTTGCAATTCCAAAGACTTGGAGAAAAAGTCTCGACTAAGTGTTTTTATACCAGTATAGCTCAAATCAATACTTGCGAGCTTAGGTAATTTGTGTAGTATTGTTACAGGAATTAAAGAAAGATGAATATTGTGGCTTACATTTAAATGCTGCAAGTTGGGCATTGAAGTAAAAGCTGTTTTAGATAGCTCTGTTAAGTGGTTGTCACTTAAATCTAATAATTCTAATTTACTTAAAGCTAGAGGTGAGCCAGTTAAACTTGTTATTCTGTTCTGTGATAAATACAAATATCTGAGAACATTTTCTAAACCAGTAAAGGCATCTGAGTTTAAAACTGTGATTAAATTACGACTTAAATCTAAATGTCGTAGCTGTCTAAAATGTTGAAATGTTGCTGGTGGTAGTTCTCTTACAACATTTTTTGATACTACGAGTGTTGTTAGTTGTTCAGCAACTGAACGTAGAATATCTCCCGATAATGCAGCAACTCTGTTGTAGTCTAAATGTAATGATGTTAGGTGAGGTAGACGTCCAACTGCCGATGCCGGTATTAACAGTACATTGTTGTCTTTTAGAAGAAGGGATTCCAAGTTGTCTAAGCCTTCAAAAGCATCATCTTCTATCTGTAATACACATGAGATTTAGAGTGTGTTAATATTTTGTAACTATTCTATAAATTATTCATTGTTCTTATGGAATCTTAAGTAAACAAAAATCTTAATAATTAATATACCAGACACTATAATAATGATGCATTATTAGCAGAACTTGTATGTTGCAAGTGAGACAGCGTAAAGGTATAGCAACAAAGTTTAGGTAGCATTGCCAAGAAAAAATACTAAATGTACATTACTTTTCACTATTCGTGATCAACCCAGGAAGTGAAAAATTGTATAGATCTCCGACTGCCGTTTTGTGGCATCAGCTACAAGGCCACATATTTTATATATGGTAAGTTAATTTAAATATACTTAGTTCTAAAAGTTTTGAATTTTTTGCGTTTTTACTCATTTGACGTGCGTATAAAACTAAAACATACTCCTTATTCCACATTTCTCTCCAAATAAACTCATTGTGATAATATCTTTTGATTGACACAATGTACTCTTGATAATCCGAATTAATACTGAAGAAAATGGGCAAGGATAATAAAAAAACATAGATAATCCGATCTATCAATTTTTATTTGATTTAAAAAGATGTATGTATAATTTTGGATGTCTGTAGAAGATTATAATTTTATACAAAAGGCATTTAAATAATAACTGAATATATGTATGTAATGATTGATAGACTAATAAACCGAATTCATGCACTTGCTATTTATTCAGCAGATAAAACAAACCGATACAATGTGCATTCATATAGGATGTTTGCACAGTTTTTATGTCAAAGAAACCAACTTTGTCTGAACAAAATCACAGTACATCATGCCATTTGCTTTACATGTCAAAACATGCATTTTTAATATATACAGGATGTCTCAAAATTGCTGGGAAATAAAGCTATCTCTTACTGTAGATATCAAAATAAGTCGATTGGATCCAATTTACCTATATACCAAAATATATCGTTTGTCCGTGAGAATAGTTCAAGCACAAATTCAGTTGGCCGCGGACACAAAGACAACACTTTTTTTACAACAAGTGTTCAATGTTACTTTCATTAATGCAGACGTCAATTTGATGTATGAAATTGGCATGCACCCATTTTAAAACATCGTCCTTTTGTCGTAATGCGTTAACAGCATTTTGAATTGTTCCACAATCGTTCGGGATTATTAATTTGAACTTTGTACACTGGTGTTTTTAACGATCACCAGATGAAGAAGTCTCAAGGATGTATGTCAGGAGAACACGAAGGTCATTGAATGGGTGCTTTGTGGCCTCTACCAATCCATCTACAAGTAAATTGTTCTTTAAGATACTCTCTTACGGCAAGTGCAAATTGAAGTAGTGCACCGTCGTGCATGAAGTACATGTTTCGACAAACATTAAGGGGCAAGTCTTCTAGTAATTCTGGCAAACTTTCTTGAAGAACTCGAAAGTAACTAGCGCCATCCAAACAATCAAGCAATCGGAATGGCTCACCCGTAAAATTACCAATAACTCCGACCCAGGCATTAATTTAAATTCTTGTTGATAATGTCTACTTTTAATAGCATGTATTTTTATCTGCATATACATGCTCATTGTACAGGTTTGTCATGCCACGACGTGTAAAACAAGACTCATCAGTGAACAAGATATTAGTGTGGAATCCGTTGTCGACTACCCTGTGTTCCCGAAAATTTGTGAAAAATTTAAACGCAATCAATCCATGGTCAAGTGGCAGTAATTCTTGCACTGGCTGAATGTGGAATGGACGAAGTAATTGATCTCTAATGATTCGACTTCCGGTGCTTTTTGGAACCCCAGTTTTCGTTGCAATGTTCTGGTACTGGTCTCAGAATTGTCATCAATCATTTGAAGAACAGCATCTTCCGTAATTGGTGTTTGGACTTGTCGAGGTCTTCCAGCGTTAGTTCTGACTGGCTTCAAGGTTCCTGTTTCTCAAAGATGTCTTTCAATTCGGGCAAAGGTTTTGTGATTTGGAATTCTCTAGATTGGATACTTCTCTTGATACATGCGGACACTTTTGAGGCAGTTACACTGACAGAATCCAAAAACTAATAGCATGCCCACCTGCTCATTAAAAGTGAAATTCATAATTTGCTAGCTGCCAAAATTACACAACAGTAATGGCAATTAAAGCAATAACGGCGATTGTGTTAAAGAAAACACTACAAAAGCAAACTGGAGCAAACAAATTATTGTAACATTTACTGTCAAAAGTGCCAAAAACTAAAGTGATATGATTGTGTTTTATGGCATTTATGTTTATCAATATCATTTGGCAATGTTTGAAAGAACATTTTTCTCCCTCGAAACTAAGCGAAATACGGAGTTTTTACAGAGTGAAAAAATGAAGAGGGTGGGTAAATCTTTCTGTTAAAAAAGTCTTGGAATGGTCATAAACACAGATTATGATACTAATGACTGTTTTGAACAGTTGTGGGTAAGTTTCATTTACAATAGTAAAAAAGTTGCTGCTGGTGTAGTATATCGGTCACAAATAATTGCAGCACATAACTTTCTCACAGGTTTTGAATTAGTACTAGCACAAGTTTGTCCTCAATTTGATCACATCTTTTGCGGAGGCGATATTAACTTAAATTTGTTTAATCTCACAAATTCCAATGTTGAAAGGTTTAATGCTATTATTAAAATGTATAATTTAAAACAAGCCGTAATTGAACCTACACGGATCACCCAGGTTAGTTCAACATTAATTGATGTTATTCTTCTAAATAATGAAAGTATAATTGATACAGTGGATTGTATAGGTGTACATGACTTATCTGATCATTGCCTAGTAGTTGTACAGCTCAAATTTGAAAAGCCTGCACGCATCTCTAAATACATCACTCACCGAGATTTTAAAAACTTTGATTTAACGGCCTTCAACAATCACTTGGAGGATATCAATGTAGAAGAGATCTTTTATATTGATGATATAGATACACAAATACGAACACTCAACAAAATATTAATAGATCTTTTTGATATACATGCGCCATTAAAAACGAGTAGAATTACCAAAGCAAAAGCTCCGTGGCTTACCAACGTAATCACAATTATGATGAAACTGCGTGATAAAGCTCATATTAAATTTAAACATAGCAGAACACAATCAGATTGGGAGCATTATAAACAGTTGAGAAATTCTGTAACACGCTCTATTAGACGAGGAAAAAGGCACTACTTTGATTTTATTGCTAAACAATCAGCTAATATTACTTGGAAAGCTCTCAGGGACTCTAAGATCGTAACATCTAAACTAAACTGTATACCAGAAAGTCTATGTGATCCGGACCAAATAAATGCATTTTTCATAGACTCTGTAAACAAGCTAAAAACCAACCCTCCACAACATATGTTTCAATTTTATAATAACAATCAGTTTAATAGCAATATCTTATTCTCATTTTCTACTACTACAACTGATAAGGTTCTGAAAGCTGTCAAATCCATTAAGTCTAATGCTATTGGAAGTGACTCTATATCTATTTTTATGTTAAAATTATGCGAAAAAAAATTATTGAACCCATCACTAATATTATTAATAATTGTATTATAAAAAGATATTTTCCAGAATGTTGGAAACTGGCTGTCATTACGCCTATACCTAAAGTTAATAAAGTCATTAATTTGTCTGAGTTAAGACCTATTAGTATTCTTCCGCCTCTATCAGAAATTTTTGAAAAAATTATATATGAACAAATCCACGAATTCACTTCTTTTGCACAAATCATACCTGCAAATCAATCTGGCTTTAGAGTGGGCCATAGTACCACCGGTGCATTAATCAAAGTTACTAACGATATTCTTCAGTCTTCTGATTTGGATTTGGTTAGTGTTCTAGTGTTGTTGGACTACTCTAAAGCGTTTGACACCATAGACTACAATTTACTTCTTGCTAAATTAAAATATTACGGATTTGACAAAAACTCACTACATCTTATGCGGTCTTATTTATGTAATAGGAAGCAGTTGGTTAATGTTAGTGGTAAAACGTCTCTAACAAAAATATAACTAGTGGAGTACCTCAAGGTACAATCTTAGGTCCTCTGCTTTTTTTGCTGTATACAGCTGACTTCGCAAGTAAACTTCGTAATTGTCAATCTAGATTTTACGCTGACGATTCACAAATATATTTCTCATTTAAAATTAATCAGTTACCAGTTGCAAATGCACAGATCAATGAAGATCTAAAGGAGCTTTCTGATTTTGGAGCAAATCATTCCTTAGCTATTAACCCTAAGAAATCGGTAGCAATTATTTTTGGGCCTGAGAAAACAGGAAGATAGTTGTTGATAACATAAATCTAGTGGTAAATGCCGAAAAATTGAAATACAAAATCACGTTAAAAACTTAGGACTGACGGTTGACTTTAAATTACGATTTGATTGTCATATAAATAATTTAGTTAAAAGATCATACATAATTCTGCATAAACTGTATGTTAACAAAGATTCGTTAAATCAAAAGCTTCGTAAAATGCTTTGCGAGTCACTTATCTTGTCTGCATTTGATTATGGTGATGTTGTTTACGGTCCCTGTTTAGACTCTATTACTACAGCAAGGGTTCAAAGAATACAGAATGATTGTCTTAGATTTATTTTCAATTTAAGGAAATTCGATCACATTTCTGAATCGCTGCGCCAGTCGGGCTGGTTAAAATGGAAAACAGGCGGTTACTGCATCTTGCAACCTTTACGCATAAAATTGTAAATTCTCTATCGGCACCAATTTATATAAAAAATTTGCTACTACCGCGTAGCAGTTGTCATTCTGTCCAGGTAAGATCTCGTGACTTGCTGCATGTACAGCGGCACTCAACCACCCTCTTCCAGAGGTCATTCCAGTACACTGCAGTTAAATTATATAATTCAATTGACAACTCCATGAAAACCAAATCGGTATCAAGTTTTAAACTATCATTTAAAAGTATTTACTTTCAACACAATAAATTCACTGGTCTATACATTTATATATTCTCATTTGTTCTCATACTCTTTAGCAGAAATAAGTGTTGGCTCATAAAGTACCAACTTAATGTTAGTGTTAAACTGTTTCCAGTGGCGTTCACACCAGAATTATAAACATCCGGCTTCTTTTACATGTTTCTATTCTTATTTGTAAATTAATTTTATTGTATTGTTAGTTGCAGGTTATGGTAGAACAGCCTTTGGCTGAACTTCGCCTGTTATACTACATTCTTATTTTTTTGTTATAGAACTTATTAATAATCAATAAAGACGATATTATTATTATTATTATTATTATTATTATTATTACCACCCCTAAGAAAAGTATAACAAAAATTGCGAGGTTTTAACCCTTCTACAAATTCCTTTAGATTTCTTTAATCACGAAAAGTAGGGTAATCCCCTAAAATGCACTTTTGCCAAATTTCAATAAATTTGTTTCACATTTCTGAACAGCATACAAAAATGTAATTTTTTAAGTAAACTTTGAACTCTTCTACAGACACACGATACATTTTGGTATATTGGCTCGAATCGACTTATTTTGATGTCTACAATATGCGGTAGTTTTATTTCCAAGCAATTTTGGACACACACCTTGTGTGTGTGTGTGTGTGTGTGTATATATATATATATATATATATATATATATATATTGCTACACGATTGTCCCACTGTTACCAATCGTAACATTTATAAAAAAGAAACGTTGGCTAGATAAAGACCGCCAGGCGCTAACGCCTAAAAATAAATATACATACAATAACGAGGACGAATAGGTATACCTGAACAGCGGAAAATACTAGGAACGTTTGCCATAACTAGATCAGTGGAGGGGGGAGTGGGTCTCACGAAACCATCCCAAAAAAGAAAGATCTGAGATCGAAAATTAATGAGCGCCACCCAATGACATAACCTGAATTTCCGCGAACCCAATTGGGACGTTCTCCCGTCGAAAAGATACTCAAATATCCTACCATGAAATGATACTTAAATCACACATACAACTACGGAACATACCCAAATAAATACCAGTACACTATCACAATATTTACTAAATTTCTAAACAATCTACAGCATCAATACATATACCTTATTGAATCAAGTTTACTTAAATTATTTACCTATTATTTTGTGTATGTGAAATGACTTATTACTTAATATTAATTGTGCACTGTATGTAAAGTGGGATATTGGTGCACCGATATCAGTTACCCAATGTTCAAATTAGCACAATAAATTATATACAGTGGTGCACTTGTAAATATAAATAAGCGTTGATTGTTATTGATTATTGTAAAATGAATAATTACTTGTGATGGTTCAAATTGTAACTACTGAAATATTTCATAATAAAATGTACACAAATATCATTAAAGGTTCATGCATTAACGTTATTAAATTTGTATTCAATAAACTTATAATAAAAATCATGCATAACGATACCCATCCAAGGTCGACTCAGGAGGTTGCAATGACGGAATTCCCAACAGCTGCCAAGCGTCGCAGGATAGCAATTGAACTTGAAGCTTATCGGGTTTCACGCTTCACAATTAAAACTCTTAAGTTAAAGACTTAAAGCCTAAAACCTAAAATCTGAATTCGAAATCTAAAATCTAAATTCGAAATCTAAAACCCTACAATTTGCAATATTAGTAATCAATATCAACACATAAATTCACCTACCGTACAACGGGCAATGAACTACGATAACATATACATCGATCAGCGGATGATCAATACAAACAGAAACATATGGCACCTAAAACACCTGTATAATAAAATCAATGGATTCGAATGTAATAATTAATTACCTTCAACTTCGACATGTAAATCCTCTTAAATGAGTTTATTGAGCAACCATAACAAAGTATCACCAAATAGATTGCCTCAAACAGTCCTGGAGTCACAAATCCCAAAATGGTGAACGGCTGAACCGCATAAAGCAACAACCAGGATCGAAGTATTTCGAAAAGCAGAAAACAAATGTTAACTTGAACTGATAATGCGCTCTAGATATTTAATTAAATTGATTATACATTATATTCGAATCAACCAATAACATTTAAACATTTAAATTACCACGCAAGACCAATGCAACATTTCCTAATTATCCAATCATACTAGTAAATAGAGTTAGATGTACGAAAATTGAATTATAGCCTAGAAATTCGCAAAAATAATACAGAAATGTCGTTACGAGGAATTGGCCTGCAACATTCCCCCCTTTACCCGCAGAAAATTGACCCGTAGGAAAATTTTCTAAGGATTCAACTATTTCTATTCAAACTCAAAATCTAGTATCAAATTCAGTCAACAACAAATTTAAGCTAAACGTGGGGCTCGAACCCACACTACCTATCTACTTACAATCACAACTTAAATTCTCAATCAACATGCTTAGCTTCATCATATTTACAATCAGGACGTAAATCTTTCGCATGCCATACACCACAATTGCGACCATTTATATCACGCAATTCATACGTCCAAGGAGAGACTCGCTTACTAACTAAAAATGGACCTACATATTTTGGGGCTAACTTTTTAGTGAAAAACTTAGCTGCATCAGAAATTTCCATATTTTTATGCCATACTTGTTGGTCAACCTCATAACGCTGATCACGATGTCGAAGATCATAAATCTTCTTGCTACGATTGAATGATTTTTTATCAGAGTATTAATTTCACGGTACAATTTTTCAAAAACTGAAGGGCGTTTAATAGGATCGACATAATCGGGATTTTCACCAGGCTCAGGAGGTGGTTTAGGAATTTTATGACTATCGCCAGTAAGAAACATCTCACGACCAAAATTTACAAAATACGGGTGTGTTTGGTAACTTCATGACGAGAAGTACGCATAGCACAAGCAGCTTTCTGTAATAGTGAAGACCAAGTACGCTGATTAGTATTAACAAACGAGGCCAGTATAGTTTTCAAGGAACGATGCTGCCTTTCGCCGAATTTGCCTGCGGATGATAATATGCCGTATGGCTTACTTCAACATTGTAATTTTAAGAAGTTCCTTAAAGGTTTACCGAGAAATGGCTTTCCATTATCGCAAACTAGAGTACGGGGAACGCCAAATAATAGAAAGACATTGTCTTCAAGCAGTTCTGCAACTTTACAAGAAGTTGCATCGCGCATAGGTAAGAAAATACAAAATTTACTAAGATGGTCCTTGATACTTAAAATATATTTATGACCTGCCGTAGATCTCGGAAGGGGTCCTACAATATCTACAAAATTAATTCCCATGGACGGTTCACTTCTGGACGTCCTAACATCAAGCCAGCAGGGGCTTTGCTTCTACTTTACACGCAATACAAGTTTTACAGGAACGAATGTAACGAGTTACGTCAGCTTTGGCTTTGGGCCAGAAATAACGGGACATGATTCGATGATAGGTTTTAAATATGCCGAGATGACCAGAGGTGGGTTCATCATGATTCCGACGAATTAATTCTTTACGATGTGACTTTGGTACTACAATTTTCCAATCAGAACTAGGTTGATCCAATCCAGGAAATGAAGTTCCACATCTTTTAAATAAATTAACGCCATCGAATCGCCAAGCGGGTAGCTTAACGGATTTTTCTTAATTTGATCGCACATTTTAGAATACCAACGATCGTTTATATTTTCAAAATAAGGTTCTTCTGCCTTAACATCAGTCTGATTTATAACCGGGACAGAGCGAGATAAAGTGTCGGGTACGACGTTATCCCTACCACGACGGTGAACAATATTAAAATCGTACTGCTGTAGCTTAACACTCCAGCGTGCTAAACGGCCGGACGGATCCTTCAAATTGTCAAGCCAGACTAATGCAAAGTGATCTGTTACAACCGTGAAATGGGTGCCTTCAATATATGACCTAAACTTGCCAATGGCCCATACCACGGCAAGGCATTCTTTTTCCGTAGCGCTGAACTTCCGTTCGCTAGGGGAAAGGGATCGACTAAGATAACTGACTACTTTTTCACCATCGGTGCTGGTTTGGGATAATACAGCTCCCAGACCAAAATCACTGGCATCGGTCTGAATTACAAAGGGACTGTCAAAATCAGGACAACACATGATCGGAGCAGAGACTAATAATTGTTTGATGGCAGAGAACGAAACTGCACATTCGGTGGTCCATAAAAATTTGTGACTTTTACATAAAAGCTTAGTGATAGGGGCGACAACTGTAGAGAAGTTGGGAATAAAGCGGCGGTACCACCCGCAAAGACCTAAAAAGCGACGGACTTCGGTAATATTAAGTGGAGGAGGAAGATCCAAAATAGCAGATACTTTTTCAGGATCTACTTGAAGACCGTTCGAATTGACGACATAACCAAGGTATTTTATTTCTGGTCGACAAAAATTGCACTTTTCACAGGACACGGTAAGACCTGCTAACCTTAATCGCTTAAAAACCTCTTCCAAAACTTCGATATGCTTATCAAATTGTTCAGAAACTAGGACTATATCGTCTAGATATACAAAAACATAGGGTTCAAGGTCCAATCCAAGAACTCTATCGATTAATCTTTGCCAAGTAGCTGGACTATTATGAAGCCCAAAAGGCATACGGTTAAATTGAAATAAACCACGGTTAGGTACGCTAAAAGCGGTAATAGGACGAGAAGATTCGGCTACTGGAACTTGCCAGTAAGCGCTTTTAATATCTAATGATGTCAAAAATTTGGCATCTCGTAGTTTATCCAATGTTGCAGATACCAAGGGTAACGGATACGCATCACGCTCAGTGACTTTATTTACTTTCCGATAGTCCACACAGAAACGGTACGAATTATCTTTTTTTTTGACTAACACTATCGGGGACGCCCAAGGACTAGACGAGGGACTAATAATTCCATCTTTTAACATATCGTCTAAGTCTTTATTAACAATTTTTGTAACGCAGGGAAATCGGGTACCATCGCTGCTTAATCGGATCGGCAGAAGTCTTGATAACATGTTCTACCATGTTAGTACATCCGAGAGTACTAGGCATATTCTGGAAAATTTTATCAACAACCTCATTAAGTTTTTCTGATTGTTGCGAATTTAAATGCTGTTCGCTATTAATAGAACTAATAGTCGGATCGGTGGAACTAAAAAACCATTGTCCATGTCGCAAGTCTGGGACTAAACCTATTTTCATCCAAAAATCTGTCCCTAAAATTAGTGATTGGGACACGGAGGGTACTACAAGTACGTCTAAAATAATAACTTTATGTTGCAGTTTTATGGGTAGGTCGTAGCTGCCCTAATTTCACAATTTTCTCCGTTAGCGACAGTACACATTTTAGTTTAGTAGAGTGGAGTTTTAAGTTTAAAGTTTTAATTTTCTCATATCCGGATTGACCTAAAATAGTACGGGACGCACCGCTATCTAATAATCCAAGAATAGGGATGCCAAGAATATCAATTTTCAAATAAGGTCGTTCATCATTGACAACACTAGCCAATACAAAATCAAGTTTGGCTTTCAGGGTTACATCTAAGTTAGGTGTAGGAATTTCATTACGAGTGATCGGAGTCTTTGAAAACAACGAGCACGTAGACCGATCTACCGACGGCTCGAATAATCGTTTCCCGAACACTTAGGACAATTTCTAAGAGTACAATTCGGGTGACCACATCTGAAACAATGTAATTTTTTTAATTCGGTACAGATACGGGATCTGTGTCCTTCCTTATTACAATTCCAGCAAATAAGTGCCGGTCGCTTCGGTTGAATAACATCATTATTTACGGAAACAGGATTCTGCATTAACAAATCAAAATTTGTTAAAGTATTTTTAAAAGGTTCAATATCCACATTGTTGTTTTCCTCAACAAGGGATAAATAGTTCTGACGTAGAGGTCTTTGGTAAGCTAAGTTCGGTTCTAGAAGTAATTTGGTATTAGTTGGAGGTGGACGAAATTGTTTGGCCCTAAAATTTGTTTCTTCTATATTTTGACATAATTTAGTCAATTCTAAAACAGTATTGACCGCATGTAAACATAACTGCGACTGGAAGTGCGGTAATAAGTTTCGTTTAATAACTTGTATACGATCTTCTTCAGATGGTACATGTCTGAGTCTTTTAAACAAATTTTCCATGACTGAAATAAATACTATTACTTTTTCATCGATACCTTGGGTACGCGCTCGAATTTCGTCTTGAAGGGCGAGTTCGTAATCGTACGGTAGAAATACGGAACGTAAACAATGTTCAAGTTCATCCCAAGATTTAATTGTATGCTTAATTGCTCGGTACCACGTGAGAGCGGGACCACGGAAAATGTCGAACGAGGATTGATATAACAGATGTTTCGAGACACCACGCGATTCGCAGAGTTCATCGATACGTTGTAAAAAGTCATTTACGCTGGAATTACCATCATATGTTATATTCCATTTATAAATGGGCAAAAATTGTTGTATTGGTTTATGGGAAAACCATTGAAAATCGGGATATGATTTTCTAACCAAATTCGTATTAACAATAATATCCTTTGGGTCACAGTGCTTTTCCAAAATTTCAGGGGTTTCGGTAGTTTCCAAATTACTTGCAGGACGACTACAATGTTGATTCGGTGCTGGTAATAATGGTAATAAACAATTTGGTTCATCTAATAAACTATTATTGTTAGTAGGAACATCTAGATCAATTAAAGAAATTTCTACTTCAACAGGAGGGGTTGATGTATCCCGGTTGGGTTGCATATTAATTAACCGAGTAAGTACTAATGCCGTTTTGTCTAATAATTCATCTCTATGAATTAATTGACCTTCGTCTCCATTCAAAATACGTTGAAGTCTACTTTGAATATGTACAAGTCGTGAATAAATACGTTTATTTTCATTTACAAAATTTGATAAATTAAAATTATCAATATCACGTTCTAAATCATTAAGTTTAACTGCGCAAATCGTAAGTTCTTTACCAGGCAAAAAATTTAAATCAGAATTTGATATTATTTCACATGACGTTTCAGACGTCAACAACTCTCTCAATAGTTTACGTTTAATTTCAACGGTAGCCTTTTTGATATGTAAGCCTCTAATTGCTAATTCATAAGTAAGCTCATCTACTAATAAACGATTATAATCCATTTTCACAATTATTCAAAAAATAATTCTAAAATACCCAATTAGCTTAACATGCATAAATACAAAAGCATTCACAAGATAAACAAAACCAGTTATTTCATAAACATCTAATAATAAGTTTCTAAGCAAATTCCCCATAAAATATTCTCTTAATGAATTAACAAAAATACCGGAAAACAAGATTAACATATGGCCACCACGTTGGGGCGTCAATTAAATGCTACACGATTGTCCCACTGTTACCAATCGTAACATTTATAAAAAAGAAACGTTGGCTAGATAAAGACCGCCAGGCGCTAACGCCTAAAAATAAATATACATACAATAACGAGGACGGATAGGTATACCTGAACAGCGGAAAATACTAGGAACGTTTGCCGTAACTAGATCAGTGGAGGGGGGAGTGGGTCTCACGAAACCATCCCAAAAAAGAAAGATCTGAGATCGAAAATTAATGAGCGCCACCCAATGACATAACCTGAATTTCCGCGAACCCAATTGGGACGTTCTCCCGTCGAAAAGATACTCAAATATCCTACCATGAAATGATACTTAAATCACACATACAACTACGGAACATACCCAAATAAATACCAGTACACTATCACAATATTTACTAAATTTCTAAACAATCTACAGCATCAATACATATACCTTATTGAATCAAGTTTACTTAAATTATTTACCTATTATTTTGTGTATGTGAAATGACGGATTACTTAATATTAATTGTGCACTGTATGTAAAGGGGATATTGGTGCACCGATATCAGTTACCCAATGTTCAAATTAGCACAATAAATTATATACAGTGGTGCACTTGTAAATATAAATAAGCGTTGATTGTTATTGATTATTGTAAAATGAATAATTACTTGTGATGGTTCAAATTGTAACTACTGAAATATTTCATAATAAAATGTACACAAATATCATTAAAAGGTTCATGCATTAACGTTATTAAATTTGTATTCAATAAACTTATAATAAAAATCATGCATAACGATACCCATCCAAGGTCGACTCAGGAGGTTGCAATGACGGAATTCCCAACAGCTGCCAAGCGTCGCAGGATAGCAATTGAACTTGAAGCTTATCGGGTTTCACGCTTCACAATTAAAACTCTTAAGTTAAAGACTTAAAGCCTAAAACCTAAAATCTGAATTCCGAAATCTAAAATCTAAATTCCGAAATCTAAAACCCTACAATTTGCAATATTAGTAATCAATATCAACACATAAATTCACCTACCGTACAACGGGCAATGAACTACGATAACATATACATCGATCAGCGGATGATCAATACAAACAGAAACATATGGCACCTAAAACACCTGTATAATAAAATCAATGGATTCGAATGTAATAATTAATTACCTTCAACTTCGACATGTAAATCCTCTTAAATGAGTTTATTGAGCAACCATAACAAAGTATCACCAAATAGATTGCCTCAAACAGTCCTGGAGTCACAAATCCCAAAAATGGTGAACGGCTGAACCGCATAAAGCAACAACCAGGATCGAAGTATTTCGAAAAAGCAGAAAACAAATGTTAACTTGAACTGATAATGCGCTCTAGATATTTAATTAAATTGATTATACATTATATTCGAATCAACCAATAACATTTAAACATTTAAATTACCACGCAAGACCAATGCAACATTTCCTAATTATCCAATCATACTAGTAAATAGAGTTAGATGTACGAAAATTGAATTATAGCCTAGAAATTCGCAAAAATAATACAGAAATGTCGTTACGAGGAATTGGCCTGCAACAATATATATATATATATATATATATATATATATATATATATACACAGGGTGTCCACGTCCTCCGTGAAAATTCTATAACTTTTATGTTGTTCAAGATATCAACTTCCGTTTTTTTTAAACGATAGCCACGGCTAGGCTGCACAATTTAAAAATATTTTCACCTATATACAGGGTGTGCCAATATGGTTTCCAACCCAAAGTTGTTTTTTTAAATGAAACACCCTAGATTTGATACCATATTCTAAAAGCTCTTTTGATGTTGATCAAAATCATACAGAGGTACTATAGGTCTACAATGGACGGTTTGCTTTTTATGAGTCATTTTATGTCAAAATCATGTCAACTTTGAAAAATTGCAGAAGTTTTCCACATCCTGTTGTATTATTATCCATAGCGCGATGTGCTTGTTTCTACTTTTTATTGTACAAGCTGAAGCAAAACGCAAAATGAACAAAAAGTCAATTTTTTTAAATGGCACCCGCCATATTAGATTTTGCTATTGAATAGCGTTTTTGTGGAGCTTTCTATTGATATATATATATAATTTTTTATAGGTTACATGAGAAAAAATTCTGAAAAATTGAGAAAACATGTTTTTTATGCAGTTTTGAAACTAGAGAAAACTAAGTAGGCTACTAGCCTTCTCTGTATTGTCTTTTAATTTCGTAAACAACATACCCATCGAATTATAATAGGTACTCGCTATAAAAATATCAGGTTGCTTAAGGATCTTGACGATTTGGGGAGTTAAATTATAAATATATGCGAGTTTCCTAAATTTAGCATCAATACTTTTGTTTTTAATTGAAGTATGTAGGTGATTAGAATGTAGCAACCTTTTAACCATAAAGAGGGAGTGTGGGTGTATATACAGTGCTTCCCAAAAGTAAGGGATATATTCGATTAAATGATTATTGTCAATTTCTGAGTAAAAAGCTCTGACGTCGATTTTTATTTTTAAATTGTCATTTAATTATGTAATTTTTAACCCCCCACCCTTCAACCCCTAAGCACAACCCCTACTTAAAAATTTTAAATAGCAATGTACCCCTTGTGATACCTTAATTAATAGCATTTTTCATGCAGAAATAAAATTTTACAAAAAATCTAAATAGGTTGATAAATAACTGTTTTATTCAATAAACAATACTTAAATAAAAAGCAAAAAACAAACCCAATTTCAATTAAATGTTTAAACTGCTGTCCGTTAGCGGCTAGGCAGTGTTCTAATCTAGAGACAAACTCTTGTTGAACTTTGTTTACTACACTTTAGATTTTAAATAACCCCAGAGGAAATAATCCAAAATGGTTAAGTCGGGAGACCTTGCGGGATTCAATTTGTCCTCGTCTACCAATCCACCTCATAGGAAATACTTGGTCGAGATATTCCCGTACTGGACGTGCATAGTGGGGAAGCACACCATCGTGCTGTAGCCAAATACTGGGATAAGGTGAATCAGGATCTTCTGCATTCGGATGTAGTACCGCTAAAGCCGAAATTAATTCAAATTGGAGAAAATTTAGATACTGTTCTCCTTTGAGTGTTCTCTCAGAAAAGTACGGTCCAATAACTTTATTACCCACTATCTCCGCCCAAATATTAATCTTTTGTGGAAATTGTGTATTTGCTTCCATCATCCAATGCGGATTTTTATCAGCCCAGCAACGGCAATTCTGCTTATTAACGGTACCATTTAAATAAAATGTTGCCTCATCAGAAAACATAATATTTCCTTCCAATTCAGGATTTTCATTGCAAAGTTCCATCATTGTCTCACAAAATTGCGCTCGCCTATAAAAACCATCATCTGATAACTCTTGCACTAATTGCACTTTGTAAGGGTGAAATTTTTGCTTACGAAGAAATCTATGCACTGCACTTTTTGATGCATTTAACTGTGACGTGACTTCTGCAACGCTTGAATGTGGATTTTCCTGCATAAATAGCAAGACATCCAATTCTGAATCTTGATCTAAAGCTGATGGACGTCCATCTTTAGATTTATCTCGTACGTGTCCAATATTCCGAAATTTATTTTCAATTTGGCTTATCGTTGATTGCGAGATGGGGAGGGGGGGATGAATTTCATTGAATAAAATTCGAACTTCTTTGTGCGTTCGAATTCTATCTCCAAAGCCAATCATCATTAAAATTTCAATCCTTTCGGCTTCGTTAAGTATAATTTTTGCTGACTTATTATTAAACAAGCAACACGCACTTAACTAACGTATTTTCACTAATCTTATTTGACACTTTACAAACATTTTTTTTGTCAAAGCATACCCGATAATAGGCACTTTAAGTGAATGAGTTTTTATTGAATAAAACAGTTGTTTATCAACGGATTTAGAATTTTTTGTAAAATTCTATTTCTGCATGAAAAATGCTATTAATTGAGGTATCACAAGGAAGGGGTACATTGCTATTTAAAATTTTTAAATAGGGGATGCTAGCGCTTAGGGGTTGAACGGTAGTGGGTTAAAAACTACATAATTAAATGACAATTTAAAAATAAAAATCGACGTGTCAGAGCTTTTACTCAAAAATTGTCAATAATCATTTAATCGAATATATTCGTTACTATATATATATATATATATATATATATATATATATATATTTTCTTGGGTTTTAGGTCAATTAAAATCACTAAACTCAATCCATTTATTTTAACTTTTCAAACATTTCAATCCTAATTGCGGGTTGAAACATTTGAAAAGTTAAAATAAATGGATTGAGTTTAGTGATTTTAATTGACCTAAAACCCAAGAAAAGTACATTTATATATTTAAAGGTCAAGAAGTGATAATATATTGCTGTGTTAATAAGGTCATTTAGGAGTAGTTAGGAACAATAATATAGCGCACTTCATATAAATCACATGAGAGCTCAGAAAACGAGACAGTCTTCTGAAGAAAACAAGAAATACGATGATTAGGCTGTGAAGTAAATGACAACGCCCTGTATATAAAACATAATCATAATTAATTTAGATAATGAAAAATATTTTACAAGATTTATTTGAATAAACAAATTCGCAAGTCGTAAAACAACATAAACGCAAGCTGAAACGCGACACACATGAATAACGCATCATTATTACGCCAAGAATCCCAATTAAAACAAGCATGTTTAAAAATGCGTAAGATAGCAAACGCATATAATTTAATACATAAATTATATTAAGTCTACGTGACTTCAAACGAAAATCAGCACCTGATATATTGGAAGCAAACACGGCATGGTGATATAATCAAAGTTCACTAAATTTATTTGGACAAACAATGGTCTACGTGATCTAGAAACATGAAAATTCAAGAGAATGAATGCAATTAACTCGAAATGCTACGTGCCGAAATCAACGCGTCAATTCTAATATACAATAAAGTACAATAGGAATATCTAAAAACCTGGCATGTAAGAATCACGTATAACAGCGAACTCTGCGCTTGTCAATAGATAAGCGATTCATTTAAATACGACCGGATTTATAAACAAATCAGTTCATCATGATTTAAGGCTGAGTCCACATCACTGAAAAGAAAATATTTACGCGAAGTGATTTATTGTGAAGTAATAAATAATGCAATGGTAATTGTGGAAAATTAAGAGTGGTTCGTTGTTTTAATCTTTTAAAAACGTAAGTAACTATAAGTTGTTTAATTTAAATTCTAATATTAACATTAATAAAAAGGACTCTGAATAATTACTAGATCCACTGAGGAAATGCAACAAGCATTTAATTCAATTATTAATTACTGGGGGAAGTTTAACAAACGACGCTAAAATAATTTAAAGAGATGCTAAGAAAAATGCAGACCATATCTAAAGCAGATCTGGATTCAACGTTGGGAGTATTAAATCACCAAGCTGAATACGGAAGCAGTTGGTACAGGGACTGATTCGAGTTGGAAACAACAGGTCAGCCAATCTGAATGTTTTATTATTTTTATTTGTGAATATTTCATTGTATATTTCTAATCTGAATAGTTTAAAAATTAATATTTTGTTGTATATTTCTAATTTAAATAATTTAAAAATGCTTTCATGAAAATTTTATGTGAGGGTCAACAAAGATTGTTTGTTTTTAATAATACACGTTATAAATTATATAAATTTTTAAAGAAGTTGAATAACATTCATGGGGAATCAGATAATAATAATAAGGGTGATTTTTGCTGATTTTTGATTAACTTTGGGAATGATAATTATTAATTTTTATACAATTATTAAAAGAAAGTTCTATTTAGGGAATTCTTAAACTTTTCATACATTGTAAATATTTTTGAGAATATAATAATTGTGCTTAATGGTGTTTTGGTTTAAGGAAACAGGAAGTAGAGGTACACGGTAAATTTAAAGTCTTTGTTTGTCGTATTGTCGCAAGCTCCGTGCGTAATTAAAAACTGAGCTGGCCGAGGTAATTAAAATTATATATTAAAAATCAAAAATTGACAGAATAAAAATATTAACCTTTTAATTCACAAAAGGGTACACTGTTATGTGTACAGTATCACAACAATATATATATATATATATATATATATATATATGTATATATTGTTGTGATACTGTAGCAATATCCCCGCGTGCCCTTTTTGTGTCAATTTTTGATTTTTAATGTATAATTTTAATTGCGTCGGCTAGCTCAGTTATTAAATTACGCACGAAGCTTGCGACAATATGACAAACAAAGGGTTTAAATTTACCTTCTATCTCTCCTTCCTGTTCTAATCTTTAAACCAAAACACCATTAATCACAAATTATTATAAAGTTCTCAAAAATATTTACAACGTATGAAAAACTTAAAGATTCTCTAAATAGAACTTTCATTGAAAAAAAATTAATAATTATCATTCCCAAAGATGATCAAAAAGCCAGCAAAATCACTATTATTATTATTAACGGAAGCTCTATTAAACATTCATTCAATTTCTTTAAATTTTAACGTAATTTACAACGTGTACTCAAAAAAAACAATCCTTGCCGACCCCTCACGTAAATTATCATGAAAGCAATTTTTAAAGTATTTAAATTAGAAATATTCAATGAAATGTTAATTTTTAAATCATTCAGTTTAGAAATGTACAACGAAATATTCACAAAGAAAATAATAAAACATTCAGATTGGCTAGCCTGTTGTTTTCAGTTCGAATCAGTCACTGGTTTAGATATTGTCTGCATCCCTCTTAGCATAGGCCCAAATCACTCTAGTGTCCTCCGCTAAACTCCTTGACAATTCATAGTTGAAGTAAATGCCTGTTGCATTTCCGCATTTGTTCCAGTAATTATTTATAATCGCTTATCCATTAATTATTTAGAATCGTCCGTCATCCAGTAATTATTTAGAATTCTTCTCCAGTAATTATTTGGAGTCGTCATCCATCCAGTAATTATTTAGAGTCTTCTTATTAAGGTTAATATTAGAATTTAAATTAAAACAACTTTTAGTTACTTACGCCTTTTGAAGGGTAAAACGACAAATCTCCTAATTTTCCATAATTACAATGGTATTATTTCACACTTCACAATAAATTACTTTACGTAAATATCTTCGTTTTAAGGAATGTGAACTAAGCCTTACTTCATGTTGAAATGATTTGTTTACAAATCCGGTCGTATTTAAATGCATCGTCTATCTATTGACAAGAGCAGAGTTTGTTGTTAGGCATGATACTTTCATACCAGGTTTTTAGATATTCCATCGTATAGTATTGTATGTTAACATCAACGCGTTGCTTTTGTCACGTGCCATTTCGAGTTAATAGCATTTATTCCCTTTGATTTTCATACTTCTAGATAAGTAAACCATTGTTAGTTCAAATAAATTTGGTGAACTTTGATTTTATTCACCATGCCTTGCTTGTTTCCAATAAATCAGGTGTCGATTTTAGCTTTCTAGTCACGTACACTTAATACAATTTATGCATTAAATTATATGCGTTTGCAATCTTACGCATTTTTAAACCTGCTTGTTTTAATGGTATTCTTGACGTAATAATGATGCGTTATCCATGCGTGTCGCGTTTCAGCTTGCGTTTATGTTTTTTTAAGACTTGCAAATTTGTTTATTGAAATAAATTTTCAAAATATTTTTCATTAACTGAATTAATTATGATTATGAATTATATGCAGGGCGTTGTCATTTACTTTTCAGTCTAATCATCGTATTTTTTGTTTTCTTCAGAAAACTTTCTCGTTTTCTGAGCCCTCATGTATTTTATATGAAGTACGCTATACTATTGGTCGTAACTACCCCTAAATAACTTTTTTAACACAGCAATATATACATATATATATATATATATATATATATATATATATCACTTCTTGATCTTTAAACATATAAATGTACTATATATAGTGATGTGATAAGAGGGCATCATCTCAAAGTTTCTAATGTTATAAACCTTCAAGAAAAATCCAAATTGTTGTAGATATTTATTTATTTAAAAAGAAAGAGTAATTTTTCAGTGCCGGTATAAAAAGTATAAATGCATCATGTTCAAGAAGGGAAGCACATTTAAATTTTACAAAAATATACAAGAAACTCGTAGGCAAATTTTTAAATGAAGCCATGTGTACGAGGTGTGGCTATTAAATAACGAGTCTGACGCTGTATAACATTTTATTTTGATTTCATACATATTTACTTATTATCACCTTCAATATACACCCCTCCTCTATCCCTTCAACGCTCCATGCAAATCTTCCATTGTTTGAAACATTGCTGAATGCCTTCTTCTGTCAGCTCCTTCAGCATGCATGCCGCTTTCTTTTTCACAGTTTCAACGGACTCAAATCTTGTCCCTTTTAATGCAGATTTCACCTTAGGAAACAGATAGAGGTCGCACGGCGCAAAAGATCTGGGGAATTAAGCGGATGGTCTAACACTGGGATGCTGTACTTGGTCAAAACCTCTTGACAGACAATGCAGGATGAGCAGGAGAACACATGACCACCTGTTCTTCCACAATTTGGGTCGTTTTTCCTTATTCTTTCATGGAGTTTAGCCAGAACGTGGAGGTTATTATGTTGATTAATAGTTTGACCTTCAGGAACCCTGTGAAGGTACATAATCCCATGAATATAAAAAAAAAATTATCATTGCTTTGAATTTTGATTTGCTCTTGGAGCTTTTTGGCTCTCGGTGAAGATGGGCTCTTTCAGTGCATGTTTTGGTGCTTTGTTTCAGGATCATTAGTAAAAAATCACGATTCATCACATGTTATTATGTTTTGCAATAAGTCTGGATTTTTTTCAATGGCATTCGAAGTGTCAGGACAAACATTTTTGCAAGCTTCTTGTTCTTTAAACGTGAGAATTTCAGGCACCATTTTGCCCCACACATTTTGCATGTTAAAATTTGTTATGTAAAATTAGCCGTACGGATTCTTTATCATTTCCTACAGTTTTAGCAATCGCACGAATGCTTAAGCGAATGTTAGATCGAATCAGAATACCGATTTCTTCGATATTTTTATCGTTTTTGACGTGGAATGGCGACTCGGGTGTGAATCATCTTGAACGTCTTGGCCATCTTGAAAACGTTTAAACCACTCAAAAACATGTGCATGCGATAAACATTCATTGTTATACGAAGTGTATAGCAATAAATGTTTATCACGTGCACATGTTTTCAATAAATTATAAGTTTTTGTAGCGATTTTCCAAGTTTCATGTGAAATTTCACAACAATTTGTTGTTCTATTGTTACACTTAACATTTTTCCGGCGAAACAAAAAAACACCTCTAATGTGAACGAAGGCTATGGCTATACTAATTTGTTTACAGAAGTGAGAGGCGCTGCGTTTGAAAGAGAAGGATTCACGATAAACAGCTGTCGGTCGCTGGTGTTTGGTGATGCGCACTTCTTCTGTAGCAGCGTCTGTCTCGTTATTTAATAACCACACCTCGTTTAATATCTTAATTTTCATGTGGAAAAAATTTTTAATTTAATAATACATATACATTAGTATTTTGACAACAGCATATTTGATTAAGTTTTAAATAGCAGTCACGTATTCTAGGAAGAATTTATGGTTGTGCTTCAATTGAAAATATTGTATTTTTAAGTAGCAAGGAAGATATTTATTGACCTATGTTCTAGAACAAGCAAATGCTAAAATAAAAAATCTAGTGAAAGTTTAAGATAATATAGCGCAAACGTAAACTAAAGCTAGTTAAAGTGATAAAATCTCGAAATAACACCGATTATTAAGTAGCTCAAGGCAATAGAATGATAAATCTTCGAATGCTATATGAATACCTACTTCTAGAACCAATCCAAATATGGAAACAACCAGATTGACCGAGAAGGATCTAGATGCCCACGTCATAAGAGAGGCTTGCTTTATAAGGACAATGAATGTTGAATAGACAGACAGCCTTGTTTCAAATGTCACGATGCTAATCAGATTATATGTTATATAGTTAAAGTTCTAGAACTTGTACTGTATTTAGTAGTGAGAATTTTGATTGATGCACAAACGTGAATATATTATTTGACGTATTTACAATGTTTTTAAAATGGAAAATAAATAATAGAGAAAAATTGAAGCTGTCTTAAAAAAAGTCTTTTTAAATGGAACAAACCATATATGATTGAGAGTACATTGTAAATCGACCGTGTTTCAAGAACTACATTGAAAGTAAAACATTTTAGCATTTACGTTTAGAATTGTTATACATATACTTACAGTATGTAGTGAATTTACACTGATGTCTAATTTCCTCAGTTGTTTAAGTCCCAAAAATGTTCCTGGCACAATGTTTGCAATATTGTTACGGCTTAAATCGAGATGAAGCAAGTTGACCAAAAATGACAAATCTGAATTATCCACAGCCTGAAATGAACAGTTTTTTTAATAAAGTACAGTGGCAACGAGTTTTAATTAAAAATTAACAATTGTAGTTTTTAATACTATTTTACCAGAAGCAGCAATTTGTTGTTTAGAATACAGTGGAGATGCAAGAACAATAACTTCTTGCATTTTTACAGCATGAATTGTCTCATGTAATTGTTTGTGTGAAATAATTTGCTTAACAGGATCAACACTACCTTCATGACAACCAACTAGTAGCAGTATCTTCAGGTGAACCTCCAACCTTTTCTTGTTTATCTATTCCTTTACTAGCAATTAATGCATAACTAACAGCATCATGTGGTTTATCAGATGTTAACACCTGCATAGGTAACTTTTATCACCAGGTTTAGATAACAATTTTATAAGGTCAATGTTGCAGCCCTTCAATGCATTTAATAGTAATTAATTCTAACAACTCCTTCTTTAGTTCATTAGTTTTGGATTCAACAACAGCTCTAACAATGTCTTCAAACTACCTTACTCCTTATTTACATTGATAATCTTATCACTGTGGCTATGTTTAGTACATTCCAATATATTCTGAGCAGATCCAATAGTTGCAACGCAAGATGACATTCTTATGATTGCATTTATAACATAGTAAGCAACAGCCCCTTTTCAATCACTGTATGATAAATGAACTCAACACTACAGGTATTACACTGCAGATATTTATTCTCAGCACTTTTTTGACAATAAATACACATTTTTGGCTCATTATCGGCACTAAGTTTATTAGTTTTGGCTATCTTGGCAGGATATAATTCTTTCAGAAAATACAAATGCCGGGGTAATGAGTATTATTGTTTTGAATTTAGAAGGGTGTATCTAAATATTTGATACTGAAGTCCTGTAATAACTGTATGCGTCGGATGGAGCACAAACTGTGGGATGAACCTAAATCTTTCTGGTCATTTATTCAGGCTAAGATCGCCAAAACTCGTATACCTGCCAAGCCATACTATGAATGTCAATTTTACAATAACCCAGAGTCAATTGTTGAAGCTTTTCAGAACTACTTTAGCAGTGTTTATGTGTCTTGTGCAGTTCTTTCTGTCATGTTTTGAGAGGGTATATCTTCTTCAAGTAACTTATATATTACAGACGTATGTGCCGCTGAGATTAAACTATACATGCGCAAGTTATAAAATCACTTCTTGAACCAATCAAATTCCCTCTTTTCTAGTTAAGGATTGTGCAGGTGTGTTAACTTATCCACCGTCATTGATATTCACCCTAGCTCTCAAAACTGCTACTTTTGCTGCAATGTGGAAATCTTTTTTAATTTGTCTAGTTTTGAAAAAAGAGAATCCATGTAGTATTAAAAATTATCATCCTATATCGATTTTGTGCATCTTTGGCAACATTTTTGCGATGGCCTTTTTGGTCATATTTACTCATCTGTTAAACACACCGTATCCCCATATCACATGGATTTTTTTCTAAGAGGTCGACAACAACTAATTTAGTACATATGACTTAAGTCATCTCCAAAACAATAGATGCTAATGGCCAGATTTATGTAATTTACACTGATATCTCCTAAGCGTTTGATCATATCAACCCTTCTATCTTGTTAGCTAAATTGAGTTCTTTTGGGTTCAGTTCTTATTTGGGCAATTTTTTGGGTCTTATTTGGCACCCAAAATGTTACGTATAACGGTGTTAAATCTATACCTTTCTTTGCTAGTTTGGACATTCATCAAGGTTCAAACCTGAGACCACTCCTATTTCTTATATTCTTCAATGATGTGGTTCACCACATCACCTGCTGTAAGCTATTATATGCTGATTATCTCAAACTTCTGTTGCAAATTCATTTGCTTGAAGATTGTCATCAATTACAATTACAGTTACACCAGTTAATTGCTTGGTATAAGAGTAATTTGTTGAATCTCAATCCGACTAAGTGCCATGTTGTTACATATACACGGAAATTGAAACCTGCTTCTTGCACATACTGTATTGGACCACGTACTCTATGGAGGTGTTATAAGCACAGTGATCTTGGAGTTCTATTTGACTTATCACTAAGTTTACCACTCATATTAATAAAATTGTTAATGGTCTTTCGAAATTTTGGGGCTCATTAAGAGAAATTGCAAGAATTTCTCAAGTATGGAAGTTTTGAAAATTTATATCTAGCATTAGTCTGGTCTAAAATGGAATAATACTGCGAATTTTGGTCTCCCATATATGAGTGCCACAAGGCGATGCTTGAATCTGTTCAGAGAGAAATCCTTAAGCTTCTGAATTGGAAAGCTGAGGGTTTCTGAGCAGTGCTGCTGAATTAGTGCCCTTTATCAAATTTCACGCACTGCGTACCGTGTCTAGACAAACCTGTACGTTTTATGTACCAATTGCTAGAACAAACTCATTTTTTAATTGTATTATTTTTATGTAATATGCTCAAATTATAATTATAGCTGTCAACGCTGTGACATACATGTCATATCTTAAACATGTTCATTATGTTAAAACGTGATTAGATATTTTTGTATTATTTCTTTTTATATTGTTTCTTGTAAATGGGTTTAAACCTGTTTGAAATGCAAGACGTTTATCAAGTCGGTTATGTTAGTAGTTTTCTAATTTCGACAGATAAGATTGATTTGTACAACACCATATAATGTGTATATCGCTTTGGCTTGATTGGGAATGAACGTTGGAATGTTGCCACATTGTTTTGAACAGAATGGTGTTAGGTCTAGTAACATGGGAAAGGAAACGTAGTTATTTATTTTTGTAGATCGAAAACTGAAGAATTCAAATCGTTTTAAATGTAAAATCAATACAGCGGGTGGATTGTAGACTAGGAGTTGTTTAGAAGTATTAGTATTAACAGTTGTTTGGACAAGTTCAAATTGCTTTTTTGAGCACATAACACAGCTTACTTTGTTGTTTCCAGTTAGTAACCCACATGGTGAGAATTGGTTTAAGCAAGAATGTACGAAATATTGGCTTTCTTCGTATTGGTGTTTTGGTATTGTGGTGCTGTCCTTTGTAACATTTATTTGGCTATCATCTAATTCTTCTGTTTTGTACTGCGATATTGGTGGAATTTGTTTTTTGGATATTGGTAAACTCAAATCTAAAAACAATTCAATCCGACGTGAAATATTCTTACAATCTTGACACTGCAATGTACTAACTAAGGTACCTTGAAAAACTTGTTCAGTGGGTGATAGTAATTCAGATTCTTGTGCTCTTTTCAAGACCTCTTCTCGTACTGCTTCAAACAGATGTCTTAAAAATTCATGTGGGTCATATTGTTGGCCTTTTGCAAATGCTGGCATTTTTTTTGTAGAACTTGAAAATAGTATATTAGGGTTATATACTTCTGGTTTGCCACTTTGTAATTCTTGTAATGTTTGTGCTAAATTACATGTTAATGGTCGCCATTTCTCTGAAGTTTGCTTTTAGTGAATCTAATATCAATGGATCTTTATCGTGTGGGTTTACTATGTTACCAGGTAGTTGAAAATATTGTCCAGGCTCTGAACTTTTTTTGAGTAATTCTAATAGGTATGGAGTTTGTCCAAGACATTGTATGATTGAATTAAAAAAACAAGTGTTGCCTAAATTGGTTAAGCCACGTGTCCTTGGAAAAAAAATGCTTTTGTGTGTACCTTTTTAGGGTTTGTCTTGACTATTTTGTGTTGTCTGTTCAAAATTTTTTTTAGGGATCTAACTTTGTTATTGTCTCGTTTCCGTAAATTATACATATTTATTTCTTTATCGAGATAATTAATTAACGAATGTGCCTTAGAATTATTTATATGAAGTTTTATTTGTATAGTATTGTCTTTAAGTTTATTCGATTTAGGAGTTTGTGGGTTACTGTTACAATTTGGTTGTTGAAGATTAGGTGCAATATAAATATCAGAATTTTGTTTATTTGTTTCAATGTGTTTTGTTTTAGAGACTCTGCAGTTATTATCGTCGTTTAAGTAATAACTGTTATCGATATTTTCTGATTCCTTCGTTTCTGGCGTTTTTATTGAATCTAAGATTAAGTTTATGTTTAGTATTGGATTATTGTTATTGTTATTATAAATTGGTTTATTTTTTACTGAATAATTTTCGAATTGTTTTTTAGTGGATTTGTTAATAGGTTGTAATGGAAGAAGTGTTGAGGGTAAATTGGGTGTATAAGGAGTGTTTGTATTACTATTATTACTTTTTATTTGGTTGAATTCTGTTTTGAGAAAGTTTGGATAGCTTCGTCGGGGTATGAGGAATAGTTCTTCAAAAGACTTTGAGGGAGGTATTGTGCCTATGACTGCGGCAGCGTTTCCGCGTTGAATGGCAATGCTTATTCTTTGAAATATAAAGCATGTAGCTCTGTGTTCTAATGTATTTTCACTTATACGTCTGCCGATTGCTTTAATAAATTGTTGTCCAATAGCTCCAATTACCCCAAAGGTTTCTATTGCAACTGGATAAAAAAGGTATGAATCGGTTAAATTTGACTATTTTCTTGCTTTTAAAGCTTCACTTTTTTTAGCTGCTGCACCTGCATTACTTGAGCAATCGGCAACATGTGATGGGGCAAGTGTATCAGTGCAAGTGAAGTCCCAAACCGCGGCTTTACCGTATTTCCATGGGATGAGTGTAGTTCCATCTGGGCACTTTCCGTCATTTCTGTATAAATGACTTGGTTCTAAGATTGATGGAACTTTAGCGGAAATTAAAGTGCGACGAATTAAGTCATTGACTGCACTGTGTCTGGATTGTCGTTCGGCGCTGAGTTGGCAGCTCAAACCACGTGTTCCTGATTCATTCACTAATGCTCTGCAGATGCAATTGTGTGAGATACATAATTGTGCACCTAGCCGTAAACCTATGGCTATTCTGAAGGAATCATTATCTAAAAGTGTGCCCAGAGTGAAAGCTGGTAGAACATTTAACCACGCTCCGGCATATTTCGAGGCCGCCGCATGAATACGAGCTTTGTCGGATTGAGAAGTTGTTGATTCAAGTAGAATTTTCGAAACGGTGTCTAACAATAGTTGGTCCCAGTTCTTTTGGATATTCTTTGGGTGCTCTATTACTGTTTTTTGGGTTCTTAAAAGCCACAATTTTTCTCCTGCTATATAATACTTGTTATTTAAATTTACATTAAATTTTGATAGAACTTGTTTGATTAAAGGCAGTGATGTATTGAAAGAGGACAGATATGAAGGCAGAGAAAGAGATTTCGATAAACGTATGCCAAGTCCGCCTCTATTTACAGGGAGTGTTGCTTGTAGCCATTCTATATCCTTAAATCGGACATTAGTAATTTCTTCCAAACTCCTGCGTAATAGACTATCAAAAGATTCCAATAAATTTTCTTTTAACCATGTGGGATAACATCTTAGGGTATATAATAATTTAGGGATTGCTAAGTAATTTCTTAAGAGAAAAAATGAAATATGAGACGGTAAAGTTAGTTCGCGGAATCTATCTGAGATTAGTTGGAGAGCATTAATTTTATTTTGAAAACCAGCTTCAAATGCTTCGGTACAAAGAGGAGCTCCGAGTAAGGTCCAATTAAGTTTAGAAGGAATACTTATATTTGGTGCTATGGATTGAAATAGTGTGACTATATTATCGTTAGGAGGAGTGAGAAATAAAAGTTTGCATTTTTTGAAATTTAGTTCTAAACCTAGGTTGGAGGAAAGTTCGATTAATTTTATGATATTATTCAATACGCATTCAGTATCGCCTCCTAGGCAACCGTCGTCTAAATACCAGCAGTTAAATTCAGAATCAATGCTTTTGGTGAGAGCATCGATTACTAGACAGAAAAGAGGTGGACCTAACGGATCACCTTGTTGAACTCCCCTTTCTGAAAGAATTAGTTTAGAGCCAAAGTTGAGGTAGGATGGAGACATGTAGCATTGAGAAATGAATGGATATAGAAGTGGGAAGTGCTTGCGGACTAGTTTGAAAATAGTATCTCTGTGAATGCCATTGAAGGCATTGTGAAAATCAATTTTGAGGAGGACTTTGTTGGAATTGGATTCGTTAGAATTAATAAAGGCTTGAGTGCAATGTGAGATTAGTTCACACCCGCTTGGTGTTCCAAACCCAAATTGTATGGATCTGAGAAGGTCTCCGAAAGGGTTGTGTATTTTCCGACAGCATATTTCGGCAACCGGCCTTCGAAAAAGGATGCTGATAGCAATCGGGCGGATCCCGCCATCTTTCTTTTTGAGGGCGTGTAAGGAGGCGCCATATAAAATAGGGCATATTTGAGGGTTTACATTGCCGGCTAACATATAATTGCATAATGTAGTCAAGGAATATAGGAGTTTTTGACCATTTGTGCCGCAGGAGAAAGATAGCATGTCTTGTAAATGTGATGGTCGAAGACCGTCTATTCCACCGGCTGAACTTGTTTTAAAGGAATTTATAGCTTGGTGGACGTCATTATTAAAATTTGAGATCAGGGTTTCTGCAGGATTTGCTTTCGGGTGTTTTAATAAAAGTTCATTGAAAACCGATTCGCGTAAGGGGTAAAAACATCATTAGAACACAAAATGCTAATAGCAGAGGACACGTCTCCATCTGAAATTTTTGGAACTATTCTTTTGGTGTTTGCAGCATGATTAATTGTTGTTGTTTCTTTTTACTTTCGAATTTTCAACTGGAAAAGGCTCTGAAGACGTTTTTAAATTTTGTAAAGTTTGTGAGGGTATAGAAGTTTGGTTTGTGGATTTTGGAGGAGATATTGAGAATGTTTTAAACGTGAAGTATAAAAGTGATTTCCATGCAGAGAGAGAATTTAATTTAATACAATTGTTAATGGTTTCACTTAGAGAAAGGGCACATTGGGATCGTACAGATTTTGGTATGCGCTTTATTAATATTCTGGAGTTTTTTAGTTGGGATAAATGAATGCTTAATTCTGTTATGTTTATTGTTAGAGCGTGTGTTGCTTGTTTAACTGAGGAATTAGATATAATTTTATTTGAAGTTGTTTCAGTTTGAGACTTCGCATTGTTAGGTTCTCCTTTATGTGATTTGGTTGTATGTAGTTGGAGACCTTTCAGTCCTTTGTACATTCGATTACATAGCATACATTTGCGCAGGTTACCTGTATCTTTGCAGTTTTCAGTGAGATGTTCCTTCTTTGAATTCTTGGTGTTGCTGTTGGTGGTGTGGTATGTTTTAAAGACGATTTATTTTCCATTGTGTTTGATTCTATTGAATTCGACTTTCAATAATATTTTGAAAGGGTCGATTTTTTTCATACAAATGATAGTTTAAGGTTTGAAATGTCACGTTGATCTATCCAATTGTCAATTTGGTTATTGTAAAATATTTCCAGATTTATCTTAGAAATTAACCTCTATTTTTTATTAATACATCAAACTTTTTACTTTTTGTGTGGGCTGAAGGGTTAATGGAGTTTGCGATTACTTCTATGTAAATAATGAATCATTCTTCTAGGAAAAATAAGCTTGAATTGTGACTCGGCAAAATTACATAAATTGCAAGCAAATGGACGTTCCTTAGTGTACGACTTGATATGTAATTGTTAATTACATTTCTTTGATGCGGCATAATTCATAAATTGCATGCGAATGAACGTTCGTTAGTATGCGACGTCATATGTATTTGTAAATTACCCTTCGTTGATTAGGTATAATTACACAAGTTGAACACAAATGGACGTCCGTTAATGTGCGACTTCATATATACTTTTTAATTGTCTTTATGTAGTGCGGAAAAATTACACAAGTTGCATGCGAATGGACTTTCGTTAGTATGTGATTTGATATGTATTTGTAAATAACCTTTTGTTGATGCGGTATAATTTCACAAATTGCACGCGAATGTACGTTCGTTAATGTGCGACTGTATATGACTTTTTAAGGTACTTTTTCATAATGAGGAATAATCACACAAATTACATGTAAGTGGATGTTTGTTGATATGCCAGTTTATATGTTCTCGTAAAACACTCATTGGACATGCGGCGTATTCACAAACATTGCATACGAATGGACGGTTATTAGTATGTGTCTTCATATGGCTTTGTAAACTACTTTATCTGATGTTGCATAATTACATAAATAGTACGCGAATGACCGTTCAATAGTATACGATAGCATATGTGCTTGCAAATAAACTTTTTGTGATGTGATGTAGTTTGTTCTTAGAAGTTTGGTTATTTACGATAACCATATTTTACCACAACGGGATTTACAGCTTAAATTAATCCTAGAATCAATTTTAAATGCTATCCCGGTTGATGTTCATAGTTAGCTCGTTTTTGTTCGAAGCTTCCAGAGTTCTGTAAATTGCTAACTAACCTTCTGAGAATTGTCCTATGTGGAAGTTAACGGTAAGTTAACTACACCTAAGGACTTTACCTTAAAACGTCGATATGTTTCTAACATCACAGGAGTAGGCCTTACACAGAATTGCTTATTCACTTTGTTCAAATTAATTCTTCGTGTGTTATGCAAAAGATTTTACGGTATCTATGATTTGTGGCTAGTTCCATACCCGAGTTAGAAGGTGGTACCTGGACCACGAAAGCAGCAAGGTACTACGTTGTTATTCCAGGTTATCTTATGTTATTGATGGTGTTCTTGTATGTAAACAAGCAAATAGCAACATTCCAACGTTCATTCCCAATCAAGCCAAAGCGATATATACATTATATGGTGTTGTAGAACACAGAGGTTCAATTGATAATGGCCATTATGTCGCATATGTTAAAATAAGAACCCCGTTGCAAAACAACAGTTATCGTTGGCAATTTATACTAGAAAATCAAAAAAAAATCATGTTTTCAGAATGTAAAGACGTTGACGCTAACATTGAAATGCCATCAGGCAAATGGTTTTATGTTAGCGATCTACACGTTTCAGAAGTGCCAGAAAAACAAGTGCTTGAAGCACAAGCCTTTTTATTATTTTACGAACGAATTGTGTAATTTTGCATTGTTGTGTTCTTTTTATTTTCGTTTTTAAGTACGTGTTTTGTAAATCACGTAATTGCATACTAATGTTTTTAAAACTGAATATTTGTTATATGTTTGTTAAATATATTAAAGATAAATAAACAAAACTAATTTGTACAGTGTGCTTTTAAAGTCTTCAATAAATTTTTCAAATGTTCAATTTTTTGAGAACGAATACTTAATTACAGTATGTAATTCGGTTTTTCCATTTTGTTTCAAATGTGAAATGTATCAATTAATCTTTCAAAAGTTGCTATTTTTGAATAATTGTAAAATTTCTTTTAGTTACATCATACCATAGCATTTGCACAATGCACGAATACACCCTATAGTTTTTCTTAACAAAATTAAACACCTAAAATTTTGACAAGTTTACAGTTATGTTTTGATAATCTCGTAAATGAAAGTTAACAATATAAAAGTTTTTGCATTGTAATAACAAAATAATAAGTTTAAAGATGAATATAAGATTGTATACATACCTGAATTAAATTTGACGATATGTTCAAATATTTCAAATCTGAAAATGCTTTGAGTGCAATACTAGGAAATTCGCTAATAAAATTTTCTGATAAATCTAGAGTGTGCAAATTATAAGCACCTTGGAACACATCACTGTTAAACTTGATTAACCTGTTGTGTGCTAGTTTCAATGCTTTTAGATGTTCTAAACCTTCAAACGAACCACCTTCTATAGTTGTTATTAAATTTTTACTCAAATCAAGATGTTCCAATGTTTGCTGATTTATAAATGTTGCTTGTTTGAGAACACCTTAAAGCACACGAGTTAGTTTGTTAAAAATTATAGATGTAACATACTTATCCGATTTTGTTGCAGTGAAAGCACTCGAAGTGCTTTGGGTCCATTAAGAGAAGATGTGGGAATAACTTTAAAGCTGTTTCTATTTAAGTAAAGCTCCTAAAACAATCATTTGAAGTACAAGAAACTAGGTACTTAAATTAAAATACCACTAAGTTTTCACAACCTTCGAAAATGCCTTCTTCTAGTGCTTTGATGGCGTTACCACTAAGATCCAATATCTGTAGGTGTCGTAAGCCGTGAAATTCACTACTTGAAAATATTGGATTTAGTGTGTCTCCTAATAAATTATTTGCCAAACGCAGTTCAACAAGTGTTGAATGTAATCCTTGTAGAACCTTTTCAGTAATTCTCCTTAAAGAGTTTCCAGAAAAGTCGATTGTACGTAATGGTAGCTCTGATGATGAAAATATCTAAAATGATACTTAATTAGTAATTTTGGTACATAACCCATGCATTTATGGGTATTATGAATTCATTTTAACTATTTTTTTTTTTATTTCGATATGCTTTATGCTATTTATTACAAATGTTTTATTTTAACAACGTGTATAACTTTATATGTATTACTAAGTTTCTGATTTTTTTAAAAGAGACACAAAGTTATATTGGTACTCCTATAAGTGGATTCCAATAATTATATTTATAAATACTTTATAAAACAACTTATTTATGGGACACTTTACTTAACTGCTAATAATATGATTTGTATACTGCGTATTAATCGACTAGCCAATGTAGAAATTTGCATGCAAAATAACATTAATGCAACTTTTTGATTTCCTATTTTAGAGTAAAAATTAAAGAGACAATGTTTAGCGAAATTGAATATATTGAATATTGAAACGCATTTATTTATTTATAATTCGTGTACATGCGAGATTATGATCATAAGGTCCTTCTTGCATATAACATGAACACCTTTGAAATATATTAGTTATATACAAATAGTAGTGTATATATATATATATATATATATATATATATATATACTGACATGGAATTATAGGTTAAATAGGTGTAGATAATAAAATTTTATCAACTGTGTATATAGAAATGGGAGCAAATTATTTACGCGCCAAATTAATCAGTTTATATAATGAAAACGGATGGTTATTAAGGTATTTTTCTATTTGTATATTGGAATATTAAAATTGCATAAGGGAAGAAGCTTTTGAGTACATAAAAGCTCAAGGATACGCATAAGTAATTATAATAATTTTAAATCAAACGCATGGAAGCAAAAAGGGAGCTTGCACGCACAGAAAATCAATAGTTTTAAATGCCTCTTTCCATTTACATAAAAGCAAACGGTCGTTTACAAATCCTAAGAAGGAGAGAAACTTGGAATTGTTATTCTAAACAACAAGGGGCTGTGAAGAAACACCTGTTGGTTAAATGTCACGTTCAGGAAACTTCAATAAACGTTAAGACAGAATTTCTATGAAATTGTTTGCAACGGTCGGTATGACCAACTGCTTTAAATAACAAGTGCCTTAAAGACTGAGTGAAATAAACGATCGATAATGTAAGACAGACAGAGAAATGTATAATAAAGCGTTGCGTACAAGTCACATACGAAATACACGGGTAAATGTGAAGGCCAAATACAATATCGATTTTCTGTAACTCAAGAGGGGTTCTAAAGAAAACAACAAATATGCGTGGAACGGAGATAGATAGCTGATAGGTGGAGCGTTGTGACGAGGGAAAATTATACCATTGTTTTAAAGCTATGCAGTTTCAATAAGAGCGCGTCCGTAGAGGGTATCGAACAAAATTCTATGTAACAGCACGACGAACGGGGGATTTTTCAGAAGTTAGAGTTTGCTACGTTCGAAATTTTAAGAATAAGTTTAGAAAATAAGCTTTTCAATGGAACTAGGTTCCATGGGGGGTTTAGAAAAGCGTATAAATACTCGAACAAAGATATTAAGGCTCTTTTTCTTTTTAGATCTGAGTTCGTGCTTAGATCTGCAACGTAATAATAGTAAATGCTCTTACGGGCATTAATTATTGTGTTTAGTTGGTAAAGTTGCATATAACATCCTGTTTTGAAATTATGAAAGCTGTAGTAACCTACCGCAAAAGTTGTAAATGTGATATTGCGAGAGTTGGTGCTTTTGTTTAGATAAAAGGTGCCGTTACTACAACGACTCGATTAAATGAAGGGATGATATTATTTGGGTAAGGAAAAGCCTAAAGCGTAATTTGTATGCATGACGTATATTTGGTATGGAATGTTACGTTTGAGACAAGGCTAATGTCTGGATAGAAGATTAGAGATGGTGGCCGAGATCTGGATGGTGGGGGGATCAGTTGGATCCTGGCACAATAGAAGTATATGAACACAACGACGAGGGTTTCTAGTAACCATCTTCAGCAGTGACGAGGAACGAAGGCGCCTCCAGGTAAAGAAACCAATTTCCTGTTTTTGTATAAACATTTGTGTTGATATTTTTTGTGTTTGTGTGATTTGACTTATTGGGGGTGAATTTATTACCATAAAACTTGTTTAAAGAGGTATATGTGCAGGACAATTGATTTTGACTATTAAAATAGGGTTTATTGGTGATATATAAAGGTGTGTTCATGCTATAAATTGTTGTTGTAAGGAGTAAACGGGTCTTTAAATTCAATGAAATGCAAGGTTTAAAAGCATTTACAGAAACTGGGTTATAATGAGCTCAAAATAGACCAGAATAGAGTCAAACTAGGGTTGCATGTGGGGCTCATCTACTCGTATTATATAGAATTTGTTAAAATATATTAAAACCAAGGACTTTAAAGTATTTAATGATTGAGCTGGTAACAGTTGTAACAAACTGTCTGGCTTTAAACCAAGGTGTAAATATTTTACTAAGAATGAAAACTTGTTAATATGTGTAAATAAAAAGGTTGTATGGTTGTTGTATTATTTCATTTGACTGTGTGTGTGTGAGAAAGGTATGTACTTAAAATGGTAGGTATTCAAGAAGAGACCGATTGCTGAGCTAGCCAGGGCGAACAGAAATACGAAGACGTCCAAAAAGGTAGGGTGAGAAATTTTTTTTAAATTTTTTTTGAAAATTTTATGTTGGCCCAAGCGTGGGCACGAATTTTTAGAGTCCACAGCAATTTTATGACGGCCCAACGCTGGGGCTCGATGTTAAAGCTTATACCACGGCAATTTTATGACACCCAGTTTGTGGGGCGAGAATTTTAAGAGCATAATCCCCGATTCCACGGCAATATATATTATTTTATATATATATATATATATATATATATATATATATATATATATATTAAATTTAGTTGTCATTGTTCAATCTTAATTAGAACTAGTTATATTCATGATTTCCTATTTAAACGTAAAGCGGCCTGCGGCTGTAGGGTTCTCACCCACTTTCCCTTTTTAAGTGTTGTACAAAACCAGTCTGTCTCGTGATGTCGTTCGAGGGTGAACTAGCTATTATGTTTTACAATATGCGTTAATAAAGGTTCTGTGTGTTAACTAAATTTTATTTCTTTCTACTTTATAGGGCACCACGTATCCTCGAGAAACGTTAGTAGGGATATTGCGTCCTTTACTAAAATCAAACAAATTACAGTGCATTGCTCAACAATCTCGTGATGCATTTTACACCTGGTCCTTATCAAGCTATCGAATTATGACAGTCTTTTACGAACATTACTGGAACAGGATTTAAACTTGCATTTTCAGCTTTCCGGGTGGGCATATTTATCAATTACACTACAGGGACTGGTACTGAAGTTGGAAAATCTAAATCATGTATGTCACCATACATCAACCCAACTTTCAATTATGTTTGGCATTTTTGTCAATCATATCTGACAGTGTCAAGTTTCTTGACTTATGTCAGATATAGACAGGAAGTGATGCCTAAATTTACGGCTGTAAGCCAACTATTTAATATACATATTAGGCAATTAATTGCACAAGACAAGTTGATAAATACTAAGGTATTATAGTTAAGAAGACGTTTATGCATAAAAGTCACACACACTTGTGCACACTGACACACACATACATTCGTGCATGCATGCATGCACATACGTTCACACACACAAACACATGCACACACACATGCATGCAAGCATGCACGCATGCATGCGCACACACAGCATCGACTAGAACACATATGCGTACTTGAGTGCTACTAAGAATATAAAATTTTCCTATAATAAAGTAGAATTGTTTGAAATAAGTGAGTTTTTGAGAAGTTTAAGATTCATTGCAACTACTCAATATTGAAACCAACACCTACATCATTTAATTTGTGCATAGTAAATATTTAAAGTTTATATACTTCACCTGACATATTTCAAAATAATCTATCTGATTTAGTGTTTTCCTCGTAATTAAAACTACTGACCAGCTTTTAATAATGGAAGATGTTAATGAAGAACTCAATAGTTCTTTAGAAACTCTAGTACAAGTTACTGAAAAAAGTGGAAACTTAAGAACTGACTTGAAAAATGACATTTTGAATTCTGTAAGTACTATAAGAAATATCCTTTTTAATATGAAAAGTTCAATAAGTAACAAAGATACAGCTTTGAAAAAATTACAAACACAAGATCTCAAGGTACTAGAAATGCAATCACTAAGAACATCACCAATTCATATGCAAAACAAATTATATTCAGAAGCTGTTATCTCAAATTCACATGAGCAAACACAAAATAATCAGAAACATATAATATTCATAAAACCAAAAAACAACCAAACCACGGTACAATGAAAGGTATTATAAAATCAAACCTTAACCCAATTAATCTCAGAATAGGTATAAAGTATTTTAAAGCTTTTAGAGATGATACACCAGTTATTGAATCATTAAGTAAACAAGACGCAGAGAAAATCAAATAAGAAATTAATAGAACTTGTGAAAATAAACTAGAAGTTTATCTTCCCAGAATGCTGAAGAAAAAAATAATTATATACGATATTTCTGATGATGTAATTGTTGAAAATTGGGCATTACTATTGAAGTTGTCGCTAATTTTATAGCATAAATTAACATAACTGTTAGTAATTGGTTCGAACTGGTTCCAATGATGAAATATTTATGTGGACTGTAGTTGAATCAAAAACCATCGTCGAGTTACTCTGCTTGTTATAACAATTCGAATTTCACAATAATCCAACGTTAAGGGTTGAGCATGGAATAAACCAGTTTTAGCCCGTACATTTAACACGTGCCAGGATCGTGGCGTTTGCGTGCCCTTTTAAACAAGCATCTTTTATGAAGGCGATTTTAATAGGCAAGGATAAGCAGGGTCGGCTTCAACTAATTTTAATATTAACAAAAGGACCGAACATACTGCCCACCAAAATAAGGATAATATGACTAATCTTATTTTACTAATTAAACATAAAAATATGCTATTTACAACAATAACTACTACAAACAAATTATTGCATAGGCAATAAATTTAACTTTACTAATGGTCGTTTCATTAAACCTAGGCAAGCTTTTACGGTTGCAACCCGAATAATCCCATCATTATCGGGATGCACTTCAACAATACGTCCTAACTGCCATTTTAAAGGAAGAGTTTATGCCTCCCAAACAAGAACCAACGACCCAATATCTACTTGAGTCACTATTAGAATACCATTTGCGCTTCTGCTGTAAAGTATGAAGATACTCTACACTCCACTTCTTCCAGAAGCTTTGCTGGATTTGTTGTAACAATTGCCAATGATCTAATCGGGTTGTTTTTGTATTTAACACGTCTGGGTCTGGTACAACCGAGACTGGTTCTAGATTCAAAAAATGACCAGGTGTCAAAAAGAAAAAATCGTTCGAGTCTGCACTTAACGCACATAATGGACGTGAATTCAGTACCGCTTTAATTTATGCCAATACAGTGCACATTTCTTTGTAGGTTAAAATCTGATCACCGATCACGCAATATAAATGACCTTTTACAGATTTAATCCCTGACTTCCAGAGCCCCCCAAAGTAAGGTGACCCAGGTGGATTACAAACAAATTGAATTTCTTCTGGCTCGGTTGAAAACTTCATCATTTCAGTCAAAACTCTATCTGCGCTAACAAAGTTTGTTCCGCAATCACAGTATATTTTCAAACAGCGACCTCGATGAGCCACAAAGCGCCGTAGTGCTGTGATAAACGTTTCTGAAGCCAAACTCGATGCCAATTCTAAATGAATGGCCTTTGTGCTTAAGCACACAAACAAACAGATATATGCTTTAGTGGTCTTTCCACCTCTAACTCGATTTAAAGTAATAGTAAAAGGTCCATCGTAATCAACACCGGAGTTAAGAAAGGCCTTTCCTGACGTAACTCGGGGAGCAGGTAAGTTTCCCATAGAAGGCGCTAGCAATGGCGGATTGGTTTTAAAACAGCGAACACATTTCTTTAAATACGTCTTTACTGCTGCCTTTGCTGATACTATCCAAAAATTCTGAGCAAGCAGAAATAATGTGGTACGAACACCCGAGTGTAAATGTTTAATATGACAATCTCTAATAACAAGGGTTGTCAATTTATGTGATTTAGGTAAGAGAAGCGGAAATTTAGAGGTAAAGTCTAATTGTGAATTTTTTTACCATGTCTACCCCAAACAGCCCTTGGTTATCAATAAATGGACTCAAAGAATGCAGTTGTTTAGATGAAGGTTTTTTGTTGCGACAGTTATCCATTTCTATTTTAAATGTGTCATACTGAACATGTTTCACCAAACTATATAACGACGATTGTAATTTATTGTCAAAATATTACCAACCAAACATTCGGTTCGAGTGGCTATTAAATTCCAAATAAATCTTTGTCAGTACGAAATTATTCTTAATATTTTCCCCAGAGTAAAGAATTTATCTAACAAATAATCCAAGCAATTTTCCTTCAAAATTAAAAAAACGTTTTATTAACCCTTTTTTCCCTGGGAAAAAGATCTTCCGTTTCAACTACCACAAAGAGCGACAAATTCTTTTTGCAACCAATAACCATGGAGGACTCACCCACCATAAGGGATGGTCCACCAGATCAGATGCAAATACACCCCGAGAAGCGCAATCTGCAGGAATATGTTTTGAATCTACATGATACCAATTAGAAGGTGCTACATACGATTGAATTCGAGCTATCCGATTCGCAACAAAAGTTTTCCATAGGTTTGGTGTCGATTGAATCCAAGACAATACTACCTTTAAGTCGGACCAAGCAAAAATATTTGCAAATTTCAACTTGTCCTCCAGGGTGACAAACACAAAATTAATCAATTCTGAAAGCAACACTGCAGCACAAAGTTCTAATCTTGGCATTGTAATTTTACTGAGTGGGGCCACCTTTAATTTGGCACATACTAACAAAACAGAAACATTACCATGAGTGTTAAAACAACGAAAATATATCACCGCTGCATAGCCTGCTTCTGAGGCATCACAGAAGCCGTGGAACTCTAACCTTTGCAAGTCATCTCTAATAAATTGACGAGGAATGGTTTACATGTGAAAGTTCTGGTAGATTGGATAGAAATCGATTCCACATTTGAACAAACCCATCATTCGGCTCTTGATCCCAATCTAGACCTAATAATCATAATTCTTGAATGAAACGCTTAGCAAGAAACACTAATGGTGCTAAAAGACCAAGAGGGTCAAAAATTCTTGCTACTTCCGACAAAATAGTGCGTTTGTTGCATGGCCTTTCATGAACATAAATGGTACAGGCAAAAACATCTGAAGCGGGGTGCCACTGAAGGCCCAATATTTTTAAAGAAATACTTGCACTATCTCGAAACGAAAATATTTGCAAGCCACCTCCGCTTGAACATTCTGAAAGCACTTCTACAAAATTGCTACACCATTTGCGTAATTCAAAACCTCCAGATTTACTTAAGGCATTTAGTTCAATAATAAGTTGTTTTGCCGCAGTGATCGAATCACATCCTGTCACCACATCATCTACATACGTATCCTCTGAGATAACCTTGGAAGCGAGAGGATAATTAGCAGATTGTAAGTTTGCTAATTCTTGAAGTGTCCGTAATGCTAAAAATAGTGATGATGCTAACCCATAGGTAACAGTATTCAATTGAAAGTCTGAAATAGATTCCATAGGTGTAAATCGCCAAACAATGCGTTGGTAGTTACGCTAGTTATGTATCCCCCAATCTATATATGTATAATAAAATAGAATTAAATAAAGGAATTATGAGAAATTGTTAAAGAAACTTAAGTATATGCAAGAATGTAAATTCAAGAATACACCAGAGAGGTTATTGAAAGTTCACAAGCAAGTTGTGAGAATAGATGCAATACATTGTATTCCAGACAGTAAGTCATACTGTAGGTGCAGGCCACAGACGGTTCAGAAACCGCAATTACTTAGAAATTAAGACTGTTACACTGCATAATGAATAGAGTTAAGAAATAAGCAGACATGAGCTTTTCAAGTTCCCACAGACATGTGAGGGGCAGGGACAACATAAAAACCCGGGGAGCCCCAAGACCATCAGTCAGTCTACAGTATTTCAGCTTTAACATTGCCGTTTACTTAGGCTACTCGCCTTAATATTAATTCAATTATTAATTATTTTTCGACTTAATTTAATTTAAATCAAGTTTGTCAAAATTCCACATTAACATCTGTTTAATAAATAAATTTTATTACGAAGTTTTTGGAAAAAGTTTTTAAAAAGACCGCTCCCAAGGCCCGAAACGTAACTCGCTGACCTTCTTTTATAAGAATCTGCCTGTACATTTGCTTTATTTCGGTCGAAATGACTACACGATGTACACGAAAATTTAACAACAATTCAACTATATCTTTCTGCAAAGCAGGTCCAATTAATAAATGTTGATTCAAAGAATTACCCAAAGTATCTTTGCACAAAGTGTCAAATACAACTCATAATTTAGTTGTGGTACTATCTACTTTATGTATTGCAGCCCTGGGAGCGACTTTTTAAGGCAGCCAATGCGCTTAAATTGAAATCAGCTGATTAATTTTTATATGGTTAAATTTCATATAAATTCAATAACTTGATGATTGGAACATTTATAACATGTTTCTATTTATACGGTTGAGGGGATGGTTATTACTTAATTAATGCTCTTAATTAAAACCTTAACGTAGATATCTAAGAACTGGAACTGTATTAAATGGAGGAGACTGGCCACCTGAAAAAGAAGACCTACTTTTATGTTTAATATTCGTCAAGAAAATCAACTTTGATTTGATATGTAAATAATAGATTTCAACCACTACAACAAAAAAGTTATCTACATCAATTGATAATTATTACTATAATAATCACATCTCTTCGGTACTACACGTTATCTATTGTTATATTTAAGTTTTAATTTATTTAACATAGGGATTGTATATCAATTTTATTATTACAAATGTAATGGAGCATACTGGATATAAATAAATCAATAAAAAAACACACACCTCGCACAACTCACACATACGCAGGCATGCATGCACTCATGCATACGTGCACGTGCATACACACACCCACAGTCACGCCCACACCCAATCACTTGCATAAACACACATTCATTAATCGTACATACACATACAATCCCAGTGGGTTGTGGAGTGACTGCTCCAATCGCTTTGTTTTTGCCAATAATTGTGCCGGTAAATTATCGATAAACTGCTAAACCTGACTCTATACTAGATAATTTTGAAAGTGCTTGGAAAACTTTGAAACAGTAGAGCTTTTCTTAATATCTTGCAGGATAGAATTCTAAGAAATGAACTGCTAACAAGGAATAAAGACTGAAATATTTGAGCATGATGTAGAGGAGTAACTAAAAGATCATATGCCTAGTTCTGTATTGTTGATTAAAAATAAGAGAGAAGTGCTCCTTCAGGTAAATTGGGGATTTATTTTTTAGAAGCTTGTAAATTAGGACAGCTGAATGAAGTTTACGTCGATTGCCCAATTTAAACCAAGATACATTTGTGCAACTAGGGATTATTCTGTCACAATATTTAAGCCACAAATAAAGTGGTTACATCCATTTTGGAAGCACTGTAACTGCAAACATAAATATGATGACAAGTTAATATAAAGTACGCCACAGAAGTCAAAATGCGGAAAAATCAAGGACCAAATAAGTTCTACTGTTAGTTGATAAGTCAAAAACTGTTTTAAGTGTTTATGGGTATGAAATGAGTACATAATCTTCGTTACCCACAATACGAGCGGGCCCGTAAGAAAAGAACAAAATCAGAACAAAATGCTTGCCTGCATTACATGGTAACTAAGAAAGGGGAGAGAAAGAGCATGAAAACGAATGTTGCACTAAACACAGTCGGTGATGGAAGGGGGGGGGTATCTGGGGGTCTAAAGACAATTCTGGGACCGTTACTTTTTCTTATAACACTAAACCAGCTACTGTCACTTCTAGACTATTCTATGGGTCTTCTGTATGCAGATGACTGTAAACTATGTAAACTGATTCTTCAAGTAGATGATTGTATTAAGTTGTAAAAAGACACCGATAAAGTAATGGAATAGAGTAAAAAGTTGGGTCTCAATTTTAGTATTAACAAGTACTTGGCATTACTTTTACAAATAGAAAAAACCAGTATATTAAATAAAACCTCAATGGGTTTCAAATATGTAATGAATATAGGTAAGGAAATTCAAACATTGTCCTGAAAGAGGTATGGGCAATACCCTACTATACTATTCATTAGAGTTTATTTTAAGTACTTGGTGATTTTTGTCTATAAGATATTGCATAACCTCATTGATAATTGTGAATTCCTAAGTTTTTCTCGTTTCGAATTGCTAGGCTAAATGCTTGTAGTAATGAGGTATTCTACCTTTGGCGTTCACACATCACTCAATCCCTCACATAATTAATTTAATTAACAAAATTAATTATAACACAATGTTAATATTAAATATCATTTAGCATAAAGATATTCTTCTTTGTTAAGCTACAGTTAAGGTTTAGACATCAACAAAATCTTATAAATATCCTATTGAGACACTTACAATTACATCTACTCACTGCTACCAGTTAAATCTCTAGGTCGGAATTTAAGCTAGAAAGCTTTGTTCTATATTAATCTACACTATCTAAAGTGTCTTTTTTGCACAAAGCAGCCATCAGCAAACAGCTATACAGATGTCAAAGGACCCTATGGTCAAATGTTAATCACTCCTTCCAGGTTGAAAATACCAATAGAAAAACGATAGCATAGTTATGTCTTCCAAATCTGACAAGCAGTACACTGAACAGTGAAGGAAAAGTTTGTTTCAGCAATTCGTTCTAAAAGGTAATACAAATAGTACAAACAAGAACAACTGTTACTTGATAGAAAACTAGCTAAAAAGCACTTCTCGCGTTTTTAAGTTAGGAAGTACAAGTGTCAGCTCAGAAAACAACAAACAACGAATTCCTCATCTGTTTGATAGCAATACAACCTGTCGCTGTACCAGGCATCACTGTAAATATCAAGAGTGAGAACTAAATTGTGGTTTTAAGCAGGCGTGTTAAATATGGTTAAAAATATGTCGCTCTTGATGCATATAATATTTTAAAGGAAGGCTATGAAACAGCATGCAATGAAAGTAAGATTGAAATAGAAATTCCTATGTTACAGGTTTAAAGTCCAAATACAAAAATATTGTAATTTTTCACTAAATTTTTTAACCTGGATAAATTGCATTCTAAAACGTTATAATTGTTTTTATTGTAAAATGGAAGAACTCAGCATAGTATTATGAAATCAATTCAAATCTTCAGACTCCGCTAATGTAATTGCTTAGACACATTTTCTTTATTTACACGAGTGATTTCGCTATGTCTAGATTTTGTGAGGACATATTTCAATATATTCAGTGAAAAGCACATTTCCGTTTTTGTAATAAATTACAAAAATGCTTTAAATTGGATTTTTTTCATTAGTATGTATTCATTAATTTATTCGGTTTTAATACCCATATGAGACAGTGCTTAAATTTGTGCTTTGCATGTATGTTATGCTTCACAGGTTATGTGATCTTTAAATTTTTTAATGTAATTTCATTTAAACATTTAGATAAGTAAACCTGTAATAGCTGCTACATGTTTAACAGGTTTAAACAGAACAAGAACAAACCCTTACATTAATGGCATGCTTGTAAAACTGGTTCCTTCATTTAGGTTTACATACATTGATAAACAAAGGATGATTAAAATACCTTAAGGCACTGATGTTACTGCATACATTTACCTGTGATGGCAATGCTTGGTATCCGGCCCATCTCTGTTTAAAGGAAACAATGGGTGCTCCTGATGGTATTACTGGAAAATCTGCAAAAACAACTCTATCACAGTCCACACTTATTGAAGGATTGTCATTCAGTGCTTCTTCTTGAGGGCCAAGAACACATCGACAAGGAAATCTAAATTCTCTTGATATTTCTATGCATGGCACATATTTATTTGATTTGATTAGTGAAAGAATTGGTAAGAGAAGGAACAATTTTGTCCACATCTGTAACAAAAGGAATGAATTAGTAAAATAAAGTTTTTAAGCATTTAAATAAGTTATAGCCCGTTGAATATTTTCAGAATATACTAGATTTTGTATCTTCATTATTCTGAACTTCAAACAACACTCTGATTTAATCATTGAAAGCAAATTAATAAAAAATTGCATAGTAATGACTACAAAACTAAGTAATTTATTGGATTTTAATAATAATTTTTCTGTAAACAATCATATATTTCCATTATTGCAGTCTAGCGAATTTTTGATCACTTATTGACTGGCAAATACGCAATACAAGGCAGAGCAGTTAAGTGAGCGATTTTAAAGTAACTTTTAAAACGTAATCGGTGATTTGCTTTCATTTAAACTACCATTAAAGAACAATGCAGTGAATTATCTTTTAAGCATATTTGTGTGTACATTACATTTATTTTAGGTTAATAAAGTTTAAGTTCAGGTGTAATTTTATTTGAATTTATTTAAAACTAGATAAACAGACATTGGAAAGGATATCCAGCCACCCCGGTGATAGAACACTATTTAGAAGAGGAAATTTATTTTGTAAAAATTTTTTAGTTATGGCAGAATTAAGAAGTGTTTTTAAGGTTTTTTCGATAAAGGTGATAAAATTTAAGAAACCGAAGCAAGGATAGTCTATGCGGGATAACTATCTTCCGTGTAGGGATAATATTAGAAAGGATTGCTGTCATAAATGGCTTAGCGCCCTCAATTATAACAAGAAAGTCTTTCGGAGTAAATGTTATTGTAACATAACCTTTTGTATTCCAGCCCTTTTATTTATTATTTTTGTTTAAAGTTTTTCTATTTTCTTTTATAATTTTTCCATGGGAACCCACTCCCGCACCATTGCAGTTAGCCCCTGCACCCTGATATTGTTACGGAAACACTGTCCCTTCTGGGCAAATTAAAATTTATTAACGTACGGTTCATTTTACTCGTAGCATTGCCTATAAAATAAAACCTTGAAGGTTAATTTCATTTCACTAGTAAGAATCTAATGAGTACAATTTTGCAATGCCCAAACTAAGTTTGTATCTCGCTGTGGCTAAGTAGAATTTATAATTATTGCCAAGGAATTTATTATTAATTGTCTATCCTTATGTGTATATAAATACCGCCAACTTGTAAAACATGTTAAGTATATAATAGCATTGAAACATAAAAAATTACTAGTATAGAATGATAAATAAATCCAATCATAGTTTTCTAAATAATTAATCTTTTCTATTTAAAGCTTTCAACATAAAACGAAACTATACAGTTTTCACAATTAATGTCAATGGTTTGTAAAAAGAATACCAGAGAAATTAATTACCTCTTTTTCTGATAAATTTGCTGTAAATGAAATGGTGATGAGTATAAATGAACATTTTAAGCCTTTCTCTAAGCAAAAACATCTTCAGTTGGTTATAAAGTACTACATTAATTGATTACAAGATTAAAAAAGAATAAATACACAGAATAATTTCAATTAGATTTAAACAGATTAATTTGAGGAGCGAATATGCAATTTATCCACAGAAATGTTAGATTTAAAGGTTGATTTCAGTTAATAGTGTTGCGAGCTACTATTAGGCAACCCGTCAAACACACGAGCGTTGTAGCATCTGCTTTGGCTTCAGGATTCTAGATGCTTCTAGCAATCAAACACACAAAACGCCGCCGGCACTGTTCATTCTTGTCAGAACTGGAAGCTTCTCGTAAGTACCAGAAGAAGAGTCATAACTTTAAATCTGAGTATATATAAGACCGCTAAGAAATGCAAGGGCCAGTCTATACTGGAATGTCTAATATGAATTATAACGTTGTAAAATAATAGTAGTTTGAGCTTTTAGAAGTATACATAAATGTTATATGCTGTGTCTAACGTACATGCAGCTTGTAGTATACATAAATAAATAGAAGTGTATAAACAAATAGTGTTGTTAATGGACCTATGGTAAAGAAGTTAGTTTAAGAAGAAATTAGTGCTTGTAAATTCATTAGTGTAATATTGCTTCATTGTTAAGTGGACTGAAAACATCTATAAATAAGGCATATACTGTTAATTAGACTTGTGAACAGTGAGTAATAAAGACCTTTATTATTACTTGTTTTAAATTAAAGAAACGCGGTAGCAGTAGCCCGTTACAATAGTTTTGTTACCCGTGAATGAAGCGATAAATTCTTAAATTTGAAATTGCTCACAAGGGACAGGAGTTCTGTAACAAAATAAGGGTGCTTCGGTGGTGTGGGAGTGGGTTCCTATAGAACAATACAAAAATATAATAGAAAAATGTAATAATTCACTAGGTGCAATTTTAATAATACGTTCTCAATAACACTTCCCATGAAAGGCTTTCGAGACTCAAATTATAGGCGCCAATTCGTCTAGTCTAATCTAGTTTGTGAGAGTCCCCTAGACGAGGAGCACTTATGAGGGATTTTATCTACTTTGACCTCCTAGTGACATGGAGTTCCTTTACAAAATGTCACCTATATGTTTAGCTAAATAAAATAACGAATTTCAACTTCCTATGCCATTTAAATCTACTTTTAGATAACATTATTCCATTTTCTTGTATACAGGTATACACACAACAATTTTAAATGTACTTACATCAGTGTAAATATGAGCCAATAGTTGCTACGTGAGGCGCCAATTTGTCTAGTCGAATCTAGTTTGTAAGAGTCCCCTAGACTATGAACACTTCTGAGGGATTTTAATTACTTTGAACTCCTGGTGACATGGAGCTCCTTTTACAAAATGTCACCTATATGTTTAGCTAAATAAAATAACGAATTTCAACTTCTTATGCCACCTAAATCTACTTTTTGATAACATTATTCCATTTTTTTGTATACAGGTATACACACAACAATTTTAAATGTACTTACATTAGTGTAAATATGAGCCAATAGTACCTACGTACATTTTCTGATTAATATCGCATTTTTTTATTGTATTCACGATCGTACGAATTTTCATTAACAAGTTCGACTAAATTTCAAATTGAAATGATTACTTACTCAAGCATGCCATAAAATCTCATAAAGTGTTTAGTTAAAATGTTAAATATTTCGAATCTATTCTATATTAATTTGCTTTGGTTGGCAAGGTTAAAAATCCTCGCATTATGGGTTCTCTAAAATAAGTTTAAAATGCCTGCATCTCTTAAAATAAATATGTTTAATGAGTTAGCACGGAATACTATTATTGCGTTCTGTTATCACACAGGTGTTCACGGACGTAGATTGCGAATAATCAAAAATTGTTCACCTGTTCATCTTTTCCCGGTAGTATTATTTTAAATAGAAGATTTCTATGGTTTTATACAGGAAGGCCACCCATCATACACTTAGTTAATATAATTCTGCCATGCGGGTTGTAGATATACCTAACAATTTGATACTATTAGATACTATCAAGCAGGGATTTCCCACGCGGGCATACTTCGTGGTAGTTGTAACATTTTTTTGTTGTAAAGAAAAAAATTGCTAATAGAAACAAATTAGAAATCTACAGGAATGAGCGAAGAGAAAAAAATTGACCAATTTACAAGAGTAGATCGATCCTTAATTTTTAATAAGTCCTTCGTCTCATATGAAAAACCACAGGTTTGTTATTTTCTAATTTGGACCAATTACAAGGCTAAGTTCAACATTTCGTATACACAATCTTGCAGAATACAATCCAGCTGTTATGAAACCTGGTTTGTAAAGTTACAAATACCTACTTAATCTTCCAAAAGTCATTGTAAACACTCTACTGTTCAAGTAATACCTCGTGGTTTCCAATTTGTTTCATGCACACGGCGCGTGGGCAAAATTTTGTTCCGATAAGACTTCTACAACATCTTTGAGGCAAACGGGTTGGAAAGTCGTTAATGCGCAATCTCCCTGTAGGGTTAACAACCACGATAATGAGACAGTCAGACAACAGGAGGTAGGAGTGGAAGCCACTTGTCTGTCTTCGTATCCTGAAACAGATTAATCACGTACCGTATTAGTCTACAGACATCTTTTGGTAATCCAACTGGAACCTGTGGCTAACCAGCCTAAAGGCAGCTGTCAGCAACTAGTGATTGGGGGTGAGTGACTTTTGCTAGACCCCCGAAAGGGTCTTCTAATTGCTCCCCCTCCCCTCCTTCACTATGGCTATGTCCCGAATTGCCAAGTTCCAGTCTGTAAGACTCAGCACCCCATTGTCAAACATATAATCTTATGCTAACTAATTAAATCTTTTACTTAAAGTATACTATTTCTAGAAAGTAATAATTGATATAAATTTTATACACTTGGAATTTTCAGCAATAACCAATGTAAAATAATTTAAATTACAGTATGTACGTGATTATCAGATCTGATGCTCATTTAGGTCTTAAGAGACAAAATGTTGTTTAATTAACAATTTTTTAAATATCGCTAAGCCCTGTGAATTGATTTAATTTTTTAGTGGATAAAAGTTATTTGTTATACAATAGACACTTTCTGATTTTAACAGGTTTAATTTTCTAAGAAGTGTATATTAAAAGTTTTGAATGATTCGCTCCAATAGGATTTCAGTATCCACCCTGAAATCGCATCTTTTTAATATTTGTTGGATACAGTGGCGTCCAACTTCACTTTATTTAGTTTTTTGTGTTACGAAAAATATTTCAACTGCCCTTTCTCATAATCTCCCATGGGATAGTAGCCAAGCTAGCCGCCGGAGCAGCAAGATTTTATAGTTCCAACTCACACGCGAAAAAATTTCAAGTCTCTTTAAATTCCGAATTATTGTTCCCTTCTTAAGAGCTGAAGAAATAAATTGTTACCTTAGTGCTTACAACTTGGGGTTAAAATATTAATTTACTACATTGACACTTTCTTCGTGGGGTCCGAGTTGGAAATATTAAAAAATAAAACTGCTATAAAGTCGTAATGTTGTATCGAGGCCATTTACTTTCTTAGATGCGCTTGTTTGCAGGTGATGTTCTGAGAATACTCTGCAGTTGTCTTGAGAATACTTTTGCAGGTGGTATTTTGTCGATGGGAAATATTTTTAAAGAAAAACACGTTACCACCTGGTGTCTTCTTTCCTCCTATATAAAGGCTGAGCGTCGGAAGAAATTATATTCTATACAGCGTTCCTTTTTTTGTGAAGAGACTGAAAAGTAGCGGCGCTACTTAAGATGCTTTCTTTTAAGAGGCATTGCTCTGCTTCGGTTTTTTTAAGTCAAACTTAGTCAAGTGCTGTAACTAATGAAATTCTTTCGAACAAATATCCGGTCCGTTGACAATTGTAAGCACGTACTTTCAGATCTGCTACGATGGTACTAGAGACGGGTTGGCGATGTACGTTAGAGTACATAATGAGCAAATAATCGCCTCGGAAGGCAACTACTCCTCTTTGGCACACAAACGGACTTAAGGTACAAATACTGTGCTCTTTTTGAAGGTTTCTATGAAATCTAGGTTATTTTTTTTATTGTTGATAACCACGCCAGTGATTTGATTTTTTTTACTGGTGGTTATGGCACAGTAAATTACAGACTGCAATTTTAAAATTTACTTTAACGTGTTAGTGCACAAAGTGATTACGCGATTGTTTGCAAGTCACAATTAAGATAAACAGAAGCTCGCGTTAAAGCAATTTTACTTACTTTAACTTAAGATTAAGGAATGCTAACGTCAACAAATTGTTTACTAATTATAATCTAGATTAAGTTTAACACTTGGTTACCTTCAGTTTAATGTTACGCTATTACTTTTAGGAAGTGCATTTTGGAAAGGAGGAGGTAAAGAGGTTTGTGTTACTGTATATATGATGTCTAATGCTCTTTTGTATTTATTTGGGGCTGATAACATTATGTAAGTATAATTGTACTTGTTATTTAAATTTTAATAAGTTATGTGACTGGGAAATAATCCCTAACTGATGTTTTAAAATTTTGATGTATATCCTGGCGTTATGTTGTGTTATATGCGAGTTGACGTTTTGGTTTATATGATGTATTAACAGGACGTTACGTAAATGTTCGTTTTGGTTTTTGTAAATATTCCTTTTGATACCATGTTTGTTAACTAACGGTTTGTAATAAAACTACTTCCCGAGATTTTCAATTTTTCTCTCTATGTGACCCTCTCCACTCTACGACGTTTTCAGCTAGTACGGCATTAATTCTTTTGGATCCCTTTGTTTTGTTGCAGTATTTGGTGCGCGCGATTTTCTTTGCTTACTTTACTTTTCTTTCTTGTCTGCACGGAATACCGTAACAGTGATATTACTGTAAACAAGTACACACACACAGAATGGTAAAATTTCATAATCAGTTCCTTCTCAGTTAATCATAACCTAACTATAACAATTTGCAACACATTTCTAATTTGCAATTATAACTTGCAATGTCCAGATTTTGTACATTTAATTATTTAACACTATACCTTATTTAAAGTGAACGTTGTATAAATTCATCTGCGGCTTGGTGGCGTAGTTGTTATGCGTGTGACTACTATGCCCAAGGTTCCGGATTCGAATCTCAACACGAACCGTTTGAAGAATGTTAAGCGAGCATTTTTTACAAAAATATGCCCTCGTTCGGATGAGAGGTAAAATGGAGGTCCCGTGTGTGAGTGTTGGAACAGTAAGGGTTCGTCGAAACTCAAAATTTCCATGTAAAAAAACCTCACTTCCTGACTAATGTAGTATCTTCGGGTAGAACATTAGAAAATCAAATTGTAGTGTATAAGTTCATCAATATTTTATGGAGCAAAACTTCATGCATGAATGCTCTACATTTTGAAGTATATACAAATTTCGGTCCAGTAATACTTGGATAGCTTGCATATACGTAATCTATTCATTTCTTTATTGTGGAGTTATTAACAATTAATATATTTGTGTATTTACCTTCACCTTAAATTTTTGAGATTCTGCAATTGTGCTATATGTTGTGAATATCTGACATCGACAAATGCAATAAGTAATAAAGTTAAGTGTGCTGCTTCGATGAGTTATCCCAGTACACTGGGTAAATGATATGTCAGTAGATTTATGTACAAGATATCTTATAAGAAGAAATGAATCTCAAACATATTTTGTTTATAACTTAAAATAATGAAGAAAGTTTGTTTACTGGAGTAGGGTTTATAAAAGCGTTAGCTGATAGCTTAATATTGTTCGTAATACACTTTTCAGAGGATCTTAAAAGTAATTGAAAGTAATAGTTTTGCGAAATTAATGAGATTAAATTAATGGAATTTTGATATGAAACCACTTTCATCTCATGTGTTATGTATATTTAAACAAGTCCAAGTTTATTTGTGACCAATAATTTGTTACTAGCCATAAGATGTATGCTGTTCTTTGAGAGTAAGGTTTTCTGCGTCATTCATTCAAAAGTATTATCTTTAAAGAGTAAAATTGATAATAGGTCATTAATTTCAGAGCATATCTGTAAATGCAAGACATGTTTTTTGTTAGTAAACTAATTATTTACCTGTGTCTAGTGTCGTATATTTGAATATAAGATATCAAATAATTCATAGTTTGATAAAGTCATTGATTTTAATTGTACTGCAATGGATATTTAATTTATTTACAAGAGTAATACAATTATGATTTAAATTGTGCAGTGGACTGTAAATTGTTATTTTTTGTACCACATTTTGAGCTAATAGAGAAGCTTTTGATTTTAGTTCATTCAAGGTAGTTATTTAGAAATATTGATTGTTGATCAGACACAATAAGTGTCTTTGATAACATATATTTAATTTCCATGTGCTATTGTTTTCTTAATAGTTATCACCTGTACATCAGATGGTAGGCAAAAGCGAGTTCGAGTCTAAATAAGTATATATTTGTGGAATGCTTTAGTTTATTACAACTTTCCGGAAAATCTTCTCTAAAAGTTTCTACATCCTCTCTTCGGAAGTTTTGTTTCGGTCGTTTATTGTCTGAATGTAGTAACGTCCATGCTAGTCGAGTCGATCATTCGTTTGTATGTTGTTTAACCTACCGCCCAGCTCAGCTCTCTGCAAATCTTCGTGAAAAGTAAAAGAAGCATACTGGTACCGCATCGTGGGGGCTTGATGTTTTTGTTTATTGATCATATTTCCTTATTTATTGGATTTATTTTTTGTATGACTTAATTTTTTGTTTAATTTCTATTGACTATTAATGATCTCGTTCTCCGTCGATTTGTTCTAGCTGAATTTAATGGTGATTCATTTATAGGTACAATTTTGTCTTATTTAATTTGCAGTTGTTACAAGCACTTCTAATTATTTTTAGCATTTCGATCGGAAAATATTTCTAAATTATTTTGAAATTTGGTATTATCTGTTGAATAAGTTTATGAAAAAAATATATCTGAAACCATTCAAGTCGTATGTGTACTGAAGAAAGAACTCGTTTATGAGCTGCAGATACGTGGAGTTAGTACAAGTAAACCAATAGCAGATAAAAGGAAGATGTTGGGTCGTTTATTGTCAAAAGAAACAGTTAAGCCAGATTGTCTAATAGAACTTACCGATCATAATGCAGAATTTTCAGTAGAGAGTGAAGCAGTTAGCATTACTAAAGAATATTAACCTATAATTAGAGTTAATTCCTTAGTATTACGTTAGAGTCAGTTCGGAATGCTTTGGCAGTTTTTGAGGGTGATCGATCTGATTCCATATTTAGATGAGTACAATCAAGGTTAATACACCTTACTAGTCGAGTTAAAAGAATTAAACTACCTGCAGAGAATTCGGAGGGAATTGCTGCATTTAAGCAAGATATTTTGGTCGATATTCTTATTTTGGCAGTTATTTGATAGAGTGAGCGAGAGATATAGGCCACAAAGCCATAATGAAACAGTTAAAGTTTCTTCTCCTGTCAAAGGTGCATCTATTCATACGATCAGTTACGTAAAGCCATCTAAACCTGTGGGCACTTGGTCCATAAAATTTTCTGGAGATCCCAAACAACTTTACTCATTCCGGGATAGTTTTAGTGAACTGGCATTATCGCGTAAAGTGTCGAATGAGGATTTGTTTAATTCGTCTTCTGAGTTGTTTGCGGATGATGCATTAATTTGGCTGCATTGTGTTAGGAGTTCGTTCAACGACTGGGATTTGTTAGTATCTAGAATAAACAAAAGATTTTTACCTGCTCACACCGAAGACGAAGTATGAACTAAATAGCGCAAGCAAAGGAGAAATGAATAGGTGGCTTTGCTAGTGGCTCATAAGGAATACTTATTTAATAGATTGCCTCGTATTCCTGCAGAAATTACAAAAGTTACAATTATTAAGAAGAATTTGTTACCGGAGTACAATACTCATTTAGATTTGTCTCAGACTAAGGACATTTCGACTTTGTGGAAGTTAAGGGAAAGATTAGAAGAAGTTTGTCTATTAAGGATAGAGTTCAAGTTTATTTTTGCCAGGTAATTGTTTTTTTTTTTGATAGTTATTCGAACCCGGTGGAGTGGAAAGCTTTTATATCCAAAGTGTGGGACTTTCCAAACGGCATACCTACTAAACCCCCCCTGGCGGGTGCGTCTGCCAACGGCTCCGCCGCACTGCAGCCTAAAAGGCTTATTGTGCTAACCCTGGTTAAGTATTATACCCAATCTGCAAAGCATGCACCCCGAATCATAGAGTACAGGTCCCTTGATGAAAGAGTATCGACTTCCTTCGGGTCTAATTTTGGTCGCCCGAATAGCTGCTGTCTCGTTCTACCCAACGCCTCGCATCTGCATAGTACATGCATTGTAGTCTCCGGTTCCTCTAAGCAGAATCTGAATTCGAGGTCTCCGTTATATAGAGGAACCGCGGACTACAATGCATGTACTATGCAGATGCGAGGCGTTAGGTAGAACGAGACAGCACCTCTGGAGATGAACCTTGACAGAAGTGTGTCCTGTCAGAAACTCTACAGTGATTCTAAGCTGTTCCCTGCTTAAACAAAGCAGTTCCTGGGTTCTGTTTTTGCTAGGCCCCTTTAACAGTACTTTGCTATGTGTTAGTCCTGGTCTGTTCTGCCAGTCTCTTAGGTGTTGGTTGCACATCCATTCGCTGATATAGCTACGGATGGCAGCTTTGGTGACTCCCAAGGCAGGTTCAGGACCGATAAATGCCCCTTGCACCCCCTGTCTTGCAAGTTCATCTGCAATTTCATTTCCCTTGAGTCCTTGATTGCCTGGCACCCACTGTAATGTAACAGAGTTTTGTTGTGCCAGTCCATTAAGTGCCTCAATACATTCCCACACCAGTCTAGATGACACTTTCTGACTTGTTAGAGCCTTGTTTGTCGCCTGACTGTCAGATACAATATAGATTTGTCTTTTAATAAAGGCACCTCTGATACTTTCCCGCACACTTTGCAGTATGGCGTATATTTTCGTTTAAAAAAAAGTAGCGTTTGCTTCTAAGGGAACGCTTAAGCGTACCTTCGGTCTCTCCCAAAGAGTCCAGATCCGGACCCGGTCTCGCCCTTAGAGCCATTCGTGTATCAGACCATGTTGCCCTTCATTTTTTCCCACTCCACGTCCTGGGTAACAGTCTTGAAGAGTGTATCCGGCGGATGCTGGGGAGTCATTTGGTCCGAACGCATCTCAAACAGATGCCCCCAATTTCTCCCAAGCAATCTCGTATGCTCCGTACCTTCAATAATCTTAGACTAAAGGTTTTTAAGTCTGTATAGTCCAAGTCTTGTCTCCCCCACCACCACCAAGTGTAGTGGTGGAAGGCCAAGAAGAGTCTCCATAGCAGCAGTGAGCGTGGTACACATCGCCCCTGTAATACTTAGACAGGCCAGTCTCTGGATCCTGCTCAACTTTATTTTGGTGTTTGATTGTTCAGCCTTGGGCCAGCATACCAAGGCTGCATATGTTATTGCTGGTGTGACCACCCTAGTGTACAACCAGTGTACCATGTTTGGTCTTAGCCCCCAGGATTTGCCGCAACTGCGTCTAACTATTGCTAAGGAAGTTCTTGCCTTGCGTACGGTCTTATCGATCTGCAGGTTCTATGTGAATTTGGAATCCAGAGTGACTCCCAAGTACACCACTTTGCTTGACAGGCCGATTTCGTTACCGTTAAGGAGGAGGGATGTATTGCCCGAAATCTTCCTTCTCCGGGTGAAAGGAACTAAAATGGACTTTTGGGGGTTGACTCGAAGGCCTTCCTCCATTTCCCATCTGTCTATTATTTTCAGGGCTTCTTGCATTCGATCCCTGATAGTATTAATGTATTTACCCTCCACTAATACTGCTAAGTCATCAGCATATCCCAGCAGGGTAAACCCTTCTCTGCTCAGCTCCCACAACAAACCGTCCATGACTAGTTCCACAACAGGGAAGACAAAACTCCTCCCTGCGGGCATCCTCTAGCCACCCGGACTGCCGTGGTATCACCAAGTTCTGTGACTGCCACCCTCTCACTTAACATGCAGTCTATCCATCTGTAGCAAGTTTCTTCCATCCCAACTGATCTGGTGACCATCGAAACGGAGCTGAAGGATGTATTATCAAAGGCTCCCTCGATGTCCAAAAAGGCACATACAAGAATCTCTTTGTTAGCTAGATCCTTTTCAGCCCTGGAAACCAGGTAATGAATAGCTGACTCTGTTGAAAGTCCTGCTTTAATAGCAAACTGGTTCGGGTGTAATGGGTTAGTTGCCAAAACACTCCTCATAATATGCCTGTCAAGCAGTTTTTCCATCGTCTTAAGAAGAAAGCACGTAAGACTGATGCGCCTGTAGGATTTTGCTTGTGAGTGGTCCGTACGACCAGATTTTGCAATAAAGGCTACCCTAGTTAACCTCCAAATGTGCGGAATATATTGGAATGCCAAGCTAGTCCACAAAACTCTGCAGATCCAGCTCAGCAGAAGGTTTGATCCGTTTTGTAGCATGGCTGGGATAATTTCGTCAATGCCGAGAGATTTATATGGTTTGAAAGTATTTATCGCCCATTAAATTTTTTGGAAGGTAATCACCTTCTTCGCTACTGCCCAGTCTTCCTGAGATGCCCTCCTTTCGGGGGCCTGCGGCCCCTGGACTTGCCACTCAAAAGGTGATTGTTCCAGTTCCGTCGAACCAGGGAAATGAGTTTGGAGCAAGAGAGTCATCGTCTCCTTCACATTCTTGGTAAAACTACTATTTCCCATGGACCGTGAGCCAATAGATCTCTGGGTGTCCTTGGAGAGTATTCTTTGAAATCTCGCGCATTCAGGATATCCTTCGATATCTTCACAGTACCTCCTCCATGATTCTCTCTTGGCCTTCGTCAAAGCTTTGTTATACTCAGTAAGAGTCCGCTTGTACACCTCTCAATTACTCGATTTTTGCTTTATTAAATAAAGATCTTACCTGACCCCTCAGTTGTCTGAGTTTAGAGTTCCACCACACCTTCCTGGTAGTTCTCCTCTCCAACTGAGGGCAGTTTTCGTTATGTGCTGAAGTAACCGCGTTGGTAACATTTCCCGCGGCCATTTCAATATCCAGACAGCTTTGCACTGTTAAAACTTCGCTTGCAAGTTACCGATCCAGGTCCAACTTATAGTTACCCAAGTCAGTGTTTCTTGGGTTGCGGTAAAATTCCTTCACCTGGTTGAGTCCGGTAAAGGAAAATTTGATGACTCTGTGGCATGAGCAGCACTCCTTATTAGATCTTTACTAAGTTTCTTATGTATGGCGAAATTTATAGTTATGTCAATGACTTCCATCCTACGTCTATTTACGAAGGTTGGAGTATTACCTTTATCCAAAATGTCTAAATTGTTTGCCATTATGAATTGCATTATTGCTACACCTGTAGGATTGGTCCCAGTACTGCTCCATACTGTGTGGTGAGCATTTGCGTCGCTACCAATGACGAGGTGAGATCTGTCCACTCTGCACCTAGCCACCAGCGCCTCTAGTTCTCTTAAGGGCGAAGATTAGGGGAGTCCAACGGAAGATAGGCCGATTCAAGTATAATCTCCTTCGGCCCATCTCCGCCTAGTCCCACCTCGACTGCCACAAGATCTTGTTGACAGAATTCTGTAAGCTGCAACCACTTAAGGTCGTTGATTAGTATACAAGTCCTGGGTTTTTGTTGGTTGTTTTGCAATTTTCAAAGAGAAATAAGCCAGTCTCATGATCTGCAACCACAGCGGAACCGATTAATGGCTTTTCTCTTTGTAAAACAAGTAACAAATTAATTTTTGTTTACTACGCTTGAACTTCTCATCTCCAGACAAAATTATGTCACTATTAAGCTAAGAAGCGCGTTAGTTTCTGTCGACCGAGATTCCCGGTAACATTAGGCGTAGTACTTTTTTAGAAGGTTTGCTAATGTTATAGTGGGTAATAGGTTATTTGTTATTTTCATATTAATGAATTCCAAGTTATTTACTTTATAATGGTTTTTTTAAAATGACATGATTCTAGTATGAAAATTTACTGAAATAAATATTTTATTTACCCTTTTTGTGGTTTAAAATTATTTTAAGAACCTAAGTTCCGTTCCAATATGTATTTAACAGAAGTAACATGATGCTTTTGTGTTTCTTAAGTTTATGATTTTAATAGACTAAGAATTTATTAAAATGTTTTACTTACTGAATACGTTTATAAATGAAATCTGAATTATACAGGGTTCTTCAATATTAATTTTGTCTGATTGAGATTAATTTTTCTCTTTTGCCTGGGGTTTTTATTTAATGTAACGCCGATGCGTTGATATGCACCCGAGGTTCTGTAAATTCTATCAACAAGGGTTCTTCATGGTCGAAAAAAAAATTTCAACATGACCTTACTGGCAGTAGGTTGAACTTCAAACTTCTTTGGTGGCGGAGAATTTGCGTGTTTCCACTGCATCAATGACAGCTTACTGAATGGTTCAAAATAATGACACCAAGATTCGTCGCCAGCAATTATTGACGAGAAAAATCGTTACCATTTTGTCTGTATTCCGTGAGGTGTTGCAAAGATAAGCCCATTCGCAAGCTTTTTTGGTTCTCTGACAAAAGGCAAGGAACCCATTGCGCACAAACTTTGCTGCAGCCTAGTTTGTGTACGATGCTATGAACAGATCCGATACTCACACCAACATTTTCTGAAATTGTTCTGATTCAAACTCGACGATTTTCTCTAATCAGACCTTCCACACATGCCATATTCTTTTGTCTGTTGACGCAGTACACATTGCACTTGGTCGCGGCTTATCATTCGTTTCGTTCGCGTACATTCTTAAATTTTCGACACCATTCCTTGACAGTTTGATACGCAAAACATGCGTTTTCATACACTGCTTGCATTCGTGTATGAATTTCCAATGGTTGCAAACCTTCAGTACACAGAAATTGAATGACCGCACGCTGATCACATTTGGTCGGATTGTTAACAATGAACGTCATTTCAAAGTCACAATACTTAAAATCGCTGTCAAATATATACAAGAGAAACTGACCAGTGGGAAGTTTACAAACACCACTTACATTACAAAATGTCGGTTGAGTTATTACAATTGTTTCCAAGGCTAACCTGACCAAAGATGGGTTTTAATTGAACAAGTTTCGCACTTTAATTGATAAAGAATTCCTCACAACTTAGTACGGATCTATAAAATTTTGTCCTCATGCAATTTAAAGGTGGGAGATCTGAAACTTGTCAGGCGAAAGAAAGCATTAAGTGGAAAGAAGATTTATTTGCTACTACCATTTTAGATTATTGGCGTATTCAGACCTCTGCGGAATGTGATTTACTGATCACTTCCGTACAGTTTTAGTCCTAGAAAATCTAGCCGGCTATCCACATAGAAACTTGGTGAAGTACCTCGCTAAAAATTTTGCATTTCGATAAAGTACTTAAAAACTCGACTATAACATTAAGAATGGTTGCCGACTAACTAGTGAGAAGCGTGATGTAAGGGTCCCGGAAAGCTATCGTGCAGGAAATACTAGTCTAATGTAACCTTTCTACTTTTAGTTCTTATTATGTTAGACTTAGGACACACCTAGTCGAACATATTTCTAATAAAAGTCGTGCAGAAAATGTTGATTTATCCGTATTAATACAACTGACTTTTGTAGACTTCCGTACTAACTCTGAACTCTATCTTCAGCGGTTTTTTGAGACCATCAGGGGGGCCGTTAAATAAATACGGATAGGTAGGGCGCCACTGTACTTATGCAAAGTATAGAAACAAGGAGTATCGCCAAGAAAAATACAGGGACTTCAACAAATGTATTCTGCTATTAGAATACAAGAATTTGTAATCATAGATGGTATAACGTTTATGCTGAAATAAAATAAAGCACATAAAATTACATTGGAGACAGCAGTTCGCATCTCAAAATAATAAAATTAATAAATCAGACGAACTCTGTGCACTTATTGAATTTTGCTGGTGACCATTGGTGCATGGATACTCTATTTATTAAATGTAGACACTCTTGGTTCATATAGAATTTATAGAATCCAAAATATATATTAGGTAGAAAAAACACAACTTTTTAAGTGTTTCTTTAAATGGGATTAACCATTTCTAAATATATAAAAAATTAGAGTTCAAGGATATTCATTCATATATTAACTAAAAATAATTCTATTTCGCATTGACAGGCATTTACAATAAATTTTGTGAGTGCTTAGTTAATTTTATCAAATTCTATTAATAGTCTTGATTATATCAAAGTATCTAAAGTAAATAGGCATTATAAATATCATTAACAAAATTATTAGCTTACTGTCATTTTGTCAGTACTGATTAAACGACGTACATTTTTATAAAGTTACTTTTGTAATAGGGTCTTTTAATTAATACTCAAGCTTTGTTAAAAATTATCAAGTATAAGGAAATCCACAACTGTATAATAAATAGTCATCATGAATAAGCAAATTTTAGTTGTCAAATCGTTTAGGTATTATTCATAATCTAAGTTCATAAACGGTTCGTTTAGATAAACAATTCAATAGAGCAAAAAATTTAATTTAATTTAGTATAAAATTCGAAATTCTAAATTACTTTTAAATATATTTTTTAAGATGCTAGTTTTCATAATTTCAACTATCAAGGTTACGGCTTAATCACGAAACGTTGTACTTCACACGGATGGTTTTCATAACAAAAGAAAACGACTTACCGACCTTGAATGTAAAGTTCAAGTTGCTACAAACCATTAAACAGATAAGCTCGAACCATATGAGGGCCTCCAAAACTGAACAAACACAGCAAAACTTGTTGTCTACTTTGTTGTGGCGACGCCTAGAATTTCGGAACCATAAAATCAAAAGGGTGAAATCCACGAAAAAAGGGATACCACATCTAATAACAGCTTAAACTACAAATTTCATTACTGTAGATCTTCATGTGCATACATTCTATACGTTACAAATTAGCTGCTTCGTATAACCATTATTAAAATATTTGCTCGTTGTTAAAACAAAGCTTCTGTGTTGCGCTAAGGAAAACCAAATAAAATTAGTTTTAATTATGTAAAACAGAAATTACACACCATGATGAACTTCTTAGCTCACGGATCGATGTACTGCATATAAGGAATAGCAAGCCTCAAGTCGCCTTTTAGTATCAACTTCTCCATGTTATCTCTAGGACGTTAAAGGGCAGACTGGCGTTGTCTGGCAACAATCCTGATCTCAACACTTGAGTATTGAAAAACAAACAGCTGCGCATAATCGCACTAAATTGTATGACCTTGAAGATAATTTATGGAAATTCTGAATAGTATAAGCGACTGTTAAAAGGATTTTAAAATACAAGTGAAGTATTTATAACGATGAAATTATTTACTAGATAAATTGAACGAAAAACAATAAATATGGTGTTGCAAAATTACGATAACTTTCTTTTAATTAAGCATAAGTTCTAGATATACGATTTGTATTAATTTATAAAAAGAAAATTAAAATTTTGTAACACAAAACAGAATTTATGTGTGTTTCGGCTAGAAAGGAAAAACAGAACGTTACACTAAATTGGAAATTATCTTGGACGTCACTTAATCACAAAATACGAAGATTTTTATGGATCAACCTCAGACGAAATAACAAAATGATGTCAAAACCTGAGATCAGGAAATGATAATGTAATGTAATTCAATTTAAATGATAATTACAAAAAGAGTGAATAATTAGGCTCGATACGCCAGATATTCCTATTGGTTTACCGTAAAAAAATGGATGACACACCGCCAAAATGGCCCACATTATTAAATAGTTTCGTTGCGTGATTCACTAAACGGGTAATTAGATGCGCGGAGATCTAGCTCCAAAAATCTTAAGAGGTGGTGGGTGGTCCTTCAAAGTCGGCCAAAAACACCTACTCCTATAATCAATAAATGACTGATATTATTTACATAATTAGCAATAACTATCACACTGGTGATCTATTTACTTTTTAAGACCGTAAAGTCTCCTAAGTTATACGTTTGAGTTATTTAGATACCGTCTAGAATGAGTCATTACTATTTAAATTGATTCTTAATTTTCTTCAAAAGTTGTTTACAAGACTTGTAGCCTTTGATTTTTTAACCATTTTAATGTTGCTCCAAGCGGATGCAAGCATGGGAGTTTTAGAAAAGATCTTCCCATGTGTATATGACGTCATGTAAAGGTTTGCTAGTTTACTTATATCGGTAGATATTTACACCTCTGGTTTCTTTTTTTTTGAATGATGCTGCCCAAGTACCGCTACAATGATTATTATTCAAGAAGCAAAACACAGATTCTATTTGTGGAATTTCATACTAAATCGTTTCTATCTTCTTTATAGTAAATTAAAATTATTCAACGCTCCTTTTACGTTAAATGTCAATTCTTGCATCATGATTGAAATGTTAAAATTACATGCATTTTCGTGACAAAGGAGAGGTACACCGTACACCTAGTTCTTAATTTTCTTTATTATACCTTAGATTTATTTCTTGTATAAATTTCAATTAACTAAAGCCATTACAATAAACAACAAATAAAAATCCCATTAAAATTGCACCGACTTTCATTACCTTCCTACGATTTCTTGTTCTTGTAAACCGCTTTCTTATCCTGGTATAGTTGTGAACCGTATTTCTTATTGAATTATGACTCCCGTTGAGGAGATCTTAAAGGAAAGCTTACAGTTTTTGAATTAAAGAGTGTGTGAAATGAGAAATTACAATATTTATGGATATTATTCAAATATATTACCTTAAGACGTTCGACTTGCTAAGAGTTATTGTGGGTCGGCCTTGGAAGTAAATTTGCGATAAAAACAGACGAAGTTGTTGTTTATTAGTAACAATTGAACGAATTAATAAATTTTTGTTAATATGAAGCAAGTAGGTAAGCTAGAGAACTCGAAAATTGAAATGAATAAGTTAGCATTAGACATAGTAGGAATTAGCGAAGTTTGGTTTCCAGAGGCGGGGGATTTTTGGAGCGAAGACTTTAGAGTAATTCATTCAGAATCAGAGGATGGAAATTCCGGTAAAGGGATAGTTATGTAAAAAAATACGTCACAGTATAAAAAACTAGTTACAAAAGAACGAAAGAGTTAGATTAAAGTCTAGACCAGTAAATACAGTAATAATATAGGTCACGCCCACTTCTAGTTGCAGTGAAGAAGAGGTAGAAGCTATCTACAAAGATATCGAAGACATACAAAGATGCGTAAAAGGACATGAAAATTTAATAATTTTGGGGATTTTAATGCCGTTTTAGGTTTGGGTAAGATGGAGCGGAAGAGGTTTATTCGGTTTAGGCACGCGAAATGACAGGGGTAACAGACAGGTGCGTGAAGTTAGCGGAATAATATCGGCAGCAATAATTTTAATTGGAGTAATTTTTAGTGCTTCGTTAGTGCTTTTTAGTGCCCAAATATGAAAGTCAGCGGACTATTCAAACAATAGTTATAAGCAGTTAAAGTTATTCCGCCAACTTCACGCCTGGCGGAAAAGTGTAGACAGGAATAATTGTAACAGGTGTAATGGTTAATGCTTCGTTAGTGCTCTTTAGTGCCCAAATAAGAATGCCAGCGGACTACTCCAAAAATAGTTATATGCAGTTAAAGTTATTCCGCCAACTTCACGCCTGGCGGAAAAGTGAAGGCAGGAATAATTGTAGCAGGTGTAATGGTTAGTGCTTCGTTAGTGCTCTTTAGTGCCCAAATAAGAATGCCAGCGGACTACTCAAAAAATAGTTATATGCAGTTAAAGTTATTCCACCAACTTCACGCCTGGCGAAAAAGTGTAGGCAGGAATGATTGTAGCAGGCGTAATGGTTAGTGCTATGTTAGTGCTCTTTAGTGCCCAAATAAGAATGCCAGCGGACTACTAAAAAAATAGTTATATGCAGTAAAAGTTATTCCGCCAACTTCACGCCCGGCGGAAAAGTGTAGGCAGGAATAATTGTAGCAAGTGTAATGGTTAGTGCTTCGTCAGTGCTTTTTAGTTCCCAAATATGAAAGTCAGCGGACTATTCAAACAACAGTTATGAGCAGAAAAGTGTAGGCAGGAATAACTGTAGCAGGTGTAATGGTTAGTACTTCGTTAGTGCTCTTTAGTGCCCAAATAAGAATGCCAGCGGACTACTCCAAAAATAGTTATATGCAGTTAAAGTTATTCCGCCAACTTCACGCCTGGCGGAAAAGTGAAGGCAGGAATAATTGTAGCAGGTGTAATGGTTAATGCTTCGTTAGTGCTCTTTAGTGCCCAAATAAGAATGCCAGCGGACTACTCAAAAAATAGTTATACGCAGTTAAAGTTATTCCGCCAACTACACGCCTGGCGGAAAAGTGTAGGTAGAAATGATTGTAGCAGGCGTAATGGTTAGTGCTTCGTTAGTGCTCTTTAGTGCCCAAATATGAATGCCAGCGAACTACTCAAAAAATAGTTATATGCAGTTAAAGTTATTCCGCCAACTTCACGCCTAGCGGAAAAGTGAAGTGTCGGCAGGCATGATTGTAGCAGATGTAATGGTTAGTGCTTCGTTAGTGCTCTTTAGTACCGAAATATGAATGCCAGCGGACTGCTCGAAAAATAGTTATATGCAGTTATAGTTATTCCGCCTACTTCACGCCTGGCGAAAAAGTGAAGGCAGGAATAATTTTAGCCGACGTAATGGTTAGTGCTATGTTAGTACAGATTACATTAAGTATATGAACGCCAGCGAATTTCCCAAATAGGTGTTAAAAACAATTCTCAAGAGTCTATTCAAAGACATTTTGCTTTAAACTATAAACCATATATAGTAGATGGAAGTTGTGATAGGAACCATTGTTTAAATTATTTGTACCTATAGGTGGCAAGAAACGAATATTTGTTTTATAGTACTTGATATCAAGCCAATTTGTAGTATTAAGATTTAATTTTTTTTCAATTTGCGATGAAATTTTGCTATTTTAAGTTGAATTTATGTATATGGTTAATCATGCGATTAGGTATAACACAAAATAAATAAGTTCCAACAGGGCAGTTCTGTGAGTTTTAAATCTGCTATACTATATAAGAGATTTGAATTATAGAGTCACTGTTTTATTTTAGAAATTTTACAATGCAAAATTTTATCTCCACCTGCTAATCTAGTCTTAACTACTATTGCTATTTTTGAATAAGGAGATGCACAATCCTAATCAACACGTAAGCGATGCCTGCCAGGTACCTAGGAATGCCATTATGTAATACAATGTTTATTGAATTCGGTGTCATTAACTGCATATAACTATTTTTTGGGTAGTCCACTGGCATTCATATTTGGGCACTAAAAAGCACTAACAAAGCACTAATCAGTACACCTGCTACAATCATTCTTGCCGACACTTCACTTTTCCGCCAGGCGTGAAGTTGGCGGATTAACTTAACTGCATATACCTATTTTTTGAGTAGTCTGCTGACATTCATATTTGGGCTCCTTTAAGCACTAATGAAAAGCACTAACAAAGCACTAACAGATACACCGGCTACAATTATTCCCACTGACACTTTTCCGCCAAACGTGAAGTTGGCGGAATAACTTTAACTGCATATAACTTTTTTTGGAGTAGTCCGCTGGCATTCTTATTTGGGCACTAAAGAGCACTAACAAAGCACTAACCATTACACCTGCTACAATTATTCCTGCCTTCACTTTTCCGCCAGGAGTGAAGTTGGCGGAATAACTTCAACTGCATATAACTTTTTTGGAGTAGTTCGCTGGCATTCTTATTTGGGCACTAAAGAGCACTAACCATTACACCTGCTACAATAATTCCTGCCTACACTTTTCCGCCAGGCGTGAAGTTGGCGGAATAACTTTAACTGCATATAACTGTTTTTAAGTAGTCCGCTGGAATTCTTTGGGCACTAAAAAGTACTAACAAAGCACTAATAATTACACCTGCTACAATCATTACTGCCAACACTTTTCTGTCAGGCGTGAAGTTGGCGGAATAACTTTAACTGCATATAACTATTTTTTCAGTAATCCGCTGATATTCATAATTGGGCACTAAAGAGCACTAACGAAGCACTAAGTATTACACTTGCTACAATTATTCCTACCTACACTTTTCCGCCGGGCGTGAAGTTGGCGGAATAACTTTTACTGCATATAACTATTTTTTTAGTAGTCCGCTGGCATTCTTATTTGGACCCTAAAGAGCACTAACAAAGCACTAATCATTACACCTGCTACAATCATTCCTGGCTACACTTTTCCGTCGGGCGTGAAGTTGGCGGAATAGCTTTTACTGCATATAACTATTTTTTGAGTAGTCCGCTGGCATTCTTATTTGGACCCTAAAGAGCACTAATGAAGCACTAACCATTACACCTGTTACAATTATTCCTGCCTTCACATTTCCGCCAGTCGTGAAGTCGGCGGAATAACTTTAACTGCGTATAACTATTGTTTGAGTAGTCCGCTGGCATTCTTATTTGGGCACTAAAGAGCACTAACAAAGCACTAACCATTACACCTGCTACAATTAGTCCTGCCTTCACTTTTCCGCCAGGCGTGAAGTTGGCGGAATAACTTTAACTGCATATAACTTTTTTGGAGTAGTCCGCTGGCATTCTTATTTGGGCACTAACGAAGCACTAACCATTACACCTGCTACAATAATTCCTGCCTACACTTTTCCGCCAGGCGTGAAGTTGGCGGAATAACTTTAACTGCTTATAACTATTGTTTGAATAGTCCGCAGACTTTCATATTTGGGCACTAAAAAGCACTAACGAAGCACTAACAATTACTCCAATTAAATTTATTCCTGCCGACATTATTCCGCTAACTTCACGCACCTGAAACCGACTGGTAGAAGTTTGCAACAGAAACAAATTAACCATCACAAACACATCATGCTAGAAGGCGATACACGTGGAAGATGCCAAGAGATATACGAAGATTTGAAAAACTAAAAGATAAAGATATCCACGAAATAAATGAAAAAAAGTCAAATGATTTGCTGAATGACATCGGGAAAATTTCAAATATTAAGGAAGTAAAAACAGAACGGAATAACATTAAATCCAGCTTAGATATGGTGGCCAGATATATTCTGGGGTATGCACAAAAAAAACATAAGAAACCACGGATAATAAAGGATATCTTGAATTTAATAGAAGAAAGACGAAAATACAAAAACATTGAATTTGTCTTAGACGTGGTAGCCATAAATATTCTGGGTTATAAACAAAAAGTAAATAAGAAACCACGTGTAACAAGGGATATTCTGAATTTAATAGAAGAAAGGCAAAATACAAAAACAGACCAAACGAAGCAGATAAACAGAGATACAAAGCCATAAAATGGGAAATTATTCGGAAATGCTAGAAAGCTAGAACGATGTATTGATGAAAAGTGCAAAGAGGTACAAATTAATATGGATATAGGAAAAACAGACAAAGCATACAAACTAATTAGAATGAATTTTAGAGATATAAAACCATATAGTAAAAATATAAGGGACGCGGAAAGAGACATCATTATAGAAAAGGTAGAGAAAGTGATTAGATGGCAAGAATATATAGGGAATTTGTATGCAGGACAGGAACTAAAGGTAATAGAACAGTAATCAGACATTTAAAAGGATGACTTGGGATAACCTTTGAATTAGCATTAAACGACTGTTAAAAACGCGTAATTGCTATAAACGTATCACCACGTTTTAAGTATGATGCAACAGTCAAATTTTCATGCACATTTAAAGTCAATTTACATACACAATATAAGTAAACCACAGTACTCATGTGGATGGTATTTTATAGCTAAATCTCAGGGTCGGTCCATCTTGTTTTATGGGTTAGGTTACATCATTGCTGAGTTTCAAATTGCCAATTCGTCCTAAAACACGTTTCCCCTCGTAGCGGAATGAAGGAACACCAGGTAGAGGTACACAGAAGGTAAAGATAAGGGAACCTACATACCTACAAAAAGAAAAGACACACACAACACAGATAGATGTTCTTGGCTTCAGGTCTCGTGACTTAATCCCCGCTTTCGACCCTACCCGCACCTGCGCATTTCTTCGCGCGAACGCGACTGTCCGAAATGACGGAAGTTGACAAGTTTCATTTAAAAATATCCGCGGGAATTTATTTACAAATTAAATCTAAATCTAAAAATGTACATTACCAATTTTGGCATGTAACAATCGCGACAAAGCCATAAAAGAAAAAAATCTTAAAAAGAGAAAAAAACTTTTAGCACGGTAGAAACTTAAAGTCTAAAGCCTTACTTACATATTAACTAACTTACATTCTAGTAAATGTTTATTTTAGGCGCCACCTGGTTTTTTCAACCGATAACGCGTCTTGCGAGTAACCAGGAAACGGAATGTGTAGTTCCAAGATTATCGAGTTACATCTATAAATACACACAAGAGTCTTAGATGTGGCGCAGTTATAATCGACAGCACAAATTTGTCAGAGAGCAGAAAACACTTTCCTACACTAGAACAAGTGCGACAAGTCGCCTAACATATATACAAAACTAAAAGCTAGCATTACAGTTTTTTAAGTGCACACGCACATGAGCATTGCATTTAAACTGTTTTTACTTTGGCAAGAAAATGCCCACATTTGAAAATGCCCAAGAGAGCAAGTTACTATACATTTTAGCAAATTTTTTATATTGGTACTCTGGCTTAATAAACAATACACATCGAAACTTTTTTATGACATGATTGTGAATTAATAAATTTACCAACAGTACCATCTTACTAGTTTTTTACATTACCAACCTAACAAATTACACTGCTACCATCAGGTTAGCTTCTTCACTCAATACACAAAATTTCCCTACGCTTGATCATAAATATCAAACGTTACGACACAAAGGAAAGTAAGGCAGCGGGATAAGAAAAAAGTAGAGTTTTGGACAAGCGTCCGAGAGAAGATAGAGAGTTGTTTCTATTAAGCACAGATCGGTCTGAAAGACCACCTGCTATGTTAATCAGACAAGTTAAGGCACATAATAAGTTAAAAAAAATTACTAGACTCCTGATGAGAACTAGTACGATCATCTTCCTAACGAATACTCCACTACAATAAGAAGATCAGACAAAAAGTTGAAACAACTTAAAAATATCACTGCAGATACCTTCACACAAAAACCAACTGTTCCAAGGTAATTTTTTAGAAACGGTAACGCCATAAACACGCAAGAATACCTAACTATAAACAGTTAAATACAAACATACTGTCCCAATATGCTAAAAATAACCGAGAATTCGATAAGATATCAATAAAAAGCGATAGCACCTCACCGCGAAGTTATACAAAAACAAAAAAATGTTTATATGTTCTGATGACTTAACAGAAGAAAAAAACAAGTAATGATATAGGATAAAGTGAGCGACTGTAATAATTCAGAATGAAAACGCATGGAATAGGAACTCTTAGTTGTCCAACTGCGAATATGGACTGCTTTTTACAAAGGCATATGCCGCGTATCCTATGTGTATCCAAAGAAAAAAGCATCCACTCAACATCAGCTAAAACAAATCATAACAATTCAATAAGTTACTCCAATCAAAGTTATGACAATCACTACGAAATTAAACAACGTAAGATAAATGCTAAAAAATAAAATAATATGATGCAGAAAAGGTGCCAGGATTGATTACGTGAAGCGACAGAGTTATATTAGATAATCTAGATAACAAACAGATATATGGCTGACAATAAATTCAAGGTAAAATTAATAGCCAGCAAAAAGATAATTAAATGAGGTAAATAAGCCAGAAGTGTAGAAGGTGAATGCTGTATAAGGAATGAAACGAATAGATAAAGTTTACAAATTCATAGCAGGGACAAAAACATTAGGTAAACCGTTAAAGAAATAAAACGTGAAAAATTAATTAGCATTTGGGTCAGCAGAGAAAGGTTTAAGGTCTTTGATATGCCACCTTCCTTGACGTTTTTCTTCAGTGTCTTGGAGTTCATAAATAAGTGGACTAATAACACGAATGACCTTACATAAAATTGATTTTGAAGCTAATTTCGAAGAGAATTTTTTAGTAGCATCAGATAAGACATAATTCTTTTTCCAGACGTGTTCGCCTAAAGCAAAGGAAATATCTCGTTTTCGCAGATTATAGTGATCCTTACTCTTTTCGTAAGCTTTTAACAAATTTTTTCTAACGTCGTTAAAGATAGAAGGTAATGATTGTTGGCTTTCGTCACAGCGTACTTTTTCGTCAAATACGTTCGGATCATCAGGAACTGAACCGTAATAACTACCATCAATTGGCGTGTATCTTCTAAAAACAAGGAATGAGCGAGTGAATTGGGTTGCTTCGTGTTTAGACGTACGCAAAGCTTGAGCGATTTTAAAGATATTTTTATCCCACTTGGTGTGGTCTGAGGTGATATATGAAGAGATAGCAGTGATGAAGACTCTATTTACTCTTGCGGTAGGGTTTACCTGGGGATGGTATTTTACGTTATACCAAATTTTTTGTACTTTATAACTGTTAACGAAATTTTGAAAGTCTTTTGAGATAAATTGCGCCCCGTTATCACAGAGAATAATTTGAGGGACACCAAAGATAAGAAATACATTTTGTTCCAGAAATTTAATTATGGCGGCAGATGTGGCTTTACGTAACGGTTGTACCATAACAAATTAAGAAAACCAATCGGTGACAACTAAAAGATATTGGTTACCTTTTTTTGATCGATGGAGAGGTCCTAATAAGTCGAGTGATATTAACTGAAAGGGATAAGATACACGTTTGAAGTTACCCATTAATCCAGAACGAGCTTCTTGAAAACTCTTCAGAGATCCGCAAATTTTACAGTTTTTAATATAGCGGCAGACAGATTGTTTTAATGTCGACCAGTAATTCAGATATTTTGGCTAAGGTTTTTGTAACACCAAGGTGGGCAGCTGTAGGATCGTCGTGACACAATTTATTAATTTCACTACGGTTAACGGTAAGAACCACGTTTCCATTCAGGGATATTAGAGATTTTGTGAGAAAAGGAAGATACAAATTTATATAATGTATTATTTCTCACACGAAAGGTGGAACATTTATCGGGATTTTCAGAAACTTTTTTTATCATGTCAAGATACCAGGCATCAGGAATTAGATCTGGGATGTTAAGAGAAGCGACATCACGAGATAAGGCATCAGGTACGATATTTAATTTGCCAGGTCTATGGCGAACGTCAAAGGTAAATTGAGAGATACGTAAATTCTATCTTGCCAATCGACCTGTGGGTTGTTTTATGTAATTTAACCATGTGAGAGCTGCACAATCAGTAATTACTGTAAAATGTGTATCTTCAACATATCGTCTAAATTTTTCAATACCAAAGATAACCCCTAATAATTCACGTTCGGTAAGTGAATATTTTTGTTCAGCAGAAGTTAAAGCACGACTAGCATAAGCGATAGGGTGTTCATTATTTACTTGAAACAACATTGCGCTGAACCAGTAAGTGAGGCATCGGTTTAAATATAGAATCTTTCGTCAAAATTGGGCGAGATTAAGATAGGTGCGGAAATGATTAACGTTTTGATTTATTCAAAAGCCTGCTGAGCTTCTAAATTCTATTTAACAGATTGTATTCCACCAGCAAGACTAAACATTACCCGTGTTAGCTCTCTTAGTGCTCCAAAGTTGATCGCCGTTTTGTGTCGGGTTTGAAATAATCAATTAAAATTCTAAAGTTTTATTTGGATACCATACAAATTTTATTTTGACATCAATCAAAAATCAATTACTGCTACTACTTGTTTTATTCTCCGCCTACCCTTAACAAATATAACTATAGTAACTAAACAAGCGTGTTGACGCGACAGATTGACTTTTCTTTTTATTTTTAATTAAGGCAGAAATGCGTGTAAATATAGTTGAGAGATTAGGTAGAAAAATGCGATAGTAACTAATCATTCCTATTAAACGTTTAATTTCGGTAACAGTCTTTGGTGTTTTAAATTTAGTAATGGCGTCAACTTTAGCAGGATCTGCCCGAAGACCAGTTCCATCGATAATAAAATCAAGAAATATAAGAGAGGAACAGCAAAATTGACACTTCTCCCAATTTATTTTAAAACCTGCTGCGTTTAGGTGTTCAGCAACTTCATTAAGTGTAGCGATATGTTCTTCAAAGGAACTTGAGATGACCAATATGTCATCTAAAAATACAAATGCACGTTCTTGGTGTAATAAAAGACCTAACATTTGATCCATAGTACGTTGCAAAGTTTGTGGTGCGTTGCAGAGACCAAACGGCAAGAAATTATATTCGAAAAGACCCCGAACTGGAACACAAAAAACAATCTTTGGACGTGAATATAAGTCAAGAGGGATCTGATAAAAACCTTGTCTAACATCGATGAATGAGATAAATTTAGCATTTCGAAGCCGACTTAAGATAGAATCAGTACGATGTAAGGAATAGGCATCGGCCACAGTTACAGAGTTAAGCTTTCTTCCGTCAAAACAAACACGTTATTCATCATTCTTCTTACGAACTAATAACACGGGAGACATCCATGGCGAATTTGAAGGACAGATAACAGAGAATCAAGCATTTTATCTATTTCGGAATGCAAATGTTTTTGTAATGCAGGCGATAAGGGATATTGACGTTGCTTAAAAGGAACAGGATCACCGGTAGAGATAATATGGATTGCAGTAGTAACACAACCAAGTTCAGAAATATTTAATTTACGAAATTTGTCTATTGTAGAGTTAAGAATTTCATTCTGGGAATCGGTAAGAGAAATTTTATTAGATATACCAGCTGATGCACAAGAGTTTGTTTTAAGCGAAGCTTGCCAAGAAAAATCTTGGAAATATAAAGATAGATTGAAGAGTTGGCAAAAATCAAAGCCAAGTAAAAATGGGTAAGCTAGTGTAGGCACAATTAAAAATGAAACATCTCGTTCAAGTGACTCTATACGAATTTTTAATTTAAGGGAACTAGTTACATATATTTTATGTCGTCAGCTAAATTAATAGAGGTTTTTTCCGGATAATTGCTGTAAACCTTCATGTTGTTAAGGACGCGTAATTGCTATAAACGTATCACCACGTTTTAAGTATGCTGCAATAGTCAAATTTTCATCCACATTTAAAGTCAATTTACATACACAATATAAGTAAACCACAGTACTCATGTGGATGGTATTTCATAGATAAATCTCAGGGTCCATCTTGTTTTGTGGGTTAGGTTACACCATTGCTGAGTTTCAAATTGCCAATCCGTTCTAAAACACTTTTCACCTCGTAAAGGAATGAAATAACACCAGGCAGAGGTACACAGAAGGTAAAGATAATTAAACCTACATACCTACAAAGAGAAAAGACACACACACAACACAGATAGATGTTCTTGGCTTCAGGTCTCGTAGCTTAATCCCCGCTTTCGACCCTACCCGAACCTGCGCATTCCTTTGCGCGAACGCGACTGTTCGGAATGACGGAAGTTGACAAGTTTCATTAAAAAATATCCGCTGGAATTTATTTACAAATTAAATCTAAATCGAAAAATGTACATTGCCAATTTTGGCATGTAACACGACCTGAAAAATGGTAAGACGCCGTGTATAGATAAGCTGCAAGCAACACAAGCAGTAACAGAACGTCTTTCCCTACTGGTAAGCTATATGTATGAGACAAGCGAAATACCCAAAGATTTCAAACGTCACATCGTAGTCACTACACCAAAAAAGAGAGACGCGGATAGATGTGAAAATTTTCAAACAATAAGTTTGACAGCATACGTGTCAAAAATATTAGCTAGAAATGTATAAAGACGGATGGAGAAACGGGTTGAAAAGATACTAGGAGAAGATCAATTTGGGTTTAGGCGAAACAGGGAGGCCATTTTAAGTCTGAGGGTGATAATGGAGAAGACAATAGAAAGGAGGAAGCGTGTATATAGAAATTCAAACCCGGTACCTTGGGCGTAGTACGCCACGAAGCCCCCCCCCCCCACATCAACATTTGATCTTCCAATGCTCCACCCAAAGGCACTACATTGGCCAGGAGGCGAATTTTTGTTACCTGAAAAATTTGGAATTTTGCCGAACGCTTGCTGTTTCAAGCAAGATATGGATCTTTAACGTGCATGGCAACACTCACACACGCATACCAACGACGCCACGGGTCCACCCCCCTTCACATACCACTGAATCTCGGTGAAATAAGGCATATAATTAGAAAACAATAGAAGAGGAATCGAGCTGTATATAGGCTGCCGTGAGAATTTCAGGGAACTGTGTAGGCTAGCTCAGAACATAGATAAGTTGAGGTGCACGTCCAGCTAGTTTAAAGACGTAAAACGTAATGACGAAAAATAAGTGCACTTAAATCTGATCATTATTATAAACAACTACATGTGTTGGTTGTGAAATATTTTCAACTAATGTTGATTGTGCGAAAGGATATATTGGGAAAACTATTAATTCGACATAGGTTTAAGTGCTGGGGAAACTTGGCAGCCAAAGGCTGGTTACCCCTCTTCACATGCCTTACATGTGATTTTTCCAATGCTCCACCCGAAGGCCAGGAAGCGAGTTTTTTTTACCTGGAAAATTTGGAATTTTGCCGAACACTTGCTGTTCCAAGCAAGGTAGGGATCTTTAACGTGCGTGACAACACTCACACACGGGACCTCCATTTTATCTCTCATTCGAACGAGGGTGTATTTTTGTGAAAAATGCTCGCCTAACATTTTCCAAGCGGACCGTTTGGGATAGCCTTATATACGTACCTCTTCACATACCACTGAATATCGGGGAAATAGGGTATATTACTGTAGAACAATAGAAGGTGCCCGAACTGCATCAAACAAGAAGAACAGCAGTTATGTTCAAAGACAACGAACATAGAAACAAGAAGAAAATTGTTCAAAGCATATGTGTGGAGCACAGCCACAGTACGTCTATGAAATAGCGTTAGTAGGAAAAGCAGACAGAAAGAGATAGACGCCTTCTGGAATGTTGTGCTTCAGATGTATGAAGATGGTGGCATGGACAGACAAAGTTAATAACAAATAGGTTATAGAAATAGCAGAGGAATATAGATATCTGTGGAAAACAAAAAAAAACAAAAAGGAGAAATAGAAGGACAGGATACGTTCGACGGCATTTCTGGTAAATAGTACGGGATATATTACAAGCAAAGATAGGAAAAAAGAGGTAGATGTGGACTGAGATCAGACTTTCGCATGTAGATAGTGGTATATGCAGACTGTGCAAATTTCAGAGAAATATGAAGGTTAGTTCAGAATACGAAACAATGAGGGTACGCGTCTAACCAGTTTCAGGACTGAAGACCCAATGATGATGATGATGAATTATCGTAAACAATTACAGGCCTTGGTTTTGCAATATACTCAACAAATTTGATTGTGAGAAATGAATAATTGGAAACTATTAATTCGGCAAATGTCTAAGTGATGGGGTATTTTTGTAGTCATCAGTTTGCTGAAACCCATGCGTTTCCCATTGAATATCAGTGAAATAGGGGATAATTTTAGAAACCAATAGAAAAAGAAGATAACGTGTGTATAGGGTTTGTTGATCTTGAAAACATTCAACAATGTAAAATGGAAAATAATGTTCGAAGTACTCAAAAAGAATTGGAATAAGTTATAGAGATAGACGGGTAGTACATAGCTTATACAAGAAGGAATTAGCGGTAATAGAATTAGAGCAATAACGTAGAAAATTAAATATTAGGAAAGAGGTGAGGCAGGTATGTGAGCTATCCCCATTAAATTGTAACTTGTATATCGAATAGGCAACGGAATATTCTCAAATGCTAAAAGACGTGGAATTAAGATGCAAAGACAAACGATTGATATGATTAAATTTGCGGATGATATAACGGTATCAGCATCTAGCAAGGAAGAGTTAGAAGCAGCTCTTGATTAAATGGTAATGGTACTAACAGAGAGATACATTATGAAAATCAATAAAAATAAGGCTACAATATTAGTGTGTGTGGGGGGTGTGGAGGTGGGAGGGGAATAAAAGCTATAATAAAAAATAGGAAACAGGATCTAGAAGAAGTTAAGGATTTCTGCTATAACGAAAGCCAAATAACGCAGGATCAGATAGAGGTTAGCACAAGGTCGTGTCGCATTTAACAAAGAAAAAGTAGCTACTATGTTCAAAGACAACAATTATAGAAACAAAGAAAAAAAATTTGTTTAAAACACATGTGTGACTGTGAAACCTAGACAGTAAAAGAAGCGTACAAGAAAAAGATAGAAATATTGAAATATGGTGCTACAGACGTATGATTAAGATATCATGGACAGACAAAGTTAAGAATAAAGAGATTCTAAACATAGTGGCGAAAGAAAGAAATATATGGAAAACAGTAAAAAAAAGTATGAGGGATAGGATAGTAGGGCACGTTGTAAGGCATGAGGGAATAGTGCGGGATATATTATAAGCACAAAGAGGTAAAAAGTGAGGTAGAAGTAGACCTAGATTAGACTATTGTACGCAGATAGTGAATGATGTAGGCTGTGAAAATTTCAAGGAAATGTGTGGGTTAGCTCAGAGTAGGAAACAATGAAAGTATACGTCCAACCAGTTCCAGGATTCAAAACCTATTGATGATGCAAAGAGCTTTAAGAATATGGTATAATTAATAAAAAATCTAAGCCATTTACACTAGATAAATTTTGGAATCAATTGTGATGTTTAGTGCTAAAAACTAATAATAAATGAAAAACAAGTTCAAAATTATTTAAATTAGGGAGTTCAGCAATTCATAGCCCTACAGCCAAAACGTTTGTTACGTGTAAAATGAGCTTTACGTTATAAATTTAGATTTGCCTCGAAAGAGCGAGAACCCCGTACAAATTTTAAGGGTGCACCGACTAACTACAGTGGCGTGAGAGTGAGTTTCTGTGGAAGAAATAATAAAAACAATAAAAACAAGTAAATAATAAAAAATTCACTTTCCCTGAAAGACCTTTTCCACAGTCATAATTCAGGAACGCCAAACTGTCTTGTCTAAGCAATTTCTTCGATATTATCTCTACATGGAAACGGTTATTTCGAATTGGTCTCCTTTGCTTCTGGTTTCCTAAATTTTTCACCTTATACCTCAACTTTCTCTTAAATATCGTAAAACTACTCATTAAGTTTTGTCATAACAAAAAAACTTTGTAAAATAATTTGCCTCTCCCAAATACAACTCTGTCACTGGGGTGACTACATATTCTTTCACAGCGACTTACTTTTTATCTGGTTTATAAATAAATGCAAATAAATTTAATCCACATTTAACCTTTATTGACATTAAATAATTGTACTATAAATACATACAAGGTGACAATAATCGACCTATGTTGTATGGGTAACCTTTTTATTATAATGGTCAGTAAATAGGTTAAATGGATACTATTGGGCAGTTTGTTATACTTAATTCAGATATGCATTTGTTTATCAAAAATTCATGAACCTCTAGATATGTTTAAAAAACCACAAACTCGATTTTTTAAAACTGTTATCGTAAATGGAGAAAAATGATTGTAATCAAATATGTAGATATTATTCTTCTCTTTAAGGTTCTCTAGTAGAATAATTGTTTTCTTGTACGGTTTACGAAATATAACATAACCTTGCATTTTTTTAAACGGAAACCGTTATTTGGCATGACATCAAGAAATAGCAAATTTTCTCCCCTCTCCAATGAGATAAAAATATTGATAGGTTTGACTAAAAAATTGTGGAGATATTTGCACTTATTTGATATTTATGTAAAAATCAACTAATCATAAAATCAAAAGAATGGGTGGTGCTACGGAATCATAAAATAGCAGAAACAACTGTCACCCTAATATATTTAATCTTTTTCGAAAATCTGTTGGGTAAAATGTATTTCCAATATAATAATGGTAGGTTTTAAAATTATTCGTTCTTTTTCCTTAGAGGTGTTACATTCCCATTCAAATTCATGTACAGACGCAGTCTGCTTAAAATTATTGTATGCCAAAACACGAATCTCTATTTCTTCATTTATCTTTCTCTATGCTGCTTTTGGTTTAGAAAAACAGCCACATTATTTTAAATTTGCTTCTAACTTGACAAATAACCTTTTATCAGGTTGATTCCTTTCCATGTAACTTCGAAGATACAATTCAAAAGCCGCATTTGCGTTCCTACTGGAAACATAGTAACAAAAAAACATATCGTTTTCCTTTTCCGTCAAATAAGGCATATTTTTTTAAATATCAAGCACTACACACCAGTTATTATTAACAGTAACCGCGATTAATAATAAGCATAGGTTACTTACTTAATTGAAAACTAATAATAATTGAAATGTGGCAGTTGTTTCTGTTGTTTTATGATTTCATGGTTACTTGATTTTTACATAAAAATCAAATAAATCAAATATCTCCACAATTTTTTAGTCAAACCCTACCAATATTTTTATATCCTTGGAAAGGGGAGAAAATTTTCTATTTCTTGGTGCCATAGCCAACTATGGTTTACATTTAAAAAACGCAAGGTTATATCATATCTCGTAAACCATAGAAGGTAACAATTATTCCGCTAGAGCACCCTAAAGAAAAGAATAATATCTATAAATTGAATTGCAATCATTTTTCTCCATCCACGATAACAAAGTAGCTAGATTAATTTGAAAACAAATCGAGTTTTCTGTTTTTCGAAAATATCTAGAGAGCCATGAACTTTTTGAAAAGCAAAAGCATATCTGAATTAAATATAAAAAACTGCCCAATAGTCTCAATTTAACCTATTTGCTAACTATTATAATAACAAAGTTACCCATAGAACACAGGTAGATTATTGTCACCGTGTATATACTTTCATTAAAAAACCTAATTTCTTAACCTCAAACTGGTTAAGTATTGCCAAAATAAATCCTAAAAACAACATTAAATCAAATCCTTAAATAATGCCATCACTCCAATTCTCCCGTTTCTCATATTAAATTACGTGACATTCTAAATCCCATTTCTGGAATTACACTTAATAACAAACAGAAAACATTTAAATACCAACTTTTCCGTTTATCATTATTAATTGCCTCCTTTATAATACTAACCCGAATACTAGCCATTTATATTTACAACCTACATGTACATAATTCATAAGTATAAATATAAAAGCTTATAGTTTACTCATGGTTAAATTCATCTGTTTAAAAGGATAAGGATGTCCAGAAAACACCAGATTTTTAATTTTTCGTCCTTTAAACAATATCTCCCTTAACACACACATCACAAAATTCAAATTATTGGAGAAATAAACTTTTCAGGGCCTAACCTCGTTCACACTACATCCTTAAACTGCATACCGTGCATTAACTTTTAGCCTGTCCTCATACCAATTCCAAAGGCACGGCCATTTCGCCCTATTACATGTTCCCATAACTACATTTTTACGGTTTTAATTAACTTTTTGAACTTGAACTTTCAACTGTCGCTAAGTTGTTATCACATTTCTCCTTCTATAAAAGTCTAGTAACTGTGGTAAGCATCCGTAATGTAACAATTCTAGTCCATGCTTACGTACAAAGTTATTGTGTAACAACTGTTTATTGTTGATTATTTTTTCTGAAAACACAAACGTAACTTCTTGCAACATTTAAAGTTATCTACATTTACGGTTTTAAAATAAGTTATCGGCCTGGATCATTACATTTATAATGTATTTAAAAGAAATAATGTTATATCTTATTAACTGAGTTACAGTTATAGAAACAAAATATTTGAAATGCTACTCTTAATGAGCGTGAGTTATAATAACTCACGCTTCCAGCTTATATTTCTATTTAATTACCTACCAAAAATATCAAAGTAGCCATGCTCATTGACATTTACGTAATGTCAAACAAATTTGTACTATAATTTTTTTTAAATAATCTTGATTACATGTGTTTATTAAAACTTGTTACTGTGCTTATAGTCGTAGATAAAGTATAGTATTCAACATACGGTAATGGCAACAACTCACTTGATGAATTACGGCACTCGCCTTCGGCTCGTGCCGCAAACTTCATCTGCGTGAGTTATTGCCTACATTACCGTATGTTGAATAATATACTATTAATGAAACAGCAAATTAAATAACAAATCTATTGTGTGTCAGAATGTTTACACGTACACAAAGTGTACATTTGGTAAAGCTGTGAATGACATTTTATGTCAGATATATAAAAAACATAGATTCAGTTGTCCTATCTAGACGTCACATGTCGTCTTAATTTAATTTAAAATACGTTTAAATATTTTGAGGTCATGAACTTGCATTTTTCATCGACATGTAAAATTTGCGTACTTACTGTTAAATAAAAATAACTTAGAGTAATTACATTCTACAATATCAGCACTTTGATAATTAAATTTTATTGTGAAGGTCAAGGAAGTACTTCATTGATTTAAAGAAATTTATGTATTACGAGTAACTTAGAAAATTTCAAGTCAGCATATTGAAATTTTATAGAAAAATCCATTCAGAGATCTTCCTATTTTTAAATGCAAAACTTTACTAGTATATTTCTGTTCTAGAAAAATAATTAAGTGAAATTTTTTTAAGAAATACGAATTTAAATATTATAATTACATGAATCCAGAAATTTATTCAAATAGAATCTATTTTGTTTTTGAATGACTTTTTATTATTTAGAATTCAAGTAAAAAAATCACAAGTCATCCCTGATTAGAAATGGTGTGTAATGAAAACAAATTCCCTGGGTATATATTTTAGAAACCTAAATTCTATTATTTTATTTTTGACAAATATTTTTGAGGACACAAATGGTGTCCATGTTGTACCTTTGTTTGTTCACAGGTCAAGCCGAGACATCTGTATGACATCTGGTGTTTGAGGTTTTGGTAAGTGTGTTTTAAAGAGTGAAATTCAGGTTTTATGGCTATGTTAGTGGTGTTGACATAAGGTTTCCGCATTCCCCTTATACAAGCACAGTTAAATTTTGTTGGTTATTGTATTGAAAAATACGATGGCGCTCATTAAATATATTTTTGGTCTTTTATCAACCCATGACCCAAGCTCATGATCTACCCAGAGCTAACACTCGACTAGCCGTTTATGTCTTAAGAGTTTTTCTTTATCTCAAGCCATTCTCCATCCAACTTTACCTTGGGCTTACATTAATAAGAAGAGATTCTCGACCTTGTGATATCAGGTTAGGGTTTAGGAAATTTAAAAGTATAATTTTTTTTAGCTGATAGTCACGAGGATAAAGTTAATAATAAAAAATCAAGCAAGAAAGAATTTTGTATTACAGTGTGCCGACTACAATTTAACGTAATAGATACAGAATCAGCAGTATGTAATGCGGATGAGACAGAAACGAGGAAGACCTAGACGAAATCGAAACTTTACATTCGACTCAGAACGACGAACCAAAAGCTGCAATTAAAATTCTAAATAAAGCTATAGATACCAAACCAAAACAATTTATAGTTACGGAAGACTTCACCAACTCTGACCAGGTGAAATACACAAAAATAAACAATAGGAAAATATATAACATTCAAATAACTAAAGATGACTACGAGAATCAAAAATCAGAATTTTAAAAGAATATACTTCGGAGAAGCAGCACTTTTACTTTGAGTTCACTGCAGATCATTTCTATCAAAGATTTTCGGAAATATATATTTGATTATTTAATAATTCAGAACCAGAAGTTATCAGATGCACACAAAAATTAATTAATTTAGACGACGCAGATGAAGTAAATGATGTAATTCGCAAGCAACACAAAGGTAAAATAAACCATCGTGGAATAAACGAAACCCCAAAACAACTAATATGGGGGAAATATTATTTTAAAGACATGAAGGAATTAATTACACATTTCATTAATCAATGCGAACTTCGTGATAAGGCAAAATAAGATAGATCACCACCGAAAGTACCCTTAATGATGACAAGAATACCTGGCAAACCTTTTAAAACATACACACCGACATTTTAGTAGTGGAAGGGCAGAACTTTTTATCGATTGTACGCGCATTTATAAAAGTAGGACAAGCGATTCCTATTACTTCTAAAAATAGTATTGACGTGGCCCAAGGATTCGTGTAATGCTTCACATTTTGCGGTACATCCGAATCAGTAACTCTAGACAATTGTAGTGAGTTTAGAAACGAAACCATTAAGAATACCCTGAAACTTCACAAAATAAAAATTCATTTTATCACAGAAAATCATCCAGAATCAAACGGATTAATTGAACGACTACATTTGACATTATTGGAACAAATAAGACTTTTAAGACTAACGTACAAGAAGGAACCTATTACCAGTTTAATGTTGTACGCCCTAATTGCTCATAACAATACAATTCATTCTTCAACAAACTTTACACCACTCGAATTAACATTAGTACATTCGGATTCTCGAAATCCTTATGACATACACTACAACCAAAAAGGTATACCAGCTGTACGTCAGAGATAATAAAGAAAAATTGAAAATAATGTACAATAACGTCATAAACAAACTAGTCAGCGACAAAGAACGGATAACAAAAGCGCGAAATGAGAACGCCGATATGAACAAATTCATGGTAGGACAAACGGTTTATGAAAGAAACTTTAAAAGTAAACGACACAAAACGGCCCCTAGAGATTTAGGTCCGTTTAAAATAAAAAAGATATCGGATAAAAATGTAGTTGTAATAGATAATGTAAAAACTATAACTTATATTCATTTAAAAAATTTAAGACGCCCTGTAATTTCTGATGGACAATCATCGCCCTTGCCTTCAACCTCCACCCAGGTAAATTTAACAGCAACGGAATAGTAATTGAAGACATAAAAAACAATCATGGTATACTACCAGTAAAATTGGGAAGTATGCAGAATTTTGTATACTTAGAGACAATTACGATAAACTGAACATATTAATGAATACGGATAGATTTGGAAAAGATTACGCGATAGAAATGCTTAATTATAAAAGAATAATAGAAAATATCATAAAAACACGGACGACAAATTCAATCGATTAATACCGACAGATCAAACCACAACACAGCAAAGAGGACTTATAAATGGATTAGGTAACATTATAAAAGCTGTCAATGTGATTTAGATAACTAAGATGCTGAGCAATACGACAATGCAATACAACAATTGATTGACAACTAGAATAACATAAAAACTGTTGATAAAAATCAAATTTCTTTAACTAAATCAACAATATTTGAAAATTAGTAAATAACTAGGACAGTATAACAAATAAAATATTAGCTCTGAAAAATAGTATGCAAACCACAATCTTAGGGATACGCAATTTAATAACTTTTAACGCGATATTTAATGAAATGATAGCTACCCTAACAGTAATTCAGCAGAATTTAGCTACGTTGGAAAATGCTGTAACGTTTGCTAAATTATATACCATGCATGCTTTATTATTAAACCGCTTGATTTACAGAAAGAATTAATAGGAATCAAATCATTTATAACCCACAGCAAACTACCTTTCGAAGTAACAGAATCTAACATACTAGTGTTTGAAAAAATAGCCATGGTAAAAGTTTACGTAAAGAATCACGAAATTACATTTCTGATAGAAATTGCAATTGTAGAAATTAAGCCTTATAATTATTATAATTTATTTGCTTCCCCAGTGAAACTTAATAGTTAATATCAAATTATGATCCCTAAACTTAGGTATGAATTTACAAATGAAAAATGCAAAGCAGTTGCACCTGTCCAATACTTATATTAATCAATCACAACAACAACTATTCAAGCAGATAGCCCTTCGAAGTACAATTATTACGGTTTTCTAATCAATACAAGAGCTGTGTGCCAAAATCATCGCAGATTACAGAAATTAAAATTCAAAAGGTTACGTATAACAAGTGGATTGCAGTGTTTCAGCAAGAAGTAATAGCAACCGCCAACTGCAACAAAGACGAAAACAGTCTAGCCCTGATTGGAAGCAAAGTCATCACCGTTAAGGAAGATTGCTATCTAAAATTAAAGAATGAAATCATCCGAGTGTATTAAAACCTTGCAGTGGCGAAGGAATTTGCAAACCTACCCGAACCACAAATCAAGATTCCACCAACCAAAAATAACGAAATCATTCGGAAGTCGGTGCAACTAGAACATCCGGATTTAGACAATCTCAACAACGCAGTGAAATTAATTGACAATTACAAAGAATATTTAAATACCCTAAAAGTGTCAAAGTTACAGTACAGTAATATTAGTGTTTGGACAATTGTGTTGATAATTTTAACTTTTATTAATAGCTGTGTTCTCGGTATGCAAAATGTACATTAGATATAAGATTAAAACAACATCAGTTGGTCCCATAAGGGCAATAAATTTTAAAAATTAAGTAATCAACCCTCAATTTTTGATCTAAGAGGGGAGGAGTTACATATCTTTTATACTAATATGTATTAAAAATTAAATATAATAATTGTTTTATAGAAATAGAATGATAGGTTGTATTATGGATTGTAATGTAATAAGTGTCAATTGAGTTCATACCGGGTTTAAAATAAGGGACAATTCCTTTGTAACACAGACGCAAGTTGATACAATTACAATAATAACAATGAACTGCTGCCAAGCAGCTTATTTATAATTACCTAGAAATAAAGACATTATATATCAAGAAATAGAATAAAAACAATTTTGCAGTTTCTCAAAGAACGATGTGAGACCAGAAGCTTTATGGTAAATGTAAGAAGCTCTACCGTTCAATTACTTTTCGCATCTCATAACTTTCGCATTGTTAGAATTTAAGCTACTGTCCATTAATTTTTAATTATTTAAAATAGTAACTTGTCAAATTTCAAACTTGTACTTAGAGAATATAAGTGTTCAAGTTGTTTGTGAATAAAACAAGTCTGTTGGTAATCAAAATAATAAATATAATTTTGATAGTAGCAGTTCTTAAATAACACTTTGTTACAGTCCAATTTTGGCAATGTACATTTTTTAAATATGTGAGTAAGTTCCCGCGAATATTTTAAAATAAACTTGTTAATTTCCGTCATTCCAGACAGTTGCGTTTGCGCAAGAGAATGCGCAGGCGCGGAGTGAATGGCGCAAGTGCGCGGTGTGGAATACGACGTCATTAGCCACGAGACTTCGAAGCCGAGAACAGCTACCTGTGTCGTGTATATGTCTTTTCTCTTTTTTAGGATGTAGGTTCCCTTTTATCTCTAGCTTCGAGTACCTTTACCTGTATCCTTCTTGCCTTACCTACGTACGAGCAATAGAGGAGGGACGACGAAATTTGGACTCAACAATGACGTGATGTAACCCACACCAAAAACAAGGAGATGGTCCTGGGATATAACTGCAAGGCGCGTTTTAAGTGAGTACATCGCTTTATTTATATTATAAATTAAGAATTGTATCACCAATAAACGTGTTTTGTATTTGATACATTTGCAGCGTAATCATGTTATATTAAACGATAGTGTAATAATGTGAAACGCGGGAAACGTATCAACTTTTAAAAAAGACGCTTCTAAGGACTCAAAATATACTTGGCGTCGCAATGAATACTTGAAAAAATTGTTCGCAAGTATAAATATGATTCATCCTAGTTTGCGCATGCGTGACTTTGCCTTTTGTAAATACAATTGTGAATAGAATTACCATCTAACAAAATAATCCTTTCATTTAGTTACAGTTTTAATGAATACTCTGACTTATATTTTATTATTTTTACTAAGTGAAGTAGCGTGACGTAATTATTATAATAGCATTGCAAATACCAATGAGGACGTTTAAAATTACAATAGTGTTATAAAATTTGGTCACGCAACATAAATCCCGTTCGTAGGCTATCTCTGTTGAATATCAATTACTAAAACGTAAACCAATAAATAAAACCAATATGTATAGTAATGCTATTTACTGTCTAAACGAAATGCAATTTCTTTCTGTATAGAACAATATACACACTCAGACAGACCTTGGAATGTTTAACGGTATACGAGTGCGTACCACACAGAATTGATTGTAAATGTCGTAACCGCAAATTAATTATATACCAGTTACATTTACGTTCCTGACATTATTTAACAGTATCTATGATAATTCATTATATAGGCCAATGGAAGTAAATAACCTTCCTCATAAGATACCAATTTTTTTTCTCAAAGTAATGTATTATCATTTAACCAATCGAAATAAAAAAATTAAACATCGGCAGACGGTCGTGTGTCAAATGTAGATGAATTAAAAGGCCACGTGAACGACTATTACAGAACTTACCTTATGTGGAAGTGGTCACTACATGATTTATACCAAGTCGATTTTTGTATAGAAATGAGAAAAACACTTAAAAGTATAGCTATAAAGGTGGCTTTAGTGCTACAGAAATTTGACGATTTGGATATTTGGAGAATGATCCTATTGGTTAAAGTGATCACGTGACACTGCCGATAAACGTCAAAACACCGAATCTCAGATCTCCTAAAAGTTGGCTCAAGTTCATCTTTTCTGATTTTGAGATCGGAGTAACTTATCTAACCTATGGACCGGTGCATGCGTATTTGTTCAGAAAAGCACGTGATTTGTTTGCTTTGTTATAAACTTAACCTTACTTTTTCGTGTAGTTCGCTGTAATATATTTTGCGTTTTGTAGACCATATTTTTTGTTCCATCAAGATTCGTCGTTGCTTCAAAAGCAAAATAAGGAACCAATTCATTTTTTCAGTTCGTAATTCACAACCTAAACTTAACATCCATCAATCCAAAACAATAACAAATGTCATCTGTCAAACTATTTTCTCCAAATACCTAAAGCAGAAAATACCCTAAGGGTACCTTTAGTGCTATGGAGATTTGGCGATTTGGATATTTGGAAAATGATTCTATTGGTTAAAGCGATCACGTGACACCGCCAAGAAACGTCAGAAACACCGAATCTCCAATCTCCCAAAAGTTGGTTCAAGTTCAACTTTTCTGGCTATTTTGAGATCGGTGCATGCGCGTTTGCTCAGAAAAGTACGTGATTTGTTTGTTTTGTTATAACCTTAACCTAACCTTTTCGTGTAGTTCGCCGTTATATATTTTGCGTTTTGCCTATTAAACATTTTGGAAATAAATAGTAAATCCGTTGTTTTTTTAGATACTCATAGCTTAGTAACAAACATTGAAAACTTAGCATCCGGCAACCCAAAACAATAACAAATTTCATATGTCAAACTTCTCCAAATACCCAAAGCAAAAATACCCTAGATGATTAAAAGTGAAAATATCTAATTCCCCAAATATCCAAATCGCTAAATCTCCACAGCACTAAAGGTACCTTAAGTGTGTCTGCCACTTATACGCGGTCGCATTTGTAAAGCAGCCGCATTTAATAACAATAAACGACTAGGTGGAGTGCTTCAGTATACATATTTTAGAAACGTAAACTTTTAGTATTGAACGAGAATGGAACTGTTCTAAAAACAAGTATTGTATATCTTCAGAGAGTGGCCTGGGTATTGGTGCAGTGAACCGGCTGCATCTATACAATTTCCACCCTTGTCTTAAGTTATGATATGACGGTATCAGGATATGTATTTAAGACCAATGGTTGAAATGTCTCTATCAATAGTTTGTTAATATACTTTATTCAATAAAAAATATCCAAATACAAACAGTTTTTAAAAATATCTTAAATACACATGCACAAACTAGACTCTACTTCATCACTAGACTAGCGATAGAGAATATTTATTTCATCATCAGTACCATCATTCATTACCGTCAGATGAAACTGAATCCGTCGTAATTTCTGCTAGAAAAGTAAAAATCTTTTGGCCAACAAACCATTTATTTGATACGCGAGTTACATATCCCGAATTCAATATGTATACAAATTTAAATGCATTTATTATGCCTTAGTAATAGCATGTTACATTGTATTAATTGAAGATAACAATATTAAAGGTTAATCAGAGTTCATTTCAGACATGGAAACGGAAGCAACTACTTTGTATTCCAGGCGCAACCTGATATTGCAGATGCAGATAGAAAGAACTGCAATAAAGCAGTGTTTATTAAAACATTACTTAGAAAAAGACATTGTATGTTATCAAGAAATAACAGGTGGTGAAATCTGCACAAGATGATGTGAGAGCAGGGATTACATAAATACCCTGAGGAGCCCCTGATGGCCAGTCAGTCTCAAACTTTATAACTTTAACATTGTTGGCAGTTCAAGCTACTTATTGGTAATTATTAAAATATTAACTTTGATTAATTTGTTAAATTAAAAGTCACTTAATGAACATAACGTTTAAGTTTTTAAACCATTTTGTAATTACTGTATTAAAATAAATTTGATAGAAGTGTTTGTGGGAAATAAATGTTTTTTAAAAGAAGCTTCAAAGACCCAAAACAAATCTGGCGCAGCCGGAACGGATTCCAGAAAGGCATTAGCGATTCCAAAATTAAAAAACTGGTGGCCGTGAATTTCAATTTTTCACTAGAAGAAAAAAATTGGACGAAGTACAGAATCGGCCGAATCCAATAAAAAAGGAGGACTAATGGAACTGGCAATCAAATTATTGTGAGTACCTACAGTTCATTTTTCCTAACCATTTTTTTTCTCAATTGAATATTGATGTTAGCAAATAAGATTTGAAACGAGAGAATTTATGTACAATTTATTATTAGGATTTATTATCACAAGTTATTATTACTGAAATAATTTACTCGGCAAATTCTGAACTTGATTATAACAAAGAGTTATAATCATACACATTTATGTACAATTTATTGCAACGATTATTAAAGAAACAATTATTTAGTAAAAGTCTGAAATCGATGTAATTATAACAGAGGTTTATAATTACATACGATACACGTAACAATAGGTGATGCTTTAAATAACTTTAATACACACTTGACTGAAGTAACAGAGGATAAATAATTTATAAAAATAAACACTGAAAACTTAAGGTTATACTTAGACTCAATACCAACGTACGATGGAAATCAAGCTTTACTGGGGATTTTTATTACCGCATGCAAGACATTTCTAAAATCATTTTACAAACAAGGTGACATTGATAGAAACAATTACTATTAAGATTGATCCTAAGCAAGCTAACGTGCAGAAGTTTGACTTTAATTGCAAGTGGAGATTACCTAACAGATTGGGAGGATTACAAAAAGATATTGATGGTGTATTTCAGCGACCAGCGCAATATAAAGTGCCTTATCAGAGACTTATTGAACATAGGAATAGAAAATAATCAATCACCATACCAATTTGGTATGCGGTGTTAAGACGTTAGAAGTTCAATCCTAACTAAATTGAAACTAGAGAACCCAGACCCAAACGTACGTTTAATTAAAACTAAAATGTACGATGAGATGGCGTTAGACACTTATATAAACGCGTTACCCGAGCGATTATCGGACAAGATAAGATTTCGATATCCCCAAAATCTAGAAGCGATGAATTTATTATCGAAGAGGAAAACGTGATGTAATACAGAAACCGGATTTATAATCCTAATGTGAACAAAAATTATCTACCAATTAAAACTATACAAGCCAAGAGACAAATACCAACACAACACAAATTTGCATCATTTAACACACCAATAAATCAATCGAGAATCCAAACTTTAATAATACAAATTTCAACGATTAATTTCGACAATTTTCCAAACCAGCATTAAATTCGACTTTTACAAAACCCACATTTACACCAAAATTCAATCAGAACGCAAATCGAACGTGGCAAATAGTTGGCGTAAATTCTAACAGAAATGCACCCATGACAAATAAGAGCAACAACCCCAATAATTATTGCAAACCAACCCCTATGGACACTTCGTCTGGTAATACCAGACAGAACATTAAAATATCTCAAATCAGATCCGACTATACACAACGACGAAACTTCACTTCCGAGGAACTATTTCACCAAGTAGAAGATTTTAACAATCAAGACACAGATAATTATGCGAACCCGAGTAGAGACTATGAACCAAATTACTCAGAAAACTACGAACGCAACAACGCTTACGATAATTAATAGGAGGACGATGAAGAAAACGCGTATTCAAATTTAAACAACATTAATCAACACATTTTACGCTATATAGAAATACCTCATGCCGAGATTAAATTATTAATCGCTACAGGATCTTCAAAAACTTTAATTAACCCCAAAACCGTGTAGAAACATTATTTAGATTTTGTAGAAAGAAAACCTTTTAAAATCAGAATAGCACACAAAACGACACTACACCAATTTGCATCTTTGAATTTAACGATAAATACAACGGCTTAATAGGCACGGATCTTTTAAGAAAACTAGGAGCTAATATTGATATAGAAAATCGAATAATAAGAACAAAACACAGACACATTCCAATTAAATTCCAAAACAGTAACATTCAGACCGATCAAAAATACACCATCGAACCTAGGACAGAAAACAAGTAAACATCTTAGTAAATTCGAAAAGCGACATAGGAATAATAAATCACATGTCATTTCAATAAGGAGTAGCAACACCCACCGCGTTAGTACATATAAAAAATAACTACGCCACTACGACAATTTTGAACTCAAACAACTACTCCATAGAAGTATCTTTAACGATACCGATAGAAGTGGAAGAAGTGAGTTTTAATGAAATGGAACTCGACGAAGACTCTGAAAGTAATTCCAACCTTACAGAACACGATAAAATGTTAAAAGAAAAACTAATTAACATTCGTTTCAATGACAATATTAACACAGAAGAGGAGAGAGCAATAAAAGACTTATGCTTCGAATACCGAGATATATTCCATTGTGAAAGAATACCTTTAACTTTCACCAACACAGTCAAACATAGCATTGAATTAACATATCATAAACCGATTTTCACCAAAGCATATAGACTACATCAAGCAAGTCAAGAAGAAGCAGATAGACAGATAGCAGACTTATTAAATCAAGATATCATTCAACATTCGAATTCACCATGGAGCAGTCTCGTACTAATTGTACCAAAGAAACTAGATGCCTCAGGCAAACGCAAATACCGAATGGTTATCGATTACAGAAAACTCTACGAGAAGACTGTAGACGACTAGTACCCACTACCAAATATCACCGAGATATTAGACAAACTAGGAAAATGTCAATATTTTTCGACATTAGACCTCGCCTCAGGATACCACCAAGTGGAAATGGACGAGAAAGACATAACCAAAACAGCTTTCAGTACACCCAGAGGACATTATGAATAAACGCGTGCCATTTGGCTCAAAGAACGCACCCGCCACTTTTCAGAGGGACGTTAGTGAAGCTAGCGGCCACTATTTACCGGCCGCTAAATATGGATACGCCTACCAATCTACAACACAACAAAACCACGCCTACTAAACTGAACAAGCATTTCTATTGTTCAATTATGTTTCGTATATTGATTCAATTATCTTTACGCATTTTAAATCTAAGGGTAATTGAAAATAAATAACTTTGAGATTCCTATATTATTCTTAGGTGTATATTTTAAGCGGTTGCTCTTTTAAATTGAAATACATGTCATTTTCTTAACTTGTGTAAAACCTGCGCTCTTAAAACTTGTTAGACTGCTACTGTAGGTATACCAAAACAACCTATATCTTTTACAGTAACGTGTTCGCCCCGGTTCACTAACTTTTTGGAATTTTCGTATTGACACTATAAGAAAATTAAACAATTTGTTTCTTAGCTTTTGTAATACCTGCGCCCTTGAAACTTGGTAGGCAATTAGTGTAGGTGTACTAAAACAACCCATATCTTTTACAGAAACGTGTTCGCCCCGGTTCACTAACTTTTTAGATTTTTCGTAATGACACAATAAGAAAATTAAAAAAAAAATTTCTCAGCTTTTGTAATACCTGCGCCCTTGAAACTTGGTAGGCAGTTAGTGTAGGTGTATTAAAACAACCCATACCTTTTACAGAAACGTGTTCGCCCCGGTTCACTAACTTTTTGAAATTTTTGTAATGACACTATAAGAAAATTAAATTTTTTTTCCTCAGCTTTTGTAATACCTGTGCCCTTGAAACTTGGTAGGCAGTTAGTGTAGGTCTACTAAAACAACCCATACCTTTTACAGAAACGTGTTCACGCCGGTTCACTAACTTTTTGGAATTTTTGTAATGACACTATAAGAAAATTAAAATTTTTTTTCTCAGCTTTTGTAATACCTGCGCCCTTGAAACTTGGTAGACAGTTAGTGTAGATCTACTAAAACAACCCATACCTTTTACAGAAACGTGTTCGCCCCGGTTCACTAACTTTTTAGAATTTTTGCAATGACACCATAAGAAAATTAAAAAAAATTTTTCTCAGCTTTTGTAATACCTGCGCCCTTGAAACTTGGTAGATAGTTAGTGTAGGTCTACTAAAACAACCCATACCTTTTACAGAAACGTGTTCGCCCCGGTTCACTAACTTTTTGGAATTTTCGTAATGACACTATAAGAAAGTTAAAAAAATTTTTTCTCAGCTTTTGTAATACCTGCGCCCTTGAAACTTGGTAGATAGTTAGTGTAGGTCTACTAAAACAACCCATACCTTTTACAGAAACGTGTTCGCCCCGGTTCACTAACTTTTTGGAATTTTCGTAATGACACTATAAGAAATTTTAAAATTTTTTTTCTCAGCTTTTGTAATACCTGCGCCCTTGAAACTTGGTAGGTAGTTAGTGTAGGTCTAGTAAAACAACCCATACCTTTTACAGAAACGTGTTCACCCTGGTTCACTAACTTTTTGGAATTTTCGTAATGACACTATAAGAAAATTAAAAAAATTTTTTCTCAGCTTTTGTAATACCTGCGCCCTTGAAACTTGGTAGGTAGTTAGTGTAGGTCTTGTAAAACAACCCATACCTTTTACAGAAACGTGTTCACGCTGGTTCAGTAACTTTTTGGAATTTTCGTAATGACACTATAAGAAAATTAAAAAATTTTTTTCTCAGCTTTTGTAATACCTGCGCCCTTGAAACTTGGTAGACAGTTAGTGTAGGTCTACTAAAACAACCCATACCTTTTACAGAAACGTGTTCGCCCCGGTTCACTAACTTTTTAGAATTTTTGTAATGACACTATAAGAAAATTAAAAAAATTTTTTCTCAGCTTTTGTAATACCTGCGCCCTTGAAGCTTGGTAGGTAGTTAGTGTAGGTCTACTAAAACAACCCATACCTTTTACAGAAACGTGTTCGCCCCGGTTCACTAACTTTTGGAATTTTCGTAATGAAACTATAAGAAAATTAAAAATTTTTCTCAGCTTTTGTAATACCTGCGCCCTTGAAACTTGGTAGACAGTTAGTGTAGATCTACTAAAACAACCCATACCTTTTACAGAAACGTGTTCGCCCCGGTTCACTAACTTTTAGAATTTTTGCAATGACACCATAAGAAAATTAAAAAAAATTTTTCTCAGCTTTTGTAATACCTGCGCCCTTGAAACTTGGTAGATAGTTAGTGTAGGTCTACTAAAACAACCCATACCTTTTACAGAAACGTGTTCGCCCCGGTTCACTAACTTTTTGGAATTTTCGTAATGACACTATAAGAAAATTAAAAAATTTTTCTCAGCTTTTGTAATACCTGCGCCCTTGAAGCTTGGTAGGTAGTTAGTGTAGGTCTACTAAAACAACCCATACCTTTTACAGAAACGTGTTCGCCCCGGTTCACTAACTTTTTGGAATTTTCGTAATGACACTATAAGAAAATTAAAAAATTTTTCTCAGCTTTTGTAATACCTGCGCCCTTGAAGTTTGGTAGGTAGTTAGTGTAGGTCTACTAAAACAACCCATACCTTTTACAGAAACGTGTTCGCCCCGGTTCACTAACTTTTTGGAATTTTCGTAATGAAACTATAAGAAAATTAAAAAATTTTTTTCTCAGCTTTTGTAATACCTGCGCCCTTGAAACTTGGTAGACAGTTAGTGTAGATCTACTAAAACAACCCATACCTTTTACAGAAACGTGTTCGCCCCGGTTCACTAACTTTTTAGAATTTTTGCAATGACACCATAAGAAAATTAAAAAAAAATTTTCTCAGCTTTTGTAATACCTGCGCCCTTGAAACTTGGTAGATAGTTAGTGTAGGTCTACTAAAACAACCCATACCTTTTACAGAAACGTGTTCGCCCCGGTTCACTAACTTTTTGGAATTTTCGTAATGACACTATAAGAAAATTAAAAAAATTTTTTCTCAGCTTTTGTAATACCTGCGCCCTTGAAGCTTGGTAGGTAATTAGTGTAGGTCTACTAAAACAACCCATACCTTTTACAGAAACGTGTTCGCCCCGGTTCACTAACTTTTTGGAATTTTCGTAATGACACTATAAGAAAATTAAAAAATTTTTTTCTCAGCTTTTGTAATACCTGCGCCCTTGAAACTTGGTAGGTAGTTAGCGTAGGTCTAGTAAAACAACCCATACCTTTTACAGAAACGTGCTCACCCTGGTTCACTAACTTTTTGGAATTTTCGTAATGACACTATAAGAAAATTAAAAAATTTTTTTCTCAGCTTTTGTAATACCTGCGCCCTTGAAACTTGGTAGGTAGTTAGTGTAGGTCTAGTAAAACAACCCATACCTTTTACAGAAACGTGTTCGCCCCGGTTCACTAACTTTTTAGAATTTTTGCAATGACACTATAAGAAAATTAAAAAAAATTTTTCTCAGCTTTTGTAATACCTGCGCCCTTGAAACTTGGTAGATAGTTAGTGTAGGTTTACTAAAACAACCCATACTTTTTACAGAAACGTGTTCGCCCCGGTTCACTAACTTTTTGGAATTTTCGTAATGACAATATAAGAAAATTAAAAAAATTTTTTCTCAGCTTTTGTAATACCTGCGCCCTTGAAGCTTGGTAGGTAGTTAGTGTAGGTCTACTAAAACAACCCATACCTTTTACAGAAACGTGTTCGCCCCGGTTCACTAACTTTTTGGAATTTTCGTAATGACACTATAAGAAAATTAAAAAATTTTTTTCTCAGCTTTTGTAATACCTGCGCCCTTGAAACTTGGTAGGTAGTTAGTATAGGTCTAGTAAAACAACCCATACCTTTTACAGAAACGTGTTCACCCTGGTTCACTAACTTTTTGGAATTTTCGTAATGACACTATAAGAAAATTAAAAAATTTTTTTCTCAGCTTTTGTAATACCTGCGCCCTTGAAACTTGGTAGGTAGTTAGTGTAGGTCTTGTAAAACAACCCATACCTTTTACAGAAACGTGTTCACCCTGGTTCACTAACTTTTTGGAATTTTCGTAATGACACTATAAGAAAATTAAAAAAAATTTTTCTCAGCTTTTGTAATACCTGCGCCCTTGAAACTTGGTAGACAGTTAGTGTAGGTCTACTAAAACAACCCATACCTTTTACAGAAACGTGTTCGCCCTGGTTCACTAACTTTTTGGAATTTTCGTAATGACACTATAAGAAAATTAAAAAAATTTTTTCTCAGCTTTTGTAATACCTGCGCCCTTGAAGCTTGGTAGGTAGTTAGTGTAGGTCTACTAAAACAACCCATACCTTTTACAGAAACGTGTTCGCCCCGGTTCACTAACTTTTTGGAATTTTCGTAATGACACTATAAGAAAATTAAAAAAAATTTTTCTCAGCTTTTGTAATACCTGCGCCCTTGAAGCTTGGTAGGTAGTTAGTGTAGGTCTACTAAAACAACTCATACCTTTTACAGAAACGTGTTCGCCCCGGTTCACTAACTTTTTGGAATTTTCGTAATGACACTAAAAGAAAATTGAAAAATTTTTTTCTCAGCTTTTGTAATACCTGCGCCCTTGAAACTTGGTAGATAGTTAGTGTAGGTCTACTAAAACAACCCATACCTTTTACAGAAACGTGTTCGCCCCGGTTCACTAACTTTTTAGAATTTTTGTAATGACACTATAAGAAAATTAAAAAAAATTTTTCTCAGCTTTTGTAATACCTGCGCCCTTGAAATTTGGTAGGTAGTTAGTGTAGGTCTAGTAAAACAACCCATACCTTTTACAGAAACGTGTTCACCCCGGTTCACTAACTTTTTGGAATTTTCGTAATGACACTAAAAGAAAATTGAAAAAAATTTTTCTCAGCTTTTGTAATACCTGCGCCCTTGAAACTTGGTAGGTAGTTAGTGTAGGTCTACTAAAACAACCCATACCTTTTACAGAAACGTGTTCGCCCCGGTTCAATAACTTTTTGGAATTTTCGTAATGACACTATAAGAAAATAAAAAAAAAATTTTCTCAGGTTTTGTAATACCTGCGCCCTTGAAACTTGGTAGGCAGTTAGTGTAGGTTCATAAATATTTTGGAATTTGAATAAGGACAACTTAACCAAATTAAAAAAAAAATTTCTTAGCCTCTGTAATACCTACGCTCTTGAAACTTGGTGAACCGCTAGCGTAAGTGTATCAATATAACGCATACCATTTACAGAAACGTGTTCGCTTTGGTTCACTAATTTTTTTGAATTTGCGTAGCGACACCATAAGAAAATTTTAAACATTTTTTCTTAGCTTCTGTAAGACCTGCGCTATTGAAACTTGGTAGTCAGTTCGGGTAGGTGTACTAAAATATCACAAACCTTTTACAGACACTTGTTCGCCCCGGTTCACAAATTTTTTTGAATTTGCGCAAGGACAGCTTAAGTAATTTTATTAGCTTCTGTAATACCTGCGCTCTTGAAAGTTGGTAGACAAAAAGGGTAGGTGTACTAAAATATAACATACCTTTTACAGAAACGCGTTCTCTCCTGTTCACATCTTTTTCCGAATTTGCATAAAAACATCTTAAGAAAATTAAAAAATCTTTTCGTAGCTTCCGTAGACCTACACTCTTGATGTTTATTAGGCAGCTAGGAAAATGTGCTGAAACAACCCAACGGTACTCGAGTACAAAAATCATTTATTCTTGTTAGTTGTGCGTCATCAAGTCTATTGTATTACCATATCTATTAATTTTTCTTCTTGTCGCTATAGAGATATGCTTGTAATATGAAACCTCTGAATCACTTTCTTATCGCTAATCATATGAGGTTGCTTTTTAAAAACCGACTAAGTGTATTTTGCAGAGTTGTTAATTACTCTTACAGTATCTTATACTACTTTTTATCCATATAATTAGTATGCAGTTTCAGGGTGAGCGTAGCGTTTAATTTAGTAGTGCGAGTTCTTTCTGTGGTAAAATTTTGTGCATTAATATTATTTGTTAAATAGACTTCTTAAAATTTGTTCCCATTAAGGACAAGAATGGGTGGCAGTAAAAAATGCACTCGACTTTCTAGTGTCTGTTTCAAAACTAGGGTCGAATTGTTTATAGCAGACGATCACTTCAGGCACACATTGTTAACAACCGAAACTCATCATAAGAAAATGGCATTTATTCAAAATTGTGTCGTTTTTGAGGCTGAAAATAACGTAAAAATCGTAACAAATACAAGCGGCATTGGTTAACTTATATACAACAACAAGGTAAGAATAATTAAGTTAGTGACTACCGTCATAATTATTGCAAGAAGTTACAAATCATATTGAATGTATAAAGGGCACCGCAAATTACGAATTTCCAATGTTGTTTTAATAACTAAATGAAATTAAGAGTCGAGCAGTACAACCTTAAGTTAGTTTTTAGCAATTGTCAGCCAATAATATATAAATAAGTATTTTTCAATTGTGAAATTGTAGCAACACTTCAAATAACATAAAACAAGTAAGATAACAGTTTCTGTTCCATACAAGATTAGAAATTAACAATAATAACAGCAGAAAGAAATAATTGCTGAGTTTGAGAACGTAAGGTAAAATGAGTGCATTCTTTCGTGATTGTACTATATCAAAACTACATGTAGTCATGTGCTTGTAAATACTTGTATGAGCAAACAAGATGACCAGCATGAAAAGTAACTTTAACTTGCATGTGCACACTTACTTCCAGCGTTATGTTTGTACAAGCGTGTTTCTATTCTAGGCATCATATTTGTTGGGTGTAATTTATATAAAAATGGAGTTTTATTCATCCCGTGTTGTTGACACTAGCACAATTTAGTTTGTACAAATATTGTCGCGGTATCCAAGAAGGATTTGATTTTGTTGTTCATACTACATTTCACTAGGCGTGAAGTTTCGTTTCTTACTGCGAGTTAAATAAAAAAATTCAAATTTCAAATGTGTGACATGAAAAATTATTCCAAACAATTCGTTCAAGAATTTGTTGAGTTGTAACAAAGATTCGCCTGCCTTTGGACGATCAACAAGAAAGAAATTAGCAACACAGACTTCGGAACAGAGCATATTCCGAATTGGTTGAAAAACCGACTTTGCCATCTTCTTGCATTGAACTGTTAGTATTGATTGCACAAACATCGAAAATCAAAAATACAGAATAAACTTTCATGACCGTTAGTGGCCATTACTTGTATCATAAGATTATCGTGTAGTTTAAAAACACCAGTTTTCCTACGCAGTCTAGAATGTTTGCACGTACCTTTGCTTTCCAACAAGTCTCGACTCAATATAGGAGCGTTTAAGTATGAACGTGATGTTTTTACAAACAAGTTAGTAATGCATGTTTGCACATGTAGGATGCCCTTAAGAGGACTGTTTCTGATTTAAAATGTTATACTGCCTCAACAAAGTTGGTGTAAGATATGGAAGTACGTACAATGCCCTAATCGCTTTTGAAGAGAGAAGTGTGCTAGTTCTGGCTTATCGTAAAAGATTAAGTTACACTCCTTTGCTCAAATTTCTCGTAACCGAAAACTTTCTTGATATCCTAAAATGAGCTACAATAATCCTCTTACGCAAACCATCCACATCCCCAGACGATCCAAAATCCTACAGAATAGATCTTCTCCCGGCCCTTGACAAGAACGCAAAATGCATCAATCTGCACCAAAATTAATTTCCATACAGAAAACCACTCTCTTCTTTCCGATAACCTTTTCACATTCGGACGAGGTCGTAGCGGCTTAGAAAAAAATGTATAGAAAGGAATTTGAATCAATTGACTAAAGACCATTTTAAATAATAATGTAGAATATGAAGCACGTCGAATGTCAAGAGAATTTTCAGCTTACAATTTTAAAATTGCAATTACCGACTTAATTCGACCAGTTTATTTGAACAAAGGAACTACAATATAAGTGATACTTTGACTACTTTTAACTGAAATGCATATTAATACATAACGGTTTCTTTTCAATTTACTGACAACAGTTAAGAATATGTACGAATGTATGTTGAAATAGTTGCAGATCTATTCTACTTTCATTAAAAACAAATGCGGAGAATTTTATAAGGAGATACGCAGGTTAAAATAAAAAATTGATGATATCAGAATTAAAACAGAAACATCTGGCTATACAAATAGTTTGGCCTTCCACACTATTACAAACTACCAAAATGTTCTTAATTAACGTATGTGATTCATTAACATACCGTCATGATATATAAAAAATATGTCTATATTTCAATAAATAGGAGTAAAATGAACTATTAGAGTATGTATTACATTATTTCGTAGGAGTTCGCAGTCTCGACCAGGAAGCATTATATACCAACGATGAGGGGAACGAAAACGGAAAAAGCATTAGAAGTATGACCGCGAATCAATAATAAATTAAATTAAACAAATAATCTTTTGTGTGTTCTTATAATAGGAATTGGCGAAAATTTCGAAAAGATTGCTCATGTCAAAGAATACTGGCCGGAGAGAGAAACTAACATAATAAGTATGCATAAATTTCAATGAATTACAGCAATAATAATCATTTACGTCATTTTGTAGTAGTTAGCAATCATGGCCAAGAAATTGTAAACACTAAGGGTGAGTGCGAAGGAAATGAAAAGATCATAGGTATATTAGGCATATGTTAGGGTAAATTAATAATCTGTTATAATATTATGCCGTAGTGGAAGTTATCAATCACGATCAGGAAACAGTAGATAGCAAGGCTAAATTGGGAGAAGACAAAGCGAACATAATAAGTATAAACCATTTTTCACTAGATTTTTAAACAAATTTATCTTTAACATTATTTGGTAATAGGACTTGAGAATTGTAGTCCTGAAATATTAAGCACCAGAGTAGAAAACGAAGTGGTCATAACAAGTATGTATATAATAGTAAAATGTCAAATACAATTAACAATTTTTTTGCAACTAGGAATAAGCGATCACAGTCAAGAAGCAGCAAATACTAAGACTAATGGGGAAGAAAATAGTGGGAATGTAATAAGTAAGCACGTATTTAATCAATTAAAACTGATATTTATATCAAATTAAAAACATCTTATAATTCATAATATTTTATGTTATTTCGCAGTAGGTGTTACCAATCAGAAACAGCTACTAGTAAGTATTAATGATAAGTGGGAAGAACACAAAGAGAAAATAAAAATACCAAGTACGTATTATGACAATATATGTAATATTTTTTACGCTATTTCGTAATAGGTGTTAATCACGGCCAACAACCAACAAACGTCTGCATTAAGTATATAGACAGCAATAACTATTTGAGGGAAAAAAAGAGACGTACTATGCAAAACTTTGTCAATTGGATACCGGGATTGCATTTCACACTTCCGGCTGTGTTTTGGCAAAAATATTGCATGACAGAAAAAAAAGATTAAAACCAGGATGGACGGACGACTTTGTGCAGTTCTTCAACAAAAAATATCCGTTTTGCGTTCTTAGCTTTGAATGGCATAAATGGCCTAACACTGGAAAAAGAGGTTATACCTTTCAAACTCGAGCATTTTGCAAACATACTTCTTGCTCAAGGTTTTGTTTTACCACATATGATATAATTGATGAAAAATCTGATATTATTATTCAAACGTGGGCAAATTCAGAAATAATGCACGAGGAAGAAAAACATCGACGATTTTTTAAGGGTGACAGAAGAAAACTGCTAGTTGAAGAACTTTTAATAGTTGGTAACGCGGCCAGTGTCCTTTCGTTGCAAAAGCAAAATAAGGTTCATCCAAAAATATTAGATCGGGGAAATCTAATCGATGCACCTAATACGACCCTACTCAGGAAAATATCCAGCGAAAACCAGAAAACGCTTGATTTACATGTTGATGAATTTATTTCATTAATTCTACTACAGGAACAACAAACAACGAGATGGAAAGGTGAATATATAAAAGGATATATTCAGGACATAAGCTACATACCATTTTCAGTAGCGCTCTACACTGAGGAACAATTGCGTTGTCTTGTGAATGATGCCAAACATAATAATACATTTTGTTATTTTGATTCTACGGGCAGCATAATATCCAAACCAAAATGGATCAAAACGAAGGTTTATTATTATGCCTTAGTTCTACCCATTTTAAACAGCGGTTCGGTGCCAGTTGCAGAATTTATAAGTTCAGCACATCATGTGCCAGCAATTTCGAACTTTTTAGCCACATTCAATTACGATTTAAGAAGGGTGTCAGGACCGAAGTCAGTTCCTATAATTAAAAAAATCGAAACAGACTTCAGTATGGCACTTATTCAAAGCGTGCTGATAGCTTTTAACAGAATGGATCTAAGAGCGTATCTATACAAGATCTGGTGTTGGAGTGTTTTGCCACAACAATATACTATTCGCAATTTAACAATATTGCATGTTTGTACGTCTCACTTTTTCAAATTGGTGTGCACAAAAATAGATAGACTTACAAAAAACAAAAAACTAAAATTCTTAGGAAGAACGGCTACAGCAGCTTTAATTCATTGTGCAACTCTTACTGAAGCTCATTGTGTTTTTGAAAATATTATAAATGTGTTTGGTGTCGAAGACCTAAGGTTGAGCTACAAAAAAGCTTTCATTTTATTAAGCTCTCAAAGGCAAAAAAAAATCGCTACTGAGATTGAAATTAAGAGGCAGGATTTTGCAAATACTCTAAAAAAAAGTTCGGAATTTTATAAATTTTTTTATAAGATATACCAGTCAAAACTGTCCAAAGGCCAAAATTGCGAGAGAATAAATGATTTTTTTTCTCCAAATTTCATAGATTATCTAGTAAAGGACGCTTTGCCATTTTTCCCACTTTGGTCAGCAATAGCAATAAAGAAATACGGAATTTTACGAGACTCAAATGCTTATGCCGAAAGTTGGTTTGCAAAAGTTAAGCGAGACATTTTTCAGTTTAAGATGAAAAGGCGATCAAATAGATTCATCACTATTTTAGAACGTTTATTATTGCCAAAACTGCAAAGGCGGAATTTGAAAACAAATAAATTACAAAAGGGCAAAATGTCTCAGAAAAAACCTGTTTTTGATAGTTTAGATTCAATTTTACAGAATGAAACCTGGAGAGAAAAACAAAATATAAGTTTTTCAAACAGTACAATAACTTTTCCATGAAGTATAAGGGAGCACCGGTTATAAAAATACAAGAAGCGACTACCGATAAAAAAAAAGCAATTTGCACATCGCAACATCCGAACAAAACATTTTTAAATTATGAAACAAAGGAACAAGATAAAAGAAAAATAATATCTAAAGAGCAAATACAAATGGAACCTCAATTAGAGTCGTCAGTTTCTTTTGAAAACGTATTTTCAAGCACACGTACAACGCCTGATAACGCACAGCTTTACAATTATTCATCTTCTATAAAACCTTGGGAAGACATTACTGAATATCCGTTAGTACCAAGCATTCATAAGTGTGGTGTTGATTTATATTCAGGAGATTTTCAATCGCTACACCCAGGAGAGTGGATAGATGGGAATATCATAAATTCGTTCTTAATTAAAATGCAACTTTGCACGACAAAAAATGAAATTTTAATGTTTGATACCCAATTTATTCCTTGTCTCGAGCAATCAAATAGAGGTTACTTCAGGTGGGCGCTATTTACAAACATCTTTAATTATACCTATTGGTTTATCCCTTACAACCGCAATAGCAATCACTGGGCAATTATTTTCTTCGATTTTAGAATGAAATACATATTTTACATTGATTCCCTTCATTTACCATTTCCCAATGAGGTTGTACTGAATGTTATCAACTTTGCTGATAATATTCAATTAAATCAAGGGCTAAGGAAAACAATATGGTCGGAATGGAATGCATTTACTCCACATGACATCCCAAATCAAATGACAAACGGAAACCCTGGTGCAAATTGTGGTGTTCATTTATGCGTTTGGGCATACCAAATTTGTACTAAGCATCTTTTTTACTTCTCGGAAAATGATATGAACCAAGCAAGAATGTGGATAATGAAGAATATATTAGAATTTGAAATGGAAAAACCACGAATAAAACGAAAACGTGATGAAACCAATTTGCTGTTAACATCAGAAAGCGAACGGTTAAAGATACAATCAAAGGGCATATATAAGTTGCATCCAAAGGGTACACTACCAGCTGATTGTTCATCAACTTATTTTTATATTTCAACTATAGATTTGTAAACCATACTGAAGACGAGTATTGAAGAAGCGTTTTACATGACATTTCCTCATTCGCAAATTTGTTTTCAAAAACTATAAAAAAAGGAAATACAGTAGGTGTATTCTAGAATAGATGTGATATTTGTCGTTGCCATGCAACGTGCGGAATCTACTAGCCGATAAAATTTATCGTAAAAAACAAATTGACAATGTCAAATAGGTTAATGTAAAAGAGTAACCTGAACAAGTTCTCTAGGGTTGATTTCTTAAAGTAATTCAGGTATTCTTAGACACTTACTAACCTAACTATTAAGCATGACATAACCACAAAGATTTTTAATATTGAGCACTATCTCTCGATTTTGAAGAACAATTAATAATAATTATGGCAAACTTCGATGAGGCTGTATTATTAGCTGTTTTGGAGGTGTTGAAATAAGCTTAACTCGCTATCGAAGAGTCTCAACGACAATTCTATAAGCGTACACAATCATTTGATACCTTGACCTTGAAGAATATATATGAGAAGTTAACTGCATGCTGAGAGAGTGTTTGGCTGAATTTGGTAAGGAATTGGTAAATATTGCCGAAAAGCTTACATTGAAGTTAGTAGTGTAGTCAAGATCACGTTTATTATAAAGACGCGGATCCGCGTCATCGGCACTGGGAATGAAAATTTTGGGTTAGATACTGGAAGACACGGAAACGCGTTTGATTACTATTACCTTTGAACTTATTTTATTTAGGTAAAACGTAAATTAGAAAAAAACATTGAAACAAATATGGATTTCAGTGAATCTAATAAAACACAGAATAGTTACTTCAAACATAAACTAAACACATACACATACTAGTTAGAATACTAAGCATAAACTAAGAACTAAAAATATACTTATTCCAAACTCTAAACATAAACCAAACACCAACAAAACATATCGAAAAAGACTTTACCAAACTGAGAACTCTAACATAAATTTTCTTTTTCATGAAACTTATAAAAGCATTCAAGACATATGACAGGACTTGATGGACAGCTCATGCAATCGTAAACGGTATCCTTTCTAATCTTATTTTTGATACACACTTCGCACTTTCTCCTTTTCGTTTCATTTTCTAAATTTTTTTCCGTTATTTTTGTTGGCGTTTGATTGGATTTTATTTTTTGAGATATTTGTTTTCGTTCGTACAGTATTTAGCAGGGCGGCTCTAATAATCTGTAGTCGAAAATCATAAAGGTAGAGTTTTCATCAGGATATCTGTTACAAAATATATGGGCATTCAAAAGCATCTGTTGAAGAAAGCGTAACCCTAGATCTTTATACCATCGTATGATCTTCCGCTCGCAGGGATAATAAGACAACATCTGGTCTTCCCTATCGATGCCATTCATGCTTTCGTTATACTTAGGAATAAGGAGAGGCTTCAATTTTTCAACACTTCTATGGTTATGAACTTCAATCATGTTATTTTTAAATTCTGTGAATATGTACAACACCTCACAGTACTCCCTGTATGTTTGTTGTGGTTTGTTTAGCATTCTTCTTAATCTTCTTTGGGAATGAAACCACTCATAGTTTTTAAAATCTATTTTATTTACGTTTCGATCCATGACCTAGGATCGTTGTCAAAATAATAAAAACTTCAAGTTTGACGTTTATGACATAAATTGAAGGTTACTTTGATTTATTGATGTTTTAAATATTTGGTTTGAGTACACTAAGCAAAAATTTTTAAAGTTTAAAAGAATGATTGCCTTCAATTTGTGTTGCGACCTGGGATCGACTTTCCTATGGTAGCCAATACGCTTAACGTGAAATCAGCTGATTAATTTTATTGGTGAATTTTATATAAATTCAATAATTTGGGAAACATTTTTAACATGTTTCTATTTATACAATTGAGAGATTTCTGATTTTATGTCTTATTTTACCGAGATTCAGTGAAGGGGGTTAAGCAACCTGTGGCTACCAAGATCCCCCAACATTTGTGTTGCGACCTGGGATCGACTTTCCTATGGTAGCCAATACGCTTAACGTGAAATCAGCTGATTAATTTTTATTGGTGAATTTTATATAAATTCAATAATTTGGGAAACATTTTTTAACATGTTTCTATTTATACAATTGAGAGATTTCTGATTTTATGTCTTATTTTACCGAGATTCAGTGAAGGGGTTAAGCTACCTGTGGCTACCAAGATCCCCAACATGTTGGGTAGCCACAGGTTGCTTAACCCCTTCACTGAATCTCGGTAAAATAAGACATAAAATCAGAAATCTCTCAATTGTATAAATAGAAACATGTTAAAAATGTTTCCCAAATTATTGAATTTATATAAATTCACCAATAAAATTAATCAGCTGATTTCACGTTAAGCGTATTTACCATAGGAAAGTCGATCCCAGGTCGCAACACAAATTGAAGGCAATCATTCTTTTAAACTTTAAAAATTTTTGCTTAGTGTACTCAAACCAAATATTTAAAACATCAATAAATCAAAGTAACCTTCAATTTATGTCATAAACGTCAAACTTGAAGTTTTTATTATTTTGACAACGATCCTAGGTCATGGATCGAAACGTAAATAAAATAGATTTTAAAAACTATGAGTGGTTTCATTCCCAAAGAAGATTAAGAAGAACACCTCACAGTTTCTACTTTTGCTAATTTTGCTTTTTCAACTTCTCTGGGATTTCCTTTTCTTTTCATCGGCAACGTTTCTGTACAATGTGTATCAAAAAATGGAAGTTCTTTACCCAATTCAGTGCTGTTGTAAAAATTAGGAAGTGTGCCGAATTCAGATGATTTTGTAACAAATCCAATACTACTCTACGGGTATGTCCTTTTCCACTTTGTTTATCTGTTCGACCAGTATAAACATTTATATTTATAACTAAACCATCACTCTCTGCAAGTTCATAAAATTTTTTTCCATATTTGTGGCGTTTTTTTTATATATTGACGAAATATTAGTCGTCCACACCACAAAATCATAGATTCATCGAGTGATAGATTTCTTTCAGGTTGGTAGACTTCATGCATTTTATTCTTAAAATATTCTACTATCGGCCTAACTTTATAAAGTCTGTCATTTGCTTCTTCTTCATGGGTTTCCGGATTAGTGGCAAAATGTAAGTATCGTCGTATCAATAAACAACGATCCCGGGACATGTGTTTTCTAAAGCACGGTAAACTGAACAGTGGATCATTTTTCCAATAATCAGCCATACAGTTAGTTTTCCATGTATCCATATGCAAGAACAGACCAAAAAAACACTTGCAAGTCTGATATTATTAGCGGTTTCCAATTCGTTAGTCTTAATTTTTTTATAACGCCTTGTAAAAACATTTGCTCCACGTATATATTTGATTCAAGTACTACGAGTTCATATAAGTTTATCAACTAAAAAGTGGACAAAATTGATCGGTTTATTGGCCGGAATATCTGTCAGTAATCCTTGTTGTTTTATAAACGGAAAGGCCCTCATTTGACCGTCGTCCTTCCAGCTTGAACAATTTACAATCGTGAATTAAGAATTGGATGCATTTACAGCAGGATCTGTGAATATAGGCTTTATTTTAAATATTTTACATTCGTAAACAATTATTTTCTAAATTATAATCTTGACCTGCATCTCCGTCACTGTCAGCGGCATCTTCAGAAAGCGAGGAATCTGTATCATCGTGCGACACAAATCTGTCACTTGAAGTTCCTTCGTCTTCATCCATCCGTAAATGAATTGTATAAGTAATATTTTTTTTCATCACTGGTAAGCTGACTGTTATCTCTAACTGTCATTTTAGTGTTAGTTCGTTTAGGCATTGATGGACCTGCCTGTTCATTTGCCATTTACAGGCTCCGCACGCTGACAAAAATTACAAAAAAAACAAAAACTGCGTAAAATATAGAAAATTATATACTTCTCACGTGTGCTAAGGCCCACACTAACACATCATACGAGCGCGAACGGAATACTACCTCTGTATCACAGATAACCTATCTGTGCTCTGTATAAACAGAATTGCAGTAGACGCGGATCAGCGTCGGCAACGCTACGGAATATACCGACTTGACGCGGATCCGCGTCTTCAGCAACCAAGGTGTTAATTTAAGTTAAGGAATGTTTGTTCGGACTTTTCGTAGGTTAGAAAAGCGCGTGATAATACAAAAGATAAACACTAAGTTTGTCAATTTTTCAATCTTGTCCGACAAGACACGATCTGCAGCATCATGTTTACTATTGGCTCTTTGTATTCTTCTATTCACGACGTGTCTCACTTCATACGATACTTAACTTCGTATCACATTTGTTCGAAAATACCAAACGTCATAGAATAAGTTTCGCGTGCAATATTTTTGGGTGATAAATATCACTGATGATATATATCGAAGGAAGTCAAGAATAGACCTCCAGGTGCATGTGTACGGTTGCCAAAATTTCAAGTGTCAAGATAGTGCGATGCGTTAATGAAAGCTTCCCCTTCTTGGCGCTAAACTAACCTAACAACGCGTGTTTGTTGAAATATTATTATGATAAAGTAGAATTTAGTAAGAGAAATAATTTGAATCAGTGCCCATGCTACCCATATATAACATTACCAACGCTAACTTTTTAATCACTTTTTTAGACGATTAGCATTGGTAGCACATAGTTGTTTTCAAAACAGTTTGTAGAGGTTTTATTATGGAAAGACATTTACTCAAGCTTGTTCAGCTATTCTTAACAGTCTGGACCCAAGAGATTAAAGTTTTATAATCCCTGGTAGTCGATATTGTGCACGCGCGATGAAAGTGCAATTGTTCTGCAATACACGTTTAGCAATGTTTATGCGGACATAATATTCTACAACATTATTACCAAAAAATAAACTACTAAAAAACCCAAAGCGTTATCCGGATATCAAGGTGACATAAAAATATTGATTGTGTACCATTATATCTAATTTCAAAAAGATAAAGTATTAAAAACAAGTAGTTTATACCGGAATTTAGTCGCATGCATGACTCTATTTTTTGTACCGTTAAATCGCGCACAAGCGTGGATTAGGCTTACTGGGAATACCACGCTATATAAAATAAAAACGCATCTACTATGCTACCTCTGGGGTGATGCGGAAAAGCATGCACTTTTGTTATAAGTCAGTAACATAAAATATTTGCTTTAGTACACATGCGCTAGCCGCCTACCAACTTTCAAGAGCGCAGGTCTTACAGAAGCTAAAAAACATGTTTTTAAATCTTCTTATGGTGTCATTACGCAAATTCCACAACGTTAGTGAATCGGGGAGAACACGTTTTTGTAAAAGGTATGGGTTGTTTTACTAGACCTACACTAATTGCCTACCAAGTTTCAAGGGCGCAGGTATTACAAAAGCTGAGAAAAAAAATTTTTAATTTTCTTATAGTGTCATTACGAAAATTCCAAAAAGTTAGTGAACCGGGGCGAACACGTTTCTGTAAAAGGTATGGGTTGTTTTAATACACCTACACTAACTGCCTACCAAGTTTCAAGGGCGCAGGTATTACAAAAGCTGAGAAAAATTTTTTTTAATTTTCTTATTGTGTCATTACGAAAAATCTAAAAAGTTAGTGAACCGGGGCGAACACGTTTCTGTAAAAGACATGGGTTGTTTTAGTACACCTACACTAATTGCCTACCAAGTTTCAAGGGCGCAGGTATTACAAAAGCTAAGAAACAAATTGTTTAATTTTCTTATAGTGTCATTACGAAAATTCCAAAAAGTTAGTGAACCGGGCGAACACGTTTCTGTAAAAGGTATGGGTTGTTTTAGTAGACCTACACTAACTATCTACCAAGTTTCAAGGGCGCAGGTATTACAAAAGCTGTGAAAAAATTTTTTTAATTTTCTTATAGTGTCATTGCAAAAATTCTAAAAAGTTAGTGAACCGGGGCGAACACGTTTCTGTAAAAGGTATGGGTTGTTTTAGTAGACCTACACTAACTGTCTACCAAGTTTCAAGGGCGCAGGTACTACAAAAGCTGAGAAAAAAAAATTTTAATTTTCTTATAGTGTCATTACAAAATTCTAAAAAGTTAGTGAACCGGCGTGAACACGTTTCTGTAAAAGGTATGGGTTGTTTTAGTAGACCTACACTAACTACCTACCAAGTTTCAAGGGCGCAGGTATTAGAAAAACTGAGAAAAAAATTTTTTAATTTTCTTATAGTGTCATTATGAAAATTCCAAAAAGTTAGTGAACCGGGGCGAACACGTTTCTGTAAAAGGTATGGGTTGTTTTAGTAGACCTACACTAACTGCCTACCAAGTTTCAAGGGCGCAGGTATTACAAAAGCTGAGAAAAAAAATTTAATTTTCTTATAGTGTCATTACAAAAATTCCAAAAAGTTAGTGAACCGGGGCGAACACGTTTCTGTAAAAGGTATGGGTTGTTTTAATACACCTACACTAACTGCCTACCAAGTTTCGAGAGCGCAGGTATTACAAAAGCTGAGAAAATTTTTTTTTAATTTTCTTATTGTGTCATTACGAAAAATCTAAAAAGTTAGTGAACCGGGGCGAACACGTTTCTGTAAAAGATATGGGTTGTTTTAGTACACCTACACTAATTGCCTGCCAAGTTTCAAGGGCGCAGGTATTACAAAAGCTAAGAAACAAATTGTTTAATTTTCTTATAGTGTCATTACGAAAATTCCAAAAAGTTAGTGAACCGGGGCGAACACGTTACTGTAAAAGATATAGGTTGTTTTGGTATACCTACAGTAGCAGTCTAACAAGTTTTAAGAGCGCAGGTTTTACACAAGTTAAGAAAATGACATGTATTTCAATTTAAAAGAGCAACCGCTTAAAATATAAACCTAAGAATAATATAGGAATCTCAAAGTTATTTATTTTCAATTACCCTTATATTTAAAATGCGTAAAGATAATTGAATCAATATACGAAACATAATTGAACAATAGAAATGCTTGTTCAGTTCAGTAGGCGTGGTTTTGTTGTGTTGTAGATTGGTAGGCGTATCCATATTTAGCGGCCGGTAAATAGTGGCCGCTAGCTTCACTAACGTTTCAGAGGGTCATGGTTAATATTTTGAGTGAATTCACAACGAAAAATGACTTGTGTATCTGGACGACATAATTGTATACTCAACATCACTCAATGAACACATCGAAAGATTAAGAAAAGTTTTTGAACGTTTAAGAAAAGCTCACTTTAAAATACAACTAGATAAGAGCGAATTCTTGCAGAAAGAAGTAGCATTTTTAGGACACATAATAACGCCACAAGGTGCTATGCCAAACCCAGATAAAACAAAAGCCGTGTTAAACTACCGTTTACCAAAAGCGAACAAAGAAATAAAATTATTTCTAGGACTCGGTGAATATTACAGAAAATTCATCAAAGGTTACGCACAAATAACCAAACCATTAAACAACTGTTTAAAAAAAGCTAATAAAATCGAACATACACCGGAATTTATTAAAGCAGTAGAGAAAATTAAGTGTATTCTTACGAATCACCCGTTGTTAGAGTACCCTGACTTTTCAAAGCCGTTTATATTAACAACAGACGCATATTGAGTCAAGGCAAAGTAGGTAGCGATAAACCAATCAGCTACGCATCACGAACACTGAATGAAACAGAACAAAAATACAGTACTATTGAAGAGGAACTATTAGCCATAATTTGGGCAACAAAATATTTTAGATCATATCTTTATGGAAGGAAATTTTATATATACACAGACCATAGACCATTAGTATGATTATGTAAACTCAAAGAAGAAAATTCGAAATTACAGATATGGAGGATTATATTAGAAGAATACGACTACGAGATCATATACAAAAAAGGAATGTATAACAATAATGCGGACGCATTGAGCAGAATACAACTCAACTTCATAGAGACAGAGTCAGTTGCAGGTAACGTAGACGAAACCTAGCTGAGAGAAGACCCAGAAGAAATAGAAACTATACATTCAACTCAAAATGACGAACCAAAAACTGCAATTAAAATTCTAAACCAAGCAATAGATACGAAACCAAATCAACTAATAATTACCGAAGTCTTAACCAACTCCGACTCAATAAAATATAAAGAAACAGATAATAGGTAAGTATATATAATTCAAATAACGAAAGATGATAACGAGGAGCAAATAATTAAAATTTTAAAAGCATATACCCCAGAGAAAAAACGTTTTTACTTTTATTTCACATCGGCACATTTATACAAAAGATTTTCCGAATTATATATCCGATTGTTTAATAACTCAGGAGCCGAAAATTATCAGATGCACACGAAAATTAATAACCTTAGATGACTCAGATGAAATAAACGACGTAATTCGCAACCAACACGAAGGTAGAACAAATCATCGTGGAATAGACGAAACCTTAAAACAACCCATAAGAAGATATTATTTTAAAGACTTGAAAGAGCTAACCACAGATTTTATTAATCAATGTGAACCATGTGACCGAGCAAAATACCACAGATCACCTCCAAAATTACCCTTAATGTTAACTAAAACACCCGACAAACCTTTTCAAAAATTACATGCACACTTTTGTATTAGAAAACACAAGAAATAGAAATTTCTGGTATTTGCAACTGCGAATACTGACTTTATCGAACATAGGCATGGTTGTCGACAACCATGTTTATCCTATTTGAAAAGCAGCAACTCAACATCAGCTCCGATAAGTCCTAAAGAATTATTGCGTTATACGTGCCAAATATACTAAAGTTGATTGGGGGAGAGGGGGGGAGGGTTGGGATGTAAAGGAAAAAGTATCAGAGAAATGAGTGAAGATACTTTAAATATATTTGTAGTCAAGAAATAAAAATATAAATATATTGTACAGATGAAAATCAAAGTCATAGAAAAGAAAAAATTGAGAAATTATCAAAGAATAAAAATATTTAGAAAAATTAATATGTTTTATTTATTTAAATATCAAAGAGAGATAGATAGATAAATATAGATAAATAAAGGGAAAATGTGAGTAAAGGAAACGATAACAGACATTATGAGGTATAAAATATTTCATACGAGATATATCTAAAAAGGTAGATAGAAGGTATTAATTATTGTGGAGGAACATTATCGGTAAATGGTTTTAGATCTTTTATGTATCATTTTCTTTGTTATTAATCATCGAGAATTTCAAGTGTCACTTGACATAAGATAAATTTCAGAGTTAATTTAGCAAAAAAAAAAAATTTTTTTAGCCACATCAGATAAAACATAATTTATTTCTAAATATTTCTCCTAAGGCATAAGCAATATTTCATTTTCTCAAATTATTCTGATTTTTACTTTTCATATAGGCTTTTAACACATTTTTTTCTAACATCAGCAAAAATGGCAGGCAACGTGTGTCGATATCGATCCCAATGAATTTTTTTGTGGATTTTAAATACATTAATGTCATCAGGAACAGAACCATAATAAATACCATCGATATGTGTACATTTTCAAAAACTAGAAATAAAGGTGAAAATTTAGTGAGTTCATGTTTTGCGATACGTAAAGTTTGAGCAATTTTGAAAATATTTTCGTCTTATTTACTATCGTCATATTCAATATACAAAGAAATGACGGTAATAATAACACGATTAACACTTTCTGTTGGATTTACTTGAGGATAATATCTACCATTAAACCAAATTTCTTGAACTTTATAACGTTTAGCGAAGTTTTGGATTTTTCGAGATAAATTGTGTACTATTGTCACAGAGAATAATTTGAGGAACATCGAAAATAATAAAAACTTGTTGGTCTATAAATTTTATAATCGCAGAAGATGTAGCTTTTGCTAAAAGATGAACGAAAACAAATTTGGAAAACCAATCCGTAACAACCGATAGCTATTGTTTACTCTTCTTAGATGGAGGAAGTAGTCCTAACAAATTCAGAAAAATTAGCTGAAACGGATAAGATACTGTTTTAAATGTGAATAATTCATCATAGAAGTATAAATTTAATTTTTGAAAAAAATATTTCTAAACAAGTCAATTCACAAGTTAATTTGGCACATAATAATTAATAAAAGATTAGTTTAAGTCAATAAGTAGGTAAACAAAATACGTAAAACGGAAATTTAACAAGTCTATTTGAATAAAAATGCTATCATTCAAACAGGAAAAGAATCTTTATTAAACACCAAAATCTTAAATGAATAAGTAGAAATCACTGTAAGATAAATATCTTAACTTATTAAAAATTACGAGTATTTATCTTACGAAAGTTTGCATAAACAATGAGTATGCCTTAATGTAAAAAAAGAAAAAGTTTTTATTTGACAAAGGCCAATTGCAGACGAGTCAAAGTAATTTATTAAAAAATGTTAAGGTAACTACAGTGATATTTTAACATAAGTTAATCTATGCAGGGCTAGTTATTTATAGGTTACGTGCTAAACACGAAATCCAAAAGCGCTATTGGATACAAACTTTTATAGTATAACAACGTAAATTACGTAAATTATAATTTTGAACTATTACCTTTATTAACTGTACTCAATAGACCTGCACCGTGAAGAAATTCTAGGTTACTAGAACGGGTGAAACTGGGTACTTAAATTGCTACTTAAGATGATGCCATACTCCTTCCGGAGTTAAAACAGCCCCCCATTTGGATCTCCGGGAGGGGACTACTTCGGAGAATGTCATCAGAAAGTTTAGAAAAGAGTCGGAAACATTCTGCGAGTCGGAGCGTGGAATGTCACAAGTATGAAGCAAGTAGGTAAGATAGAGAACTTGAAAATTAAAATGAATAGGATAGCATTAGACATAGTAGGGATCAGCGAAGTTCGGTGACCAAAGGCAGGTGATTTTTAGAGCGGAAACTTTAGGGTAATTTACACAGGATCAGAGGAAGAAAATTTGGGTGTGGGGATAGTTATAAGAAAAAAGATAGGACACTGTATAGAAAACTACCTACAAAAGAATGAAAGGGTACTCATGGTTAGATTAGAATCTACACCGGTAAATACAGTAATAATACAACTATACATGCCCACCTCTAGCTACAGCTAGGAAGAGGTAGAAGCGATCTACAACTATATCTAAGACATACTATGATACGTAAAAAGTCATGAAAATTTAATAATTACGAGGGATTTTAACGCAGTGGTAGGCGAAGGTGGCGAAGGAGCAGTAGTAGGTTTATTTGGTTTAGGAACGAGAACGACAGGGGAAATAGGCCGATCTAATTTTGCGACAAAAACAATCTAACCATCACCAACACATTATTTCAACATCATGCTAGAAGACGATACACGTGGAAGATACCAGGAGATGTAGGAAGATATCAAATAGATTTCATTCTTGTTAGACAAAGGCTTAGGAATCAAGTAAAAGACTGTAGAAGCTATCCAGAAGCAGATATAGACACTGACCAGAACGTCGTACTTATGAAAACCGCTCTTATATAAAAAAATTTGAGAAAAGAAACTTTTTGGCTTTGAGAAACTAAAGATAAAGATATCTACGAAAGATTTGAAAAAAAAAAAGAATTTCTGAAAGATATCGGGAATAAGATAACAATAAATCGAGCTTAGACTTGGCGGCCAGAGATATTGTGGGGTATATACAAGAAGAAAATAAAAAACTATGGATAACAAAGGATATTCTGAATTTATTAGAAGAAAGACGAAAATACAAAGCCAGACCGGATGAAGCTAGAAAACAGAGACACAAAGCCTTAAAATGGGAAATTATTTGCATGTGCAGGAAAAAGCTAAACTGCAATGGATTGATGGAAAGAGGTACATACTATGCTGGAAATAGGAAAGACAGACGAAGCATACAAACTAATTAGAATGAATTATAGAGATATAAAACCGTATAGCAAAAATATAAGTGGTGCGGAAGAAAACATCATTATAGAAAATGTAAAGAAAGTGGTTTAGGTGTCAAGAATATATTGGGAATTTATATGCAGAACAGGAAGAAACTAACAGCACTAGAACAGAATTCCGACATTATAAAAAAAGATGATTTGGGATATCTTTAGATATGCTTAGAGATGAGTTTGAATTAACATTAAAAGGTCTGAAAAATGGTAAGGCAGCGGGTATAGATAAAGTGCAAGCAGAAACTCTAAAAGCCGCTAGACAAGCAGTAACAGAACGTCTCCTCCAACTTGTAAGCTATATGTATGAGACAGGCGAGATACCTAAAGATTTCAAACCTAGTATCATAGTTAATATACCAAAAAAGAGATAGGAAAAGCGCAAAAGATGTAAAACAAAGATTAGTACAAGTTCGTGCTACATTTAATAAAAAAGCAATTACGGTGTTTAAAGGACAACAAAGATAGAAAGAAGAAAAAGATTCCTGAAAGCATATGTGTGGAGCACAGCACTGTACGGATGTGAAACTTCGACAGTAGGAGAAGCGAACAGGAAAAAGATAGAAGCCTTTAAAATGTGGTGCTACAAACGTCTGATGAAGATATCATGGACAGACAAAGTTAAGTACAAAGAGGTTTTAGAAATAGTAGGGGAAGAAAGATATATGTGGAAAACAGTAGGCTGTGGAAATTTCAGAGAAATGTGGGGTCTAACTCAGAATAGAAATCAATGGAGGTATGCGTACAAACAGTTCCAAGATGGAAAAGCTTACGACGAAAAAAAAATTGTACTTAAACCTAATGATTATTTTAAGCAACTACAAGTGTTGGTTTTGCAATATTGTCAACTAATGTTAATTGCTTGAGGAATTTATTGGAAAACTATTATTTCGGCAAATGTCTGTGTTGAGGATCTTGGTAGCCGCAAGTTGCTTAATCCTCTACACACACCATTGAATATCTGTGAAATAGGTCATATATTTAGAAAACAATACACGCGGAATCGAGCTGTATCCAGGCAGTGGGAATCTCAGGGAACTGCGTAGAAATCAGTGGAGGTACGCGTCCAACCAGTTATAAGACAGAAAACCTAATGACGAAAAAATAATTGCACTTAAACCTGATGATTATTATAAACTACAGGTGTTGGTTTTGCAATATTTTCAATTAACCTTGATTGTACGAAAGGATTTATTGAAAACTATTAATTCAGTAAATGTTTAAGAGCTGAGGGAACTTGGTAGCCACAGGCTGCTTAACTTCCTTCATATACCACTGAAAATCGGCGAAATAAGATATTTACAAAACAATAGAAGGGTAACCGAACTGTATCCAACAAGAAAGAGCAGCGGCTATGTTCAAAGACAACAAACATAGAAACAAGGGCAAAAGTGTTGGAAGCATATGTGTGGAGTACATCACTGTACGTCTATGACATAGGAACAGTAGGAGAAGCAAACAGGAAAAGGAAGAAACCTTTTGGAATGTTATGCTTCAGGTGTATGATGATGATAGCATGGACAGATATAGTTAATAACAAATAGGCTATAAAAATAGTAGGAGATTAAAGATATTTGTGCAAAACAAAAAAAACATAGGCGAAATAGAAGGACAGGATACGTTCTATGGCATTACTGGGGACTAGTACGGGATATATTGCAAGCAGAGATAGGAAAAAGAGGTAGATGTAGACCTAGATCAAGCTATTGCACGTAGATAGTGAAAGATGTATTACTGTGGGAATTTCAGATAAATATGTAGGTTAGCTCAGAATAGGAAACAATGGAGATGCGCGTGATGATGAACTTTATTAAAAGCCTCAAACATTAATTATTCCTAAATACAAGGAACTTATCACTTCCTTTGTTATTTTAGAGTATTTCACAATAATTTATGTAGACTAGTGCAAAACCAAACCACTAGAAAGGGTGGGAGATTTATTCTAAAGTATTAAAATTTACACAAACTTTACAATAAGGAGCAAAATTATTATACAAATTATTTTGTATAAATTTAAAAAAAACTAAGAAAAGCAACCATTTTCGTTTTAGTAATTAAGAGGAATTATTAAGTTACAAAATTTAAAAATATAATTTTCAGTTTGGTAATGGAATCAGTGTTTTTAGTTCAGAGAGTACTTTTTATCAAACACAAAACATTTATTCTGCCGTGTTTATAAAAACAAAATTCTAGACTTTAATAGACAGTATAAATAACGTTACCTATAATTTACGTAGTTCATAATGCAATCGTAAATTGTGTTTTTAATAGAAAGAAAGAAGTCGACCATGACATTTTAAAATTAACAAACAATGTTACATCATTGAAAAGTACTACGTTGGGCGCCATTGCTACCATCAAAATAGGTTGATGCCTTACATCAATAGAACAGAACACGTCACTTCAATAGCGCGTATTCACATCATTCTCTCAAGAGCGATAAAAATTCCCGGGTGGTTTTAACGTATTTATACATGTCGAAGCCATTTTATTCTTACAGCGTGGACAATAATTTTTAAAATAACCAGAGTCGGATTTAGGAAACAAAAGAAATTATTTTATTTTTATGCACAATATGATTCATTTCATAGATATAAGAGACGGAACTTAGATATCTATTAAATGAAAAGGTATGTTTGGAGTTAATTTACTTAACACGTAACAGTATGTAGAAAAATACACCGCAGTGAAAAATTGTATGTACAGATTTAAAAAAGAAAGAGTTAAAATGCAAAAATACGTATAATACAAGAATTGCTTCTTAAATGGTAGGGGGAAATATTACTGACAGTTAGGAAATGTAGTTTTAAATGCTATAAAAACTGTGTAGGCATTCGGGAAAAAAAATTAATTTTGGATTACGCATATTTTACGCATATTTTATTTCATTTGGAAAAATAAATACCGTATTAGTTAATCAATAATACAATTTCAGGTAGTTTGTTTCAAACATTGTTACTATTACGAGAGTTTTAAATATTTGTCGAAAATGCTGAAATATTTTCAAGTTTATACTATTCTAAGCAGTTAGAAATAATTGCAGAAATTAATTGATATTCCAGATTAACCTGTCCGCCCTACTCTAACATATTCTGTCACTTTTTCTCTTTAGATTAAAAATTCTAATGGTGTTATTTACCTCTACGTTTTAAATAAAAATTTGTGTCATAATTATCATTTGCCTATAAAAGTTGAGAGGTTTAAATGTGTTATCGGCTTATTTTTTTTTGCAAGTGGATCAATTGTATGCGCTTGTCTTTCGTGCCCAGTTGGTATTTCACGGCTGCAGGAATAAAAAAGTCATAAGATGTCAATGTTCAATCATATTTTTAGCAGACCAAAATGTTTTGGTGTTTAATATTTAGTTGTTTCTCGATCAATCAATTTTTTTTCTGAAGTAATTCTAGGCAAACAAACCGGACCATGACCTCCCGCATCTTCAAAATTTAAACCTTGTCCTATTAATGTATTTAATTAAAATTGCTTTGAATTTTTCAACTTAACACTTAGTTTTCATATCAACGCAAAAGTATTAGACAAGGTCGCTCACACTAATCTGTTGACATTTACATACTAAGAGGTATAAGAACTGTAATAAAAAATATTTAGTACGTTCTGTGGTCTCACACACCCATGCCCTAGAGGTTTCTAATGAACCAAGTTTGCTAATGTTAAATGAAAGATGCGAGAATAACCTCGGCATACATTCTTAAGCATGTATTTTTAGTAGCATTATGTGTATTACGTTGTTTTCTTCTTGCCGGATTCCATTTGAAAAAGTTTTGTTAGTCTGTTCAGCATTATCTAATTTGAACGACCATGTTTATTACCACAAATAATGTTTTTAATTACCTGTTTCAAGCTTTATGTAATTTACCGCCTTTCTCCTCTTACTAGTACGCAATAGATTAAGAAGCGAAATAACGAGGTCATGCATTTAAAATTTCGAAGTGCATACGGAAACGGTTAAAACAAGGATAGACACTTAAGATTTTTAGAGACTTAAGGACAGGGTGTATAAACATTTAAATGAAATAGCATCTTTCATGCTTAGGTGGCAAGTCTCATCTACTCACTCTTACAGAGCAACATTTACATTGCTTAAGTTTTGTGTAACAGGTACGTTTTTGAATGCAGGACAAGCCAAGAAAACTTGTTACTTCGACAAGAAAGGAACTAAGTAATTACAAAATATACCAATTCAGGATGCGCCAACCTGTTCATATTTACGAGATGAACTTGCTTTCTCTACCGCCACCGCATGGTACCTTATAGCGAACTTCAAAAAGACCATTCTTGTAATCTCGGAATATCAGAGTTCAGCAAGTGTCCAGACTTCCTCTTCAAAAATACCCTGAAATAGTTTCATTTAAAAACAGCTAGAAAGTTTAAAAAACATATTTAAAGACAAAGGAATAACTACTTTAATATTTCCGACGTCTTCTCGGCAATCTCAGGGGCGAGTATCTGTGTACAACCAATACTGCTACAGAAAGGACTTAGGTATAAGCTAATTAGACAGTATAAGGAAAAGGAAAGCAATCCACTTCTGCACATCTCACACGTCGACATATCGCTGAAAAGTGAACCGTTCACTATCAGGAATGATATTGGATTGCCGCGTATGCCAAAACAGTTCTTTCTCATTGACCGCACAACTTCCCACAGCACTTCAGGTAAATGTTTAGAAAAGAGCGTTTAATTTAAACCTAAACTAATAATAAAGGTACATACTGCATCCTACTCTTTTCTAGCGTTCACGATGAGGATATGTGCATGACAGAGTGTTGAGTTTCACTCTGGTACAGCTAACATCAAACGTTACAGGTCGTGTCGAGAAGCAAAAGACTTACATAAAAAATATCTCGGGGAAGTATAAATACAGCTAAAACGAATTAAAAACACTAAATGGAATAAAACACTTGATTGTAACAAGGTACTTGATATATAATTAATCAAGTGCTTTAAGGGTTTCAACCAAAAAAATAATGTAATTATAAATAAATTCCAGTATTTGTTTTTAAATAAAACAAAACAATAATTTCATATGTATATCTTTTATCACTTGATAATAACCATACTTTTACAAATTAAAATTTTTGCAATAAATTACTAAAACTCTTTAAATGTACATTAAAGAATGACAATCTAAATATTTATCATCATAAGTTTTTCAGTTCTGGAACAAGTTAGACGCGCACCTCCGTTGCTTGCTATTTTGAGCTGAAATTCTTCTTCTTTCGCAGAATTTGTGAATATTTCAAAACCAACACTTGTAGTTGTTAATAATAATCATCAGGTTTAAGTGCAATTATTTTTTTCATCAATTAGGTTTTCCGTCTTGGAACTAGTTGGACACGAACCTCCACTGATTTCTATTCTGAGCTAGCCTACGCATTTCCCATAAATTCCCACAGCCTACATCTTTGACTATCTGTGTGCAATAATATAACCTAGGTCTACATCTACCTCCTATGTTCTGTACTATTCCCTAATTCTATAGTATTTTTTAACTGTTTTCCACATATTTCTTTCTTCTCCTACCATTTCTAAAACCTCTTTGTACTTAACTTTGTCTGTCCATGATATCTTCATCATACGTCTGTAGCACCACATTTCAAAGGCTTCTTCTCCTGTCCCCTTCTACTACTATCCACACATCAGCTTTCAGTAATCTTTTCCTTGTTTCTATGATTGTTGTCTTTGCATATAGTAGTTTTTTTTTTTGGTAAATGCAGCACGGCGTTGTGTTAATCTTTGTTTGATATCTTTTACACTTTTACCATGATGCGTTATTTGACTCCCCAGGTAGCAGAAACACCTAATCTCATGAAAGTTTTCATTGTCTATTTGTATTCTAATTTGGAATTTATTGTCTCCTCCTTTATATTCTAGTACTTTTATTTTTGTTAATTTTCATACCGTATCTCTCTGTTAGAACTGTTTCAATTTCATTAGGAGTTGCTTCTAACTCTCCCTTGCTAGATGCTAATATCGCTATATTATCTGCAAATCTAAGCATATCAATCTTTTATTCCTGCATAATAATTCCTGCATTTGACAGTATTCATTACCTCTTCAATGTTAAAATTTAATGGGGATAGGGCACATCCCTGTGTCACCCCTTTCGTAATATTTATTTCTCTACGTTCCTGCTATAATCCCATTACCCCTGTTTGCTCTTTGTATAAGCTATGTATTATCCGTCTATCCCTAAAACGCATTCTAATCTTTTTGAGAATTTCGAACATTTCTTTTCCATTTTATATAGTCAAAGTTTTTTCGAGATCTACAAACCTTATATACACGCCTTCTTTTTTTCTATTGTCTTCTTCATTATCACCCTCAGAGCTAAAATAGGCTCCCGTATTCCCTTGATCTTCTCCTAATATTTTATCAGCCCGCTTTTCCATCCGTATTTGCACAATTCTAGTTAATATTTTTGACACGTGTGTTTGAAAATTTTCACATCTATCCCTCTCTCTTTTGGTATAGTGACTCCGATGTTACGTTTGAAATCTTTGGGTATATTGCCTGTGGCGGCTCCGTAGCGTAGTTGGTATGCGTGTAATTACTACGCCCAAGGTCCCGGGTTTGAATCCCGACAAGGTTCGCTTGAAAAATGTTAGGCGAGCATTTTTCACAAAAATACGCTCTCATTCGGTTGAGAGGTAAATTGGACGTTCCGTGTGTGAGTGTTGTCACGTACGTTAAATATCCCTACGTTGCTTGGAACAGCAAAGGTTCGGCAAAATTCAAAATTTTTCAGGTGAAATAAGCTTCTTCGGGTGAGGCATTGGAAAATCATGTAGGGTATATCGTCTGTCTCATACATACAGCTTACAAGCTGAAAGAGATGTTCTATTACTGCTTGTCCAGGGACTTTTAGAGTTTTTGCTTGCACCTTATCTATACCCGCTACTTTACTATTTTTCAGACCCTTTAATGCTAATTCAAACTCATCTTTAAGTATAGAATACCCCATGTCATCTTTTGCAGTGTCTGATTTCTATTCTGGTGCTGTTAGTTCCTGTAATGCATATAAATTCCCAATATATTCTTGCTACCTAACCACTTTCTTTACATTTTCTATGTTTTCTTCCGCACCCCTTATATTTTAGCTATACGGTTTTATATCCTTACAATTCATTCTTTCCTATTTCCATATTAGTATGTACCTCTTTGCACTTTTCATCAATCCACTGTACTTTAGCTTTCTTTCCTGCATTTGTAAATAATTTCCCATTTTATTGCTTTGTATCTCTGTTTTGCAGCTTCATCTGGTCTGTTTTTGTATTTTCGTCTTTCTTTTATTAAATTCAGGATATCCTTTGTTGTCGATAGTTTCTTATTTTCCTTTTGTGTATACTCCAGAATATCTCTGGCCGCCCTATCTAAGCTGGATTTACTGTTATTACATTCTGTTTCTACTTTCTTAGTATCCGAAATGTTCCCGATGTCTTTCAGCAATTCGCTTGACTTTTTTTCAAATCTTTATGGAGATCTCTATCTTTTAGTTTCTCAAAGGCAAAGTGCCTTTTTCCGTTCCCATTTTTAAATGTTTTAGAGCGACTTTCATAATTACGATGTAGTGGTCAGTATCTATATCTGCTTTTAGGTAGCTTCTACATTCTTTTACTTGATTTCTAAACCGTTATATAACAAGAATGCAGTCTATTTGATACCTTTCTATATCTCCTGGCATCTTCCACGTGTATCGCGTTCTAGCATTATGTTGAAATAATGTGTTTGGCATGGTTAAATTGTTTTTGTTGCAAAATTCTACCAACTTATTTCCCTTGTTGTTTTTGGTGTCTAAACCAAATAAACCTATTACCGCTCCTTCCCTACCCTCACCTACCACTGCATTAAAATCGCCCATAATTATTAAATTTTCATGTTCTTTAGCGGATCTTAGTATGTCCTCGATATCTTTGTGGATCGTTTCTACCTCTTCCTCACTATAGCTAGAAGTGAGCATGTCTACTTGTATTATTATTGTATTTACCGGTTTAGATTCTAATCTAACCATAAGTACTTTTGTAAGTAGTTTTCTACTCAGTGTCCTATCTTTTTTCACATGACTATACCCATACTCGAATTTCTTTCCTCTGATCCTGCATGAATGACCCAAAATTCTCTGCTACAAAAATTTCTCGCCTCTGGCTATCAAACTTCACTAATCCCTACTAAGTCTCATTCTAACCTACCCATTTTAATTTAAAAGTTTTCTAGCCTACCAACTTGCTTCATACTTCTGATGTCATTAGCTTCCCTTTCCCTATTGCATTAATGATACATACCGTTAACACCACATATAAACACAGTAAACGTTGCTTCAAAACTATTATTACACACTGTTGCATCAAAGATACAGATGACTAACCAATTAGGAAATAGTTTTCTACCATAAGCAGCAGGGCCGCGCCAAGGCTATATAGCGCCCTGGGGCAAAAACATTAAGGCGCCTTTTTATTGTAGGAGAATTTTTTTAATGGAGTAGAGTAGGAGCGTGTTGTTTGCATCTTAGCTTCTCTTACATTATTTAATTTTTTCAAAAAATTGTGCCTTTGTTCTGTACTCTGTACATTATTTTCAAAAATTTATAAAATTGCCTGGCTAGGGACAAATATAAATAAGTACCTAGAACTAAAATTTTTTCATATTTTGAAATAAAAGTCGTATATCGTTTTATACTATACATAAACTTTATAATAAGATAAACGCTAAAAATGTATTATCACAAAAAATATTTTTTAAGTAGTACCACCAAAAAAGTAACGATACGATATATTAAAAAAAAACAAAATATAAACTTATAAACATTTTAATCAAAAATATATCTTACATTTTTACAATATTTTTTAAATTATACATAGCTAGAGTGTATATATAATAGCATAGTAGTAGTAGCATTGCACTAAACTAAACGAACTTAACTTTGCGTGATTTTTTTTTGCAAATTTATTTATCAATTCTTCAGTTTCTAAATCTTTTAGTAGTTCAGATTCAATTGAAATAATAGCAAGATTTGCCAGTCTTTCCTGAGCCATACTGGATCTTAGATAGTTTTTATCATTTTTAATTTTGAAAACGAACGTTCTGCTGTGGTGACAGATACTGGCATAGTGAACAAAATTCGTAAAGCCACATAAGTGTTTGGAAAGGATTGTTTCAAATTATTATTAATAATGTAATTTAAAGTTTCTGTAGGAGTGGAAGTGTTCACTTCACCTAAATTAATAAACTGTAATTCGTTTAGGAGTTCTACACCACTTATGTCACGTTCATTGAGATTTAGATCAGTTAATACTATTTCAAGGTCTGTACATAACTTTAACTGCTCCTGTTTAGAATATTTGGAAAAATTGGAAATGTTCCACAAAAAGTTAAAATGATTTGAATAAGCTGATAATAATTGAAATCTTTCATTTACAGATTCTATAGTTATATCTAACATATTAAAAAAAGAATTTACTTTAAACTTTAATTTTTCATCTTCAGTGGGTTCATCATCGTGTTCGTAACTGAATTGTTTCTTAACTTATCTCACCCTCAAGCCATCTTTTTTTTTTAATTCAAAATCAACGTCTAATGAATCAGCTATTTCACGAGCATCGACTAACAAGTCGTTGAATCCTTTATCTGATCTGTATTCTGTTAACCAATTAAGTACAGTTTTTAAATTAGCACAGGCCTCTGCTATATTAAAATCCTCAGTTTGTAAAAGTTTACTTACAATATTGACTTTATTTAAAATATTATACCATAAAATCAGCATACGTATAAACTCAACATTTTTTATTTTTTTGGCAAGCGATGATGTCGTATTTTTTGAATTATTGTCAAAAACTTTATTTCCTTCACTAGAGATTTCAAATAGAGCATCGTATATTTCTCCAAGCTGATATCTTAAAGGAGTTAAAGCATCAACTCTACTAGACCATCTTGTATCAGATAAGGGTTTTAAGGTTAAATTTAATATATTTGTTTTTAAGACTGACCAACAGTTAGTTGAAGCGGAAAAAAAATTATAAAATTCCTGTACTATAGAAAAAAAATTTACACTTGAAATATTTGATTTTGCGGCATCGTTCACGACAAGGTTTAAACTATGGTTGCAACAAGGCACAAAGAATGCTCTTGAATTTATATTAAGAATTTGTTTTTGTAATCCATTATGTTTACCGCGCATGTTTGCACCATTGTCATATCCTTGGCCGCGTAAATTATAAATATCTAAGCCATTTTTTTCTAATGTTTCTATTAAGAAATTTTTCAAACCCTCACCTGTACAATCATTTATAGGGCAAAAAGTTAAGAAATGTTCTTCGACGACAATTTTATTTTTTCTGAATTAACGAATCTAACACATACTGATATTTGTTCTTGTTGACTAGCATCCGGGCTACAATCAAGTACAATTGAAAAATATTTAGCTGTTTTAATCATGCCTAAAATTTTTAATTTAAGATTTTCTCCTATTAAATTAATTATTTCGTTTTGAATTTTGTCCCCAAGATAATGAGGCATTTTTATCTTTTTCTGCATTTGGATCCTTCTCGTGTGCTCAGATATTATAGGATCAAATTTTGCTAAATTTCAATGCATTTTAGAAAACTGCCATTATTTTTTTCAAACAGTTTGCTATTGGTACCACGTAAAGCCAAGTTTTGCTCAGCAAAAAATTAAATAATATAAAAAATGCGCTCGATAACTCTATGCCAATATTTTGTTTCTATATTAATTAAATTTTCAGTTGCAGAATCAATAGTTGCCATTTTTTTTAAGCGAGTGAAACATTTACTACCATTTTTTTAAGTTCTCAAAATGAAATTTACTTTTTTCATGGATACTGAAATGTTCACCAATGTGTGGTCAGTCATTATACCCATTTTCATCACTTAATTTAATTGCTTTTAAAGTATTTGAAAATATTTTACAACAAAAACAAAACACTGCATTTTTTTCTGTTGAATATAAAAGCCACTCCCGTTCGACTTTTTCATTATTAGACACAATTCGTGAATAATATTTATCGGAAAACCTTCGGCTTGATATTTTATCAGTGGGATAATTTATACAATTTTTACTTCGATAATGAGTAGACCCGTTTTCAATTAATATTTGTACATCTCTAGGAGACAATATTTTTGGCCACAAACCTGGATCTTGAGGAAGTACACTTTCGCCGAAACTACGTCTTCGTCTTCCTCAACTTCGTCTGTAGATGTTGATGGAATCTCTTGTAGTTTAGACTCCTCCCGGTCCTCTCTCGAAGTCGATGGAAGATCTGCATCTGTTTGTATATTTGTGCTTGAAGGTGAAGGAAAAAATAGCGTAATTTTGGAATTCGTCTTCTCCAGTTCTTTTTCCAGCTTTCTTTTTTTCATCAAATTTTGATATCCTGAAGGCTTTTTTTTTCTTTATTAAACATCTATAATAAATTAAAATAGACTATTACAGAATTGAAATTCCGCTAGATACGCCAATCTTAAAATTTATTTATTATTTTTGTATTCATATCGGCAACAACATACAATTTACGAAATTTTGAAATTATGAAGTAGCGATTTTGGACACCCTGTATCACAAAAACTAACTGTTAAACTTACAGCTTTGTGTCAATGGACACATTAATTCATTAATAGGTCAAATTCTGCAACATATCAAAATTTCGTCAAATTCTGACCGAAGGGTATTTATTTCCCTTTAAAACGTGCCCTCTCTATCTAATTGTAAAGTAAAGAGTAAAGTTAGAAACTTACCTTTTATCTTGAATCCTCTAATAATGTAAAATATCGAACAACACTTAACTTTTTTAATTCAGGTGCACAATTTACAGTCTTTACGACACTTCGATACCCAATGTTAAATGAATTGTTTTTACACTACAGAAGCCTGACGCGACGCTCTCTTGCGTCGTTAAAAATGCCTTATAACTCTGGAGTCTTTTGGCTTAATGATGTTTTGTTTCTTGAATTTCTTGAGTTGTTGTCGTGTTACTGACAGTTGATGTTCTTAAATAAATAAATATTGTGTTGGATTGGATTCCAAAAGCCTGCTTCTGGAATCCTCTTGATTTTCTGCAGTGGGCAGTTTCCCGGATCTTCCCCTTAGTTGTCCCCCAACTACACAGTATTCCGGATCCTGGGTCCACTGGCCTGTGGTTTTCGACCGACAAGATGGCTACTCGCCACAGGCCGCTCCATCGTCAGGTAGCTCGTCTAAACAGGACTGACGGATGTGCATCCCCGACGACTTCACTGTGTACCCATTCCTCGGCACCCCGCATAGCTGGAGAACTCCCTCAGGACGTCGCCGTTCCGCTGCCCACCTTTGATCGACCGAAGGCGGTGGTCGGAATACGTGAGCTGCTACCTCATCGGTGTCTGGGCAGCAACTCCGAATTGTTTTTAAAAGCGCGGCGGTATTTATAAAGATTTAAGACTCAAGATTCAACAGGAAGGAATGAACGGGAAAACTCGCAGAAACAAGAATAAACTCGCTTTCTGCGTTCTAGTCAACATATAGGGATGAGCGTGAGCGCTGTTACGGCAAAACATCGATAACCGATAATTATCGAATACATAAACATAATAAAAATAAAATTGTGCAACTAGCGCAACGTCGCGATATTGGAGTGTTGCCCTAATATTGTAGATCATCATCGGTTGAGAATATCTGATACAAAACATCGATGTTCCGATAATTAATGGAATTTAATTAGTTATTCATAGCGAATGCGCGCGTAAACGTACAGGGGACCTTTGGGAAGTCTCGTGTCTCAAACAAAAATAAGAATTTTGGTAAGTTTTAAATACTACCGTGAGGCGCCTCACGGCGCCTTTGGACTCTTGGCGCCGTGGGTTTTTGCCCTTGTTGTCCTTATGGACGGCGCGGCCGTGATAAGCAGCTGTGTTTCGTAAGCGACGTTCGTTCGTTGTTACATCGAGAGTGCGCAGCTAGGCTTAGAAGATCTATCATTTTCGACTGATTTTAAAATAAAAGCGTTTAGTTTTTGCAAACAGAATTAAATATTTCGCGTTATAAGAGGTAAGTGCGTTCTAAAATGCTAATTATTTCAAATATATTTTACAAATACACGTAAAACCTCTTAAATTAGGTGTGTAGCAAGTATGCAACAGCAGGCAAATGAGGTAATAAATTGATTGGTACTTTGGCATTGAAATTAGCCTACAGCGCAATACAAGTTTGTGTTTTGGAGTGTTTATATTTACATATTTTTTGGTATTTGGGATTTATTCTTTGCTCCAATGTATCTATACTAATCTTCATTTTATGTTCTAGAAGAATGTCGATCTGTACAAATGTTTTTTATGGGTAAAAACGAAATGCCCCTCTACCAGTTTACACACCTCCAGATGATAGTGAAGATGACAATTTCGAATAGCAATGATGACGTGAACTGGATCTGTCACCGCGTCACGAAATTAGCGATTCTAGTAATGATGATGAGGAGGAGGAAGACGAGGAGAAGGAGAATCCGAATCAAGATGACCTTGCTGATGAAGCTAGTGACTTTTCAGGAAGTGATGATATTGATCTAGCTCAACCTGGGACATCCACCACAAATAATGATAGTAAAAAGAAGAAAACCAATCTGCACTGGTTAAAAACGAGAACTTCGCCACCAATCCAGCTTGGCATGGATGTTTGCCCCAGGTGACTGAAGTGAAGTCACCAATCGAGTACGTCAGGCACTTTCTGGACAAAGACCTGGTGCAATGTTTAGTGAATCAATCGAATTTGACTCTGTATAAACAAATCTTAACAAGCCATTAGAACAACCTCCCAACAAATGGAGCAATTCATTGGCATATGTTACTACATGTCAATTTTCGAGTTAGCAAGTTCCATGCGAAACTCGAGCAGAGTCGCAGCTGTTGCTGACACATTGCCTATAAATAGATGGGAATGTATTAAATGTTTCTCGCACTGTAACGACAACGAAAAAGCTATCCCATTAGGCCAATATGGTCATGATAAGTTACACAAAATTCGTCCCTTGGTTTCTGATGTCGTGACAAAGTTCCAATCAATTCCAATCGCCGAAAATTTATGCGTGGATGAACAGATGGGAGTACATTATTTTCGTACTTTGCGATGAAAAAGGTATAGTATACAACCTGGATATCTACACTGGCTCCATTGCTCCCGCAGACAATTATCCCGATCTGGGTGCTAGCGCGAACATAGTGCTGACTTGTCTTTGGTTATTCCTCGAAACGTTCATCACAAGATTTTTTATAATAATTGGTTTTGCGGCGTGAATCTTCAGATAGTACTTGACCAACTTAGCATCCACAGTCTGGGTACTATTAGGTTAAACCGTGCTAAAGATGCACCTTGTCCTCAAATAATGAGCTGAAGAAAAAGGGGCGTGGCACGTTTGAAAAAAAAAGAACGGTCCAAGATAGGGTTGAACTGCGATACTTCAGACAACACCTCCTGAGCACTTTCGATTCTGTTCACCCAGTTTGTCAAGTGGACAGATGGGACAGAAGCAAAAGAAAGTCGTGCAAGTTGCATGTCCGTCAATTGTTTCCACATATAATAAATGCATGGGAGGTGTCGACTTGTTGGATTCCCTTGTTGCTTTGTATCGTATCACAATTCGCTCAAAAAAGTGGTAGTTTCGCTTCAACTTTCACTATTTGAATCACATTTCTGTCGTTTCGTAGCTTCTATACAGACGCCATTGCAATCAGATGAAAGTACCAGTGAAGAATCAGCTAAGTCTGTTACACTTCAAGAGCAAAGTGGCTCAATGCCTGTGTAGGCAGAACAAAAACCTTCAGATGAAGCGAGGAAGATCTAGCACTTCAACCGTTGCTGCTGAACACGAACAGAAAAAAAAGTAGGAGCCGGCTGTAACAATTCTTATCATCGAGGTCCGTGTCGATGAAGTAGGACACCTTCCAGTAATATAGCAGAAACGGGGAAGGTTGGCTACAAGGAAATGCCAAAAACAACTTGTGTGAAGTGTAATTTATTTCTTTGCATCGACGCGGATCATAACTGTTTCTTCAAATTTTACACTTAGTAAACCAACACAGGAATACTTGGACATATGTAAATATGCAATAAGTTTTATATTAAATACTTGAATTTTGTATGATGAAGGGTTATACCTATCTGCATAATGTTGCATTTATGCAACATACCCACGCCACTCCCCTAAATTGTGCGGGACAATGAATTTCACCAAAACTTGATTACTGTGACCTAATTAATATCAAATAACAGCAGAAAATATTTTTTAATCAATTTTTCATAATTCGTGCAATAAAGAGTCAAATAACAATTTAAGTACGCTATGTACTTGGGAGGTAATGTGGTGGTTTTCCGTTGCTTTCCACGTCGTAGTAGTGTACCTTAGCCATACCGACCTCATGGTTTCTGCCGCTCTAATACCCTCTTTGGGGACCTGTCTTAGTTGGTTCCTCACAATCTTTCTCCACATACCTACACACTTCCTTTGCCTCTGTAACATTCATACATTGCTTTTGGCATGCTATTTTATTCCTCATACTTCTGTCGTTCTTTCAGAACCTCCTCTACTACATCCAACCATCTTTTACGCGGTTTGCCCTTTGTAACTCTACCAGTCATCTTGCTTGCATATATACGTTTGGTAAGTGTATCCTTGTTCATTCCTTCCATATGTCCAAACCATTGAAGCGTACTTCGCTCGCTTAACTGCTGAAGGGGCACTAGCACTTAACACTCTGCTCTGATCCATTCGTTTGGCACTTTGTCACTCAATGTTCTTCCGCACACACTTCTTATAAACCTCGGTCGTGCAGCGTTTATACGACTAACATGCTTCTTCTACCAGACCCAAGTTTCGCTTTCATACAGAACAGTTGGCACAAACACACTGTTGTAAATGGCCAACTTTGCATTTAACTCAATCCTTCATTCTGTTCACTGCTCACATATTTCCAGACACTTTTCTTTCAGCATTTGTCTTTCTTTCTATTTTACCATCCAGCTTTCCATTATTTATAAGCTTTCTACCGAGGTACACAAAGTCATTTACGTTTTCTATCGCGTCATTGTCCATTCTAAATACAAAGTCATCAATTTTTCTATCTCTGTCAAATTTATTACATTCGCCTTATTTACATTCACTTTCAATTGCCTATTTGCACACGTTTCTTTATAAGAACAAATAACATAAAAGGGCATTCCAATTAGCGAGACTGTAATTGCGTTTGATAGCCCATAAATCAAGATATAACGGCTATAAATCAAAATCACAGTTAAGCATTTTTACATTCATTCTTTAAACTATACAATGTAGAAACGATAGTGAAATATTTACGACGTAATAAATTAAAACTGACAATCATTCAACTAACGACATTTTCAACGAAATTGCACCAACGTATGAATCAGCTCCACCAGAAACATCGATTTTTCTAGATGATAATGAAATTTATATTATATAAGTTAAGCAATCAGAACGAGGTCAATTTCCGATTGTTTTTGTGTCGGTCAATTACAAATGATCTTTTTGTGAATGAATAAATTCAGTTCACCACACGGTTAAAATATTTGTCAAGAATAAAGTATTTCAAAGTTATGAAGTATAACAACGATCGAAGTTGCAAGTAATTTTTATTTAACTAAGAAAAACTCAGATTGGCAGTAAATTAATGAAGTAAATTTATGTATGATAACTTTAAATATAAATGGAAGAACAACACTATGGATTTCGGGGGAAAAGGTGTGAAGTTTAATAGATACAAACTTTCTATATAACCAGAGAGAAAAACGACAATCAACAGAATTAACGGTAAAACTTTTAAGAGACCTTTTTTGCTCATTTTATATTATTAAGGGGATTAGATTACATAAGAATTTTGAGTCTAAAATTTTTTTTTGTAAATGGATAATTGAAAATTTTTTTTGAGGTCGAATTCCGATTTAATTTAACCATTAAAAACAGTTTTATTTAAGGGTATCTGATCAGCTACGTTTATTTACGAAGGTAAGAAACATTACTAAAATTATCATGCATATTTCTAAAAATTTGTACCTAGTGTCTTATATAAGGAATGGTTGGGAATATTAATTACAAAGAGATATGTATAAACTCTATATTAGTATCTAGTAGTTACGAAGTGTTTGTAGACTTAAGATGTATTTTTAATTTGTAGATTTTAATGCTTGTATGTAAGTAATCCTTTTGGATGATGTGTTCAAGAAAGATGTTTGTGGATGTAGCAATTATTAATATTTGAAGAATTGTTTTTCAAACAATATTTGAGTTATTATAAGTTTGATGTTGGAATTTTGTTATTTCATTAAATATGAGCTAGCAAGACAATACGACATTTTTAGGCAACATTTCACAGCACTTTTACTGATGCTCAACGTCTGGGCACAGCATATAACTACAATCCACAGCAAAAAGCCCAAATGATCATTTTAATTACTAGCTCGATTTAAAACGATCATTTGGGCTTTGCATATATATACAAAGTAAGATGTATCTGTAAACAAACTCTTATGAAAATAATAAGAGCCATTGACAAATACAAATCGGGCTGGTAGTTATATAGACATTAACAAAACATTAGCTTTATTACTTCACAGGGGAGGAAACATCCACTGACCAATGGTTTCGGCTTGTTAGCCTCATCAGAGTGGAATAGTTCCCAAGAACTCTATGAAGTAATCGAAGCTATTATAATGATATAATTTCGAAACAATCACTGTACTATGGCAAAAGTAAATAAAACCGCCATCAGGTGATAAAACACCAACACTACTAAAGTGTGGAAGTACAGAATTGAACCGAAACTACATAATAAATTTTATAAATGACTATAAAATACGTCTGGCCTTTGAGATTTGCGGAATGTTACAGCAAAATTTATTTGCAAACGTAACAAACCTTCTCGTGGCGACACCGGGTTCATGCCCAAAGGCAATTCAAATAAACAAAGACAAGTTATTTGCAGTCCGCAATAAGAAAATTGTATATAAAGTAAGATGTATCTGTAAACAAACTCTTATGAAAATAATAAGAGCCATTGACAAATATAAATCGGGCTGGTAGTTATATAGCCATTAACAAAACATTAGCTTTATTACTTCACAGGGAGGAAACATCCATTGACCAATGGTTTCGACATTAGCCTCATCAGAGTGGAATTGTTCCTCCTGTGAGTAATAAAGCTAATGTTTGTTAATAATACTCAGCCAGGTATGTCAATGCTTTATTATAGATTTGTACATCTTAGCTTTATACATCTGTGCGGACTGAACTGTCTGTTATTGAATTGCTCTGGCATGAACCCGGTGTCGCCACGAAGGTGTTACGTTGCAAATAAATTGCTGTATTCCGCAAATCTCAAAGGCCAGACGTACTATGTCATTTATAAAATTTATTATGTGGTTCGGTTCAGTCTGTACTTCACGCTGTGTGGTGTTTATCACCTGATGGCGGTTTTACTTTGCCATAGTATGTGTTTCAATATCGTTATAATAGCTTCGATTCTTCAGTTCTTGGAACTATCTGATGAACTAAACCTTGGTCGTGTTGTTCTATATAATAATAATTTATATAATATATATATATCATCATCATTAGGTCTTCAAGTCCTGGATATCTAGTGTTTAGACGCGTACTCATCATTGTTTCCTATTTGCTGAACTAACTCTTTTACAGATTTCCTGAAATTTGCACAGTCTGCATCTATCACTAGTCTGATCTCAGGAGTTCACACATTTCCTATCAATACCTTTTCCTAATTCTCTGCTTGTAATATAGTACCCATTTTCTACTTAATTACCCCTACCAAAATCCCTTAGAACGTATTCTGCCCTTCTATTTCTCTTATCTTTTTCCCCAGATATCCTTGTTTCCCTACTATTTCTATAACCTATTTGTTATTATCTTTGTCTGTTCATGCTATCGTCCTCATACATCTGAAGCACAGCATTTCAAAAGACTGTGTATACAGCTCGTTCCCCTTCTATTGTTTTCTAATTTTATGCCCTATTTCACCGAGATTCAGTGAAGGGGGGTAAGCAACCTGTGGCTACCAAGATCCCCCAACACTTAGATATTTGCCGAAATAATGGTTTTCCAGTAAATCCTTTTACACACTTAACATTATTTGAGAATGTTGTCCAACCAATTCTTGTGGTTACTTATAGTAATCATCATGTTTAAGCACAGTTATTTTCTCGTCATTAGTTTATCCATCTTGGGATTGGTTGGATGCGTACCTCCATTGATTTCTATTCTGGGCTAGCCTACACATCTCCCTGAAATTCCTGCAGCCTACATCTTTTACTATCTGTGTGCAGTAGTCTAGCCTAGGTCTGCCTCTTCTTCTCATTTTTCCTATCTCTGCTTCTAATATATTCCGCACTAGTCCCTCATGCCGTAGTAAGTGGCCTGTCATCCTATCTCTCCTATTTTTTACCGTTTTCCACATATTTCTTTCTTCCCCTACCATTTTTAGTACCTCTTCGTTCTTAACTTTGTCTGTCCATGATATCTTCATCATACGTCTGTAGCACCACATTTCAAAGGCTTCTACCTTTTTCTTGTCCGCTTCTCCTACTGTCCAGGCTTCACAGCCGTACAGTGCTGTGCTCCACACACATGTTTTAAGCAATCTTTTCTTTGTTTTTATGTTTGTGGTCTTTGAGCACAGTAGTTGCTTTCTTGTTAAATGTAGCACGACCTTGTGCTGTTTTATATCTTTGTGCTTTTCCCATCTTGCGTTATTTGGCTTCCTAGGTAGCAGAATTCCTTAACCTCTTGTAAGTTCGTGTTAAATACTTGTATTCTTGTTTTGATTTATTTTCCCTACCTTTGCAAACTAGAACTTTAGTTTTAGTTTTGTTAATTTTCATACCGTATGTCTCTGTTAGAACCGTTTCCATTTCATTAAGAGCAGCTTCTAACTCTTCCTTGCTAGACGCTAATACCGCTATATCATCTGCAAATCTAAGCATATCAATTTTTTGTCCCTGCATAGTAATTCCAAATGTCTTCCTGCATTTGACAGTATTCATTGCCTCTTCTATGTACAAGTTAAAAATCAATGGGGATAGGGCACATCCCTGTCTCACCCCTTTCCTAATGTTTACTTCTCTACGTTCCTGCTCTAATTCTATTACTGCTGTTTGCTCTTTGTATAAGCTATGTACTATTCGTCTATCCTATAACTTATTCCAATCTCTTTTAGTATTTCAAACATTTTTTTCCATTTTACATTGTCGAATGCTTTTTCCAGATCTACAAACCCTATATACACGCTTTCCCCTTTTTCTATTGTTTTCTCCATTATCACTCTCAGAGCTAAAATAGCCTCCCGTGTTCCCCTGTTTCGCCTAAACCCAAATTGGTCTTCTCCTAGTATTTCTTCCGCCCGTTTTTCCATTCGTCTTTGCACAATTCTAGTTAATATTTTTGACACGTGTGCTGTCAAACTTATTGTTCGAAAATTTTCACATCTATCCGCGCCTTTCTTTTTTGGTATAGTTACTATGATGCTACGTTTGAAATCTTTGGGTATCTCGCCTGTCTCATACATATAGCTTACAAGTTGGAAGAGACGTTCTGTTACTGCTTGTCCAGCGGCTTTTAGAGTTTCTGCTTGCATCTTATCTGCACCCGGCGCCTTACCATTTTTCAGACTCTTTAATGCTAATCCAAACTCATCTTTAGAGATACTTAGGTATAGGATATCCCAAGTTGTCATTTTCACTGTCTGTTTCCTGTTCTAATGCAGTTAGTTCCTCTCCTGCATATAAATTCCCTATATATTCTTGCCATCTACCCACTTTCTCTACGTTTTCTATGATGACGTTTCCTTGTGCGTCCCTTATATTTTTGCTATACGGTTTTATATCCCTAAAATTCATTCTAATTAATTTGTATGCTTCGTCTGTCTTTCCTATTTCCATCTTCGTTTGTATCTCTTTGCACTTTTCATCAATCCATTGTTCTTTAGCTTTCCTGCATTTTCGAATAATTTCCCATTTTATGGCTTTGTATCTCTGTTTGCCTGTTTGGTCTGATTTATTTTTGTATTTTCGTCTTTCTTCTATTAAATTTAGGATATCTTTTGTTATCCATGGTTTCTTATTTTCTTTTTGTGTATACCCCAGAATATCTCTGGCCGCCATGTCTAGGCTGGATTTAATGTTATTCCATTCTGTTTCTACTTCCTTAGTATCCGATATTTTCTCGATATCTTTGAGCAATTCATTTGACTTTTTTTCGAATCTTTCTTGAATACCTTTATCTTTTAGTTTCTCTAAGTCTAAGTGCCTTTTTCCGTTTCTTTTTTTTACATTCTTAAATTTAAGTGCGGCCTTCATAATTACGATGTTGTGGTCAGTATCTATATCTGCTTCTGGGTAGCTTCTACAGTCTTTTATATATATATATATATATATATATATATATATATTGTGAAATTGTAAAATTCAACAATTTGATAGATTAGCAATAATTACGGCATGGTGATAAAAGCAAAGTTTATCAAATTTACTGTACAAACAAGAAGTACGTGACCAAGGAAAATGAAAATCCAAGAGAACCCATGTCAATAACTCGCAATCCTGCTTGCAGGAAATAGCGTACCAATTTCGTTTATACATCAAAAATTGGTAGAAATACCCAAAATCTTGCATATAAGAATCACGTACAAAGCTTTAATCGTTGAACTATACGCTTGCCAACAGTTATGCGTTTCTTTTAAACACCACAGGATTTGTAAATAAATCAGTTTAATTTGAATTAAGGCATGGTTCACATCAGTTGAAAGAAAATATTTACGTGAAAGATTTAGAAGTGATTTGATAGTTAATAAATTATATAATGGTGATAGTGCATAATTAAATGTGATTCGTCGTTTTAATCCTTAAAAACGTAAGTAACAAAAGGTTGTTTTTAAATCAGATTTAAGTATTACATTAACAATTACTGTATCTTACGACGGAACATAATAGGCATCTAAACAATTACTGGATCCGACCAGGAAGTTTAACAAGGACGCTAAAATAATTTATGAACTAATCAGGAGAAGCTATACTAAGAAAAATGCAAACCATATCTAAAGTAGAGCTGGATTCAACGTTGGACTATTTAAATCATTAAGCTGAAACGGGAGCAGTTGGAGCAGGAACTGGTTCGAACTGGAGACAACAGGTTATCCAATCTGAATATTTTGTTGTATTTTTATTTATGAATATTTTAAACATTGCTTTCATGAAAACTTTATGTGAGGGCAACAAAGATCGTTTTAGTACACGTTATAAATTACGTAAAGATTGAAGAAAGTTTAATGAACGTTCATAGGGCTTCAAATAATAATAACAAGGGTGATTTTTCCGGACTTTTTGTTTAATTAACAGAAATGACAATTATTGAAAGAATTTAATTCAATTATTAAAAGGAGGTTCTACTCAAAGAATTCTTAAACGTTTTTGTACATTGTAAATATTTTGAGAATATTATAGTAGTTGTGCTTAATGGAGTTTTGACTTAAAGGCATAGGAAGTAAAGGTAAAAGGAAAATTAAAATTTTTTGTTGTCGTATTGTTTCAAGCTCCGTGTGTGGTTAAAACTGAGCTAGCTGAGGTATTAAAAATTAAAAGTCAAAATTGGCAAGAAAAAACTTTAACCTTTTTATTTCACAAAAAAGAGGACCGGGTTATTGCAACAATATCACAGCAAAGAAAATTGACGTTGGTGGCAACGTGGGGTTAGAATAGAATATCATACTAAAAAGTAATTTGGCGACCCAAACGTTAGACTAAAATATCATACCATATATATATATATATATATATATATATATATATATATATATACATATATATACATATATATATATATATATATATATATATATTATTATATATCTGTTTCTATATTTGGGCCTATTTGTATTTATATATTTATTTAATAAATGAATATATGTAACTTGGTTGTGAACCAATAATATGCCACAGCTTTTTGAAACTCCTATCTCAGGATTAAATGAATATTAAAGTTATAATATGCAAACAGTGTGGGTACAAAACTGTATGCCTATATATTAACCACTGCCAGATAAAGCACCATCTAGTTAATTTTAAATATACTTGCTATAGGTCTGGGTGTGACCATACTAGCAATTTTATTTAGAATGTAAACAAAGTTCAGAATGCTTAACTTTTGATAGAAATTTTTAGATTTCAATGAATACTACAGTTTTTTAGGTGTTACAAATATAAGGATTAATTTATTTTATACCTGCAATTCCACTGAAGTCGCTTGTTTTTACAAAAATGGACCCTTTTGACTGCGTACAGTTTACCAAAACTTGGAGTGCACAATACCTGTTAAAATTAAGTTTTAATATTTGGTATTTAAAATTTCACGCTTTAATTTTAGGCTTTAGGAATACTAAAAAGATATTATAAAGAAAAATGATACTCATATTCGGCGATCTAACTATGACTCGTTCAAATCACTACCATTGCTGGAACACTGCTCATAATGGAATCCTCTGGAAATAGTTTGTAGCTCTCGGTACTTCAATTCATCTCAGCTTGGAAGCTGTACACATTTCACTTGACGAGCAAATAATCTTCTGTACCTCAAATGGTTGTTAAACCTTTTAAACTTACTAACCGTTGCACTAGGCCTCTCTTGTAAATTCAGAATTACTCTTCTTTCAACTAACTTCAACTTTTAATACTTTAATAAAACACGAGAGCAGGTAAAACACATTTATTCTTTTTAATAAAAATTTTACAAGTCCTATTTTATTGTTACCTTATCACCTAGGAGAGCTCTTTAAAAAATTCATATTTGCCTACTATTTACAAAATTCTTAAAACTATACTCCTTGATCAATTATCACAAACATATCTAATAACTCTTTCAAAACATTTCATTTTGATCACTTTGGTCCTATTTTCCATTGGTTACATTTTGTTTACAATTTTCATTAAACTTACAATTATTTATTTCTAACACCACATACTAAATGAATTATGTTTCAGGTATTCTGGTACCTATTACTTATAAGAACAATAGTGAACATAAATGTGCAATACAGTAAACAAACATTATTTTTACATCCTACAACTACTTATTTCTACGAAAACATGCTTAATGGCTTATTTTTCAGATATTATGGTACGTCTTACTCTTAAAAACAGTAGTGTCCATTAAATAGTAAACATAAACATTAAATACAATCAACGGAAGCTTATTCAAATGGAATTACGTTTCATTTCTATAAATAAATTTACTTAAACACCTATTTGAAATCTCAAAAAGCTCTATCACACTGAAATAGCATTCGATATAAGTTCAGCAAATAATTATTCTAGGATCTTGTTTCTCATCAGTTTTAAATTAGATATTTCATGAATATGAGTGGTAAATAAGTGCGTCTAACCTTGGATATTACATAGAACATTACATAACAATATATATCCATTTCGAATGGACCTGCACCTTGCCGAAGTTCTAAATTACTAGAACAGGTGGAATGACTTGCGTGTTCGAATGAGCTAAAGAGCCAAACTACAGGTCCAACCAAAGTAGTAGGGTCGTTAGTGAGGAACCAGACTAAGACAGGACCCCAAAAGAGGGCCGCGGCTCCTTCGGTACTTAGATTGGCAGAGACCATAGGGGTCGGAATGGCAGTCTAAGACACACTACCGCGATGTGGAAGGCTACGGGAAACCACCACATTATCTCCCAAGTACACAGCGTACCTAAATTGTAACAAACATGATGGCATTCTCTGGGGTAAAAGATTCCGGAGTTAAAATAGTCTCCCATTCGGATCTCCGGAAGGGGACTACTTCGGAGGATGCGATCGGAAAGTTAAAAATAAGAGTCGGAAATATTCTGCGAGTCGGAGCGTGGAATGTTAGAAGTAAGTAGGTAAGCTAAAGAACCTAAAAATCGAAATGAATAGGTTATCACTAGACATAGTAGGGATCAGCGAAGTTCGGTGGCCAGAGGCGGGGGATTTTTGGAGTGGAGACTTCAGGGTAATTCATACAGGAACAGAGGAAGGAAATTTGGGTGTGGGGATAGTTATGCGGAAAAAGATATAATACTGTGTAGAAAATTACTTACAAAAGAACGAAAGAGTACTCATGGTTAGATTAGAATCTAAACCGGTAAACACAGTAATAATACAAGTATACATGCCCACCTCTAGCTACAGTGACGAAGAGGTAGAAGCCATCTACAAAGATATCGAAGACATATTAAGATACGTAAAAGGACATGAAAATTTAATAATTACGGGAGACTTTAATGCCGTGGTAGGCGAGGGTAGGGAAGGAGTGGTAGTAGGTTTATTTGGTTTAGGCACGAAAAACGACAGGGGAAATAAGCTGGTAGAATTTTGCGACAAGAACAATTTAATAATCACAAACACATTATTTCAACATCATGCTAGAAGACGATATACGTGGAAGATGCCAGGAGATATAGGAAGATATCAAATAGATTACATTCTTGTTAGACAACGGTTTAGGAATCAAGTAAAAGACTGTAGAAGCTACCCAGAAGCAGATATAGATACTGACCACAACATCGTAATTATGAAGGCCGCACTTAAATTTAAGAATGCGAAAAAAACAAAACGGAAAAAGGCTCTTGGACTTAGAGAAACTAAAAGATAAAGATATTCAAGATGAATTTGAAAAAAGTCAAATAAATTGCTCAAAGATATCGAGAAAATAACTGATACTAAGGAAGTAGAAACAGAATGGAATAACATTAAATCCAGCCTAGACATGGCGGCCAGAGATATTCTGGGGTATACACAAAAAGAAAATAAGAAACTAAGGATAACAAAGGATATCCTGAATTTAATAGAAGAAAGACGAAAATACAAAAATAAATCAGACGAAACAAGAAAACAGAGATACAAAGCCATAAAATGAAAAATTATTCGAAAATGCAGGAAATCTAAAGAACAATGGATTGATGAAAAGTGCAAAGAGGTACAAACGAAGATGGAAAGACAGACGAAGCATACAAATTAATTAGAATGAATTTTAGAGATATAAAGCCGTATAGCAAAAATATAAGGGACGCACAAGGAAACGTCATTCTAGAAAACGTAGAGAAAGTGGGTAGATGGCAGGAATATATAGGGAATTTATATGCAGGAGAGGAACTAACTGCATTAGAACAGGAATCAGACAATGAAAATGATGACTTGGAATATCCTATACTTAGAGATGAGTTTGAATTAGCATTAAGAGTCTGAAAAATGGTAAGGCGCCGGGCACAGATAAGGTGCAAGCAGAAACTCTAAAAGCCGCTGTACAAGCAGTAACACAACGTCTTTTCCAACTTGTAAGCTATATGTATGAGACAGGCGAGATACCCAAAGCTTTCAAACATAACATCATAGTAACTATATCAAAAAAGAAAGGCGCGGATAGATGTGAAAATTTTCGAACAATAAGTTTGACAGCACACGTGTCAAAAATATTAACTAGAATTGTGCAAAGACGAATGGAAAAACGGGCGAAAGAAATACTAGGAGAAGACCAATTTGGGTTTAGGCGAAACAAAGGAACACGGGAAGCTATTTTAGCTCTGAGAGTGATAATGGAGAAAACAATAAAAAAAGGGGAAAGCGTGTGTATAGGGTTTGTAGATCTGGAAAATTGGAAAAAAATGTTTGAAATACTCAAAAAGATTGGAATGAGTTATAGGGATAGACAAATAGTACATAGCTTATACAAAGAGCAAACAGCAGTAATAGAATTAGAGCAGGAACGTAGAGAAGTAAACATTAGGAAAGGGGTGAGACAGGGATGTACCTTATCCCCGTTGATTTTTAACTTGTACATAAAAAAGGCAATGAATACTGTCAAATGCAGGAAAACATTTGGAATTAATATGCAGGGACAAAAAATTGATATGCTTAGATTTTGCAGATGATATAGCGGTATTAGCGTCTAGCAAGGAAGAGTTAGAAGCTGATCTTAATAAATTGGAAACAATTCTAAAAGAGAGATACGGTATGAAAATTAACAAAATTAAAACTAAAGTTCTAGTATGCAAAGGTGGGGAAAATAAATCAAAAAACAAGAATACAAATTGTAACACGAACTTACAAGAGGTTAAGGATTTCTGCTACCTAGGAAGCGAAATAACGCAAGATGGGAAAAGCACAAAAGATATAAAACAAAGATTAGCACAAGGTCGTGCTTCATTTAACAAAAAAGCAACTACTGTGTTCAAAGACAACAAGCATAGAAACAAGGAAAAGATTGCTTAAAACATGTGTGGAGCACAGCACTGTACGGCTGTAAAGCCTGGACAGTAGGAGAAGCGGACAAGAAAAAGGTAAAGTCTTTGAAATGTGGTGCTACAGACGTCTGGTGAAGATATTATGGACAGACAAAGTTAAGAACGAAGAGGTACTATAAATGGTAGGGGAAGAAAGAAATATGTGGAAAACGGTAAAAAGAACAGGAGATATAGGATGATAGGCCACATAGGGAATAGTGCGGAATATATTAGAAGCAGAGATAGGAAAAAAGAGAAGAAGAGGTAAACCTAGATTAGACTACTGCACACAGATAGTAAAAGATGTAGGCTGTAGAGGTTTCAGGGAGATGTGTAGGCTAGTCCAGAATAGAAATCAATGGAGGTACGCATCCAACCAATCCCAAGATGGATAAACTAATGACGAAAAAATAACTGTGCTTAAACATGATGATTATTATAAGTAACTACAAGAATTGGTTGGGCAATATTCTCGAATAATGTTAAGTGTGTGAAAGGGTTTACTGGAAAACCATTATTTCTGCAAATGTCTAAGCGTTGGGGGATCTTGGTAGCCACAGGTTGCTTAACCCCCTTCGCTGAATCTCGGTGAAATAGGGCATAAAATTAGAAAACAATAGAAGGGGAACGAGCTATATACACATGCTGTGTGAGAATTTCAGGGAACTATGTAGGCTAGCTCAAAATATAAATAAGTGCAGGTACGCGTCCAACCAGTTTTGAGACGGAAAATCTAATGACGAAAAAATAAGCGCAGATAAATCTGATGATTAGTATAAACAACTAGTTGTTGGTTGCGAAATATCTGCAACTAATGTTGACTGTGCAAAGAGATATATTGGAAAATATATTAAATCGGTAAATGGTTAAGTGTTGGGGTAACTTGGTAGCCACAGGCTGCTTACCTCCCTTCACAACCACTGAAGGTCGGAGAAATAGGGTATATAACTGTAAAACAATAAAAGGTGACCGAACTGGATCTAACAAGAAAGAACAGCGCCTATGAGGAAAGACAACAAACATAGAACAAGAAGAAAATTGTTGAAAGCATATGTGTGGAGCACAGCACAGTATGCCTATGAAATACGGGCAGTCTGAAATGCAGGCAGAAAAACAGTAGCAGCCTTTTGAAATGCTGTGCTTCATTTGTATGAGGACGATAGCATGGACAGACAAAGATAATAACAAATAGGTTATAGAAATAGTAGGGGAACAAGGATATCTGGGGGAAAAGAGAAATAGAAGGGCGGAATACGCTCTATGGCATTTTTGGGGAATAGTATGGGATATATTACAAGCAGAGATAGGAAAAAAGAGGTAGATGTAGACCTAGATAAGATAGTGACTTAATGATGATGATGATGATGATGATGATGATGATGATATATATATATATATATATATATATATATATATATATTGCTATGTATTTTCCCCCTTAAGTTGTGCGCCTTATATTTACTGTAGTACCCCCTTACTTTTATTAGGCCACGGCTAGCCCTTTTTAATTTACACAGAGTACATAACGTTACGATGATCAATTTTCTTTCACCCCATTATGATTACCTGTTTGAATTGATAAAACGAAGTCAATCAACATTTATATAATGAAAGGAAATAATATTTACACTTCACAATACACCCTTCAATCAATTAATATAATATGGATTATTTATCCCAAAATTTGTATACTTTTAATTTAATATTAAGTCACCAATAACAACACCCTTTACAAAAAAATCTGGAACGTTCGAGACCTTTTTATGATTATTACGTATGTTTTAACGTACTCAATGTCCTTGTTGACTTTTTACAAATTAGTGAGAAAATTAATATATTCAATGTTAAAATTTAGATTTAAAAAGATTCCTTAAAACTAGGTAGGTCTAACCTGTGATCTCCTGATATGTTGTTTCGTGTTGTGGATCAACACCCCCTCATCATCCTCAATCAAAACCGATGCTCTACTTTGTACTCCTTATGTTGAACCAATAATTTAGTACGGTTACCCCTTGTTTCCAAAAATCACTTCGTGCTTTAGTCAATATTTCTCTGTATACGCCTTAACTTCTTCCCTTAAATACCTCTTGAATTCGTGGGTTTCTTTCAATTATGAATTTCTTATATTCGTGAATTCGAATTAGAACCAGAATTAGAATTGTTTTCGACGCAGATTAGAATTAAAATTGTTATCGACGCAGATTAAAATTATTTTCGATGCAGATTAGAATTGAATTGGACCATAAATATTTTTGACATGGATTAGAATTAAACCAGAAGCCGTTCTCTAAAAAAAAACCGGCAAAAACTCTTCATGTATTCTTAACGTAATTGTTGCTCAGCACTATTTTCACTAAAACATAAATTTTATTTATCTGACGCGTAGATTTCTGATTAAAAGTGTTGTGGATTCAACGTGCATCAAGTTGAGACTGAGCTGCCTTATCACCGGTGGGTATTATATAGCTTTTTCCTACTACCTTAGTATTGGTTTTCCAAGCAGTCTTGCAGATTGTCGCAACCAACCACGTTTGTCTTTAATATTTCTAGGATGATTCATAATCCAGATATCCTAGAAAATTCTAGACTTCTGTGGTATATACGTTGCTTACGACGCTTGTGTGTGTTTGACGGGTTGCCTAATAGTAGCTCGTAACAGTATTACAATTAATAAGATGAAATAATAACTTAGACTTTTGTGCAAATTGGTAAACGCATAGTCTCGGAAAGACAGATACAGATTCAAATCCTGTCAAGACCTTATATTTTCCTTCTTTAATTACTAGCTCAATTTGAAAAGATTATTTGGGCTTTGCATAAAAGTCTAAGTTATTATTTCATCTTATTAATTATATATATATATATATATATATATATATATATTATAAGTAGTTTTTTACACAAGGTAAGTTGATAAATACTAACGTATTGCAATTAATAAGATGAAATAATAACCTAGACTTTTAAGTAAAGCCCAAATGATCATTTCAAATCGAGCTTTCCTTCTTTCAATTACTAGCTCGATTTGAAATGATCATTTGGGCTTTACTTAAAAATCTAGGTTATTATTTCATCTTATTATATATATATATATATATATATATATATATATATATATAATTCGTTAATATTCACTGTGCTATATATTTTAGAGTGATATTGATATTGATATTGATATTGATACCCCAATATCTCATCAATCTAATATATATATATATATATATATATATATATATATATATATATTTATTTTATTTATTTTATACCGATCGTTTTTCCGGAGCAGAATTTAGTCCCCAGTTGCAACGTTAAAAATATATTGTTTTTATTTACTTTGGTTGTTTTATTTAAAATAAAGTTTTTATAACTTAACCCCGGTTTTTGACTCTACCTTTATGGTGTCTTTTCGTGTTGCAGATTTATCTTTTCAATTGCACATGTGCGGGGTTTATCCTTGTTGTAAGACGTCAGGTTATATTTTTTTTGTTCTTCTTAGTTTGTGCGGGGTGTTGGAAAAATGTGTTGGAGTATTTGAAGTTTTATGTTTTGAAATTTGTTCAGTCTTTTGCTTATAGGATGTGTACGAGTAATTTTTACCTGGCTCTTGATTGTTGCAGTTGCGTCTAGTAAGTGTGTCGAATAATTAGAATTTCTCGCCATACTTATATTCGTTACAGGTCCTGTATTTAGAAGCGCGTAGTGAAAATTGAATACTCTTCAATAGCCATCAGATCAAATAGCGGCAATTTATCGATGGTTCTTCATAATATTCCCATTAAGATAAAGTATTTCTTAGAGAAATATTTTTAAATAATAGCCGAAACTTACGTTTAAGCCCATCCTACAGTTTGCTATAATTATTATTAAGCCTCTAATAAATTATATACTTGTTAAATGATATTTTAAACGTCTGCTCTTGATATCAATGCATATTTATGGCAGTGGGTCCTGGACCGGCCTTTCTCTAAAAACTCGTTAATAATGATAATAAGCAAGATTGATCTCCGGTTAGCGGTTTAGAATGCTTTAGGCGTATTGTTCAACTATAGCTGTTTATATCATTACACGGCTTGCTTCTGTCATTAAATAATAACGTGACATGTCCAAAGTAATCCCGCAATGTGTAAAGAAAGGTTTTCAATACTGTTTACTCAGGTGGGTCTTGCTCTCGTGGTTGTGTTTACTTTTTTATATTTTAAATTAACAACTAACCTTACCTAATTAACACCTAAGAAAGTTCAAGGACACAGATACTTGTAAACTAGATCGTTTGTAAACCATCACAGAATGTTAGAATTAATTTGGGAAATATGTATGGAATCTGGTTTATTTTACACTGCAAACTGCATGAATTTGTTGTGCCTTGGTTTATTACATAAAAAAATCGATTCAATTGCTGAACCATATTGGAAAATTGAGGCTAGGCTACGCTAATTATCACAGCATCTTGTAGACACACCTACAGTAATTCATGTTAATCTAAATTTTTATTTGACATTACTTTTCGTATTAATAACCTCACATTTGTTACGCATTTAAGAATAGGTTAATAATAGTACTCATTATTTTGCAGGTGTATATGAATTCATAATCCAACACCTTTAACCAATCAGGAACATACAGGTCATGGATTATGATTATAATTCAACACCCCTGACCAATCAGTAGAAACTTTCATTTTTCATAATCCGCGAAGTATAAATTTTTGTACCGTGCAAAGTAGGCTATTACACGTTGACAAGTAAAAGTAGAGGGACTGGCCGATCCTGGTGCAGCGCCACCGCCACCGCGCCACTAATCGTTTTTTAATGGCTTTTCTCATTAAAAAAAACTCATTAGCACTAATCGCTTTTTAATGGGAAAACTCATTAACGCTGATCGCTTTTAAATGGGAAACTAATTAACGCTAATCGCTTTTAAATGGGAAAACTCACTAACGCTAATCGCTTTTTAATGGGAAAACTCATTAACGATGTTATCATTTTTCCTTACGTAGATCCACCTTATGGGATCCACCACTCGGGCGTTTTCTTATAGTATGATACATAAGTTTGAACTAGAATTTCCCGGGCAATCTAACCCCGTTTGAATTGTTTAAATCAAACCGCCTTTATAAAGTTTTCTGCGTGATAATTTTAAGAAACCTAATAAAACGCATAGAATAAGTTTAGAAATTTATTAACTGTAATATTTACAACGGATGTGTGTTATTAGTCAACCAACATTTTGCAGATTACAAAGACAGCAAATATTAGAAGACCAGTGAACACCACATGGAGATAACACCTACACTCTGTTCACCAGAATAGAAGCAGGAAGGATTTGGAAGAAAAGAAGTTGGGAGAAGAACTTAAAAATTACAGAATCTTAAAACTAATATATACAATAGATTTACAAAATCTATACAAATATAAACAACTATCTTAGACCTATATCTTTATGCCTCCATGCATAGATTAATACACATCCTGGGCTGACGTAGCGCTTGTCATCTTCGCTCGATAAACAAATTTTATTAATAAGCTGCGAGTACAAATCGTGTTTTTTACTCCGGATACATACGCCGGCAAGTACTCCATACCACCCAAATAAGAATTAAATGCTAGGTGACTCTTAACTTCTACTTCCCACGAGTACGCCCAGACGCATCCCTGCCCATGCGCACTCCTGCCCATGCGCACCCCTGCCCATGTGCGCCCCTCTCTGTGTGACTGCTATTTCGAGGTGACGTCATATGCTTTTGTAAATAAAGAACAATGTAATACTAATCTAAAATTTTTATTCTGACATTATACATAACAAAATTTAAAAATATTTAATACCAAGCATGGAGCCATTTAAACTTAATTTTAATACAAAGCTATACAGAGAAGACAGTCCTTTCTTTATGTTTCTTTGGAGCGGTTTTAATTTTATCTAATTTTATTCGCAGATTAAAATTTAAATCGACATCCAAGTCCTCTATCTCCTTTTCTAACCAATAGTTTGATACATAGAGACCGTCTAGGTTTTCGAATTGTAAAATGTACCGAGGTTTGTCTCTATATATAAAATCTTTGATTCCACCGACAACCAGATCCATTCCTTCGTGTAATTCTTGCATCTTGCGACAATCTTTTAATCGCGGCTCTCCCACTATATCCTGCATACGTATCTTGTTAGCTTGATCGACTTTTTCTTGTCGGTATTGGAGGGAATCCTTATTCTCCCACTCACTGTTGCGTAGTTGCATATCCACCACTTTTGTCTAACACATCTTTGTATTGTTCGCGTATTGTCGCAGCGTTTTCCATATAGTCCAACTTTCGCCTTTTTGCATCCATTTCCTCTAATTCCCGCTGTCTTTTTCTTCCACTTACAGCGTATGGCGTGCATAATGGAGCAATTTCCTTTAGTGTAAACGGATAGAGTTTACTGCCAATATTTACGCGTTGTCGTATAACCTCTGAGCGAATGTTAGCCGTATTTATTAACCCCAATTCCGAAATGATTATTTCTTTTGGAATTGTAGAATATGGTGTTGCAGATTGTGTAAAATATATACTGCCTGCTTTAATGTAGCACTTGTGTAAGATTTTTATTTTATCTTGGCCGTCTTCCTCCTTTACAATCTCCAAATAACTTACAGGTAAATAGTTAAAACTAAAAGCCGAAAGCACATACTTTATCAATTTTTCCCTTTCCTCTGTTTTTTCGGACAACTTAATTTGCAAACCACTCAATTTCTTTGTATTGCTATTCCCCCAATACACGTACTGTAGTGGGTTATTATACACTAAACAGAAGCTATTTTGTAGTGTGTCCGATAGCTTACTCCACATTTTGGCAAGTGGTACCGAGTACATTGGCGCCATTAGGAAGTACAACTTACTATATTCCAATATGGTTAAACAGTTTTTTAAGGGATTATACACCCGTTCCGCACTGACATAGTTTCCAATTGTACAGTTGTATATTGTCGCTTCCAATCGCGTAATACCGTGTTCTTTGGCTAAAGTAGACGCAAATGTTCCCTTAAACGTACATCTGGACAACGCAAAAAATCTAGTATATGATTGCCAAGTTGTTTATTAACACCAGGACTTGTTATCTGACACACAAATTTGTTGTATATCTTAATTTTTGCACTGGTTGTTAGCCATGTTAAACAATCGATTCCCACAGTTTTATCGTTATCAACTATAAAATTGCAGTTTTCTTCGTATTCGCCCTTGTACCAAAAGTTATGGATTGTAGTTAAATAATTACACATCTCCATCTTGCTAAATATGCCAGCAAAATCTTGGGTTACATCTATGTCAAATAGATAGTAATAGTCTTTTTTGAGTCCGTATAATATATCTGGTAGTTCTTCCAATAAAGTTTCCAACTTAACATCTGCTAATGCCACTTTGTACGGAACACATATAGGCTTTTGGAATGTTTTATTAATGCTTTCGAGGTATTCTTTTCCGACGTTTTCTTTTACTCCCTGGCCCATCTTGTTAGTGCTTTCCAGAGAAAACGGAAGCTTCGCTTTAACACCATGCCTAGCGGGAGCAAATCGATCGAACTTTCTTCGTAGATAGCTGTTAAATGCACCACAAATTTCTTTTTAGGATAAACATCTTTTTCCGCCATATCGCTTACATTCTCTTGTTTAGGAACAGTTTTGTTATCCGTCGTAGGTCGTGCTCCTAAACAAGAGAACTGGAAATGTACATGTAAAAAAACCCATTAAAAAACGATTAGCGGCACTGCAGCGGCGGCGCTGTCCCAGGATCGGCCAATCCTACTACTAGTAAATTTTTGTTTGTCAGTGTTTGCGATATTAGTTAAAATGTTTATAAAATATCTGATATTGAAGATTTGTGTAGTCGTGGAAAAATTATAGTATTTTACTCGCGAGTTATGGCCAGTACCCATTCAGATTACGCCGCTCGCCCTAACGACCTCGCTGCGCAAACCTTCCGAATGAATAATGGCTATCATAACTCTCTCGTTGAATAATATACTATTTCCCACGACTACCCTGTAATGCATTTTTTGTGCATTTAAGAATAGATTAATAATAGTACTCATTATTCTGTAGGTGTATATGAATTCATAATCCAACATCTTTAACCAATCAGGAACATCCAGGTCGTGAATTATGATCATAATCCAACAACTCTGACCAATCAGTAGAAACCTTCATTCTTCATAATCTGCCAAGCATAATTTTCGGATCATGCAAAGTAGGCTGTTACAGTTTCACAAATAAATTTTTGCTTGTCAGTATTTGCGATATTAGTTAAAACGCGTAGAAAATATCTGATAATAAAGATTTGTGTAGTCGTGGGAAAATTATAGTATTCTAATAGCGAGTTATGGCCATAACTCATTCCGATTACGCTGCTCGCCCTAACGGGCTCGTGGCGCAAACCTTCCGAATGAGTAATGGCTATCAAAAACTCGCTCGTTGATTAATATACTATTTTACAGAATTTTTTTTATAATAATCTTCAATTTTACGGGATGAATGGTAATGTTCGTTCAAAAATGAACTGAGTGATAGTACACCTAATTAACCACCATAATTGTTAATATGGCTTCTGTATCACGCTTTATTTAGGAGATATGAGTTTGTTTAGTTTATTTTTTAATTACTCGACTTCTTGCAGTAAATGTTAAATTTTTCGGTTGATACTGCAAATAACAAAATAAACAATCCTATTTTCATAAACTATATTAAATTTCCTATTAAAAGCAACTATTTCGTTTTTTTTTAATTTTAAAAAAGAAACATTATAAAGGATTTAAAGGAAAAAATTACAACAAAATTTTTTTTAGCAAAAGTTAAAGTAATGTTTCAACGAAATTATTCTATCTACAAATGAGCAAATGTCACAAAAACAACCTCTTGTCATAAGGTTTCCAGCAATGTAAAACACTATGTATTTGATTTTTAATTTATCAAATTACTGCTACCGTAATAAAGGAAAAACTTTGTTCGGTCATAAGATAACCAAGGCAGTGGGAGAATTTTAATGCGAATTGAAAACAAAAATGTACTATAATTTTAAAACCACAAACACGTTCACAGCTTAGTTGTCACGTTGACAGTGTGTAACATTGTCACTGAATAGAAAGTTGTATTCTTATAAGTTTTTGATATATACTAAATTACTTGCTAAAGTGCCTGCTCGTTACAACAATAGAGAATAAGTAGATATGCATTTCATTTATGGTTTTTCCTATGGTAATGCTACAAGAGCACGGGAGGAATATCAAAGACGGTTTCCAAATCGTCCACTCCCCAGTCGCACCTATGGGTCCTCGATGGAAGAACATTTCAAGTACATAACGAAAACCGTCAAGATTTGGACATAACAATTGACGAGTTTGTCTTGATTCGAGTGAAACAAGACCTTACCATTTCTTCACGTCAAATTGCAAGAGAGGCTGGAGCTTTAAAACTGAAAGTAGTAGATGTTCTGCACAAGAATAGTATTCGTCTTTTTCACTTTACACCAGTTCAAGCTCTGGAAGGCGGAGGCGAAGGTTTTCAACGCAGGTTGGTGTTTTGCCGTTGGTTATTAACACAAGACATTGAGGAGCACCATTTATTTCGAAAATACCGTGGTCCAATGAGTCCCTCTTTGCGCACGCTGGCGTTCTAAATCTCCACAATTACCACTATTATGCCGATGAAAACCTTCATGTAATAAGACAGAAATCGTTCCAACGCAGATTTAACCTAAATACGTGAGCGGCTGTTATAAGAGACATTTTTATTAGACCCTATATTTTCGAAAGAAACCTCAATAGAGAAGTGTATTTGAACTTTCTTCAAAACCAACTACCCTTATTGTTGAGAGTGTCCATTTAGAAAACCATAGAGAAATGATCTTTTAACATGACGGGGCTCCTTTTTGTTACACACGTGGTATCTGCCAGTTTTTAAACAAACAGTACCCAGTCGGTACCTAATCTGTAGAGAAGGACCGATCCCGTGGCCAGAAAGATCGCGTGACTTGAATCCCATTGATTACTATGTGTGGGATTTTTTAAAAGAACATGTATTATTATAGTCCCGTTAACGTGGTACATGCGCCACAAAAGACAGTTGGTAACGATATTACATAATGTGAAGATTGACGCGCAAATTTCGATGACGTCACACAATATGCAAATTAGGGCGACGCAATTTACCAATTACACAAGTTTTACAAGATCCCTAAGGGGTACTTACGTGAACATGTAAAGCTTCCTTCAGAATTACTTCGTGATAGTCGGCCGCTTCCTTCAGGATTGCTTCATGATGGCCGCCCGTGGCTTCGCCAATATCTCGCGGGTCGTGGATCTCCTAAGCCAGGTTGCAGCCAAATTCGCTGGTCTTCTTTCTATGTAGAGGTAACGACGAGAAAGGGTTATAAGGAATGATAATCTAAAGAAGGCAAAAAGGGACCTACATAACAAAAAGATACGATAAGATACAAGACCAACTACTCTTGTTCGCGTTTCGGAGCCAAGTCCTAACGCGTCTTTCGGAAATTCCCCACTTTCTTCTTCCCCCACACGCGTTGACGCGAAACTCGCGCAACGCACTTCTGAAGTGACGGAAATACGCGCAACAAGTCTTTTAAATTTATGGCGCGAAATTCTCACATATTAACACTTATTTAAAAATGTCTAGTGCCGATTTTCGGCACGTAACAGTATACAGCACGGAGATGGTCAGCTTGGAAGATTTGAGATAAATGCTCAAAAATGGATGTGAACTCTTAATAGAGCTCGGAAAAGAGCAAGAACCTGCATCAGCTGCGATGATCAGCATTTTGAACAATACAAATAAAAACACAGTGCATCTTTGTTTTCAATTACAAAACATTTTGCATTGCTGGAAATCTTATAAAAACTGGTTGTTTTTGTGACATTTGCTCATTTGTAGGTAGAATAATTTCGTTGTAATATTACTTTAAATTTTGTTAAAAAAATTTCCTTTGTAGTTTTTTTCTTTTAAATCCTTAATTATAAATGTTTCCTTTAAAATTAAACAAAAGCAAAATGGTTGCTTTTTATTGGAAATTTAATGTAGATTTGAAAACGGGATTTGCAGTAGAATCCGAGAAATTTAACATTTAGTGCAAGAAGTCATGTAATTAAGAAGAAAACTAAACAAAATTATATATTCTAAAGAAAGTGAGATGGGACGAGAGCCATGTTAACAATTTTGTTGCAAATTAGGTGTACTATCACACAGCTCATTTTTGCACGAACGTTACCAATCACCCTGTATAAATAGAAAAATGATGGCATTTATTAATGCTTAATTTAATTTATATTTAGCTTTAAGAAAGCAATGGCTTATTCATTAAATTTGAGTTTCCAATTCTACACCTGAAGGTAGTGTATTGGCCTAAAGCGAGTTTCTTTTAACTGGAAATTTTGAATTTTGCTGAACCCTTGCTGTTCCAAGCAAGATAGGGATCTTTAACGTGCGAGCCAACAGCCACACACGGGACCTACATTTTACCCTTCATCCGAACAAGGGCAAATTTCTGAAAAAATGCTCGCCAAACATTTATAAAGCGGACCGTGTCGGGATTCCAACCCGGGACCTTGGGCTTAGTAGTCACACGCATATGAACTGAGCCATGGAGCCGTCTGGGGCGTACAAGAAACCATACTTCTAACTAACTGACCAATAAGGACACCTGCAAATAAATAGAATGCATCTTAAAACATCTCTCAAACAATCATCGACTCGTGGATACCACTTGAAATACATCATAGAACCGTCCGCACGTACAATACAAACAAATCCAGGATATAAAAGGATCTCTAAACGCTAGAGCAAATTATCTCTTAATTGTTCTCATTTTAAGGTAATCACCAAACTTATTGAAAAGAACTTGAGAATATTTCAACACGAAAGTCACCAAACTCCTTGTGCACTAACGGTTTTCCTTCAGATTATCTAGTTATGGCCACTAAATCTAACTGGATAAAATGAAGTCATATTACGGACCCAGAGGCTAGCCATAACACAGCTTGGATCCGCTCCACCCCCGAAGCTATCAAAACCACCACATAGAGTACGTGACGCCAACATGCACGTGAGGATTGGCACATTCCACCATGAGTTCGCTTTAATTTCTACCAACCAAAAACTTCCCCATACGCCAGCAACTGCGTCTACCAGCTGCAAGGTACCGAAGCATGGAAATCCTGTATCAGTCACTGCCGCTAGGTGCTGCATTGCATTCAGCGTAACGATGGACATCATACTTTACACAACATCAGATCCAGGTCTTCGTTGTGAAGCCACAACGTTCAATTCTTTAACATAGAAACGCATCTAACAACTTTACAAACTAAAGTATTTTCAGTGTTAAAGATATTTGCAATAACTACGCTCACAAAAACTTGTATTAATATTTTCTTTGTGTGTCATGCTTTTAATGTATACTTTGTTCGTATTTTTTAAGTTGTAGTTCACTGTTGCTACGGAGCGTTAACAAGGTGACTCAGACAAACCAGAGCGCCACATTGGTGAGCTCGACGTGATCATCCTAAAGATTAATGCGACAAAGTTAACACCGGTTAATTTAAGTGCTTAAAGACAATTTAAACAGTTTAAAATGACCAAGCAAGTGAACAAAATTGCCGCGCGAATTCTACCTTTCTGGCAACTAGATCCAGAATTATAGTTTTCCCAATTAGAAACACCGCTTCGAAATTAGCGGTATTACACAAGACACTACAATATATGTGTAGATAATATCCAACCTCATAACATAATTAATTCATCATAATTAAACCGTCCGAGACTGACAAATATATAAAAATCAAAGCCGAATTATTTAAACGACTAAGCTCGTCGCCAAAACAACAAACTAGAAAACTGTTGGAGTACAAAACACTAGGCGCTGAGGGGCCTACAGCAACTGAGTGGAACAGATGCACTATTTAAATCCATCTCGTTAGGCCACTTGCCAATACAAATGCAAGCGATCCGAATTACTCAATCACAAGCATACCTGGAAGACACAGCACGTTTAGCAGATGCTGTCTACGAAGCGAAATCTGCACATCACGCTAACAGAATTGCGGATACAAGCTGTACGCTCCTGGAACGGCTTATACAAGAAGTAGCCGCACTCACAGACAAGCGCCAGTAAACACAAACTGCTGCAACTAAACAGCGCAATCAGTACTCTTCTAAACCATTGTTCTAAACGAGGCAATGAAGTCAAAACCCGCAACGGCAGCAATAACGCAAAGATTTGTGCTGGTTCCACTACAAATTCGGAGCCCACAAGTGCACATAGCCTTGCAATTTTATGGTCCAGGGAAACGCCGAACGCAGGAATTGGAGGCGGATAATTTTCTGCATTTCATTTCACGCCGCTTGTACATATAAGATTTGTACCATATCTGTGGAATTTTGAATCGACACTAGTGCAGACCGCTGTGTATACCAAAGAAGCAGGGTTCGTGGACTTCAAACTGTCAAACTATCAATTGTTCGCAGCAAATGAAACCATCATAAATACATATGGTGTCACATTAAGATTAGATTTGAGACTAAGGCGACCATTCACTTGGAAACTCGTCATCGCCAACGTCAACAAACCCATTATTAGCACGGATTTTTTCGACCACCATAAATTACTGGCTAACGCAAAAAAAGCAAAAAACTTGTTGACTCAGAGATGATACTTTCAACCAAGGTCAACCCACCAGCAATAAACAGTGCGGTATCAAGCACGGTATTCCGTTCAAAATACCAAAAAGTCCTAACCAAATACCCGGACATTACCCGTCCGTGAAGCCTTTTCCTGCTAATAAAACATAGTACCGAACGACCCACGAATCTCCAGTATACAGTCGCCCACGCAGATTCGTGCCTGATAAACTCCAAATCACCAAAGACTAATTCATTATAATGGTCCAGTAAGGAATAGCAGGGCCATTCAAATCACCATGGGCTTCAAGCTTACATTTAGTAGTCTAACACAATAAATCGTGGCGACCCTGTGGAGACTACAAAGCTTTAAAGGCTCACACAATTCCTGATAGGTATCCTATTCAGCTTGTGGAAGATTTCGCTCAAAAACTGCATGGCAGAAAAATGTTTTCTACAATTAGTCCTGTCAAACCCCATCACCAAATCCCTGTAACTGACAAAGACTTAAAAAAGACTGCTACAACAATGCCTTTTGGTTTATTCGAATTTCTATTCGTAACCTTTAGATTACGAAACGCCGAACATACTTTTCAACAATTTATAGACGAAGTTTTAAGTGGACTAGAATTCAATCATGGCCCCATACACGACATTCTGGTAGCATCTGAATCTGAAGAAAAACACAGCAAACAATTTGTAAATCCTCTTCAACAGACTAAAAGATTACGGTTGCTGTGACAACGCCGCGTTGAGAGCGTCACTAAAAGAGTGCTGTGACAACGCCTCACTTTGATGCGTCGCTAAAAGAGTGCTGTGACAACGCCTCGTTGAGAGCGTTGCTAAAAGAGTGCTGTGATACAGATACAGCAAATTGTAAAATTTGAAATTATTCACTTATCTTTCTTTCTAACTTCGCCTTAGCTAGCTCAACGGAAATGTTAGAGTTTTTAAAAATGAAATCAAACAGCAATATCACAGTGTGAAATATTTTTTCTCATACAAAAGCATATAGAACATTTACAACATCGTTTCTTTCAAACAAAAATATTTTCAACAAATACTTATTTACTTAAACATAAAAATGTTCCTTACCATATCCTAAATTTACAGAACTAAATTTCTTTTCTTATGGATATTTACCTGGCTTTGTTTATTCCCACGCTTGTAATGTGTGTTTTTCCAAAAAACATGGACAGATAATCTATTAAAAGGCCAGTGTTTCGAACTCTGAACACAAACCTTCCTGGCAAAGATTCTTATAAAAATAAAATGTTATATGATTAACACTTATTCTAGTTTGGATTTAAATGACAAATATTCAACTATCGGTTACTAACAATTAATACTTGCAAAAATCCACGAAGCGCTTTTTTATCTAACTGGTAATTAAATCTTTTTATTTTAAATTGACGTCAGTTTACCAGATGATGCATTGGTTTAAAAACCAATATGCATCCTTGGTTTGATTATTAAAAAACAAATTTAATAGCTTTTTATATCGAAACATTTCCCATCTTCATTGTGTATAATAAAATTTAATAATTTCCATTTTTAACATTAAGTTACGTTTAAAACATCACTTCTTTATTCCTTGTAACATCGTAATTATTAACTACAGTGTGCTTACTGCATACTTCAAACATCATCTTCGCAAAGTAACAGCTCGCGACTTAAATCAAAATAACATTTCGCCATCGAATTTATGAATGACTGAATTTAATAAACGCTTCCTTACGTATACAAAATTATCTATTTTTAGAATGTAGTAGTATTTGCGCGATTCTATTCTAATTAATAAACGTTTATTTTACGTTATATTATGGGAAATCTTGATTAGTGTTCAAAATTATGAGTTTTATTACCTCGTTATCTCATTCCAGTTATTAGTGACGTGGGTTGCTTGTCTTTGTTTAACACACAAGGTTATTGCGGCGCCGCATGCCAATCTAGTAATTGCAAAGGGTAATAAATAATAGTAAATAATAAATAATTAGTAGAATAAACGTTTATTTATTAATAAGTTCAACGAAGTTGACGTATTTCTTGTCAATTTTTCTGAAATTTTCAAGAACATGTTTTTATTTACAATATTTTGATGCTATACAAAGGTTAATTATTAACTGAAAATAAATAGCTTTATATTTATCTTAAAATGATCGATTTGCGTTTGCATTGAATATGTTTTTAAAGTATCTTAAAATTAATTATTTTTTTATGTACAGATTATGTTATTTGCTATTTATTTATAATTAGGGCTGGGTCGGCGTATCGATATATCGATACGTATCCATACGACCCCCGTATCGACCCCCCCCCATCGATACAGTGAAAAATAAATATCAATAAAGAATATGTATCGATATTCGATACGCAAAATCGAATATCGATACATATTCTTTATCGCCTTACTTGTTATCAATTTCCTATTCAACTCGTAGCTCCTTTTTGAACTATTTAAATTAACAAGTCACTCCCATTAGCTTTATCTTATGACCTCGACTAGCATTTATTTGGAATTATAAATTCAGTTAATTTCAATTCTATATAATGAAACAAATATTATGTTCGGTTTTTGTAAATTATTTGAAATACACTTTTCAATTAATTAATGTTATAAATCTCATTTATTAAAAATCATATACTTTTTACTCAAAACCCAAAGTCACCAAAAAACCTATTATCTTTATAAACGAAGTGTAGAACGTTCTAAATCTGTTATCATATCACGCACTTTAAACTTTTTCAAATCCTCTTTTTGTTGACTTTCACATTCATATTATATTAAGCAAATTCAATATTCAAAATAAAAAATATAAAAAAATAAAATGTCTTATAACTAAAAATCTGACCTGGTCTATTGTCTTCACATCGACGCATCCATTTGAGTAAAAATTATCTTCCCCCAATTCAGGATTATTACATGCCCACACGATTGAACCATTGCATTTAAATTATTGCCATCACCCTCTGGACTACCATTATTAACTTATGCACCCCAATTTATTGTTGTTTTATTTCAGACTTAGAATTACTTCTTATCAATTTCCCCAAACTTAGAATTGGATTATCATCTTCCCCAGACTTGAAATTACATTTATTCTCCCTTGACTCGAAATCGTAGCTTATTTCTCCCCTTACTCAAAGCCCTATTATTAATATGTTTCAGTTTAAAATAAAATTCCCCAAAATCTACTTACGTTTAATCGGCAATCGTAATTTTCATCTTTGCACTTTTACAATTTTTCACTTTGAATTTTTAATACGTATCACTTTATTTCATAGTGGCGCACTTCGGCCTTTCTTGAGTTGTCAACTGACTTCGTTATCACTGTACCTGCTAATATATTATTGAGTTCCCACTCCGTCAGTGGGTATGGTCTACAAACTCGTCGCTCATTTTTAACGAATCAAATATTTGCATTTAAAGTAGTTTCTGATGTAATTTTCTATGCTTTCCAATAATTGTAAGCTGGTCGCAGCGGTCTTCGTTATCAACATGCGGAGTTTTGATAAATCTAATTGCTTTTCCATAAACAACTGATGCAATTCGACTTTTAATTTTCATATCTGCATGTTATTTACGCAATTTTTAATCTTCTTTCTTATCATAAATGGTTGACTATTTGTACGCATTTATATTATGCTTCCTGAAGTTCTATTTCTATCTCCGTATTAATCTAATTGTTTGGAACTCTTTTGAGTGCGTGTCTGATTACACTTTATTATGTTTACATATAAATATACGCGTGCTTTCACTGAAAAATACCATTATTTGCTTTACCTAAAATAACTAAAACTTTATCTACAGGGTATTAAATATTTACTATTTACCTAATGAATGTCTTCCTTGTTTCTACGCTAATGCGTCTTCCTATGTTTATTTGCGTCGCTTAAAACTATTCATACTTTATATACAGGGTGTTGACTGCTTACTATTTACAAACTATCTCCATTTCTCAATTCTTTACTAAATAAATGCAGTTTTCTGCTGCCTATGGTAATTTCTCATTTCTAAATGACCTTTACTATAAAGTACACCCTTAAACAACCCCTTATCACAGCAATATATATATATATATATATATATATATATATATATATACATACTTATGTCACAAATATTAAACTTAAAACTTTAATTATTTTGATAACAAACAATCTTAGGTGAAAGGTCGAATTGTCAATAAATACATTATTTTAAAACGATCTTGTGATTTTATTCCCAAAGAAAGAGTAGATAAAATATCGATGCGTATCGCTACGTCTCGATACGTATATTTAATCTAAACATCTAAACGTTCCGATACGTATCGCTATATATATATATATATATATATATATATATATATATATTTATATTTCTATATGTACCGCTACGCATCGATACGAATCGATACGTATTGATGCGTATCGATACGCACCGATACGCATTGATATGTATCGATACGCATCGATACGAATCGATACGTTTCGATACGTATCGATACGCACCGATACGCATCGACACGTATCGATACGCATCGATACGTATCGATACGTATCGATTCGCATCGATACGTATCGATATATATCAATATTCGACATATCGATACATATCGATATAGAATATGTATTGACATTCGATACGCAAAATCCCGTATCGCCCACCGCTATTTATAATACGCTTATATCATACAGGTGATTATTTACACACGCGCAATTGAATTTTTATTTGGCACTTTAATGAATAAAAGTACGCTTGAATTATACAGGGCGTAACCATGAATTTACGGAAATTTTGGATTCTATTATATTTTAGTGATTTATTTATAGAATTTGGGTTTCAGTAAGCTCTCGTGATCCTCGTATCACGTCAATATATATATATATATATATATATATATATATATATATATATTGCTGTGGATATTTGGGTATAGCTGTTGCTCAAACCAATATAGATGCAATGATTATTAATTGAAACCATAAAAATGGTATGATGTGAATTCTTACCTGAATATGCTCGTATTATCTTGCCAGCTCAGTCACAATGAAACAACGAAATTTCAACATCACCATTATAACGATACGAAATTTTTATGAACAATCCTTTGAATTATGATACATTTAAAAACATCTTTCTTCAACACACATTATCTAAGAAATTTACTTACACAGTCATAAAACTTCCAAGTGCAATTTAGCAACTTAGGTCTAAATTGAAAACAACATCTCACAACTACGAAATATTAATATAGGATTCATACGGTCCTTTCTGGTTAGTGATTAGCAGTGGCGGCTCGTGGTGATTTTATTTGAGGGGCTCTAACTGCTTATGGCATGAATATAATACAAGATAACATAAGCAACACTCCACCTTCAGTGGTTTGGTGTATTCAGCCTAGTCACTCACACAGACCCATTAATTTTTGTATACTTGTTTATAGGTTTATGTACAAAAAGTCACACACTGTACTATAATTGTCACGTAATAATAATTTTACTGCTTGTATACGAAATCAAGCCTTCTGTCTTTCTGAGCAATAAAATAGTCTATAACTTTTTCGTCAAAATTGTTGATGTTATGTATTAAGCTTTTGTTGACTGACATCATTGCTAAGGCATTAAGACGTTGTTCCTTAGATAAGTTTTAATCCTATTAAGAGTTGAAAAACATCTTTCAGATTCGGCAGTGTACATTGGGGTTGTGACTATAATTTTTAATAATTTTATTGTTTCGCCAAATGTTTCGTTTAACCCATTTTGGCTCAACCAGGAAAGCATGTTTAGGCCGCCTAAAATATTTTTAAAATCCGTTTTTGAGTACATCACTGCCAATTCAGTCCTCAATTTGTCTGACTGTAACATCGGATAACACTTAACAATCGATTGGAAATGCGATGTTGGAAATTTTTTTGAGTAAGTATCAAAATTTGTTACGTCTACCAAAAATGCGGCTTCTAAATGAGTTCGGTATGAGAGCCTGTCCTTCATCTGAACAACTAATGTATCGCACACTTCTTTAGCAATCAAATTCCGATTTCCACGTTACTAATTTTTTTCGTTTAGTATCATTACAGATTATATATTTTCTATCTCATCTATTCAAAGTCTTCCATTTTTCTCTTCAGTGCAACACTGTCTGTATCTCTAGCTTGAAACTGATTAAATAATATGTTAACATGTAAAAAAATTTTATGAAATAAATTGGGAAAAAACACAAAATCAGGATCTTCCAGAATTCTACGCAAACCATATGCTTCCCTGCAGGTAATAGTTTTATTGCATTTTTCTTCTAATTACTCAAAGCATTCGATTAGTTTTTCTCTATTCTCATATACGACGTTCACAATACGAATATTATAATTCCAACGTGTGGTAGCAACAGTGGGCAATTTTCGCTTCACTATTTCTTTTAGCACATCACACCTGTAAGTAGAATGAGAAAAAAAGCAGGAATTGCGGATAAATTAGAAAATTTTTTTTAACTTTAGCATTTTGACTAGTTGCTTTCTGCAAAATTAAATTTAATTGATGGGCATAACAGTGAACAAAATGGGCATTTTGTATATTTAAGTTTTATTTTTGACTGAACTCCACTAGCAGAATCGCTCATAACATTTGGACCGTCATGAGTTTGAGCGATTAATTTAGATAGCGGGTTTAATATTAATTTATCTAATTCCTGCTCGATACACTCCTTTAAACGGTTAGCTGTTTTATCTATTACTCGTAGAAATTTCCAAAATCTCTAATAAATTTACTACCTTTAATTTGATCTTGAATTTCTTGACGACACACTGCAAGCATGTTTTCTAAAATCTCGTTTTGCATAGTTTTAGATGTACCTTTACATACACTCGCTTTGTGTAAATGTTTTTTTAAAATTACATGCAATTCCGAAGTAAAATCAATTAATTTTAACAAAATTACACGGTTTTCGGAATCTTCTTTTTCATTGTGTCCTCTCAATGACAATTCCAACTTTCCACAAAATTTAATACAATTGATAATTTTTTTTAAAAAGTATCTATTTTTAGTCACCTGCTTATTATGCTTCATAATGTTCTGCCTATATGTGGAATCTCACTGAACCGCAATGTTCACGGAACCTTTCATAGGCAAATCCGTGCAAGACTTTATATGGTACTTGCTAATTTCATGCTTTTTTATTTTATCGTTTATATGCTTCAGATCTCTAAAGCCTTTTTCCGACCATGTTTGTTCATTCCGTCACAATAAAATAAATGGCAAGGAAAACAAAATAGAGCATTCGATTGAGAGCATCCAGGAATCCACTGACATTTTTTATAAATTTCTTTTGAAAAATGCCTTGTGCAACTACGATTTCCAACCTTATCTACCTGTTTCATATTTAAATCCGGTGTCGGACGGCCTAGGTTCTTAATTTTCACCTTTTCTGCTAATGGAAGAGTTTTAAATTTAATTTCGATTATATTACGAATATTATTTTCAGTCATCTTGAATAATTCAAAATAATAATCAAAAAAATCTAAGACGCATGTACGCCTTACAACCAAACTTACGGAAATTTTATAAAAGGAAATTATATATTTTAAATTAAATAACTAGTACTTAAATGTTAAACAAAATTTTATTATTATTATAAAATAATTTAATAAATTTTATTGTTTTAATCAAGTTTGAGTCGGACTACTTAATAATATAAGCTCCCAGCACCACTCAAACAAACAGAAAAATAGAGAATAATTAATTAAAATTGTTAACATATATTCTGTGATTAGTCCCGGGTATTGAGATTCCTCCGAATAAGTTAGTTTGATGTACGGTTGGAATATCTTCAGCCGAATCAGGAATGATTGCTTTATAGTGATCTCCATGTATCACATCCCTGCCATTTCCAGTGCAATGAACTACAGCTAAAGGCTCGCGAACTAATTGATCTTCTTTTGCTCCAAAATTATATAATGTGATACTGAAGCCGAAATGATAATAAGAATCATTTGGATATCTATTAAAGTTTATATTAGTTTGTACTGTTAACATTTCTCAAATAAATTCGATTATCTCGAAAACTAAATGAGATATCGAAAAGTGTGTAGCATATTTATAATGAGCGTAAAAAACTAAACAAGGTACATATATATCATTTATTGTATCATTATGGGAATATGGCAACGGACGACGGCGGCGACGGCGGCGACGACGACGACGTAGCGATTATATTAACCTAACTTACTTTGTAAGTTTGGTTGAAAAATTATACACTACGACTACACTCGCAGAACAAGACACGGTTCTTTACTTTCAACGAAAACAAGTGAAATAATCTCTACGCTTACGCAAATTAGTACCGGACAACAACAAACACGCCTTGAAATACCAACAGATACTGAGGGTAAAGGCTCTAATGACGAGAGCCCTGTTAAAGCTATCTGAAGCTGTTATTATTTGCGTTCGACAGAATTCGTCGTCGTTCGATATCCTATAAGATTTACATTGAAGCTGGGCTCAATAGAATTGAGCCCTCACTTATGTACTAAAGTTCTGTTTACGTGAAGAGAGCACTGTCGAAATGTCTAGGACAGGTATTTATTTATTATTGCTTAAATGTTGGATGTTAAATGAATATAGTGAGAAACATAATTGTGTTAAATAATTTTAAAATATTAATATCAGTGTTACATTTGATCATTTAAATCACAAATCTTAAAAGAATTATATGCATTTTGGTGTTAATTTTCATTAAAACGGTTAGATGTGGTTGCTTACGAAAGGACGACGGCGGGATATGTTTACTATTTATATCTATTTCCGGCATCATACATCATTTTCATTGTAAACGTAGCATTTATAATTTATTTACTGAGACCACTTAAAAATGCCGGGCTGAAAGCATTTATGCATTCGATCTCTAGTTTTGAGTAATCATTTTACGATGAATTAATTTATGCCGAAAAGTTTATTTACGGTACCTATTCCTTAAAATAACCTGGGGGGCTCTAAACTTTGAGCTCACATGGAGTAGCCGCGGCTGGTGATTAGTAATCTTACAACTTTTCTTATCTAAGTCACAAAATTTTCTTTAAGAGCAACATGGGTAATTAAAACACTCTTGTTTGATCTCAAAAAATATCTAAAGAAAATTATCCACTTACAAGTAATTTTCTATACGCAATAATCTGATACTAGTTTAATCTACTTAATACTAGAACAAATTCTCTCTCTAAGGGTTTTAAACAATGCTATACTTGCATTTTGAATCGTCAAATCTTCGCTGGTATTTATGTCTCCATTACAACATGTCCTTGATATATGTCGGAGTCCACGTTATCAGTTTTAGAAAGTACTTTTGTTTAATATATTAAAAAATCGAGGTGACTTTGCACCAAGTTGAATTATAATTTCTATTAGAGCAATAAATACGTCGTCAGTGCGCTTCATAAACAGCGATTCAGTAACTGTCTATGAATAAATGAATTTAATTATCTTCCCGGCTTCTATATAATGGAATCTCAATACGTCACACACTTCTACAAGGCTTCCGTTACATTCCAACAGTTCGTACTCATCGCATAATGAAACTTTTACAAAATTTGGTTATTTTGCAGGTTTCTTATTTTAATTAGCTGTCAGTTTAGTTTATTGCGATCGTAAAAATTTTGTTTTAATAGATGGAATGACTGTAAAATGTTCATTAGTTATTACTTTTGTTATCATTTATGACCATTAAAACCGCGTTATCTTATCTGATTTATAGTTTTTACCCATCTTATCACGTTCTAGGAACTGACTTATTTGATGTGTATTCATTTATGTTAGCCGTTAGCGTAAAGATAATGGATTCTTGAACGATATGAAAAAGTAATTTGTTTAAAAAAATACCTTATTTACAGTTTGCGTTAGATACTTGCAATTGTGTTATGACTGAAGTTACAAATAACGTTTTTCAAGAGGAATGCTTTATATTAAAACTATTTAGTATTTTTACAATAATTACAGAATACGTTTTGTGTTGTTTTCAAATTGTTAGTTTTCTTTTAGAATTCATTTGAAAAATATGGAGTTTTCCAGATGCATAAATGCATTGGAAAATTGTTTTGCATGATATTTTTAAATAGAATTAATATTTACACACGTGTTTTATTTGAACTAGAAACTACTATAAGCTTATCTTACTAGAAATATTATACAGGGTAGAAAATTAAGTACTTGAAAATTTAATAGGCTTAGGGGTAGTTTTTTTTACAGAATGTGGCGACAATGACCTCTTATTATCTCCATATATATATATATATATATATATTGCTATGATAATAGAGTTATTCAAGGGTATACAAGGTCACAGGGGAAATACACTTATGTGAACATCATAAAATATAGAAAACCAAACATTTTAATTATAAAAGTACATAATTCAGTTATTATGCAAAAAGTAAATTACAATCACCTTGTATAAAATATTTCATAACGCAATAAGATATAAATATTGGGGCAAAACACGTACGTGACATTAGAAATGTAGAATTTGCCACGTTTTTTTAAAACCCGACATGGATAAACAAAATATGGTACTATAAGTTTTGGTATACGTGCGGAATAAAATGAAAAATTTAATAAATTTCTGTACAAAATTATGTCTACCTGATCTTCCAAGCATAAAATTACAACATTTGTTAACAAATCTCGATACAAAAGTATGTCTACGTGCAAAGTTAAATGCATAGAGTAAGAAATTTTGAATAAACCCAACAGGTTAAGAGATTGGAGGGAATGAACTTGTTCTATAAAGGAACATAAACTGATAAAATTAAGTGAAGTCAAAAGTGATAAAATTAAATAACAAAAAGAATTAAAGCTAAAAAATAGTAGAAGTGCGTGAAGTACGAGTTAGTGAAAATTTTACGTTAGTATTAAAAACTAAGTCTAAATTTAATCAATGTAATTAATGTTGCATGTCTTATTTCAAATATTTATAAGTGTAAAACTCACGTGTAATATAAGTAACCTTTTGTTTAAAAGGTCATCAAAAAAAGTTAATACGTAAAATTACGATAAAAGGGGACTAGTTCTTTTGAACGTTCAACGAAACTTGCTATATAAAACATAATTATTTTGCTGACTTTAATTGCATAAAATTTTGGTAGTAAACAAATTTAATAAGAATATTTATTTTCATTTGATTTAAAAGTTTTATAGCTAATGATATTACAAGGACGTAGAATTATAAATTATACATTTTCTTAGCCTATTATACAAAATTTGGTGATTTTTGTTTGTCTTATTCAGGTATATGAAGTGTTAAAGGTGAGTGGGTAAATATTCTCTGTTATCATATCGTTGTTCACTCTGTGCAGGGTATAACTGAGCTAGTCGAGGCATAAATTTAATTGTGTTGATTTCTAAATTAATTTAGATATTTTAGAGGCACTGAGAGGTGGCGATCAGCAAAGCAACAGCGTTAAATACACCTGGGTGTTCGACAATATCGTAGCAATATATATATATATATATATATATATATATATATATATACATATATAAAATGGGAAGATAGGAATTTTCAATAATTTGAACTAACGAAGTAAATTCGTCCATTTTAGATCTTAATTACATTTTTAGTGCGTCATTTTAGAGTATCTCCTTAGTGAATCTTTTTAGTGCATCTTTAGTTACACTTTAAGTGCTTTCCCAGGAACGAAGAAAATAATTTTGGATAAGTTAAAAGGGGTTTCATTTACCGTTAATCAATTAAATGCCATTTTATGCCCGGCGAACGACTACTACTGGAACATTTCATTGCAGCACCATGCCAGAAGTTTCTGGATTAATCTATCTATTATAATAGCTCTATGCAAATCGGCCGCTGAGAAAGACATTGTTGACATCCTCTCTTTGCGATAAGAAAATACCAACTACCCGTAATGCTGTGTAATAGGTTGACGAACAAGAACATCAACGCTTGCTATTGGTGCATTTGAATAGTACGTTGCGAAAACAAAGTTACAATAAATTTTGCTCTGTAGATAATCTATTTATAGAATATTTGTTTGGTAAAGCGAGAATCAATAAATCTGACATTTTATATGTGTAGGATTTATTATTTTAAGAAATATGATTACAGTGAATGTTTTACAAGGGAATGAAATGCATTAGCACTTTAGCGAAGAGATTTAATAATTAAAATAAGAGAATGGGTTTTAGTTGCGTAGTACTAACTGAGCACAAGCTTGATTCACAGTGAACAAATTAATACATTGCAATAACAAAAAATTCGTGTGAGAAACTAATTGACATTTGTAGATCAGCAATACAAAGTTTATTGAATAGTTGTGTGAACACGACCAACCAATAGAAAACATCTATTTAAACTTGGCGCTCATTTATGCACGGGGCACTTACTGAATTTGTTTGTTAAACGCACTATAATAATACGACTTGAGGATCTCAAAGTGGATGTGTGGATTTTAGTTCGTTACAAAGTTGAGAAAAATAAAATTCATGATGTTTAGTTTTGAATTTCCACATACTGGAACTTACTTGTCGACGCATATTCTTTGTATTTGCGGATCTTGGGAATCTTACTAAGCACTATAATGTATATGCACATTCGATGATAAATCTGAATTGACATCGACACTAAAATGATCAATAATAATTCGTAAATAATCACACAGGTACACAAGTGTCAAAGTAATCAAGTTCTTAGGCGATGTATTGCAAAAGTTCTAGGTTAGAACTACGATTAAAAAACGCAATCAATGCAATCAAAGCACTTACTATTTTTATTCGAATCCCAATTTATATTTGCAACAAGTGCTCAGTTAATCATGAAACAATTCCCCTTATTAGGGTTATATCTGTCCAATTAATTAACCTATGGCAAGTCTAAACTGTTCGATGCCACTAGCAACGCTGCACTTTAAGCTGGTTTGACTTTGTCTAATTGTTGATTAATTTATAACTTTCTTATGCAAATCACGATAACCGCCGCATCTCTAAAAATGAAGCTGTCTCGCAATACGGACGGATTGACTTTAGATGTTTGCCGTCGATTTACAAACGTGATGTTTGAACTAATTAATTTTGTTTTATACTAAATTGATTAACCTTATTCATGACTTCCGAATGCTGTTGATGTACACGCAACGTGGTTATTATCAGTGCCGTTACGAGGGCATGAAGCGCCTGTGGTGTCGTAACTTGCACCTCCCCGTAACCTAATAATAACCAAAAAGAAAATAAAAATTTTAACCTAATAAGATCAATTTTACTAAATACAATGTCAACTTATAATTTAGAATGCTTTCTGAGCAAGCGCTATAACTTTTTTGTGTATTTTTTATCGTTCTAATTATTTTGGTATAGTGTTCCTGTGTGCGTGTAGATGAGAATGGACAGGCTGAATTTTTGAAAATATTCTTGGCAACCACAATGTTGCCCTTTTATTATTCTTTCTGTGAGGAACAGTATCGTGGCTGCCAAAAGGACATCTTCAAAAATTCAGCCTGTCCATTTTCATCCACATACACCCAAGAATAAGATACAAAATAAATTAGAACAAAAACAAAACCCAGAAAATGTTATAGGTCTCTCTAAGATGAACACATTCTTGTAAGACTGATTTCTCTAGAGTGGACGCTGTAACTTTTTTTTGTATACTATTCTTTGTTCTGATACTTTTTGTATTGTGTTCATGGGTGTGTGTAGATGAAAATGATATTGTAGCGGGCTACTATTAACGCGTTTCACCAATTTAAAACAAGTAATAACAAGTCTTTATTACTCACTGTTCACAAGTCTAATTAACAGTATATGCCTTATTTATAGATGTTTTCAGTCCAATTAACAATGAAGCACTATAACATTAATGTTCTTTACAAGTACTAACATCTTCTTAAACTAAATTCTTAACCATAAGGCTTCTCAACAACACTAAACACTATTATAATTTATTTATTACACTTTTGTCTATTTATGTATTCTGCAAACTGGTGGTACAATATACACGTTCACATAACACAAATTTATATTTACCTTTGGACTTTCAAAAGCGTAACTATTTAACTTTACATGATATAATTTATATTCGACATTCTGAACTAGACCAACTCTGTACTTCATCATTCATACTCTGGTATGTGCTCGAACATTCTCGATTCCTAGAGAATGCACTTGGTTTATGTAGCTTGTGTGTTTGACGGGTTGCCTAATAGTAGTTCGTAACAGTATAGTAAATTTTTGAAAAGAGTTTGGTGTCTGTGTGTATTTTTACATGTTGGACAAATTTTTGAGGAATATTTTCTTCCGAGCGACCGCTGTAACTCTTTTGTGTATTGATTATTGTTGTAAGTCTTTTAATATCGTGTTCTTGTGCGTGTGTAGATAAGATTTGGCAGGGTGAATGCTTGAAAATATCTTTGGTAGCCGAAATATTGTTCTTTTTTATATTGTACGAAAACTTTCGTTTGTGCGGAACAGTATGTTGGCTGCCAAGGGAGCATTGTCATAAATTCGGGCTGTCATTACATGCAGTTCTTGCATTTGAATACTTCCGTTCTTACTTAATTAAATTTTACATTTCTTACTTTATTCACAGTCATTTGAGCATTTATTAACGATTTCGACTGTGTTCTCAATTTTAAATGGTTGCTTATCCACCACCCTGTATTATTCTATTAGAATATCTAATTATATGTTAAAAACTTAAATCTATCCTAATTTGTTATGGCATTAAAAGCGTGGTGTTCTGTTATCAACAACATTCGCATTCCTAAATATTACAATAAGTTTAGTTACGTGTTTCATCAAGGTTATTTTAAATCACGAGTTCCGATCCGTTAAAATTGTCTGGTTTATTTATCTCTACACCTTACTTAATATAGAATATTAATTGGTAGGATACGTTTCTATAGTTTCAATGCGGGAAGTTAGCCAAATCATCCAACACGCCCTTCACGATTTCCATGATGTTGATTGTATATATATATATATATATATATATATATATATATATATATATTCTTATCTAGTATTTAGACACGTTGATGCATATTTGTTGAACTTTAGTTTTTAGGTTATGTTATCGACAGATGGATGTTTTGAGGAAAATACAATTCATGTTATTTATTAACCACGTATGGATATTTTTGAGGGAAGTTACGATTTGAATGGAGTCATTATTATTGTGCAGTTTTCTTTGCTTGAACGGAATAGAATTACTTTCCGATATGGATATAAAAATGAGTGCCGTATCGAAGTCCTGTTACGCGATATAGTGTTGTAGTTTTGTTTGTTAAAATGATTGAGGACGATGCTCGTTCGGTTAGTAACTGTTGTAGATGTATTGTAGTTTTTCAACCGATTCTTGTATTAACTTCGTCCGCAAACGTGGTCATTCAACAAAACTGTTAAGTTTATTATTGTTTGCTTTCCACTTCATGAAAGAACAGCTGTCTTTGTATACAAAGTCGACGATGGTTTCAAAGTATGTGGTAGAATCTTGACGACCATATGAGGGAAGCGGCGATGTATGATTCGCTCAAGTCCTTTGAGGATGGTTCCAGGGTCGTAAAATTTTCAAGGTATGAAGACGTTTAAAGATTTGGATGACCCAGACGCTTCCGATTTTATGAAGGACGAGGCTTTCAGAAAGTGACCATTTTGAACACATCAATCCCAACAGTATATGAATACTGAATTTTCTTTCTGTGTATTAATATATTAGTTTTCTTGAAGTCAGCTCACGTAGTTGGCTTTATTTATGTCACGTTGGAATTTACAGGACAAAAATATTAATTTTTTTTTGGTATAAAAATTAGTTTATTACCATACGATTCTTCTAGGTTTTTAAAGAAAATTAGATAAAAATATGTTGTTTACATTTGGTTTCATTGTGTAAGAAATTTTGCATAATTAGGTTCTAAATATACAGTAGTTTAGGTATATAGAATGTGGTTATAGGACAGTTTTCAAATTACACTGAGATAAACAAATTTGTGTAGAAACAATCTGGCAAATTTAATTGCTCTGGTTTAAGGTTATGAATATGCTAAATACGGCAATTTAATAAAATTAGCATTACTGTCTATAAGAGCTTCTGTATAAACATGTAGAGTTACACTATTGTTTAGGTGTGAGGTTATTACATAATTCTCTACCGCTGCTGCGAAATGCATTTCATGTGGTAGATGGTTTTTTCTTTATTGATATTGTCTACCGAAACATTATTTTCTTGGTTTTTGCTTAACAGAGGTTGCTTTTAAGGAGTGCTTGTTTATATGTATAAGTATATATATATATATATATATATATATATATATATATATATATATATATATAGAATATATATAATAAGAAGTATCTGTAAACAAACTCTTATGAAAATAATAAGAGCTTATTGACGTGTATAAATCGGGCTAATAGTTGTATAGCCATTAACAAAACAATAGCTTTATTACTTCACAAGTGGAGAAAACTGCCACTGACCGGCTGGTTTCAATTTCTTTAAGCATCTTTAGAGCGAAGAACCCTATGAAGTAATCGAAGCCATTATACTAACATAATTTCGAAGGAATCTCTGTACTATGGCAAAAGTAAATAATACCGCCATCAGGTATTCTATTTTTTAATCCTAAAATAAAATTTATTTTCATACTTAATGGAATTTCTTTTTGACAGTAGCTACTTTTGTTTTCGTAATGAATACTACTTACAAACAGATGGTTGTCCCATGGGATCCAATCTAAGTCCCATAATCGCTCAAATTATTGTGAATGACATAATGGAAGAAATAATTCCCAAATTATCTTTTAAATTACATTTTTTTAAAAAATTTTTTTGGACGATATAATAACAGCTGTACCATTTGATAAAATTAACTCAATTTTAGAATCATTTAATAGTCATAACAATAAAATTCAATTTACAATTAAAAACGAACAAAATTATTCAGTCCCTTTCTTAGATACCTTATTAATAAGAAATAAAAACAACAAAATTATTCTAGACTGGTATCAAAAATCTACCACTTGTTGCAGTTGGGCAATTGTTTTACTGCGCAATTCTTATACTCGCGGTATGATTCGCGCCATATTTCTAACTTATACCGGCCATGCCTTAAAAGTGATGCAACCGCTTTTACCTCTGTGAAGTTTGCACAACATTCTTTAAATTTTAAAAAAAACAATGATAGTCCTAGTAGCACTTTTCATAGTTCTAGAGTTCCTGATAGAAAATAAAAAAAGTTCCGCATTTTTAATACCAAAAAATAGCAAATGAAAAATTGTCGTGCTAGCTTCGCGAATCTAGCACGACATTTACTCCTCTAACCTGTAAGAAACCAATAAATACCATGACTGTTAGCAAAAGAGTTCCTGTTAGTTCTAATCGAGTTCCATCTCTCTATGTATTTAAAATAAAAAATTGCAATAATTAGATTATTTGTATAAACAACGTATATTGTACCCAGCACGACACTCGGCGAAAAAGTGTCGTGCTGATCATTTATAGCACATTTTTCGATATACATTGACAGTTCTACACGAGTTCTAACAACTACGATCACTTTTAGCCTGAGTTCCAGTGGTTGACCATTTTTAAATAATTTTTTAATTTTTAGTCTAGCACGACACATTTCTAGCGCATTTTTCGATTATATATCGACAGTTCTACACGAGTTCAAACAACTACCATCACTTTCATCCTGAGTTCCAGTGGCTAACCACTTTTAAATAATTTTTTAATGTTCGGTTTAGCACGACAATCAGAAAAGTGTCGTGATGATGCAATATATATATATATATATATATATATATATATATTGCAGTGGTCTCGCTGGAATTATGTCCTAAAAATCGTGCCTCACGAATGGGGCGTAATAAAAATGCTGTGGTCTCCTATTTGAAGCCCCTACTTTCTCCTTTTGTGATAGAAATATACTCCAGAAATTTGCACCTAAGTAAAACTTTGATACAAATTTCGTGTTTTGATTATATGTTCTAGTTTGATTTTTACAAAAATTGCTTCTCCAAGTTGATCTACCACGGCTAGCTCTGTGCACTACCTCCTAGGATATACTTACCCCAACTACACATTCTTTCAACACCTTTACACAGAACAAAACACAAAAATAAAATAAAATCCTTGGACAAACACACTCTTTTATTCATATGACATAAATGGTTATTCAGACACTCTCAATATTTACATTGTTATATTTACAATAAAACATTTCACCCTTTTTTTAAATCTAAATTGTTTGTGAGTTATTACACTTCAACATTTTTACTTTTCAAAGTAGATGGGCCTATCGTAAAACCCTAAATTTACCTTTACTTGGTCTATGGTGAGCTCAGTAACAATATTTTTCCTTGATATGCATAAAATATTGCATGGTCAAATTACTCTAAAGACCTGTTTACTCTTTACATCAAAAAATATTACTCCTGTTTTTACCTACTCAAATAATAATGGAAAATTGTCTTTTATATACGGAAAACAAATTAATTTCAGTTCATAAAATTTTCACCACAATTCTAAACACACCTTGCTTTATAACACAATGCCGGCACCACAGTTCAACAATAAAACAAAATTCGTTACCTGGTGTGTTCTTCGGACGCACCACCTCCTCGGATGACCTCCACCAAACTCACGTACTTGGATTTTCCTCACGTTCTCACGTTCTTTTCATACCTTCATCCATCCAAATTATGCCTCCTTCTCAATTTAACGTGCCACCACCACTCTCGTTCAAAAAATACTTGGTTCGCTTCATCCTGTTGTACTCGTACAATTATTTATACTAATTTATTTGCAGCCCGTTTAACTTGTTAGCACCAACTCGTGCATTTAGAACACTTGTAAAATATACTTAATGTACTCGAAGCGGATCAAACGATTAAGAGAACCCTACCACCTGTGGCAAGAGCTTTTATAATTTTCAAACTCCTTCTCTAGTCACGTATTTGTGTAGCTTTCGCTGAACTATCACATTTCACAATTCTCCAAATTCCTCCACTCAAATACCTAACGATCTTTTAAAACTCAGAATTCACTCCTTCCACCATGGCATTACCACGAAAAACTAACCATCAGTTGCAACCGTCAACGCGTACCCAGAAATTCATTCCTCTCCTTATCTCTAACCACCTACAAAACACTTCCATGGTGCCTGTGTCTCTATTTTCCTTGCAGTCATGCATTCATAACCATTACTTTCTGTCTCATTTGTGTTTCCCTTACTTCCATCGAGCTCCCACTATCTACGGTTACCGTTCCCTTGCTAAATGTGCGCCTTGAAAATCAATATCGTCGACAAACATCTTGCATTTTTGTTTCATCCATTTGTCGTTTAAAATATAATCGTCTGTCACGCGCTTGAAAACCCCTTGTCTTTCTACCAACTGATGTGTTCTCTGTCTCCCTTGGTTGCCTTCTAACGACTCTCCGTCCCTTAAAATTATTGATTTTTGCTTCAAAAATAACATATTTGTTTGATAACCTGGCTTTCCCGTTGTACAATACCGTGAAATGTTATCGCCTCGTTTTATAGCTTTCAAAGAAATATTTATTTATTTAAAGCTCTCATTCTTTGAACTCCTCGACCGCTTGGTTAAGTTATTTTGTGGACTTCTACGAATTAAGTTAACGTACTTTTTAGTTTACGATGCTTAATAAATATCCGTTGCATCAATTATTGATTTTTATATACCGCGAATATTTAATATTTGCATGTAATAGTCAACCTTGTATTAAATTAACGTATACAAATTATTGATTTTTCCCTACCACAAAGCTACATAAAAATATGTCATTTAACACTAAAAATTTCTGTATTTAATTGTCTAGTTTGTGTTATACTGAAGTATGCACATTATTGATTTGAAGCGTAATAAATAATTTATTATTTTTCTATCTACAGGGTGGTTATAAAAATACCTTCTTGGCCTATTTACACACGTTGACCTTTGGTCTATACAGTATATATATATATATATATATATATATATATATATATATATACACTAAATCATGGGTTGTATTGTAATTAGTATACATATACTAATCATTTTTTAAGTCAGCTTTTTTGTTTTGTTCTTTAGTCCCTCCCTACCTCCCACTGCGTCAGCGTCGCATTCATTTTCTTTCTTTCCCTTCTCTGTTACCGTAATTTGAGCAAACGTTCCGTTACTGATTTCGTTATTTTCTTCATGGCCCACTCGTCTTACGTGTAATAAATCTAATATTCCTAACGTGAGTCCCGATTTTCCCAATAAAATTGACACCCTTGCGTTATAACCGTCCTGATTTTTGCCAATATATTTTACTCTTCCGCATGTCTTCAAGGTTGTCGAAACCACACTTTTCAGCTAATAGACGTAATTCTTTTAGATGAACCGAAAAGGATTCTCCTGTTGCTGGTTTAGACGGTAAAATCGAAATCGATATACGATTTCAGATGTGCGAGGTGTAAAATGGTCTCTTAAAACTTTTGCGATTTCGGCGAAGGGCTTGTCTGTCACTTTGGCTGGTGCTAATAGCAAGCGTAATACTTCGTAGGTCTATGACTCACGTACACTTAAAACAGCCTTTTTTGTCCGTGTCTGTAATTCCATTCGCAGTTAAGAAAAACTCAATATGTTCTTGATATGACACTCAACCTGTAGGATTATTAACGTTGTTGTTCGATGTTACCGAATGTAGTCATGTCACAAATGCAATGAATGCAATGTGCTACTTCACATTGATTCGCACTAGTACTGAATTTTCACAATACCACGAGATCCGCATCTATCCCATCCTCGTCGCTAAAATGTGGAGTCTCAAGGCTGGGTTTCACTATAACATCAGATATTCAACATCGGGAAGAATGCCGTATTTATTCATAGAAAAACGGGCACAAAAACATTTCTAATTCAATTGACAGATCTACCAAAAACCGTTCCCTAACTACTTAATTTTTGTCAAGCTTTTCAACAGGTTCCTAGATGTGGAAACCACAAACTTGGAGTTACTAAGTTTACCATTCCAAATATCTACACCATCCTACCCTGTAGAAACAAGAGGTACTTTTTGCTGTGTAATGTATTTGTTAATAAAATTAATTAACTGAAATTTTTTATTAGGTTGTTAAGAGCTAATAAAAGTTCACTAAATAATTGACCAAAAAGAACCGTTTGCTAGGTAGAAGGATATCAAATTTGCACTCCGAGTAATAAATTTCTAAAAATAGCGACGTCAATAATGTGTTGTAAACGTCTTTCATTATTATCTTTTCTAAAATACTTTGTGTATGTAATTTTATTAGTGCTGTACGGATACTTGACACCAAAGTGTGACTGTGCGAAATAGCACACTGGTTATTATATTTTTATTTGGCAGTAGATCTTATCAATTCAGTTTAGTATTCTGAATTAAATAATAATTAACCAACGTTTTGACTGATAAAACCCCAACTAAATCATTATTTTAATTAGTGTTACATATAACAATTGATCCACGGAACTCATTTATATAATAAACAGTTATAAAACTAAAACTACATTTGTTAATGTCAAGGTAAAACTGCAACTTCTTGCTAGTGTGTGAATATTCTTTGTTTCCCAATATTGTTATGCTAATTAGATTTAATCGTACTTGTTGAGAAACATTTGGAACTAACACTAACCAATGGTTTAAAAAAGGTTTAACATACCTAATGTATTAAAAGAAACTAGAAGGATTGGTAAATAATTGACGGTTTTGCTAGAACCTTAAAAATAAAATGTCTTTAATTTCGTAATGGTAATTAGTATTCTTACAAAGTGTCAAGAAGATGCACGACCCTTCGGCAGAAGCATTGTGTATGTTGCCTTTCCTGATTCAAGTATACCCAATAATTAAACATTTCACAATGTTCGTGTAAAACAAGCAACAGCAAATAAATGGCAATGGCATTATAATATTGCTCATTTTGTAATGCCAGTACTAACGTCAATTATATAACTTTTAGTCTAACATTTTTTTTCATTTGTATTCTGCATGCCGCTCGATCTATAGACATGAATATCAAAGTGAGAGGAATGTTTCTTTGTAACGGTGTAAATGACGCTAAAGAATGGAATTGTTATTCTATCAGCACGTTCTTTGATAAAAACAAGCTTTCTGTGGGTTCGACAATCGGTTGCACGCTAATTCTGCGGCTACGTCACGTTTAGTGACTTAAGGTAAAGAAATATCAATTGATTTCCGTATACTTTTATTAAATAACTTGATATAAAGAAGGGGGTGGTTGAAGATGATATCCCCCCAGCTTACTTTATACTGGCAAGTGGCGGTTCTCTCAGTTATCCCCTTTCCATTCTATTTAATCTTTGTATGAAACTTGATCAACATCCGTTAATATGGAAACGTGCGTTGGTCGTTCCTATTTACAAATCAGGTCCGAGAAATAAAATCGAGAATTATAGGCCGATCTCCAAGTTGTGCATATTTATAAACTCCTCAAGTCTATAATTTATCAAAATACTTTTGGTAAGCACGTTATACCACTTCAGCAGCATGTTTTTTTGGGTCGATAGCTACTAATTTTATCACTTATACTCAAACATTAATATCACATATGGATAATCGGGAGCAAGTTGATACCATTTACTTTGACTTAAGCAAAACTTTTGACAAAATTAATCACGGTCTTTTAGTAAAAAAACTTTCTTGCCTTGGGATACACGGGGATCTGTTACGTTAGGTTGAGTCGTATGTGAGAAACCGAACGTAAATTGTAGTCAAAGGATATGCTTTCCCATATTGCAGAGATATCATCCGGCGTGCCACAAGGGTCACACTACACCATTTTAGTATGAAATCGACTATGGTTTACGCACGACTGGGCGCCAGCGCACTTCAGAGCTTCAGCGCCCGTATATTTAAACCAAAATTACAATATTCGCAGGATAGGTCGAGGTGGACCACAGGCATGGTCACCTAGGTCCCCGGACCTCAATAGGTTAGATTATTTCCTGTGGGGTCATTTTAAAATATTGTTTTACAGCACACCAATTCATACTGAAGAGCAGTTAAAAAATCGCATCATAGTTGCTTCCGAAGCTATTAGAAATTTTCCAAATAGTACGTGATTCCATGAGAAAAAGAACAGAGAAATGCATATTTGCAGGAGGTGAACATTTTCAACATCTGATTTAATTTATTTCTTTGTGCGTTCAGGGTAATTACCTGTTAGCATTTCTTTACATTACTTTAATTTCATAATTATACCGTTTAAAAATTATTCTCTGAAATAAATTGAAATAACTGTTTATGTTTAAAAACAAAATCTGCTTCTTAACGTACTAGATACGTTTTTAATCCTTGTTAATACTTAATTTCATAAGAACGTGTACATGAATGAATTTTATTTTTTATGCAAAAAAATCATGAGACCACATTTGCTCAGAGGAGTTCAAAAATAATTTTTACTTTAAGAAAATGATTCAGTGCAAATCCCGCGTGAACGCTACTGGCAAGAATAAAAAAGTATGTTTTATGGTAGAAAATGCCTTTTGATGCGTAGAACATGCGTACTTCGTTTCACAAAAATATCTGGGGTCAAACAAAAGTTATTATAAAAAACTTTTTTTCTTAAAACTTTACCGCTCTGTATCTCAATATTTAAGATGTTTAGAACATAATTTCATATGAAGTTTTTTTTGCCAAAATGAACCCAAGAATAACCTCCTAAAATATTAGCATGTTATTAACAAACACCCTGTATATTCGATTATTTAATAACTCAGGGCCAGAGATTATCAGATGCACACGAAAACTAATTACTTTGGACGACCCAGATGAAATAAACGACGTAATTCGCAACCAGCACGACAGTAAGACAAATCATCGTGGAATAAACGAAACTCTTAAACAACTAATACGGAAATATTATTTTAAGAACATGAAAGAATTAACTACAGATGTTATTAATCAATGCAAACTATGTGACAGAGAAAATACTGTAAATCACCACCAAAAGTACTTTTCGTGCTAACTAAAACACTTGACAAACCTTCTCAGAAATTACATGCAGATACTTTGGTAGTAGAAGCTCAGAACCTTTTATCTATTGTAGAAGCATTTACAAAAGTAGGACAAGCGATACCTATTACTTTAAAAAATGGTATTGATGTGATTCAAGGTTTTTTACAGTACTTTACATTTTACGGTATACCTGAATCAATAACTTTATATAATGGAAGTGAATTCAGAAACGAGACTATATTAAATACTCTGGAACTCTATAAAATAGAAATCCACTTTATTATAGAAAATCATCCGGAATCAAACGAATTAATTGAACGATTATATTTGACATTATTAGAACCGAAAAGACTTTTTAGATTAACATACAAGATGGAACCTATTGCCAATTTAATCCCCCTAAGGGCTTATAACAATACACACCACGAATTAACATTAGGACATTCAGAGTCTCGTAAACCTTATAACGGACACTACAATAACCAACAGTGCACCAAAGATCACAAAGAAAAATTAAAAATCACTTATAATAGCGTCAAAAATAAACTAAACACCGACAAGGAACATATTACAAAAAACATCAATGAAAACGCCAGTTAAGGTTCGGGCCTTTGGAGCGATGTTTTTAAAAAACGTTTCCAAAACTTAACAAATTTATTTATTTTAAACAGAAATTAATGTGGAATTTTGACAAACTGTTCTTTTATTTAAACCAAAATAATTAATTAATTGTACTAATATTAGGGCGAGTAGCCTAGGTAAACAACAATGCAAAAGCTGTAATACTCAGACTGACTCTATTGAGTAGCTTGAACAACTAAGTATGGAGTTCAAAGACTGACTGCCGGGCCTTGAGCTCCCGGACTCTTTATAATAATCCTACCCCCTCACATGGCTGTGGGAACTTACAGATCTCATGTCTGCTTTACTCTTAATTCTACACTTTGTTACATTTTTCAATCTTATTTCTAGGTAATTGCGATATCTTAACCATCTGTGACCTGCCACTTGCAGTATCACTGTCGTTTCGAATACAAAGTTGCATATCTGTTCTCATGAACTGTTAATAACCGGTCTGGTTTATCCTTGTATTACATTGTTGCAATTGACTTATGATTTATTTAATAATTTCTAATAATCCCTATTTGATTCTATTATTTAATATATAGGTAAATTGGGGGATACATAATTCGCCAATATAAACAAATTCGTGGTGGAACAGACGGTTTAAGAAAGAAATTTTTAAAGTAACTTACACAAAACGGCCCTTAGAAATTTAGGTCCGTTTAATATCAAAAAGATTTCAGATAAAATGTAGCAGTAGTAGACGATGCAAAAACTATAAAGTATATCCACTTAAAGAATTTAAGGCACCCTGTAATTTCAGATGGACCACCATCGCCCTTGCTGTCAACCTCCACCCAGGTAGAGCGGCGCCAACGATATAGTAGTAGAAAACATAAAAACAACTCCGGTATACTACCAGTAAAATTTGGAAGTATGTAGAACACAGTAGACTACTGGACTTTCGCACAAACATTTGATTTAACTGAATTAAAACGAGAATTTTGTATAGTTAGAGAGGATTACGACATGCTGATAGACCCAATGAACACAGCCAAATTTGACAACAATTATGCGATAGAAATGCTTAACTACAATAGTATAATTCAAAATATCTTACAGAACACAGACTACAAATTTAATTGATTAATACAGGCAGACCAAATCACAAGACCGAAAAGAGTACTTATTAATGGATTAGATAATATTAAACAAGTTGAAAATGCAAGGCATTGTCGCAACGAACTTCCAAATGTAGACTTACTTTAAAACAAATTAAAGAAATTAAAATTATTATGTTGTAATAATTATAAGTATTCAGATAAAAAAAACAAAAATTTATAAACAACAAAAGAGACATTTAAATATATTTTATTTTATTGAATAAATATTTTAAAAGCTATATATTAGTTCTCATCAATAAGATAAGAAATTTTTTTTTTTTTTGAATTAATATATTGTATTTATCATTGACGTAATATATTTCTATTGAATTAATATATTGTATTTATCATTGACGCAATATGTTAATATGGGAATAATTGGCATGAAATGCCAGAAATTGTTCAAATATGTGTCGCATATTGATTTTAAACTTATTTAAAATTTTAATTATCCCTGTGGATTTTCCCGGGGGCTCGGCATCCCCGTGGCCCGATTTTAACTGACATCAAAACTTAAGCTCTGGACACCGAGCTGAATCGATTGATGTATCACACATTGATGTCCGACCATTAAAAAGGCCTCGGACACACAGATAGACAGACACACAGACAAATACATTTCATAAACGAACGAAGTTCGTTGAAAAGGTACCACTGGTAATTTAGATAACCAAGATGCTGAACGATACGACAATGCAATATAAGAATTGATTGACAACCAAAATGACATAAAAACTGTAGTTAGAGACCAAATTTCTTTAACTCAATCAACTAGAGTAAAATTTAATGAGACTCGCCGAAAATTGGTAAAGAATCAGGACAGTATAACAAATAGAATCTTATTTCTTGAAAGTAGCATGCAAACCACAATATTAAGGATGCGAAATTTAATAAGTTTTAACACAATATTTAAATAAAATTAAATAAAAACCCTTAACCACAAAAAATATTTAAATTACTAGATACGTATTTTGACCACTATGTGGTCATCATCAGTAGGGGAAAAATAAAATATTTAACTAAATGATAGACATCCTCATTGTGATTCAACAGATTTTAGCTACACTAGAAATTGATGTAACATTTGCTAAATTAAATACCTTACATGCTAGATTTATCGAAACGCTTGATTTATTGAACGAACTATTAGGAATTAAATCATTTATAACTCATAGCAAATTACCTTTTGAAGTAACAGAATCTAACATACTTGTATTTGAAAAAATTGCCATAATAAAAGGTTACGTAAAGAATCATAAAATTACATTTTTACTAAAAATTGCAATTGTATAAATTAACCCTTATAATTATCATCATTTATTTGCTTTCCCTATGAAAGTTAATAGTCAATGCCAAATTATTATCTTTAGATACAAGTTCTTTTCCCTCAATGAACTTGGGTATGAGTTCAGAACTGAAAAGTGCAAAGAAGTGGCACCCGGCCGTACTTATGTCAATCAATCACAACAACAACCATTCAAGCAGACAGCCCTTGCGAAGTGTAATTATTACGTAGAGAACCGTATAAATTACTGAAATTTAAAAGGTTACTGACAACAAGTGGATCGCTGTATTTCCGCAAGCAACCGCCAACTGGAACAAAGATAAAAACAGTTTAGTCCTAATAGGAAGCAAAGTGATCACTATCAAAGAAGATTATTGCTTAAAATTAAAAAATGAAATTATTGGAGTGACGAGTGACGAAGAAATTCGCAAACCTACCCGAATTACAAATCAAGGTTCCTCAAACCGAAGACAACATAATTATTCAGAAGCCGATGCAACTGGAATATCTGGATCTAGACGATCTAAACCACGCAGTGAAAGTAATGGACAACTATAAAGAACGTTTGAACGACCTAAAAGTGCCAAAGTTAAACTATGATAATATTAGTGTCTACACAATTTTTTTGATGTATACTTATGCTGCATAATTATTGCACAAATTGTACATTAGATATAAGATTAAGGCAACATAAGTGAAAAGCGAAGAAACCACTAACGATCCCTTAGGGGCAATGCGTTTTAAAAATTAAGTAATCAACCCTTAATTTTTATCTAAGTCTGGAGGAGCTACATATCCCTTGTATTGGAATGTATTTAAAATTAAACATTATAATTATGTCTTAGATATAAAATGCTATATTGTATTAAAAAATGTAATGAAATATGTGTCAACCGAGTTCAAACTAGAAATAGAACAAGAAACAATTACTTTGTAACACAGGCGTAAGTTGGTAGAATTAGAAAATGACCAATGAACTGCTACCAAGCAAACTTATTTGTAATTATCTAGAAATAAAGACGTATGATTATCAAGAAACAGAATAATAGCAATATTGCAGTTTCCCATAGAACGATGTGAGACCTGAGGTTTCAAGTTAAATGTAAGAGGCTTACATAGTCAGTCGGTCTTCGAACGCCATAATTTTAACATTGTTAAGTGTTCAAGCTATACATTATTAATTGTTAAATATTAACTTGTAATATTTTTAATTGAATTCAATTTGTACTTAAAGAATAAAACAAGTCATTTTGTAATTAACGGTATAAAATTAATTTGATAGTTGTATTTTTGAAAAAAAAATTTAAAAAAACAAGCTTTTAAGGACTCAAAATCTATCTGGCGTGGTATTATATTTTGAACACAGGTGACCGCATTGCTTGACGCTGCTCTGTTGAAATTTGCTAACGATGTATCAAATATTTTTAACATTGCCTGTCACTACAGCTTCGGCAGAAAGAAGCTTTATTCGTTTAAAACTTATTAAAACATATTTAAGAACAACAATAGCCGAATAAGGACTTGGCACTTTTATCCACAGAAACCGATATTTTGAATAATTTAAATTTGGACAAGATTATTGATAAGTTTGCCATCATGAAAACAAGACGCAAGTTACTTTGATCTACATATATTAGTAATAACTATGAACAAACGTTACAAATGAGTTGATTGAAAAACATTAAATTGGTTTTAGTACGTTTCTGATAATATACAATATACTTTATACAATAAATTTTTATTTAAAAGTTGTTTAACATTTTACTTTCCATAATAAGACAGCATTTATTTGTTTTTATTTCAGAAAACAAATGAATAAGGAATAACGCTTTCATTTTTTTAAATAGCGATGTACCCTTTCATTAGGCTCATTTGAAAGAGATTTTTTCTCTCTTTTAGATGACGTTAAATCTTAGTACCCATATATCAGAAAATATTTTGAAAAAATGTAAAAACTGTTTATTAAGTTAATTTCACCAATATGTTACATTCACTTTCCAACGGTAAAATTAAAACGTATTTTTTTTTTGTCTTTTATTATTCGTTTACGTAGATTCTGCTTTAATCTTCCAACACCATCCTGTATTTTGGCCTTCCTACAATAAGTACGCTAGTCAATAATTTCATTTAAACCCATTTGCTGCGAATTAAAAAGTTTCCGCGACAAGTTACATAGTCCGTACCTTGTTTTAGGTGTACGTTGACTTGATGCACATTGCTATAGAGCATAAATACTCCGTATATTACTTCAATCTAGAAACTCGTTGAAATAATGTATCGTATTCTTTGATAAAGCGTGTTTCGGGTTTCTAATCACATTTTGTATGTTTGATAACGGAGGATTGAATTTTGAATTCTTGTTACTAAACGAATAAATATTCATTTTCTTTTCTGCATACGACTGCAAGAAATTGAAGTTTTCGTTCTTGCTAAATTTTCGTGTACACACTGTGTGGTGAGTACGTTCTTTTAGTGGTTTTCAATTACTAGTTCGATTTGACATGGTAATTCAACTTTAAATACAAAGTTGGGTTTTCATTTCATCTTAATAACTATTAATATATATTAAGCATTCATTTGCATTCCAAATGTGGATTATTCTTCTCTATTAATAATATATATATATATATATATATATATATATATATATATATATGTTTTCCTTCGTGAAGAGTAATCTGTAACTACACTTACTATAGCTTCTTTCCGGTGGAGAGAACTGTCCCTTACCTCGGCCCCTGATTAACGAGGCGATTGCTGTTTCCTTTGGGGCGAAGGACACTCGCATGGCGTAATCTCAAATTCATCTGTTCCACCCTGCCGTTAGGGAGAGTGTTGTGGCAAAATTTACAACGAGAACAAACGGGTGAGTTTTATTCGCTAGTTTGTATATGAACCCTATGGAATTGTTTGGGGCAACACATTTATCAGTTCCTATTGGATGACTAACTTTATAGTTAAAATGATTATCGTTACAGGAGATGATCTTTATTAATAATATTGTATTTATTAGGACCATGATGTATATTTGCATATTTATCAGTTCCTATTGGATGACTAAACCTTATAGTTAAAATGATTATTGTTACGGGAGATGATGTTTATTAATAATATTGTACTCATTGGCCATGTTATACTCGTATATTTAATTGTATATTTACGATGATGATTTAGAGCTGTTGGTTTTAGTGTTGTAATTTTGCAGTTTTTTTTCTTGGTAATTAATTTAGGGGAGTAACCTAAAAACTACAGCTCGCCATTTTAAGAAGTAACTTTTTGTTGTTCTTTCTGATATAAGTGTATTGAGGTTATTGCTATTGATTTTTTTTTTGTTTTTTGTTATACTGCCCTGTGTTGTCTCTCCATAATGTCACTGAAAGTAATTATATGTAATAAAAGCACTGTTAATTTCTTTGTTTTTATTTTAGGCTTTCCTTTATTTTTTTTTCTTGTATTTGTAAGACCCTGCCTACTCCCCAACTGAGCTCGGGCATTCTTTCTTTGTCTTTCAGGATACGTCGATGTACGTAGCAAACAACATGATGAATTAGATATGCGATATCTTTTATTTATTTTAACAATTTAAGAAACAGAAAATTAATTATTGTATAAAGCTTGTCAATAAGTGTTCAAAATGTTCGTCATTAACTTCAGCGCAGTGACCCAACCTATCACGAAAAGCTTCAAAAGAATTTCTGAGCCATCTTGGGGAAATTGCTGTAGCTTCATCTTGTATTCGTTGCTCTAGTTCGGCTAGATTCTGAGGTGGGTTTGTATATACTTTTGATTTTAAATATCCCCAGAAAAAGAATTCGACAGGTTTAAGATCTCGAAATCGGGGAGGCCACTCCACAGACGCCTTTCTATCTATCCAACGGGGATATACCACATCTAAATATCGAAGTACATCTAAATGATAGTGGTTCGGCGCCCAATTTTGTTGAAACCAAAAATCATCCAGATTTGCTTGGTAAGCTGGTATAGTTTGTGATTGCGAATAACGGTCACCAGTTAGAATGCTACGAATAAAGAAAGGTCTAATTATGTGATCTGCACAAATTCCAACCCATACGTTTAATTTTTGTCGTGTTTGGGTATGATTTTGAATCATCTAATGGTGATTTTCAGCAGCCAAATATCGACAATTCCATTTACACAAACGTAGTCTCGCCAGAAAAAAAAACAATATTATCGAGAAAATTTGAAATGTTGTTGATTCGCGCCATCATAATTTCACAAAATTCATGCTAATTGTAGTCATCTTCGTATAATTTTTCCAATGAAGTCGGTTTGTACGGATGTAATTTTTTTGAATATAATATTTTGTGTATTAAACCTTTACTTACGGCATGGTTTAAACTTAACTGACGAGTTGAAATGTTTGGCTTTTCTTCGATTTCTATTAAAACATCGAGCTTTTTATCTTCATTTGTCGCAGAGTTCTGTGGACCAGTCTTTGGCAGACCTTTCACATTACCAGTTTCCGTAAACCGTTTCAAAGTTTTGCTAGCTACTGAGTGGGTGATTGACCTTCGATGTGGATAACGCTCATTAAAGATCTCACATATTTCTAATTGTGCTCGTTTGCGACATAACCGATCCTAATTAAAATTTCTATTCGTTCAGTTTCTGTTAAATAAACCATTTTTATTTTTCCATGTACCAACTTATCTAACTAAACAAGATTCTGTCACATTTATAACCTACATTCAATTGTTTAGACCAATAAAAGAGATCTCGGATATCCACATTCGTGTTATTGGTGAAATTAAATTAATTAAACAGTTTTTACATTTTTTCCAAAAATTTTCTGGCATAAGGGCACTAAGATTTTACATCATCTAAAAGAGAAGAAAAGTCTCTATTAAATGAGCTTAAGGAAATGGTACATTACTATTTACAAAAATGAAAGTTATATTCGTTACTCAATTGTTTTCTGAAATAAAAACAAGTAAATGCTGTCTTATTATGATAATAAAATGTTAAACGAACAACTTTTATATAAATATTTTTTGTATAAAGTCGATATTTACCGTGATATATACTATATTCCATACATAATGGGCACCCTGTATACAAATAGTGTAGTGAGACTACGAATACTTTTGACAAGAAAACAGTTTTAGTAAATGGCGCCTTTAATAGGTCAGTATAACCCTTCTCAAATAAATTACACCGTCGGTCACTGCATTTCGTTTATACATAGGGAAGTAGCATTTTAGTACTTTGCGCTTTGCCGGTTTCATTGTGTAATTCGAACTACAAATTATGAGAATCAAGTAACGTTAGTAAGAGAACAAAACGTACTAGCAACATTTTATAGGCGAAATCTAAGAATTAATTAACATTTCTAACTGAAGATGAGTTGATGACATAAGGTTAATTATTTAACGTGAGAGGCTTCGTTAGTTGTTTCTTACATAACCATAGGTATAATAGTACCGTAGAAAAATTTTAATTTGGAACGTTCTGATTTATACTTTTAATTATTGTTCGTAATTTTTAATTGCTTCTACTTTTTGCAAATTCCCTTTTTAATGTTTATATTGTTATACAAAAATTACCTGATTCACAATAGCCTTTTGTACCTGGCACCCAACTTCATCAAAAAATTTTTAAAATAATTTAGTGGGTGTGTACCTCATTTATACCTGTTTGTACCACTTTTCATTTCGATTGTACCTCTAAGGATAACAAAATAAAAAAATTAAAAAATAACCGGCGCCCAACTTTAAGATATTTTGATTTCGTCAACGTAATTCGATAGAGAATCGTACGTACATTTTTGTACCTCTTTTCATTTCGTTTGTACCTCAACGGGAACCGAGGTAGAGCGTTTTTGAAGTTTCGGTGCATATGCAATGTTTTAAGATATCCCAAAATGAGCATGAGGACTCGAAAGGGAATCGTCTACTGTGTTGTATTCCTGCGCTTAGCATTATCCAGGACTAAGGACGAGGACGTGGCGAGATTCTAGTTCCATTTTTGTCTTTTGTCTTTTTTTGTTTTTTATCGGTTTTTGTTTTTTATTTTTTTTGTTTTAAACATTTTTGTTTAGTTTATGTTTTTGTTATATTTATTTTATATTTGTTATTAAAAATTTAATGTGTGTTAATTGTTATAATTAGTAATTTTATAATATTTCGTATTTCTTTACATGCAGACGTAAAATGTAATACAGTTATTTTACTGTTTTATGAATATTAAGAGGGATATTCTTTTTTTTCTTGATGATGTTGTTATAGAGGCCTTATTTTTACTCAAATCGTCGTATGTTTCTTAATTTCCTGATATTCTACGATAATGTGCAATATAATGTTCTATCTCTAGTTTATTGGTATTATATCACCGACATATTCTATTGTTGCGATAATTTTGTAGGAACAATTACAAAATTTGATATCAACTGGTATTTCGGAAATTGTAAACATACCAGGCCACTCGGGATATCCGAGCCGTTCAGCGAGTTCGGTTCATTGTAAACATTCAACATCTATAAAAATATGCTTTCCTGTCGTAATGTTTACAATTAAACTCCCTTCCACCCTCGCGGCTATATCTCTTATAAGACACTATACGCACGATAGACACTTTTTTGTGCCTCTGATGATCAGTGTGTTCTTTGAATATCACGTTTTTCAAATAATAGCTCGGATTTCTAACTTGAGTTGTAGATACTTGCTACTATACGATCTCGGCATCTCGTTGTCGGATTCGCGTATTGATTTATTGATAGCATCTTATCAATTTATAATTTGCAATCTTCGATTTACAAAAGTAATGTTGCAAATAAAAACTTGCAAGATGCCACGTCAACCAAAAAAGAACGTTGACGAAATTTTCACATTACTAGAAGACTAATTTTTAGACAATGAAGGTCAGATTTTCCGTCTATCTAATCCAATTTGGAAGGATGCAGAAAATATTTTTAATAAAGAGCTTAATGCGAAATATTTATATTTATCGCAAAATAGAAATGGAATTTTTGATCGATTTCGTAAAAAGTTTGAAATTCCATTTAAAGATAGTTCAAAATCGAATAATTCATCTTATGCGAGTCGTCAATCAAGTAACTCGAACTGGTCAATGTTAAATTTATGCTCATTTAAACCATTGCATACTATTTTATATTTAGATAAAGAAACGTGGCACACAATTTCAGGATGCGAATTATCGAATAACAGCGATAAATATACATACTTGAAACTTGGATGGACAAATATCATCTCTAACGAAATATGGAAACAATTGAAAGTACCAGGTTGTTTTTCTTTTAAAACTGGAAGAGTTAATCGTAACCCAGGAGAAATATTAAAAATAAAAGGAAAATGTAATGAATGTGGTGCATTTTTTAATGCGTATAGAATGCATGAACCAAGCGATGCTGGTTCAAAATTGGAAATCCGCGTTTCTACTTTCGATACCAGAGAAATCGTACACAAAAGGAAAAGACAATTGCGACAAATCGAAAGAAATAATGTAGTCAAGGATTTACGTGCGACGTCTGCATGTGGTTGGAGAAGGGAAAAGGCAAATGAAATAATGATGTTTGGTGATGTAGAGCCAGCACATTTGTATACCGAACCCGTATTGCGAAAAGCAAAAGAATTACATAATGATAAAAGATAAGGGCTTGATAAAGTATCTGATCCTATTGCATCCGTTCTGTAACTAAAATATAAGCCCGAATTTTCATCAACCATACGTGAAATTGGATTAGATAAATTCTTCGTTATATATTTCAGTCCAGAGCAATTATTTTTGTACCAGAAATTTAATCGACATGCCGAGAAAGCAAGCATATTAAGTATAGATGCAACGGGATCGTTAATAAAAAATATTAAGAAACCTGACGAATCGTCTAATTTCGTATTTTTATACCAAGCTATCGTTCCTTTTAAAAAGAAAATTGTACCTGTTCTTCAAACGTTTTGACGTATTGGTTACGAGAATGGTTGCGATCAGATGCATTGTAACATGTTTAATTTGATCAGTATTTATTCGCATTGAATTACGAGGATAATGCGCTAAGCATGCTTTACTCTTTAATAATGTTCCATATAGTACCTAATGGAACGCTTCGTTTTAATAATCTTCTTGTAGTAAAATATCTGTGTCACATAAAGTTATTTTGGCGAACACCTCTAGCAATCCTGCATCTTACGTATTTCCCCACCTTTAACCGCGAGTCTTTAATACCGTCGCGATCATTCGTTTCTAGTTTGGTTCGTTAGTCGCTCTCTAGCAATCGATTCATCAAGATGTATTCCAGACTAGAGGCATGCGGCCTTAGGTTGAATTATTTGTGTGAGTGCTTCAGGTCATGCTAGACTTGGAACAATTTCAGTAACTTCTACTAACGGTTTGTAATTTATACATTATACGAACCTAATTTAATTTTGTTTCATTTATTTAGCGCGCCTACGAAAAACAATAAAAAAGGCAAGTGAAGATTTTGGTTTTGTAAGTTGTATGGGTTTGTACAAGAACATGAGATTGCAGACATGTGTTCGTGATTGCTGTCGTCCCAAGTTTGAAATGGCTTTTAGTATTGTTTGTAACTGATGAAATTTCTGTTCGGATTTGTCGAGAAGAATCAGATGCAGTTGGTTCGTTATTAAATTTAAGAAATTTTTGCATGTGTTTAGAATGTCGTTAATCTTTGAAAAACAGATAGTCATATAAAAGACACGAAATTTGCTGTCATGTTTATGAACATATGATCTGTTTCATTTTTGATTATTGTTGAACTGGTTTTACAAGCCGTAGAAAGAAATGTTGTCAGGTTAGGTTTATATAATTGTAAGCTCTGTTTCATTTGATCTTCAGATAAATTTCAAGGTATATTTTCGACGTTATACTTTTTTGTGATGTAGCAACATTTGACAGATGTTTGCCGTGAAAGCAGATGTTTCGTGCAGCTTTCCTAAAATTCAATTAAACAATCTTCAATCTTGAAGTTAGCTATTATTCACAGATAAATTATAAAAACTAAGTATAAAAATTTAAATACACGCTGCGTAATAATTATGAAACTGTAATCTACCTGATAAGATCTGCCCAGGATAGAAATGTTAGTTCAATGCATTGTGGTTACAAATTATTTTGATCAAATATTTAAAACAAGCTTATGTTATTGTTGAGAATTTTTTTTAAATGTTAAAAAGTTATGATTTTTTTTAAAAGAAAGTTTTTTACTTCAGTAAACAATTAGTTAAACTTTGAGACTTTTGTTTTGGTCAAATGCGATCAAATCTGATAGATAACATAAAGGTAGAATTTTGAGTAATAATTTTGAGCCAATATCATATTGGATATACATTTTTATTTTTGATACTTTTATAGGGCACAAATGGTGTTCTACATTTTTATTTATTTAATCTTTGTAATTTCTTACAGGAGCTGCGTCTTATTTTTTTATAAGACAGGTTTTTGTTAACGAAGGCGATCGTTTTATCTTTGGGTTTCCACGTCCGCCCTTAGAATTGTGCTTTGCTCTTATCGTGATTATCTCAGGACTTGGTGGCGCCTATTTAACTTAGTTTAGCTTTGGTTTGCAAACAAAATTCGACTTCCCCCTCCCACTTCTTATTGCTCTACCCAGGAATAGACCCCTAGCTAGATTTTTGTGCACTGGCGCCCATTTAGAAAATTAAGTTTCCCTGGCGCCCATCATAAAAAAACTACAAAAATAGTTTCAGCATCTTGCCCAAAAGAGATTATAACGGATTATTCGTCTACACTTTTAAATGCGGTCGCTCTTTCATTTAACAACTGTGACTTAAATACATATGTTGACAATTGCATGAGAACATTACAAAATAATAATTGGGCAAATGCTCCTAAATGCGTCTTTCGAATCGACATTGCCCATTTAATAAAATTGGTCTGCCGTTGGAAATGTTTTAACGATAAGCATGCGCGCATTAAAGATTTCTTTGTTAGGTGCGTTGATATTTTAAGCAGTACCACAACCCTTAAACATTTCCAACGAATTTGCATTGATGTCTTAATTGTTGCTTTTTGGGAAACAAAAGACATTTCTGTTAATGATGACATTGTCACATGTTTTAATGCGCAGCAGCGATTATTCACATAATTAAAACAGATAATTTGGAATATTATGATAGTTATATAGACGATTATCTCGACGATGTTCTTAACAACGAATCTTCTAAATATATAAATAATTTTCTTAACGACATTGACAAAAATTGTAAACAAATACGGCCAAATCCGTATTACTGTTATAACTTCAGTGTAAATTTACTTAGAATTTCTAAGAAGTTTCCATTACGGACCGCTATTATGTCATCAAGTGGAATAAGTGACGTAGCGTCGTCAGCTCGAAGCGAGGAATATTTTAACGAATTGAAAAATTTGGTATTTAAGGGCACGAAAAGTATACGCGTGGATAAATTTTTAATATCGCATGTAAGTTCTCTCACTGGGACTATGAAAATTTTAAATGCTGATACAGCTCCATTGTCTACTGAAGCAGCCTAAGTTGTACATACAACAAATTTAACTGAATCTACCCATACTCGTATACTATATGATCGCGATGAATATGAACTACAAAGTAATCCTGATAGTCCCGACATATTATCGCAACTCCACCATGTATAACGCAGAATGCATGTGATGATCAAGTATCCGAACCAACTCAGACAAATATTTTAAATGAAAAAGAAACCTGGAGAGGTAAAAAAATAAAGAACCTAAACGTGGAGAGTATCCATAAAAAGCCCAACATTACACCAAAAATTCCAATATTACAGAATGGTAACATTTTACGTCCTCAAAATATTTCAGGGAGATATATAATGATAAAAAATACGTGTGCATTTGATGCCATAGTCCAGTTTTTATTAATAGGTTACCGTGATTGGGCATGTTATTATGATAATGTTAATAAAAACAGTAACAATACAATGAAATTTATACAAGTGGTATCCACAATGGGCAATTCGCAAAAAGTTTACAAAGAGAAGGCGCTAATTTTGAGTAACATTTTCAAACCAATAAGTGGTACGATTGACTGCGCAAATAACGTAAGTGTCTATTAATAATCAAACTTTTAATGCAAAATGCATTATCTTATGATATATTGTAGCACTGTGCAACTTGTGAATGGATGAACAAAGATAGTGTCACAAATTCCAACCCATACGTTTAATTTTTGTCGTGTCTGGGTATGATTTTGATTCATCTAATTATGATTTTCAGCGGCCAAATATCGACAATTCCATTTACACAAACGTAGCCTCGCCGGAAAAACCATATTATTGAGAACATTTGAATTGTTGTTGATTCGCGCCATCATAATTTCACAAAATTCATGCCGATCGTAGTCATCTTCGTATAATTCTTGCAATAAAGTCGGTTTGTATGGATGTAATTTTTGAACCTTTACTTACGGCATGGTTTAAACTTAACCGACGAGTTGAAATGTTTGGCTTTTCTTCGATTTCTATTAGAACATCGAGCTTTTTATCTCCATTTGTCGCAGAGTTCTGCGGACTAGTCTTTGGCAGATCTTTCACCAGTTTCCGTAAACCGTTTCAAAGTTTTGCTAACTACTGAGTGGGCGATTACTCCTCGATGTGGATAGCGCTCATTAAAAATCTCACATACTTCTAATTGTGCTCGTTTGCGACATAAGCGACCTTAATTAAAATTTTTATGCGTTCAGTTTCTGTTAAATGAACCACTTTTATTTTTCGTTATATCAACTTATCTAACTAAACAAGATTTTGCCACATTTATAACCTACATTCAATTGTTTAGACAAATAAAAGAGATCTCGGATATCTACATTCGTGTTATTGGTGAAATTAAATTAGTAAACGGTTTTTACATTTTTTCCAAAAATTTTCTGGTATAAGGGCACTAAGATTTTACGTCATCTAAAAGAGAAGATAAATCTCTATCAAATGGACCTAAGGAAAGGGTACATTGCTATTTACAAAAATGAAAGTGATATACGTTATTCAATTGTTGTCTGAAATAAAAACAATTAAATGCTGTCTTATTATGATAATAAATTGTTAAACAACTTTTATATAAAATTTTTTTGTATAAAGTCGATATTTATTGTGATATATACTATATTCCATACATAATGGGCACCCTGTATACAAATAATGTAGTGAAGCTACGTATACTTTTGACAAGAAAACAGTTTTAGTAAATGGCGCCTTTAATAGGTCAGTGTAACCCTTCTCAAATAAATTACTCCGTCCGTCACTGCACTTCGTTCATACATACGGAAGTAGCATTTTAGTACTTTGCGCTTTGCCGGTTTCATTGTGTAATTCGAACTACAAATTATGAGATACAAGTAACGTTATAAATAGAACAAAACCTACTAGCAACATTTTACAGGCGAAACCTAAGAATTAATTAACATTTCTTACTGAAGATGAGTTGATGAGATAAGGTTAATTTAATGTGCAAGGCTTCGTTAGTTGTTTCTTACATCATCGTAAGTATAATAGTACCGTAGAAAATTTTTTAATTGGAAAATTCTGATTATGTTTTTAATTATTGTTCGTAATTTTTAATTGCTTCTACTCTTTGCCAATTCCCTTTTTAATGTTTATATTGTTATACAAAAATTACCTGATACACAATGGCGTAGTTAAGGATCGAATAGCTTCTGGTGACTTAAATGTAGTCTTGTAACAATTTTTTCTGACGACTGCAACTCTTTTAAAATCATTCATTAAATACGCTGTATTGTATATTTAAATAAGCAGTTAAGTGTTGCTATATAAATAAATAGTTAGATCGGAGCTGTGTAGCCCAATCACAAGACAGAAATTATTTAATAATTCTGGCTTAGTTACTACTAGCAGACGTTGGTCGTTTGAATAGAATCTTCCATATCAGTATACTTTCAAGTTGCTTATGCGCATATAGCAGACGTCAGTCTGGCACGATCGCTTGAAGGGGAAACGTCATGGAGTTGAACTGGGTTCTTGTCAGCAACCTGCGTCTAGATAGGCGTTGCCGCGTGACGAAGTGCAAGATGCACTTGAAGTAAAGTGTATTTTAATAATGCGCTCTTAAGTTATATTAATTATTTTAGTAAGAATCCGCTCGAAAGTTTTATGATGTTTTTGTAAGATAACACTCAAAAGCTCTACGATTTTTGTTAAAGAATGCTCTCAAACGTTCAATGATATTTTTAGTAAAATAGCGTTTAAACGCTCTATGGATTTTTGATAACGAATTATTTAATTTGTTAATTTTGATTTCACTAAAGTTGTAAAATTCGGTCTTTGTGATTATCAAGTTTATTATCCGTAACGTAATTATGAAAATGTTTATTCTGGACATTCAGCAAAAATAAGATTCCGAGCTACATGTTCAAATACCATGTGTATTCTTTGAATCGCCATTAAAATTTTGTTGAAGATGATATATTTTGGATAACCTGTTAAATTATTTGGTTTTGTTTCATCTTGCAAAGATAAGAAGCTCTTCAAGTTCATTTAAATGGTTCCAGTAAAATTCCGTTTTACTACGTAATAACGTGTGGACAGTAGGTTCACGTCATTTGTTTGTCAAAGGATCATATGCCAGCACATTTGGTTTCTACAATGTAATTATCTTATGCAGAATAAAACAACGCTTTGCAAGGTAAGCTTTTTTATTACTTTGGCATGACGACAGTTGTTCCCCTATGTTGGCTGATTTTCGTAAACAACATTGTAACTACCTACGATTCCTGTTTTGCTCACTAAATATGAAAAACTTGTTGTGCTTAGAATTTATCACATTTTGAACTAGAGGTTATGTATGATAATATTACAAAGGAATGTGAATACTTTAATTTAATCTCAACAAAATATTTCATTTAAATTCAATCGTATCTTTAGTGGTTATGAAAACTAATATTATTAAATTTTGAAAATTTTAATACACACTTGTAAACGAAATAATAAATCTGATATTTTGGGTAATTGATTTGAAAAGCCTTATAAAAATGTTTGATATATTTTTGATATTTTTAATTCTTAGCAGACAGCAACAATTTTCTCATTCTAAATTCGTGTTAAAGAAGTTAAGACTACCTTTGAGATGTATATTTTGTACATAAAATTTTATTACTTTGAAGGAAATTATTAAATAAAAGAACAATCATTTAAATTATTTGAGTAATTGTTTTATTTTGAACAAGGAGTTCAAGAATAGGGTAAATAGTTTAAGAAGTAAAAAATACATTACTACCCTTTACAATTTTAATGTTTTTAGCTCTCACTTGACTAAAGAGCTCTAATAGTATTTTCAAGAACTTAATGCCTAAAAATGTGTTTATAATAGAGTTCAAATAATCTATATTAATAGCTATTCTTTTCTTTACAGTATAAGGTAGCAAAAGCACCTCTCTTGTGTCCTTCTAAGCTATACTAATTATATTTTTTTACAGATCCTGCTTAGGCAGTAAATACGATAATTTTCTCTAAGGACTTGTATAGAAAATTTAAGGACTTGGTGGCGCCTCCTTGCACTCCTATTTTAGTATTATTAGAGTTGGCAAGTAAATAATGTTTTTTCATAAGAACCACGACCACTCCTCATAAGCTCTACCCGAGGAATAGACCCCTAGCATAGTCGAAAGATAGTTGAGTTTCCATCTTTTTTTAGGAGATCCCTTCATCCTAAAAGATCTCAAGTTCAGCCAAAAGTAACATTGTGTAACATCGTCTTACATTTTGTAAAACATGTTAAACAGGTTACAGGAATTTAGATTCAGTCTAACATGTGAATATCTATTTCACGCATATTTTTGCTGTGTGCTGTTTCATCGCCTTCCTTTTTGAAACATATGCATCAAGAACGATATACGAGGATAGTTTAACAGAAACACGATTGATCAGTGTTAGTCACCATGATTTCGTTTCTATGACAACGAAATTAATTAGTGCATATTGTTTGTGTACGCATTTGTGAAAAATATTTGCAGTTTATGTTTTTCTAAATGTTGTGACTGAATTAAAAATAGCATACGCAATAGGAAATGTGTCGAAAGATAATCTCTGTGCCGTTATTCAGTTTTGGATGCTAAAGGATATCGTCAACCAATGAAAATTTATAAGAGAATGAAAACTGCGTATTTGTACAAAGACATTTATTTATTTTCAAACAGATTATACAAACCTGCGCAACAAGTCGTAGTTGCAATATACTTTCTAAAAGCTCTCACAATCATTCGCTTTCCGAACTAATTGCTAACAGTACACGTATTATCTTCTTAATACTACAATTACGATCTTCTAAATTATTTATTAACGAAGCACTACAATTAACTATCCAAGCTCTATTTACTAATTTATATTAATGTATATGATCACTACGGTAATTTATATCAACAGAGAGCCATTTATAGCGACAGTAATTTATGACAAATCTTTCAAAACTTAAACCAACAACATACAGCAATGAAGGCTTCATATTAGAACTAGTATTATAATCAATCTCCAATTATAACTGCACTTCAGAACTAATTTCCAACATCAATGACGGTAATTTATATACATTTCCAATTGCTCTAGACTATTCTAAAACAACCCAGAATATGCAAATGACATTGTAATCTAAATAACCCGAAAATATAAACGCCTTGCTCCTGTCAATCAAGTGATCTTGCACTGCAGAACCTGTCAATCATCTTTTGAAGATGTCACGACACAGTGTGCCCACCAAATATCTTCTGTGTTCAAACTCTTTGTTTGCGTTCTAATTACATTATATTGGTTACAGACAGACTGGTAGGCGCTACACTGCCCCCATCTTAATGCTGTTCTGTCCCAAAGCACTCCTGGACGTTGCAAGTCCCTGTGGCCGCAAGGACAGTCGACACCATTTCTGCAGTTCCCATGTTGATATAAGTAGCAATCAATGTTTTTCATAGCAAGCGCTGAATTATTTGGATTGTAACCACACATCAAAGTCTGGACCCCGGTTTCTTTGAACAGTGCCTCTAGCATATTTCGTACCACCCTCTAGTCCAATCCATCGAGCCCACAACCGATCTTGGTTATGGCCAACTTTTTGTCTTCAAATTCGATCGTCTGATCCTTGAGGTGCACTAACACCTTCCACAGATCCTGGTAATCTATTTCACCAGAAGTTTGTTGCGCAGTCATCAAGTAGTAGATGTCCTTATGTTGGTCCTTTAGCCGTACGGTCCTTCCAACCTTGTCAGCGAAGTTGATCAAGACTACGAAATTTATTTTTAAAACCTCGAGCAAGTCCTCGGGATATATTGAAACGTTTTTCCTAACTGGGCTCAGCTAACGTATTTTTCTTAAAGTGCCTAGACGTTGCCGGCACCAGTGAAACGAATATTGTTTTATGAGGCACCTGCCCTACGTTTATAGAAAGCCAGTCAAGCTAATCTTTCTTACATATAACTGGTCTCACGTTATGAGCAAGTGTAACGAAGTCTTCCGACATAACTAGGGGTCTATTCCTTGGGTAGAGCTATGAGAAATGGGGGGGTAAGTCGAATTTTGATTGCAAGTTGAATCTAATCCAAAACAAATAAGGCGCCACCAAGTCCTGACTTAATTAGGATAATTGCGTAGTATAATTCTAGGGGAGGACGTGGAAACCCAAAGAAAAAAATCGCCTTCGATGACAGAAACCCGTCTTAACTGAACAAGACGCTGCTCCTGTAAGAAATGGTAATAATTAGCTTAATAGAAGGGTGGAACACTATTTGTGTACCACAAACATACCTAAAGAAATATAAAAAAAAATATCTCCTATATAAGTTGACATTAAAATTCCACTCATACGGATATTAGTTTCTTGTAGTTAGTTTTGACCATATTTGATCAAAATAAAAAAGCTTTAATTTTGAACTAATAATTTACTCAAAAGATTCTCTTTTAAAACAAAATTCAATGCTACAAAGTTTCATAAATAATTAAATGAGGTCAAGTATTTTAAATAAAGTTTCATCAAAATAATTACTCGGCAAACATTTTAAAACTTAGTGTAAACTTGTTACAAAGAAAAGCCGACTCGGACAGATCTGTTCGAGAGGGTTACAAATCAATACATAGCAAATCAAGTTTCCTTATCTAAATTAATTGTGTTAGTTTCAGTTTCTAATAAAGAAAGATCATAAAAATATTCTTATAGGTTCAACTTAGGCAAACATTGTTCAAAGCATATGTTATTTGAACACAGGTGTCAGCAGTAAACTGCAGGTAAACAAGTGACGTAACAAAACATCTGTCGCTGTTACCAACAGGACAAAATGAACCACGTGAATGGTATCTTAAAACTTTACAAGTTTTGCATTAACATTTTTAATGCTGAAACATTCAGCTCAACTAATAATCAAAACTTTATAACATTCGTTGCTTTTATGCACTAACAAAAATAGCGTGTTTCTAATTTAGAACACGAGCAAAATTCTTAAACTTATCTACAAACCAGAACTGCTTTATTTGGATGTTAATAGGTGTTGCAAAATCAAACGTAATCACCATACTTCCATCAGGTTTTGTAGTAATAAGCTTTTCTACTAATTATTCAATTACTCCATTATCAAAGCCGCTTCTTACGGACTGCAATACAAAGTCGCTTTACATCAGTAGTTGGAATTGTGGTTTCTATAGTTGGTGTTATGGTGGTTAATTACGCGCTAAACAAAATACCTCAATTAAACAAAGTAAATACTGATTATAGGATACCAACCGCTATTTAAAGATGGATCTCTACTCGTCAAAATGTAACCGCAAATTCGCGGCCTGCTTCCAATCATACATCTTGATTTTCAAGCTTACAGGACCGACTGCTTATCACCTCGCACGAGCGACGGCGTGACCCCCAGCAGAAGCCTTCAAGCAAAACGCGCCTGCGAAACGTTATCGAAGGTACAGATACTTGACTATACATAGAAAACAATTTGTAGATACAACTTTAGCGTATTACTAAACTTGTTGCATGTACTTTACTAATAATTTGAATAAAAGCGCTTTATAACTTTGCTTTTTATGATGGGATTTAGTAACTACGAAATAAACTTGTTACAATATCAAGGCCCGCCATACGCAATGCGCCAGGGAGTATTCCGGTGGCGCATTGAATAGATTAACTCGAATCTCTTCCGTGAACCCAAATCTCGCTTTGCCTGTGCCACTGTAATCAATCGTAGCTTGGTCCAAACCCTTGTCCATCGTCACGAGCATAACTGTTTGTTTGCTTCACTGCGTGCTATTAATCCTTTTTACAACTTCGTACGGATTCTCCCAATATGTTTGTAACTTTAGAGACAATTCACGTCTCCGTCTGGGATTGTATAATATTATGGTTTCCCGCGTTTCTTACTATTGCGCAATTGTTTAATATAACGTATAATTACGCGGCAAATTACGCGCAATTTGTATCAAATACCAAACACCTTTAAAAGTGATACAATGGTCAAAGTTTAAGCACAATATAAATAAAACGGGTACTCACTTGTATTTCTTAACACCTCAGGATCCTTGTTGTTTTTGTGTGGGTATGCTACGCCATTGTCGACACCAAATTTTGTCCGTCCATTCTCTTTTCCCCTCGTGGCGGAATAATAGGAACAACCAGGTATGAGGAACGATAGAATATAAGATAAGGAACCTACCACCTGAAAAGAAAAGGCACACACACCGGTGAATGTTCTTGGCTTCAGGTCTCCTCGCTTAATGCCGTCTTATAACACCGCGCGCAGTTGAGCCATTCACTTCGCGCAGGCGCGACTCGGTCACGACGCAAATTCACATGTTCATTTAAAAATATTCTCGGGAATTTATTTACACATAACAATGTACATTGCCAAATTTGGAATGTAGCAATAACCAGACGCGGTCCCCCTATTAAAAACCAGACTCTTGCGCCTTGAAGTCATATCTGGTCTTCATTTGACCGCTTGCGATCTGAATATTTTTACTTACGTCACCATGAAATATCATGCATTGTGCGTTTGAGCTTCACGATATCATCTTCGGGCTTACTCCTAGACATATCTCATGTCCCAGCATAACACATGCAGATGTCTGTTCAGTGCAGTTATGAAGTGAAGACCGATAGGCCAATAAAAATAGATGCAAATTGTTACGACCTTCGTAGTTTTTTAGATTTTGAATTGCATTTGTAGCGCTTTGTATGAATTTTTCGTATATTTTCTAGAACGTTGTAAGTGTTAAAAGGCAGAGCCTTGTGCGCACGTATTTTACTTTGAACTTTAACTGAAGCGTGTCAGTTGCGGTTCAGTCCTTAAGCACGCTGCTGCGTTGACTGTAATTGTAACTCCTTTATGAGATACAGCCCGCTAATAACAAATAAATACTGTTTTTCAGTTGTCTGTTTGTATCTATCGCTAACAGTTGCAGATGGCGCATTCTCGTTCTTTCTTGCACGCACCACAAATATTGGTCCCAGTGTCCGTGATGTTGGGAGACCATCTTGCTCAAGGTGCGGTTCAAGCGCTCTAACATAACATCTGATTGCGGGTGCAATGGTGTTGTTCGGGTCTTCCTCATCTCCAGCAACTGGTAAAATTCTTGGAATAACGCACTAAAAATTTCTTCCCTTATCGGGGTGTAACTCTCCAAAACTGCAGAACAGTTCCCTTACCAACACGTCAGTTCCGGTTTCAAATTTTTGGTTTGGTATGGCATACGCTTCGGTCAACTTCGTAAAATAGTCCATGGCTACCATGATGTACTTATTCTCGGAGTCGGTCTTAGGAAACGGACGGACAATATCGATTGCCACTCTCTCAAAAGGACTCACCACTTTGTATTGCCTTATTAGAGCCCTACAGTTTCCCAAAGATGCACATAGCTGATACTTATGGCACCACTCCTCTACATCGTCTTTGCAGTCTACCCAGTAAAATCTTGCTCAGACTTTCCACAGAGTTTTTTTAACACCGAAATGCCCTCCCAATTTCCCATTATGCATTTGTTCTAAAACCTCTGACGTTTGGCTTTTAGAAACCACCTAAAGCATACTGACAGATCCGTCTCTATTCTCCAAGAATCGCACCAAAATCCCGATTTCTACTTCCTGGGAATCTGAATGTGGCCAGTACGAATTCAGAATGCTATTCAATGAGCTAATGCGCGGCCAAGAAGGGCGTTCTCATCTCCCTTTCCAACCCAGAATGTCACCCAGGTCTTTGTCATTCTGCTGTTCCGTTCGCAACTGTACTGGATGCCAAAAAACGTTAATCACTGTACTCCGACCAACAAGATCACATTTTTCCCGCCCGAAACAGAATATGTGCAACGATTTTCACCCCGTTCCGTCGACCCCTCTATTAATTTCGGCTCCACATGTTTTTCTTGAAGCCGATTACATCGATTCTGCTTGTGCGTAAATTCGCGCGTGTGGTATTGTGGTCCGTTTTTCGTCGACTGCTCGCTCTTTCCAGAGCGTCCTACTTTGCCTTAAACTCTGAAACACGAGCCAATGCATCAAGTGAAGTTTTTGGCAGATCCAGTCGTAGTACTTGCTCGATTTCTTCGTCATCAATGGAGGTCTACACTACCATCAACTCTAAAAAGCTATCCGGTGCTATTGTGCAGGCTCGCCTCATTAGGCGAGCAGTATCAGCTTTAAACGCCTGCAAATTTTCGTTAGCGCTTTGGTAACAGTTCCTCACTTGAGCGTGGTACGCTTGTTAAAGATAAGGGTTGCCATACCTCATTTCCAACCTTGATGTTAAAGCCCAGAAGCTTCTTTGGTCATGGTCTGCAGAATGTTCAAGACCTCATCTCGAAACGTGACAAACAATGCGGTTGCCTTTTCACCATCGTTCCAGCCATTAACACTCGCGGCAGCCTCGAATTGTTTAAAATATGTCTGCCAAGGTGACTTGCTATCAAATGTGAGTGGTTTTATTCTGAACCTTGATTTTGGTCCTCATTTTACGACATTTTCAAATTCTAAGACGTGCTGTTATATCACCGACATTTAGACTCTTTTGCTTGCACAGTTAAGGAATTAATCTATTATTCCATTTTACGCAAAATCTTTAACAGTTTTTCAGAAAACTTTGCAGCGGTTCTTTTTGTTTCTCCGCATGTTCTTCTAATTCATCTGCGGCTTGGAATTTTCATTTAATTTTTACATGACCAGTCAGCCTCTCTTCAACGCTTGACTTGGACTCAATAATAACAAAAGAATTTTACTATCTATTTTCTGTGGGGTACAAATTTTTGGGATGCAAATAGAATCGTTCGAGTGTTTTCTTTTTCTACTAAAATCCCACCACTTGACACCGATACAACGAAGCCTCTTTTTGCATAAACAACAGTTCTTTATTTGCAAACAGATTATATAAGCCTGCTCAACAACTCGTAGTTACAATACAATTTCTAAAAGCTCTCACAATCATCAGGTTTTGAACTAATCGCTAAAGGTATAAGTAACATCTTATTAATACTACGATTACGATTTTTTAAATTACCTACTAACGAAGCGCTATAATTAAGTATTCAAGCACTATTTACTAATTTATAATAATTTTATATGGTCACAAAGTAATTTATATTAATAATATCATTTATATCGACAGTAATTTTAAAACCTTAACCTACAACATATCGTAATCAAAGCCTTTCATTAGAATATTTATAGAAGACTACACTAACTACAAAGATGCAAAAGAAGCGTTAGAAGCCATATATATAAAAGCAAAAACTAAAATATTTTCGAGACACCAACTTATCACGCGTAAACAGCACTGGCTAGAAACTGTAGACCAATTTCTGCAAAATTTAAAGATACTCAGCAAAGATTGTAACTTCAAATCCGTAAAAACCGAAGAAAACCGGGATGACTATATCCGAGATGCCTTCATCGATGGTTGAAGCTATCGACAAATTCGTCAGAGACTTCTTGAAAACACTACATTATCTCTTGAGAACGCTGTATCTCAGGCACTGTCCATGGAATCTGCACAGAACCATGCGGACGCCTACTACGTACAACCTGTACACTTTGGGAATGCGGTGTCACGTAAAAACGATAGTCAGAATGACTTTTCTGGTATATCGGATTTCTATTGTGGAAATAAAAGGCATGCGCCAGTGAACCGTCCAGCTAAATATGCCATTTGCAGAGAATGCAAAAAAGCTGGACATTTTGCAAAAATGTTTCAAGGTAAGAAGCTAAATGTACAATTTACCACCGTTCATTTACATTTCCAATGCTCCACTTGTAGGTACTACATTGGCCAGGAGGCGAGTTTTTTGTTGCCTGGAAATTTTAGAATTTTGCCGAACCCTTGCCGTTCCAGGCAAGGTAGGGATCTTTAACGTGCGTGACAACACTCACACACGGGACCTCCATTTAACCTCTCATCCGAACGAGGGCGTAATTTTTTGTGAAAAATGCTCACCTGCCATTTTTCAAGCAGTCGGCCGTGCCGGGATTTGAACCCGGGACCTTGGGATCCGTAGTCTTACGCCTACTACATTGATCCACGGCGACGCCTACAATTTACCACCGCAAGTCTGTAAAATGATTATGCACATTTGTTAGCTGCCGCTCCTAAATGTTTATCCAAGTCGCTTGTAAGTGTGAAAATCAATGGCGTTGATGCCGAAGCATAGATAACACCGGAAGCTCAGAATTCTTTATTGATAAAAACTTTCTCTTCTCTGTTGGCGCTATTACCCATTTTACTTCTTCCAACATAGGTGTAGCTTCGACTTCGCTGCGGTCCAAAAGTCAAGGCCACTGCATTGTGGACTTGCTAATCCTAGGATATCTTCAGCGGTAGGTGAAGGTAATCATTCTCCCTGAACTATGCGCTGATGCTATCCGTGAACCATAATATACTTGAACTACATTTTTTCGTAGAAGTACGTTTAGGTGGATCTGAATCCGTGTTAAATATATGCGGGTTAGCATATGCTAATATAGACCATCCTAGTTTGTTTTCAAATTCAATTCCGAACTGCAAACTTGTAATAACAAAATCACGCAAACATACCCAAGATGACGGTAAATTCATATCACAGGAGATAAAACAACTTTTTCTAGAGGGCATTGAACAAAGCCAGTCATCTTCACGACTTCAAGTGTTAGTGACATGAAATGAACATCATATATGAAGTATGGCGGTAGATTATTCTTAAACAATCAACTGATTCACTTACCCCGATGCTTATCCTTTATCGAATATGGAAAAACTTATTTCCGAAGTTGCTAAATTTAACATTTTCAGTACGATTGTTCTTCGAAGTGCTTACCACCAAATCCCAATTCGTAAGAATGAAAAGGCATTCACGGCATTTGAAGCAGATGACCAACTCTTTCATTTCCGCCGTATTTTCTTTGGGGTAACAAATGGAGTTAGCTGTTTTCAAAGAGTAATGAACTAGATTATTAATTTAGAAAACTGGAAGATATGCCTACCTCGACGGCGTTTCAGTCTGTGATAATATTCAGTTAGAACATGATAAAAATACGAAAGTCCTTTAAAGAATTTTTCAATGTATAATCTCGTCCTTAATGAAGAAAAAAGTTCTTTCTCAGTAAAATTCATCTGCTTATGGGAGACAAGCTTGCTTTTTATAGCTTTGAGATAATATATTGAAACTAAAAATACCGTCGCAGACGCTTTCTCTACGGTATGCTGTATGTCTAATCCAAATTGTCTCGTAAGCCTTCATTAAGTACTGTCATCCACGAGTTATTAGGACGAAGCACTGGTTACGTTTCAGAAGTATGGCGTACTTCATTGAAAAAATCCAGAAAATGACTGCCGCCTGCCTTGTTTGTCCGGAAGTACAACCAAAATACCTGTGGTATGATAATGGACACATAATTAAGACTACTTCGGCTTTCCAGTGACTAAATGTTGATTCTAAGCAACCTCGTCCAACTACTAGTGCTAATAAATACATTCTAGCTTTTGTTGACAAGTATTCACGTTTTCTATTTGCATATATTTGTTCTAATACTTTTTCGTCTACTGTAATTGAATATCAAATCCATTTGCAATTTTTGGTGTGTTTTCATATGTGTTTTCCGACCAAGGAGCTGCGTTCATGTCACAAGAATTTAAATTGTATCTACATTTGCATGATGTAGCTATTAGTTGGTCTACTTACAATCCAAGAGGAATAGGTTACCTGAGAGATATAATGGATTAATATTGTAACATACTGTTTTAATAAGCTCTAATAGTTCTAGTATTCCTAAAAATAGTTAGTTTCTAGTTTAATTTTAGCATGCTAATTATTAGAATTGTAGCGGCTGCAGGATCACCCAAGTAGCTTCTCAGCGAAGTTCCCAGAAAGATCTAATCCAAGAGTTAATCAATTTTTCTAAAGGCACTTACTTTAAGGGTACTAAACATGTCAGATTAGTCCATATCTATGATTAGATGTCAATCATGCTTTAGGATCCTATTTATGTCAGGGTGGTCTGAAGCAATTTTTCAATTAGCTGAGCACTCAACTAAAATCAATTCTGAGAGCTACGCGTGTGGTTATCTTAGGCATTGGCAGTTTTAATTAATTTTAAAGATTTACGACCGGCGCATCCTAAGCCGAGTAAGAGCGCCAAGAAAGGGTTATTTTCAATTAACTGAAATGTATATAAGGATGCCAGCCGGTGGGAATCGGGGTTGTTTATTTCCAGACGCGTTAGAGGTTAAAGGGTTGTTAGTTGCCCGATTGAGTGAAGTATTTTATTTCTTTGAAGTCCAGTGCGTGCCGTTATGTTTTAAGTTAATTATTTCTCTGAGTAAGTAATTAGTATATGTGATATTACTATGAACTCAAGGCTGTGTTATGCAGCATAAGTCCGTTATTTGTTTAAAACAGTATTTGTCGACTTCCATAAAATACAATTCCGGGTGAATGCCCAGTTCAAGTAAATTGATCCGTTTGATTATTGCTTTGGAGACCGCATCGTTTTAGAAGGGTCTTCTATTATATTGTGTTTCGACGGTGTCAGAGACCGTTAATCAATAATCCACGAGACTACCTGAGAATGCAAAGCTCAGGTCCGAAGTCAAGTTACGGTACTATTTGACCCTTGAGAAGGTCGTATTTTTAGATGGTGTAGATGACCCCGTGGTTAAAAAGGGTCGTCGCACTATGCAAGTTAGTTAGACTAGGGTAGCATTAATAAATTTTTGTTATTGGGGTGTGTACACCTAGAACTGTATCTATTCAAAAATATGTTTGTTAGTTAAGTTTAGTTAAGTTGTGTTTGTGCTAGCCGGAGACTATAAGTGACTTATTTTCTGTTCTGCCATTTTGGTTCATCGCCCACGAACAAAGTGCGACGAGAGCTATTACCGCGAATGGTCCATGGGCCGTTTAATTCCCATGGTGGCGCCCTTTTGTACATAAGGTAATTACTTTATATTTTGTTATGCATATGTAATTAGTTGAAGTTTTAGTTAGTAGCTCATTCAATAAAACAATCGAATTTTCGTCTCAGTGTGTTTGTTTAATGAACCCCCCTTCACCGACTGCTGCAGCTTGCGAGGCAACGTCCCGAAACGTGAGGGTACGATAGTGTTAGAGGTCCTGTTATTTATTATTTATTGTTAATTGGATACCCTCACGCGGTAGGTAAATATATAAATTACAATATGAAAAACTATTATACTTGCACTTAAGTCAAAATGCATACAGACTTCGTAATGGGAACTTGTATTACACTCTTTCAGATCCCTGCTGTGTATACACATATACTGTACTCCCCATGAAATGATGTTCTACTATCCTAGAAAATCTTCAAGCGGGAATTGACTGTCATTATGGCTAGTAACTCCAGGGCAGTTCTTTTGAAGAAATTCAATATATAAAGATAGTAGGGAGCATTTTGAATACAATCGATCAGTCGTGCTCTACGAGCGGATAGAAATCAACCATAAACCAATTTGAGCGATGGCAAGTGTGGCGTTTTTTTCTTTAATGCAGGTTTGCTACTAAAAACTTCTGAAACGAGTTTGAAGACGCGGAAACGAATAACTACCGTAACTAAACGAAAGTGTCCTGAGTCAGTGGAAACTTTTGTCAACAATTGTTGGATTAAGGGATTACTGTTTTACACCAGGAGTTCTCTTATTTCAAAGAAAGGTGGTCAAACACTGCCTGTTAACTAGCACGCCGTAAGTGAAAAAAGCTTTAACTTCTTGTCTGCTTATATTTTGTCAATATATATATATATATATATATATATAATGCTATGATAAGGGGTTATTTAGGGGTATATTGGTTCAAAATGGTTACCCAATACATGAAAATAGCACAGGAGATAGAAAACCGCATTTATTTAGCATTAAAAATAGGTAATTTGTATATTATGCAATGAGCAAACATTTAACATCTTCTATAAGGATCGTAATTGACTTTAATTAATGCTGAGTAGCATATCATTCAACAATACACGCTCATTCAGAAAAGGAAATAACTCTACACGCAATCAAACTTGTCCTAAACCAAAAATTAATCCGCGTGAAATGCAGTAAAAACCTAGAAAATTAGAATACAATTCACATTAAACAAGCGATAATGAAAGCAGATATGGTAGTGTCCTGATAAGAAACGCATCCTTTAAAATAAATACGTTTCGGAAACGCAAAAATGTAAAAAGAAATATATTAATTTACGTCACTAGGCATTATTTTCTATTTAGTATTTTTGAACATATTTTAAACTTAAATATTTTATGTAAGGAGTGAACAAAAAATTAATTTTGATACGTGAAAAATTTTGTAATCCAAGGAAAAATCTTGAACGTTCAGAGAAATTTCCAGTAGAGTACAACGACATTTTGCTGGCTTTAAAATAAAAAAAGGGAGCTTTAAATTTTGGAGATAAATAATTTAAAATTTATTGTTATTTGATTCAGCGGCTAATTTTATCATACTGTTAAACAGATTAAGCTGTGAAGTGTAAATCATTTTTCTTTTCTCATTATACAAATATTAATCGACTTCGTTTTATCATTCAAATCAGATAAAGTTTTAAGAAAAAAGGATAAACTATTTGATCATCGCAACGTTGTGCACTCTGTGTGAATTAAACTGGGCTAGCCGAAGCAGATTAAAAAATTTCAGGAGATTAAAATGCACAGAGCGGTAGTGCTCAAAAGAAGACTATTTGAATAATTACATAGACGTGCAACGTTATCATATCAATATATATTTATATATTGTATTATTTTCACATATCTAGTTATATTCAGACTTTTACATGGTGCACGCCGAATACACACCGAAATGTATTAAAACTTAGCACCCTGATTGTGTTCATAAAGATTTACAAAGAGTCAATTTGTTGAATAATTAAATAAATTTAAGATGTGCTGTTTTTAGATACACGAAATTTGGTGAGTAGAATCTAGGTAACCTGTGTTCCTGGCGATTGTTAAAACTCATGATTTTCGTGCTTGTGAAAATAGATTAAGTGAAAATCTGCCGTTTTCTATCTTTATTTATGTTAAGATTAGAGTTGTAGAAAAGGTCTATATGAACAAGGTTTCATCAACCTGTAGAGTCAACAACAATAATTCTTTAGTCGTCATATAGATTACTTAGCATTTATTTAAGGTCGAATGACGAAAGTGTTAGATGATTTGGCGCTCAACATTTCATTATTAGACTGACAGATCAGAAACCCCTTTCTACGTAGGTTACACGTGTTAAAATTGTACAACCCCTGAAGAATTTCTTTAGCTATTATCGATCCCACTCCTCGCCACTAGAGCTAGCTAGCATAATCATTTCTCTTGCATTTCAGGGTAAAGCCAAAAATCACTAGCGTCAAATTAGCGCGTAAAAACACTTACGACTATATGTATTTAAAACTGCACGGTTTGGGAGTGGAAAGTTTCAGACGAAGTATGAATTCGTAAGTATTATGATATATATAAATTATTGGATAAGTCGTTAAAATAAATACGTTTAATTTAGCGTTTGTGTAGATAAATCACTAATCGAACTTAGTAATGACCGTGTTGAAAACTAAATTAGTGCACTAAACATTGTTAGTGATTATCATCAGTGATATATGTAGCGGTATTTCAATACATTAGAATTTATTTGTATTTGTGAGTAAACAGGCTTATATTAAACCGAATAAAGAACAGTAGAAAAAATTCATTACAATATCATTCCATCTCATATTGAGTGAATAATACCAATTTAAATGTTCTGTTATAAATAAATAAATATACAAATAGAATAATAAATCAACAGACACATCCTTTACCAATGACACTATTTGGTAGAATATGATATTTTGTTCAAATTAGCATACGAAATAAAAATAAGAATGAATAACCATTAAATTTGCATTGAAACTGAATTTTGTCCTTTACTTTTTCAGATCTGCTTAAGAGAATGAATAATAATATACATTAACATTTGCCAAACACTTACAAGCATAGATTATATAATTTAGCGGAACTTTATAGTTTACAAGTCAAAAAATTATACTTACTGTTTTATTTGTTAAAAATATGTTTACGCAAAAAAATGTACAACAAGAATTTAGGATGATGGCGAGAGAAACAGAAAAAACAAGTATGCTAAGAAGGCAGTCGATCTATAAAAAAACTATAAGTTAACGCAGACGCTGTTTCAAATAATAGTAGGAACTATAAAGCCTTTGCAATATTATCAGCGGTTGAAGCTCAAATTTTAATTCTATATAACTGCAAAATAGCACAAACTTACAATTAAAGCTTTTGAAATGTAAAACGTAAAAAGAAACATTTGTTACGCATGAATTTGGAGCTAGTGACCTTTACCCTGGAAACGTAACAGAAAAAAGTGTAACAGCTAGCTTAGTGACGAGGGGTGGGTTCAATGATAACAAACGAATCCTTTTAGAGATATACAACTCTAACACGTACACCTACCTGGAAATGGTTTCTGAACTTTCATTTCAATAGTAATATGTTGAACGCCAACCCACCTGACACTGTTTTTTGGGTCTTAAATATATGATGAGTTATCTACAAAATCTTAACAGGCTGATGTTACTCTGTTTATATTGACTTCCTCTGCTGATTTAACCTAAACGCAAATAAAGCAAATAATAGCAAGATTTTTACTAAACCTATATCAAAAGTGAAAATCGCGAGTTTTAACAATCCCCACCAACAGAGACAAACTAGACTCTAACCTTAATTTTGGTTAAAATTACGTATATCTAAAGAAGTACATCTTGAATTTATATACTTATCGAACAAATTTGACTGTATATATAAATTTTTATGAACATAATTGTGGTGCTTATTTTCAGTACATTTCGCTTTTGTATTCAGCTTGCACCACGTAGAAGTTTGAATATTAATGAATTAGATGCGAATAATGCAATATATGCCAACAAAATATAAGCAGGTAGGAAGTTAAAGATTTTATCATTTATAGTGCTCTGTTTAGGATGCAGGCTTTGACCATCCTTTCTCAAAGCAAGACAAACTCTTGATGTCAAAAGCAATCCTTATTCTAATTTAGGTCACTTTCAATAAGTTACGAAAAATTATTTATTTCCACGCTTTTGAACGCGTTTTAGAAACTTTTTACTAGCAAACCCGAATTTAAAATACTGTACTTTCGATTAATTAGCACTTGTCTCGCTCAATTTTGTTAATGGTCGAATGCTTTCTAACCGCTAGAAAAGCATAACTGTTCGATTATGTTCGAATGCTTCCTACTATTATGATTTGATGGTATGTATAAGTTAAAATATTTCTGGGGGGTTTTACGTGATGTTCCAATTTACAGCGTTTGTGCCACTTGTACTAACCTTGCAATTATGTTAAGAGTTTCTTGGTACATGGGAAAATATGTGTAATAGTATTTTTACATGGTTTGTTTACTACCACATTTGCGTCATTGGGTTTGGTCTCTACACATTTAAATTGTTTTATTTTATGAGTTTCTGTCTGATCGAGTAATTTATTATGATTTTGGTAACGTTCGACCACACTTGTAGGATAAAGAATAATTCGTCATGGAAAATATATTGAAGTTTGTTGAATTTAGTATGTTTATAGTAAAATCCCGGTTTGTAATTGCTTGTGGTTGTGAAAAAACGTACTAAGTACTTTATTACTTATTTCAGTACCTTACTTTAATAATACGATGCTCATATATTATAGCCATTATAATTATTAAGGGATTTTTCCTATTGGTTTTTATTCTGTGTGACCAGCTGAAAAGGTACCAGAAAATTTTACGAGAATTTCCAGTAAGCGGATAGAGCCCACGGCAAGTTCTGGTGGAAAATGGCTCGTAGTTGAGGAAATCTCAAAGGCTAAGCGGCTAGTCGAATTATTTGCTCTGGGTGGAACATGAGCTATGGGTCGGGGTTGGACTGCGACCAAAAATATAAAGAATATGGCGCCACCGAATTTTTCTATACAAAGAAGACTTTACTTAAGTTCCTTGTACAAGGCGAATGCGGAAACCTTTGTTCAATTACCGCTATACAATTTATTAAAGACAACATAATCCCTAAAGTTTCTTACCTTATGGCTCGACTTTGACCTTTACACATCACTGCTACACCTGTGAACAGATTAAACAAAGAATAGCACTGTTTGTGCCTTTATACCTAAAGTTTTTAAACTTAATTCGAATCAACTTTCATTCGTTCCAATTAAAAAGAATAGTCTTGATCAAAATAGAAATATATTCCTTTTGTATTCAGTTAACGTGCTATTTACAAAACATCTTTTCAGTTTTAATATAATTTTAATATAATTTTGTTTAATTTAATTCATGAAAATTATTTACAAAGGTACTGGGTATAATAAGTACCTTCCAGTTTAAAATATGATCATTTCTATAAGAAATATCTAGCCAAATTTTATTTAAAAATGATTAAGCCTGAAGTTGCTTTCTGAACAATTACTTAAAAATAACAATTTCGGTTGGTTTGAGTAGATCTACTATAACCTCACAATAAATTATTTCACTCAGCTATTACTGAAATAGTAAACGTAGAAGTTTAATTTCTAAAGATTCGAGCAAACCATGTTTCAAATAATAATATCTACTTTCATAAATGGGAGAATTTAACTTTCCTTATCTCATAATGACATCTTCCGTAATTTCAATATATTAATAAAAGATTTAGAAATGAAAAATTTACAGGTTCCTGTTGCTTAATATGAAAATATATGTAGTCTGTCTTTGACCTATTTTGAAGTTCAAATAACTTGATTAAACAAAAAATTATCTATCTACTATATCCATAATTCAGCGGACATACGAAAACAAATTTACATACCAGATGTTCATCTGACGGAAAAATACCTGCTAGGCGTCTTGCTTCAGCATTTAAATAAAGGAATCTCCAATTCAGTACAAGTAAATTTGCTGCTCATCGAAGCTCCAAACTACATCACGGCGTCCATTTTAAGTAATTGATGCTCGTCAAATCCACACTCGAACAAAGGGTAAATTCTCAAATTTTCTTAAATTTTCTTTTTGTGTGTTGATTAAATTTACGTTAAACAAAATTCTGTTAACTGAAGGTTGCATGTTTTTTCAAAGCTAAACATTATTTCCAATTTTCATATTATTTACAAGTTGCATATAAATTAAAGTTACGTATATATTAAATTTACGTATATATTAAATTGCACTGAAAAATCTCTATTTAATATGGTTACAGAATCAATACTACTTACTGTTAACCACCGGCCCTTCAACAAAAATAATTCCTCGTCATCTGCGAGCTATTTTCCAGCAAATGGACAACAAAAGTGAGCTTCGAAGACGACGTTATCTCACGAAAACAACTTTAAATCGTACATGCTTCCAACATGTACATACCTTAAACGTCATCGTCCTTGTGATAAAGGAACAAATCGACTTCTTCTGACGACGGCTGTATTGGAAGTGCTCATATCACGCGGGTTACCGCCTGGCAACAAGATTAACCTTACAATTGCCTAACAGAGAGAGCTCTAGGAATGACACTAATTGAAAAGTATATTTTGTCACCGCACAAATTACAATTTGAATTGAAAGCTAATATTTTATTGGACAATATGTAATTTTTATTTAGTGGATTGTGTAGCGTTATTATGCATTAAATTGGTTTTTATTAAATAAATAGATTAATTATATGTACACACAATGATAGGAAATAAAATCGTTACAATATAGCAGGCCATGGAAACTACTTAATCCAGCATATTTGTAGAGACAATATATATTTAAAAAAACATATGTGCATGAAATTTTCTATACCTAACGTATTTCAGCAGATATATGCTGGCTAATGATAACCGAATTATCCTGTAGATATCTCCATATGCACAATTAGTTTAAACATAAAAAGAATCGTGTGGCCTCGTATTTCTTCCGAATGCACTTTTCAACCTACGTATTTCGATTGAAAATTTTTAGAGAGAGAATTGTTTTTGTATTGGCTAACACTGTAACACACGTCAACTATAACTTGAAAAACCATTCTTCATAAATAAATTCGTGTATAATTTTCGTTAAATGTAGAAAACGGTGGTGTTTTGCAGTCGAGTGTGCTTCTACAATGATAAATAAACCGGGTTATCCAAAAGTCCTGCAACCCTAAAATATTTTTTCTGGACCGCATTTGCTGGAAAAACTTTTTATACAAAATATTTAGGATTGTTTTCCAGCTATCTGGTTGTGGCCTTAAAGTTGACCTTGACAATGACCTTGAAGGTCAAATAGTTGTCAAGTTCACTTTTTCAAATAGACACCCCTATTTTTATTGCGGATTCGAAAAGAGCACAAAATTTTATAAATGACCCTGACCCTGGTCATGAACTTGAGGACAATTGAGATAAATTAAAAAAAGTATTTCCAATATTTTAGATTTTCTGGAGAATTTTTTTTACAAATGCTCAAGATTGTGCTCTACCTAACTGTTTGTGACCTTGAAGTTGGCCTTGACAATGACCTTGGAGGTCAAATCGTTTTTAGGTCAATTTTTCAAATAAAAACCCCTATTTTTTATTGCGGATTCGGAAAGAGCACAAAATTTTATAAATGACCTTGACTTTGGCCATGACCTTGAGATGACCTTGAAAACAATTGAGGCCAATTAAGAAAAAGTATTTCCAATATTTTAGGTTTTCTGGAGAATTTTTTTACAAATGCTCAAGATTGTGCTCCACCTAACTGTTGATGACCTTGAAATTGACCTCGACCGTGACCTTGAAGTTCAAATCGTTTTTCAGCGCAATTTTTCAAATAGAAACCCCCATTTTATTGCGGATTCCAAAAGAGAACAAAAGTTTCCAAATTACCATGACCTTGGCAATGACCTTCAAGGTCATCTCAAGGTCATGGCCAAAGTCAGGATCATATATAAAATTTTGTGCTCTTTCCAAATGCGCAATAAAAAATAAGGGTATCTATTTGAAAAAGTGAACTTGACAACGATTTGACCTTCAAGGTCATTGTCAAGGTCAACTTTAAGGCCACAACCAGATAGCTGGAGAACAATCCTAAATATTTTGTATGAAAAGTTTTTTTAGAAAATGCGGTCCAGAAAAATATTTAAGGGTTGCGGGACTTTTGGATAACCCGGTATAGTAACATACACAATTTGGTGGCATTTTTTAAAAATTGTATGAGATAAGGGTTACGTTATGTACATGTTGTTACGTTCTATTTTGTATTTGTAAATATATTGCCTCCTTAATTTAAAAACCATTTCAATTTCTACTGGTTTAAAGCTACGGGTTGCTTACACTTTTATTATTTCAAGTTAACTCATTTAAGCAACCAACTTTGTTAGTCCGTTATTTAATTTACATGTTTATATTACAATTTCTGGTTTTTATTTAGGCATGTGGTTGATAAGAATTCTCTGAATTTTGCTAGTTAAAAATACAATTGAAAATCATTATTGATTCTATTGCTGTGTTATAATAATAACTTCGTGTTTGTTTTCTGCGATGAAGCACTCTTACTAAGACGTTGTTAAAAATTTTTTTATACAGTATACTTCGCATTTGTCATATATGGAACGTCTCCGTCGTTGTTCCTGGGTTATTCTAAAAGTAGTTTATTAACCAACCACCCCACCCATTGGAAGGTGAGGGGGACACAACCGTAACATCATTGAATAGTCCGTCGAAAAATATTAAATACGTGTTTCTCTGATTTTTGATTTTTTTGATTTATATTTCATTTTTTGCGAATCGAAAAAATTTTTTCTGAGAAATCGTACGTAGCTTTCGACGTAAAATCCAAATCTGCGATAAAAATAGGAATTCCTATTTAAGATTTCTAATTTTCCATTCGCCCCGCCCACAGGTGGTGTGGGGTCGGTATGATTTAGTACTAACGGATGCCCCCCTCGGAGATTTTAAAGTTTCGATTCGGCAAATTTTTCTGTACGATGCTTATTTTTCAAGGTATTATAAAATTCCAGGTTAAATGATTCACCCGGTATATGTTTATGCCACTGTGTAAATATGATTCATTAGTTGTTTGCTGTACCAATACAGATTGGTATTACAGTGGTTTAGTACCAAAATAATTGTAAAACAATAGAAGGGAACCGAACTGCATCTAACAAGAAAGAACAGCGCCTATGATGAAAGACAACAAACATAGAAACAAGAAGAAAACTGTTGAGAGCATATGTGTGGAGCACAGCACAGTATGCCTATGAAATACGGGCAGTCTGAAAGGCAGACAGAGAAACGGTAGCAGCCTTTTGAAATGCTGTGCTTCAGAAGATATATGAGGCTGATAGCATGGAGAGACAAAGTTAATAACAAATAGGTTATAGACATAGTAAGGTAACACGGATATCTGTGGAAAAGAAATAGGAGAAATACTAGGGCAGAAAACGTTCTAAGGCATTTTTGAGGAATAGTATGAAATATATTCCAAGCAGAGATAGGAAAAAAGAGGTAGATGTAGACCTAGATCAGATAGTGATAGATGCAGACTGTGCAAATTTCAGGGAAATCTGTAGTTTAGTTCAAAATTGGAAACAATGATGGTACGCGTCTAACCAGTTCCAGGACTGAAGATCTGATGATGATGAATACCACTTAGTTTTGTTATCCTAAATTATGCGGCAATACTTAAGGAGTTAATGAAATAGTTCTTTGATTTACAAAACACGTTTCAGTTTGTATGGTACTGAGAAGTAATTAATATTTAACATTGGTACGTGAGGAGTGGAGTATATAAATGTTCGTTCTTAAACCAGTAATTTAATATTTGTTTTGCTATAAAATTCGTGAAGGTTATTTGTTAGTTATATTTTACATGTTTGGTGCTTGATTATCATTTCAGGTACAGATGTTCTAAGAAAAAGGAAAAGTGGTTTGTGTGTGCTGTCGTTTTATTCTTTAGACCCTCGCCACCTCTGACCGTGTTTAGCGTGGCATTCGTATTCTGTCTCTTCTATCTTTCTTTCGGTACATGTAATTCTGGTTACTGTGTTCGTTCTTTTCTTACTGGTCCGTTCGTCTTATGAGTGATAAATATTTGGGATACCCGACGTGACGCCTCGATTTTTTTTGTCCACACACCTTTCGTCTCGATAATAACTTCCGTAGTGTCCGTTTTATTATTTCTTTTCCGTTACATGAGAATTTCAGGTAGATTTTTGTTTCACGCCGAATTATGGGAATTGTATTTTCGCCGATAATTTGAATGTTTCTCTATTCGAAAGGTCAAAAACTCTGCCGTCCAAATTCTCTTCAACTTCTCCCTATTTCTGTTATGTCCTATTCTTACTTACTGGCATTCCTTATTTTTTATTCGTATTTATTGACCTTTTGCTATTTTCTTTTGATACTTAAGGTTTTTCTGGATTAATTCTTTTGTTGCTTTAGTTTATCGCTTCGTTTTGCTATAACGTAGGTGTAGTATAATTTAGCTTGATGCTTTGCTTTATATCGGGTATATTACTTTTCTTTTATTGGTTGCGTGGATTTTTTGTCATTCGGTTATTTAAAATAGTAGATTATAAGACGGACATATCTATCGGCTTCGTAAAGACAAACTAACGTTTGAATTATTGATTCGTGGAGTTGCTATATCTCCTACGGAAACTGTTAATAGCACGAGAGCATGCTCACGGCTGCTGCTAAGAATAGAACAATCCTACCAAACCGGTTTTACTAGCCCGGACCTTAAACCAGACGAGGACCTCACTATTATTGCCGAAAAGTAGTTGAACTACATTCCGACTTGCAGAAATTTGATTCTCCTTTTACTACTATTCGGTCTCGGACACTTCATGTGTGGAAAAGAATTAAGCTTCTCGTATTAGGTACTCTATCACCGGAACAAGTAGAAGTGTGTATTGATCTTTTAGCTAAAATTCTTCTTTTACCAGGTACTTTGGACTCCCGCTCTTCCAAGGAAGTCTAAAACCTTGATAATAACTTTCAGTCAATAACGACCGACGAAACATCTGAAGCTTTAAATGCTCCTTTTCGTACTTCAAATTACAAATCTAAACGGGTGTTGATATGGAATTTGAAATTTTCCGACTAGTATGATTTTGCATACATAACACAACCATATGCGAGGAATGGCAATGTCATTTTCTAGGTTATTTTCTGATTCTTCGCGACGAAAATTGTAATGCACTAGTTTCCCACTCGGAGGAATTGAAAAGAAGTTTTAGGTTTGATCAAGTATCTCACATTTTTGCGAAATAAACCTCTGCAGGTTTTGATAGTATTTTCAGATATAGTATACTTAAGGTTGCAAAAATAACTAACCAATATATAATTAAATGCACGAGATTTAGCATTCCAGCCTTGTGTTGTCGGATTTCAGATTTGTTAGACCGTTTTATTTGTTTTCGTTTACGTTAATAATATTTCCAATTATTTTCACAAATTGATATTAAAACTATTTTTTTCACAACAAATTTTCCTGGCAATATTGTTCACGATCATTTCTATCCATGAACATGTGGAAAGCTTTTAGGTAAGATTCTAAAGAAATTATATTATCAACGTTTAAATATTTTGAAGCCGAAAGAACAATGGTGCTCTGATTCTTCCTTTAACGGCCGTTAAAAATGTAAGTAATTACTTTCCCTCATACTTCATTAGTATATTGTCTTAAAATAAGCTTTTATTTAAATTATTACATATTCTTGATATCATTAGAAATCTAAAAGAGTAATAATAAGGTTGTGATTATTATTTACGGTGGCTATCGTAAAATTTGATAAACAGTATGGTTAAAATGGAACATTGCATGCATGACGTCATGTGTTACGTCATAGTATTGATTCCGTAAAAAGATTATACACTTATATACATAAATTTAATATTTCTTTAAATTTTTCGTATAGATAGAGGTGTCAGTTGTCAGAAAATAGCAAATAGAATGCTTTAGAAAGTTTGTATACGAAAATATAGTCTGTATTAGAATACGAAGATAGTTTTAAAAACTGAAAAAAATATTTAACATATGTTTTAACAGACTTACCAAGAAACCGCCTGACGCTTGAACGACCTTCTCTTCCTTCTAATTTAATCAACAAATCAGTCTGATGTTTCTATATAATAGTTATTAATTATATCTACCAAGATTGTCAAGTATTACGTATGTAAAATATCCTTCTAATGGCATATAATTAGATTTTTAATAAATTACTGAGCTTTGAATAATTATATGTCTGAGAGATCTGTTTCAAGTGGTAGATCAATTTCACAGATAGTGAATAAACTTTGAAACACTTTCTTTCTTAACATAATTGACGGACATTTTATTAGATAGCAAGGAGGCATAAATTAAGAGCAAAGTAATTAATACTCGTCGATATTAAGCATATCAAAATTTTTAATTGTTATCCATTTTAACAATATTGTGTTGACAATTCAATAGTAAAATTTTAAACTATGCTTAGTGCTTAACTTTCGTTTTCTATAAATTGTAACTGTTGAATATAGAAACCGACATCGCGACCAATAAGCACACCTGCGCGTCCAGTATTTTATCTCGTCGGGAAAAGCGAATTATAGTTTTAATTTATTAACGAATTTTATTTTAAATCTTGTGGAAAGCAATTTTTTATTTGGATTGAGCTCTCGAAGATCATATGTTAATGTGTCTGCTTTGGATTAAAAGTAAACAATTTCAAGTGGTATACGAGTTAAGTTTCGGGTCTTGGGAGCTGCCTTTTAAAAAGTTTTCTTCCAAAAACTTTTGTAACAATTTTTATTTAATCAGAAATTACAAGTGGAATTTTACAAAAATATATAAAATTACTCTAAGTCGAAATTACTGTTAAATGGATTTAAATTAGGACGAGTAGCGTGAACAACCAACAATGCAAAAGTTGTGCGGTTCAAAACTGACTGACTATCTTGGGGCTCCCGGGGTATTTATGTTGTCCCTGTCCCTCACATTTCTGTAGTAACTGCAGAGCTCATGTCTGCTTATTTTCTTATGAATTGATACAATACAAAGTAATATTCTTAATTCTAATAATTGCGGTTTTATAACCGTATCTGACCTGCACCTGCAGTATCACTTACGTCTGGAATACATTGTATTACATCCGTTCTCACAACGTGCTTGTGAACTTTCATTAACCTTTTCTTTATTTATTCTTGAATTACATTGTTGCATCTAACTTAAGCTTCTTAATAATTTCTATTTAATTATACATATATTGAGTTGGGGTATATGTAACCCCTCCCGACATTGATAAAAAATTAAGGGTTTTGCTTAATTTTTAAAATTTTATTATCTGTAAGGGTATATTTATTGTTTCTTTATTTACCTTTGTTTCCCTACGACTAAAATTTCTTTCTGTATTCTTATATCTAAGATACATTTTGTACAATACATACATAGTTAGCAAAATGATTACAATAATTAATAAAATTGTCCAAACACTTATGTTATCATAATGTATTTTGGCACTTTTAACTTACTTAAGTGTTCTTGGTAGTTGTCCATTAGCTTCATGGCGTGGTTGAGATCGTCTAAGTCTAGATGCTCTAGTTGCATTGGTTTATTGTTGATTTCGTCGTCTTCGGGTTGCGTAATCTTAAACTGTAGTTCTGGTAAATTTGCGAATTTCTTGATTACTGTTGGGTCTTGATATACTCGAATAATTTCATTTTTCAATTTTAGATAACAGTCTTCCTTAAGGGTGATTACTATACTTCCAGTTAATGCTAAATTGTTTTCGTATTGGTTGCAGTGGGGGTTGCTATTACTTCTTGTGTTTTAGTAATTATACTTCACAAGGGCTATCTGTTTGAATAGCTGTTATTGTTAATGATTGGCATAAATATTGACTTGGTGTTACTTCCTTACATTTTTCGTTCGTGTAACCATATCTGAGTTCATTTAAGGAAAGGAACTTGGTTTTTGGGATAATAACTTGATACCTGCTAGTAATTTTCATGGAGAAAGCAAATAAATGATAGTAATTATAAGTGTTACTTTCTACTATGGGGATTTCTTTTAAAAATGTGATTTCGTTGTTCGTTGTTTTTTTAATACGTCAATTGGTTCTATAATACTAGAGTGTAATGTGTTTAGCTTTGCAAATGTTACAGCGTTTTCTAATGTGGCTAAAATTTGTTGGATTACAGTAAGGGTTGATATTATTTGAGTGAATATCGTGTTAAATCTGATTAAATTTCGCATTCCTTACATTGTGGTTTGCGTGTTAGTCTCAAGGGTTTGTATTCTATTGGCTATACTATCTTGGTTTTTTACTAGCTTTCGTAACGTATCGTTGACAGGGTTAGAGATATTTGATTTCTAATAATGGTTTTTATGTCGTTTTGGTTTTCAATTAACTGTTGTATGGCGTTGCCATATCGTTCTGCATCTTTGTTGTCTAGATTGCCTGTGATAGCTTTTATTATATTACCTAATCCGTTAATAAGTCCTCTTTTTCGTCTTGTAATTTGTACTGATAGTATTAATCTATTCAATTTATCTTCTATGTTTCTTGAAATGTTTACTATTATACCGTCGTAATTTAGCATTTCTATTGCATACTCTTTTCCGAATTTGGCTGTGTCCATTGATTGTTTCAATCTGTAATAGTTGTTTGTGATCATGTAAAATTCTTGTTTTAATTCTGTTTAATCAAATTTTTGTGCGAATGTCCAGTAGTCTATTGTATTTTGATACTTCCCAATTTTACTGGTAGTAATGTCTTCAACTAATATGTCGTTGTCCTTTCTACCTGGGCGGAGGTTGACGGTAGGGTGATGGCTGTCCATCTGAAATTATAGGGTGTCTTAGGTTTTTCAAATGAATATATTTTACTATTTTTCCGTTGTCTACTACGACTACATTTTTGTCTGATATCTTTTTGATTTTAAATGGACCTAAATTTCTAGGGGACGTTTTGTATTCCTCTCATATACGGTTTGTCCTATTGAAAATTTTTTTATGTCGGTATTCTTATTGCGGGTTGTTGTAATGCGCTGTTAGTGGTTTGGTTATCTGTGCGTAACCTTTGATGAATTTGCGGTAATAACCACAGAGTTCTAAAAATCCTTTGATTTCTTTGTTAGTTTTGGGTAAGGGGTAATTTAGTACTGCGTTTGTCTTGTCTCTGTTTGGCATAACTCCTTATGGTGTTATTATGTGTTCTAAAAATTATACTTCTTTTTGTAAGAATTCGCTCTTGTCTAATTGAGCCTTAAAATGAGCTTGTCTTAACCTTTCGAAAACTTCTTTTAATCTTTCAATGTGTTCTACCAGTGATGTTGAATATACTATTATATCGTCTAGGTACACAAGGCATTTTTCGTTGTGTATTCCTTTTAAAATGTTATCCATGACTCTTTAAAAGTTGGCGGGTGCGTTCTTCAATCCAAATGGCATCCGTTTGTATTCGTAGTGCCCTCTAGGTGTGCTAAATGCGGTTTTCGCTGTGTCCTTCTCGTCCATCTCTACTTGGTGGTATCCTGAGGCGAGGTCTAATGTTGAAAAATATTGACACTTTCCTAATTTGTCTAAAATCGCGGTGATGTTGGGTAGTGGGTATTTGTCGTCTAGTATTTTTTCGTTTAGCTTTCTATAGTCTATAACCATACGATATTTTCGCTTGCCTGAGGCATCTAATTTCTTTGGTACTATTAATACAGGGCTGCTCCATGGTGAGTTTGAGCGTTGGATTATAACCTGCTCTAATAGGTCTGCTACCTGTCTATCTGCTTCTTTTTGACTTGCCTGAAGTAGTCTGTATGCTTTGGTAAAAATTGGCTTGTTATCTGTTAATTCTATATTAATGTTTGACGGTGTTAGTAAAAGTTAAAAGTATTCCTTCGCAATGGTATATTTCACGGCATTCAAAACATAAGTCTCTAATTGCTCTCTCCTCTTCTTTATTAATGTCGTTATTGAAACGAATGTTAATTAAATTTTCTCTTAACATCCTGTTATAGGGTTGCAATCGTTTTCTAAGTTTTCGTCTGTTTCCTTGTCATTAAAGTTCACTTCTTCTACGTTAATTGGGTTTGTCAGATATAGTTCTACGAGGTAGTCATTTGAGTTTAGAATTGTTGTAGTGGCGTAATTGTGCTTTATTTGTACTAATGCTGAGGGTATTTCTACTCCGGGTTGAAATGACATGTGATTTATAATGCCTACGTCGTTTTTTGAATTTACTAAAATTTTTATTTGTTTCTCTATCCGGGGTTCTATGGTGTCTTTTTGCTCGGTTTGTATATTACTGTTTTGGAATTTAATGCGGATTTGTCCGTGCTTTGTTCTTAATAAGCGGTTTTTTATATCGATGTTGGCTCCTAATTTTCTTAAAAGATCCATTCCTATTAGTCCGTCGTATTTGCCGTTAAATTCAAAAATGCAAAATTTATGTTTCATTCTTACGTTGAAAGTTTTTGGTAAAGGTATGTTTGCTATGAATTGATGTAGTGTTATTTTATGGGCTGTCTTGATTTTAAAGAGTTCTCTTTCTACAAAATCTAAATAATGTTTTTTTACGGCTCGGGGGCTAATTAAAGTTTTTGAAGATCCGGTATCTATTAGTAATTTAAGTTCTGCGGGGGTATTTCTATGTACGGGAATATTTGTTGATTAATATTATTTAAATTAATTACGTTTGGTCGTATTTGAATTGGTCTAACTGAAAATTTGAGCACGCATTTTCCTCGTCGTCCTCTTCGTAATTTTCACATGGGTCGTCACGTTCGTAGTTTTCTAAATGATTTGGTTCATCGTCTCTACTGGAGTTTGCATAATTATTCCCGTCATGATTATTAAAGTCTTCCACTTTTGGTGTCATAATGTTTTTCCGAGGTAAAGTTTCGTTTTTGATTATAATTTGGTTTGATTTGTAATATTTTGTATTTTGTCTGGTGTTACCAGATGAAGTGTCCATAGGAGTTGGTTTGTAGTAGTTGTTGGGGTTATTACTGTTATTTATTATCGGTGTGTTTCTGTTGGGGTTTGCGCCGAATGCTTGCCTTGGCTGGTTTGCGTGTTGGATAAATCTTGGTGAAAATGTGAGTTTTGAAAAATTTGAATTAAATGTTGGTCTCGGGAATTGTCTAAATTGATTATTGAAATTTGTGTTATTGAAATTTGAGTTGTTAATTCGCGGTTGATTTATTTGCGCGTTAAATGGTGTAAGTTTTGCTTGTGTGGATATTTGTCTCGCGGCTTGTATGTGAGTAGTTTTTTATTTGCGTTAGGGTTATATAGTCTGTTTCGGTAATACTCGTATGCTTCTTCTATAATCATATTCGTTGTTTTCTCTAAATTTTGGGGATGTTGGAATGTTATTTTGTCTGATAACCGTTCAGGTAGTGCGTTTATGTAGGTGTCTAATGCCATTTCGTCGTACATTTTTGTCTTTAATAGTCGAATATTTTGATCGTGTTCTTTAATTTTTAGTTTTCTCAGAATTAAACTTCGTACGTCTTGACATTTCACTCCGAATTGATAGGGTGATTGGTAACTTTCCATTCTTAGGTTTATCAAATCGCGGATTAGACATTTGATGTTCCTTTGATCTCCGAAGTATGCAATTAGGATGCGTTTGATGTCTTCCCGTTGTTCAAGGTCATCGCGCCTGGCAATTAGTGTTAGTGCCCGTTCGGTCAATTTATTTACTATTAGGCGTAAAAGTAGGACATTTTGTTTGTTGTTTCCTGATTTATAAAAGGTTTTTAAAAATATTTTACACGCGGTAATAAAATTGCCTAGCAGCGCTTGATCACCGTTATATTGGGGAATACTCTCAATATAGAGCTTCATATCGGTATTCATGATTGTTCTAATAATTAATGGTCGCTTTCAGTTCTAATTAATATCAAGTTTTTGTATAAATTGAGATTTACTTTGTAGTTTGTATTGTTACTTTTCAGTTTGGATTGTATTAGTTATTTAGAGAATTGCTTTACTTATATTTTATATGTAGTTATCAATTGCTATAATTACAGTAAAGAATTTCTGCTTGGTAATGTCTCGCCAATTACTGTCGCCTTGAATTGTTGCGAGTTAAGTTTCCATTCTCTAAATAGTTTTATGTAGATAGTAATCTTTTGCAATAACTGCGTTATTATTTGTACGTTTTTATTTCAGTCCTGCTGAATAATTAAGTGTTTGCAGTAATAGGTTGCTATAATTATCTCGTCCGGTTTTGCATTAATAAATGCGTAAATGCATCTTTTATAATTGTACAGTCTCGTTACCTTGAAATGTCCAATTATAAAGCTTCAGGTTTTCTAAATGCTGCTATTTTAGTAAATCGTTTTGTTACAATAAATTGCATAAATGTTTCTTTATAATTAGATACTTTCGTGCTGAACGTATTTAATTATAGCTTTATAAAGTTATGATGAGCGTTACGTCCTTAGGATTTTTCTGAATAGTCATTGTTGTAAGAAAATAGCGTTCTATTTATATTTTAAAGTTTCAGACTTGCTGAATAGATCGTTTCGTTTGTAATAATTTGTAATAATTTGTAATAATTTGTAATAATGCGTGCATATAAATGCGTCTTTATAGTTCTCTTGTTAAAAATAAGTTTTCTGAGTGAATTCTTTTCATAAATGGTATAATTACTAAATTGCGATAATAATAGTAAAAAAAAATTGTACATACAATTCGTTTCGTATCTTACTAGCTAATATCAATAATTATTAAAAATAACAGAAAAATTGGCTAGGATAAATGAACTTACATAATTTTCATCGTCAATTTAATGTTTTCCTTCTTTGGGCTTGGTCGATTTTGTACCTTGTGCAAATTTGTTTTCTTGGAGCTTGGTCGATTTTGTACCTTGTCCAAATTTTGTTTCTGTTCTTCCAGATTAGGAATTGATATTCTAGACCACCAGTTTTTCGAATTTGGGTTTCCTAGTGACCTTATGGGTTCTGCGCCAGTTACGTTTTGGGCCTTGGGGGGTGCTTTTTAAAAGTCTCCTTCCAAAAACTCATGTAACAATTTTTATTTAATTAGAAATTACAAGTGGAATTTAATTAAACTATATAAAATTATTCTAAGTCGAAATTACTGTTAAATGAATTTAAATTAGGGCGAGTAGCCTAAACGACAAACAATGCAAAAGTTGTGCGGTTCAAGACTGACGGACTATCTTGGGGCTCCCGAGGTATTTATGTCGTCCCTACCCCTCACATTTCTGTGGGAACTGCAGAGCTCATGTCTGCTTATTTCTTTATAAATTGATACAATACAAAGTAATAATCTTAATCCTAATAATTGCGGTTTTATAACCGACTGTGACCTGCGCCTGCAGTATCACTTACGTCTGGAATACATTGTATTTACATCCTTTTCACAACTTGCTTGTAAACTTTCATTAACCTTTTCTTTATTTATCCGTGAATTACATTGTTGCATCTAACTTAAGTTTTTTAATAATTTCTATTTAATTATACATATATTGATTTGGGGGATATGTAACTCACGTTAAAGTAAAAAGTGTAAAACTGAAATAATTACCCCCCAGGCAGACGTTAAGGAGGACTGGTAATAGTTCCTTTTTCTTAATTGTTTCTTCGATATAGGGTTAATAAGTTCTTGATATAATATACTTAATAATTATAAGATGGAAAATACTAAATCAGGAAAATAGGAAATTCACTCTACTTCCGAGTATTTAAGTATTTGTATTACAAAGGACAAGTGTATTAATTAGTTTGATATCGCAAAGATTAATTAATAATTTAATAAAAACGTGAGCACTGACAATACGCAATCTTTAACGGGACGAGAGAGGTTATTACTGTAATTATTATTAATACGCGTTGTATACTTAAATTTCGATATAATATGTAGTTTGTATATTAATCTCAGGGTTTTAATATAAATCAAAGGTACACAGTGAACTACGTACATTAAGGACTCAGCAATCAAGCAATGCATAATACAGCAACGAGAAAGAAAACGACCATCCCTCAACACGGCATATCACATACTGTCTATTAGTAGGCTAGGAGTGTGTTCAACAAAACCAACCATTGGCGTGCGGTAAAAAGGATCACGTTACAAATCTAATTAACGTATCGCTCTTATAACTTATTACCGCGCTACCATAATGTCCCATTCTGATAATCCAACAACATTACTCAATGAACTTTGACAAGCAACTAACCATATATTTTGTTATCGCGAACGCGCTTCACGTCGGGTGTTGTTTATTTGAAATTAAACACATTTTAACAAAACCGGAGAGCAATGATTTGAGTTTTTCTAAAATTCATCAAGATAATCATCCCGATATGCATTTTTAGTATTACTATTTCCAATTAAGAAAAAGCACCATGTATAAGTTATTCGGCTTAAAAAAGTGTATAAACATTTATCCAAATAATCATATATGAATAATTGTAGATGAAAATAAAAGACATTGATTATTTGTTAATTATAGTTATCTTTAAAATGAGGATTTTTGACAACCAAAATTAAAGAGACAGATTACAAAAACCGACACCTTTGGGTAAATGGAGACAACTCAAATTATTTTCTAATCTTTTACTGCATGCAATCATTTCTTACACCCGTGATACTAGATAATTATTAATAGCATGTATACTTCGAGTCATTAGTTCCAAATTTGTTGTTACGTGTTGTGGGTCTAATAAAAGCGACGTTATTACTGAGGATAGGGAGCATATCGTAGAACATAACACAAACCAAACCGAGTGAAACATTCTGTAGTTAGATATAATTAATTAATAGAAATTGTTTATATTATTAATTCAGCAAGCGTTTATTAGAAAGTGAATTTAATAATTATCGACACGTTTTAGAGAGCAAAAGTGTTACAATAGAAACTCTTATTTTCAAAAATGGAGCAGGACTCAAAAGGTGCTGCATGTTTTGTAATTAAAAGTTTTTAAGAATTAAATGTAAATAAAATTTAAAACATTTTATTATATTAAAATATTGGTTGTGCTTGTTGGAAATTTGCAAAGAGAGAACAAACAATGATTGGATTCACTGTACTTGCAGCTCGTCAGATTGGTGGATTTTGTATTTGCAAAAAGACACACACGCGCACGCGCAAGCATGCACGCACGTATACACGCAAGTTCGCACGCAGGCACGCAAACACGTGCAAGCACGCACGTACAACACACACACACACGCGCGCGCACACACACACGCGCGCACACACACACACGCACACACACGAAAAGTCATAGGAACCCAAATTCTATAACTTAAACCCACTCAAATAGAAAGAAACCGGAAAAATTGAAATTTCTGAATATTTATTATTCTACTCTGTATAAATATTAGCGCATTGTAAATACAAACCCATTAAAATGCAATGCTAAACCACTTCCCGTGCATGTTACAATCATTAAGATATAAATTAAAAAAGTCATTTAATCCGCGGAAGAACAATACAATTTATTGCCATATTAAATAAAATTTCCGTGCACAAAATATTTGCTTTAAATACCATAAAAACCGATTTCTTTTATTTCAGTTATTAAGATACAAATTTTTTGCATTTACAAAATCGTTAAGAAAGCAATTGAAGCTTTAATTAATTATGTAATTATACTAAAATCTGTACCTTATTAGTATACAAATCAACCATATCCAAAGCAAACGCGTACATTAATTATTTTTCCGTGTGTGCACAATATAAAAAAGTAAAATATTCATTTCAAAATAACACTTTAAAAGTTTTAAATGGAGCTAAAGTATAGAACCTTCGTGATACGTCTTCTTTTCTAAGAAATATTTAAATAGCTAATTAATAAATAAACCCGTATTCAAGGAACACGCGCGGCTATTAAAAAAACAGTAAAGTCGATAAGAATTTTTTTATAGGTTTCAGTGTCCTAATTGACGCGCGCCATTCTCGGAAATATAACATCACGTAAGTGACTAAGATTCGAATTAAATCGCGACGTATCTGAAGAATGTTACATAGTCATATGATTTTGTATATAAAACCAAAACTTGATTAAAATTTTTTTGTCATTAATTCGCGATTCGTCATGTAAGATTTAAAACTGTAAATTAGTTTACGACATGAAATTTATACGTTTGAATAGTTTCAAAAAGAGAAGTTATTAAATTTAATTGTTTGGTGAAATATGCTTATTTTGTAAAATACAATAAAGATTGAACATTCTTCGCTACAAAAGTTATTTTAAAGTTAATTAATTAAAAATAAAAAGTGCACTAAAATTAGTGGAAATTTAAATGAGTATGGATAATCTTGTACAATGGGATTGTAACGCCAATTTAAAAGAAAATGAAATCAGGAGGAATATAATACCGTTCATTACGATGGAAATAAAAGCGCTATTTTTCGAAAGTATAAATTTAAATTTCTTTGTTAGTAACTGATTATAAAAAAAAAATCAAATATTTGTAAGCTAGAATAAGTCTTAATCCTATAATAATTTTGTTTTGTAAGCGGATATTTACCAAGAAGTTTTGAGATCGAAGTTCGAAGCATATTGACCTTCAATAGAATATCTGTCAAGAATTATTGGCCAATCACCATTATAAGCGTGTTAATGAAAGATAGGTATATTATCCATAAGAGAAGAGATTTGAGTTCTGTAAATGTTAACAAAGATTAAGTAAGGTCATTTGGTAATAGTTTAGGAATAACTTTTTGTATGAACTGGAACTGTGAATTGTTTTATAAACTGTTTTGTATGAAAGAAAATTTTGTTTGAATGTACAGACGTTTTCTTGAGATTGCTCGAGATTCTATAGTAAAAGTTTCCGTTGAGCTAGCGAGGCAAAGAAAAGAAAAAGAAGGAAAAATAATAATTTCAAATTTACAGTTTGCTGTACCGTTGTCACAGCACTCTTTTAGCGACACTCCAACGCGAGGCCGTCAAGAGATAATTCATTGATGGGGAAGTATTGTAGCGATTCAGACATGACAAGGGAGTTGTATGCCATCAACAAATTTAGTGTTGCCAAACAACTTAATCTTCCTTTAGAGGACAAGCAAATTATTAAGTATCTAGCTCATCGTTTTGAAACTGAGAAGAGGCAATGCATAACCTTACAAAATATAGTAGATAGAGACGTATTTTTGGAATATCTACAACCATACGATGAGATGAGTCAACCAATGAGGATACAGACCAATCCTAAGAGCTACCCCATGAATGCATTTAGATTTCAAAGGAATTATGGATAGGTAAGGTACCAAGGCAGAACATTTGGAATGGGAAATTTACAGAGAAATAATTTGAATGGAGAAAATGTCATTAGGAGAGACGGGGGAAGGAAGAACAATGAATTCCGTAGGATTGAAAATAGGATCGTAACTCACGAAAGGGAAAATGTGACTAACGTACAAAGAGATAGTATGAACGGCGGCAAAGATAATAGAGAGACATACGCAGAAATCGTGAATCAACCTGCAACAGCAAGCAGGCTTAATTTTTAGCTATAGATATTGTTGAAGAGATGGAAATATTAGATCAAACTGATGAAAATAGTATAACTGCAGGTGTGGAAAAGGAGATAAAGGAACTTTCTGTGAATACAGCTTTTAAAAGTAAGTTGAATAAAGGTAGTAAAATATTAAATAATGATGAAATAATTTGGAAAGCAGAACTTACTAATTCGTTTGTGATAATTTCGGTTAAACAATAATCTTTCTGTGAAATGGTATATGTACAAATATGGAGGAATGACGTTTGGTTTGTCGAAATATTCATTTAAATATGTAGATGTAAGAAGGAATTGGAAGAGCAGAAAAAAAATAATTGGCGAAGTGAAAGAGGAAGAGGGAATTAAAATGATAAATGTAAATCAGTGTATGTAAGTAGTCATTTTAAAAGATAAATACAAAGCCATTAAAATGCAAAGAAAACACACTTCCCGTGCATGTTACAATCGTTAAGATATAAATACAAAAACCATTTAATCCGCGCAAGACAATATCAATTTATTGTCATTAATTAAAATACTAAATGAATTCTCCGTGCACAAAATATTTGCTTTATTTACCGTACAAACAAATTTTTTTTTACAATTAATGAGATGCAAATCTTTTTGCATTTACAAAACCGTTAAGAAAGCAATTGAAGCTTTAATTAATTATCTAATTATACTAAAATCTATACTATATTAGTGTACAAATCAACCATAAAGAAAGCAAACGCGCACATCAATTATTTTTCTGTGTGTGCACAATATAAAAAAGTAAAATATTAATTTCAAAATAAGACTTCACGATTTTTAAATGTAGCTAAATTCTAGAACTTTTGTGATACGTCATTCTTTACTAAGAAATAAATAGTTAAATAGCAAATAAACTTGTATTCAAGAGCACACGCGGTTATTAAAAAAGCAGTAAAATCGATAAGAAGTATTTTATAGGTTTCAGTGTCCCAATAAGATAAGGATGAACGGCACGGCAAGTTTTATTACATACATAAATTATAGCTTGACGTTAATTAGATCGTAAAGCGGGAGATAGATTTTGGGTGGTTAGGAGCTTTTTTTTAAAAAGTTTTCTTATCAAATTTATTTTTAATTGTATAATTACAAAAATTCATCTATTTTCTTTTACAACTTAAGAGTTTATGTTCATTAAACGAAATTTAATTGAAGTTGACAAAAGTATTCTAAGGTACTATTTTAACAAATCAATAATTAAAAATTACAATATAAGTTTTTATCGGAATATATGAATTGAACGTACTTACAGATGCGTCTGTGTATAGATTAAGTTTTAGTTAGTAGATTTATGACATTTAAGACTTTTAATATTTGGTTAAGATTGTACTGTATAACTGTAATGAAGATGTGTGTGTTAAAGATTTTAAAAAAATGTTTTATCAAACGGTATAGTTTCAGTTTTTACCAAAATAAATAGTCTTGCGATTTTTTAAAAGCGTGATTGCATATTTCAGGTGTTAACATTTACTTTCAGAAATCTTCCCTGCAGTTAGCAGTCGTAAATAAGTTTACGTGTTTTAGGTTTGTTTTAGATTTAAAATAATTTTGGTTTTAATGAATTTTCAAATATATTTGTAAGCCAGAATCGCTCTCCTGATCTCAAGATTTTGGTACTTCCTTGTTATTCATTTTAGGGATTTTTCCTAGCAACCCTGCAAGATTAGGTGGCGCTCAAGGTATTTCTCGACAGAGACCACATTCTATACCCGATATCCTTCCAGAACCCTCGTCAATATCTACACCACCCGTCCCACTGAGTTAGTCTGGAGAGCAACTACATATTTGTTCGCACACTCGAGATTATTGGTATTTTATCGAAACGAAATTTTAGCAGAGTAATTCACCGCATTTTCCTAGATATTTTGAGGGCCAAAAACCAATAAGATTCAGGTAATTTGTGGTTAAGGTTATTACTGCCAGGTTAATTTTACTCATATGTTGAAACTTTTTCTTGCCCCACGCTTTGGGCGTTAGTGCAACTTTCTTAAAAATGATCTTTATTTTTTCCCACAAAAGTCGTGCAGAAGATATAGTTTTATCCGTATTAACTCAACTTACTTTTGAAAACTTCCACACTAGCTCTGAACTCTATCTTCAGCGGTTTAGAGAGACTATCAGGGGAGGTCGTTAAATAAATACGGATGGGTAGAACGCCACTGTACTTAAATAGGAAGTAAAAACAAGAAATATCGCTAAGAAAAATACAGGAACCTCGACGAATATATTCTGTTATTGGAATATAAGATTTTGTATTTTTAGATGGTACTACGTTTATCCTGAAATAAAATAAAGTAAATAAAATAATACTGGAGACAGCAGTTTGCGCCTCAAAATAAAAAATCAATAAATTAGACAGGTTTGGTGCATCTATGGTATTTTTCTTTTGTGTGTTAGTGCAAGAACACTCTACTTATTAAATTTATGCACTTCTGGTTTATATATAATTCATAGAATTTAAAGATAAGTATGGATAGAATAAACACTATTTCTTAAGTACTTCTATGAGTGTAATTAACCTTTTCTAAGTTTATAAAGAAATCAAAGCTCTTAAATATCAACACATAAATTAACTGAAAAATATTTCTGATTTATTTTGACAGATATTTACTATAAGTTTTCTGAATGTTTCATTAATTTTATGTATTTATATTACTAATCTTGGTCATTAAAAAGGCCTCTAAAGCAAATAGGCACTATAAATATCACTAACACAATTATGAGCTTTTTTGACATCTTTTCAGTACTGATTAAACGACTCACATATTTACAGAATCAGTTTTGTAATAAGATCTTTTAAATTAGTAAACTTAAATTTTGTTAAATAGTTGTCATGTGTAAGCAAGTACACGACTATATTATTCATAATGCAAATCATAAAGATTTTATTAGATAAACAATTTTATAAAGCATAATTTTAATCTAAAGCAAAGTTTGAAGATTTAAATTCATAATTAAATATTATCATTAAGATGTTAGTTTCCATGGGTTCAAACTACCAAGGTTAGGTTTATACATGACGTTAAACGTTGAACAGATGATTGTCTCAACAAATGGAAATCACTCACCGACCTTGAACTCAGGGCATGGCTGATTACAAACCAATTAGCAAACAAGCTCGACGCACATGTGGACTTCCAACATTGAACAAACACATGAAAAAAGCAGTTGCCTACATTGTTATAACAACGCCTCGTAAACTAGAACCATATTGTAAGTTTCCAATGCGTAAACGTTTTATACGCAAATAAATTAACTTCTTCTTATAACCATTAATCAGTTCTTAAGTGTTGTTTCTGAATTAAAACAAAGCTTCCGTGTCGAAACATGAGGAACTTATATATCATATACGCAGTATAATTAACAGTTTCGTACAACCATTATTGCTTCAGTTCTTAAGTGTTGCGCTAAGGAAAACCAAATAAAAGTTAGTTTGAATTATTTAGAAATAGAAATTACAAACCATGATGAGTTTCTAAACCTACAGATCGATGGATTGCTTGAAACTAAATTGCAACTCGCAAGTCAGCCGTGTATATCAATTTTTCCATGTTGACGTTAGAATGATAAAGGGCCGCCTGGTTCGACTTGACGACAACAACGACTTCAATAACCAGGTGCGCAAAAGCTATTTGATATTACCTTGAAGGTACTTTATGGAAATTTTTGAATAGCTTGTTCGAGTTTTAGCATGGTTTTAAAATACAAACTGGCACATTTATAACTATGCGCTTTATTTACTAGATAATTAGAATTAAGAAGGACAATAATTAGGGTGCTTCGAAATTATGATACCTTGTTTTAATTGTGTATTAATTGTAGATGTACGATCCATATTGAATTATAAAAGTAAATTTAAAAACTTGTATAACACAACACATAATTTTTATGCGTTATTTTAGAAGAGGGAAAACAAACTGTTACAATGTTGTAGTTTGTGTTCTATTTAAGTTTGTAGTACTGTCTTTTACAAACTTACGATTGCTTTTAAGATGTAAGTACTAAGGGTAGTTCCATCTAAAAACATGAAGTAAAATTTAGTTTCTTTGAAATGTCTTGTGAAAACAAAAAAAATTGAGAAATAGAAGGGCAGGATACGTTCTAAGGCATTTTTAGGGAATGGGTAGTGATAGATGTAGACTGTGCAAATTTTAGGAAAATGTGTAGGTTAGTTCAGAATAGAAAACAATGAGGGTACGCGGCTAACCAGTTCTAGAACTGAAGACCAAATAATGATGATGATGAATGTCTTGTAAAAAAAAAACAGTTCAAGTCTGAAAATCGTTTGGTATACAATAAATTTTTTCTCTGAAGTAAACTTTTTACATGTAAAGGAAATGCTTCAATTTATCATTTACAAATTACGTTTGCTTTTCTTTTTTACTTTTTTAGGTATCTCCCCTTGAGGTCTAGATCTTAAGCTGCTTACGCAACCTCGGACGGTAAGAATAGCTGTGCCAGACTGTACCTTACAGTTGTAAAGTTGGCATGACATTGTTTAAATATAAAAAAACATGATAGTTCTAGTATCACTTTTAATAGTCAAACAAAATTTAATAATATTCACTAGGGCATCTAAGGTGGAAAAAACAAATTACCTATTACCCACTACAACATTAGCGGACCTTCAAAGAAAGTAATATACTTAATGTTACTGGGATTCCTGTCGATAGAAGCTAACGCTTGGTGACATAATTTTGTCTAAAGATGAGTAGTTCAAGTATAATGAACCAAAACTAAATTTGTTGATTATTTTACAAAGAGAAAAGCCAATACAGGGTTTCGCCATGGTTGCAGCTCACCAGACGGGCGCATTTCTCTTTGCAAAAAAACAAAAAATCTTGAATTATAAGGAAATCGTAGTGTATTAATATATATAAAACATTTTCCATATGCCCTCTATACACGAATAAAACAACTAACAATCGGAAACTTCTTCAAATCTCCGATATTTTAGTGAAAATTGCATTACTAAGCAAAATTCAATAATATTAACTACTCTATGACAACTAAGGTGAAAAAAACAAATGATGTAATACCCACTACAAAGAGTATTCTATATAAACTTTATTCAAGTTTGAATAGAGGCAACCTTTAATAAATTTTATTGTCTTAATTGAAATCATATGATGTGGACAAGTAATGTTAATATTAGGGTCAATATAAAAAGTATAATTTATTAGGCAAAATAAAAGAAACGTTATAAATGTTGATAGAATCTTAAACATACGGTAATCTTGCAAAATTTCTATCTTGAGCAATACAAATATCTTGAAAACTAACGACTAGCTTTAGTGTAAAAATTTAACTCCTTTGAATTTAGAACATAGAATTAATTCAGGGACTCCTTTCATATACCTTTAAAGCTGCGCATTCTTTTACGAAATTCCAATGAAGAGTTTTATGCATGCCACTAATAATAAGACAAAAAATTTTTGTAAAGAATTGACACAAATTAGCTTTTTATCCAGTAACAGTACATTTTAAAGTATGCCTAACAAAATCTGGTTATGGTAAGCAATGCTCTACGATTCATAGCAAAATTAATTAACGGTCCGGTCCGTAAACTGGGCTAGAATATCTGTACTAATATTAATAGTAATCGAGACTTTCATTTGCATAAGTTTATGATGTCTATAACCTGGTTTATGGATACAACTCGACATTTTTAGACATAAAAATTGCGTCTACTAAAAATAGTTATTTGTGAATAATAGGCATACATCCCTAACATTTTTCAAACTCAGTAAACATACCGTTTAATTTATCCAATGTCGCATCTAAGATTTACGGGGTTGTAGTGCGAGAAAAAAGGTTTCGACGCCCTAAATACATTTTTAGAGACACAATATACATATTTTGTTCAAAAATAATTATCTCATTTCAAATTTTTCGCAAATATTACCTCATAGTTTGACGTGAGTTACATATTCCCCAAATCAATATATATATATATATATATATATATATATATATTCTTATATCACCCCTATATTTACTTTACTTTCACTTTGGGCTAATACCTTCTTTATTTATTACACTTTAACTTTAAACAAAATTTGTTACACGACTTTTGTCGTCGTCACAAATTTACTATTTAATGTATGACTTCAAATCGAGGTGCTTTAGCAAACGTTTGGTTGGTTCTTTTTTTTTTACTAATTACTATATTTTATATGCCTCGACTATTTGAAACTTTAATCTCAGGGTTTTCTCACCTACTCACCGTGAGTTCAATCGTGAGTAGATGTGCACTACCCAACCAAACTGCACCCTCGTTTGTTTTACCACTTTTTTAATGTACTGAATTTACTATGTATGCCAAATTTTAATAGATCAAAGTTGTCTGATGCCAAATTAATTTATGTAACTATTTATGACTTTAATTTTTGACGTTATGATATATTTACGGTACTTACCAGAAATATACCGCGCTGAAGGCCTTCCTTTAACTGCTGGCTCAAGTTCGAAATCGCCGTACGCACTTTCACAAAAGATTCTCCAATGTTGTCCGCTTGCGTACTGCCTCCAGGTGTTCTTAAAAACAAATTTCGTTGACCCAAACCTGAAATAAATTTACCCCAATTTAGAATTTAGCAAAAAACCGTTGTCTACTTCCCCTGCGTTATTTCTTCCTCGCCGTATATTGATCTCCTGTTCCTCTGCTCCGTACCCCAATTAATCCTCTCTTCGCACAATCCAATTCAAACCCGCTGTCCTATTATAAATCACTCCTAGTCCTGCTATTCCAATTATCCATACGAGGTCCTTACTGCCGTTTAATCTTCTCAATTCAATCCAAATTATTTGTATCGTCGATTCCTTCTGTATCCACTCCAATCTCCTACTGCCGTTATACCAAATCTATCCCAAAACTAACACAAATCTTCTCAATCAAATAACCGTCGCTTTCCCCTTTGCACTAATAACCACTTCCAAAATCTTCTTTAAATACACGCTGACTTTCCCGTTGCACTTTTAAACACTTTTACTTTTTTTTAATACTCGTCGCCTTTTTTTACTCGAAGCTTCTTATTCCTTTCACACTTGAATTAAATAATACTCGATGATACTTATATAAACTTTTATTTCAAAATATTTTACACTTTAACGCAGGTTTCATAAAATAGGTCTTTATCTGAACAAATTCGAAAAGGAAGTCCCTTATTTATTTTGCTTAGTTATTAAATCAACAAACTTAGCTTACTAGAATAACATTTTAAACATATAACATCCAATAACAAATCATCTTTCTTTCAGTGTCCAACATACCTTCGCTACAGTCTTTATAATAATTTTAAATTTCTACTATTGGTCCAAAACACTTCACTAAACTCCAATAACCTTTTACATTTTGATTCACTTTAAATTTTGATTTACAATTCGTCCAAAAGTTTGATTCTATAAAAAATGAAAAGCCAAATAATTTATACACGACCTGGACGCTTTGTTATATTGCAGATATCCATAAATGCGTTCGGCTTTCCGACGGCAAATGTACTCTCAACTGGCTCATCAAATATCAACTCAGTATAAAACCTCAAGTACCGTGCATTATATCAACGTCATAAAGTCATGTTATCTACCTTTTGGCATATAAGTTTCAATCTGAAATAGTACATACTTTAACGTATGTAAAGTATAGCAAAATTTATAGTTTTTAAATTATTAAATCTGAAATATTGATCCTATCGTTTGGCATACACCCCTATTAATACAAATATACCTTTAGAAACCTTATACCCCCTTTACATAATATTGGCCCCACTGGTTTTAATGAAATTGGAAATTTCATATGTTTTCTCTTCCCCTGGTGTGCAAAAATTTCTGATTTTCATTCAAAACCACCCTTTCGTTGTTTCTATTTTACTTTGGCAACCCGCGTTCGCCTTTCTCTCACATCTATCACCCTACGCTATATTCTAACCTATACTATACTACTATAACAAAACAAAAACAAAAACTAAACTTTCCGTTGCATGAACCACATTTTAACCTATTCTATTAAACCCTCTTCCTGTACTACTCTATATGGTTACAAATTCTCCATATGAAAACGCCCGCGATATCCCCCTGTCATATTCTCCAGCTCAAACGTATTGCCTTCAGCAAAATACGCGTGATCCTGTACGGCCCTTCATAAGGAAACAACAGCTTCGCGCAAATGTTTTGTCGCGGTTTGAAACCCTTAATCGTTTGACGACTACCAAATCCCTATTCCAAAAATCGTTCTTTTCTTAATTTTCCTACACCTTCGTTCGATGTCCCTACGCTGCATCCTTTCGATTCTACGCCTGGCATTACTTAGCAACTCTGTTATGTCTTGTACCTCGACTTCCTCCCTCCATGGTCTAGCTGGTATAATCCTTCGCATTAATGTTACCGGACATGTTTTCGTAACCGAACTCGGTACGCTGTTCATAAAATTTTCTATTTGTGGTAGATACCTAACCCATCTGTCGTGATGCTCCTGTGTCGCCAATCGTAAATATTTTATCACCTCTCGTATGTAACGTTCGCATGGATTAGCTTTCGGATGTCGTATGCTACTAAATGATACTTTAATATTTGCCCTTTTTAACCCGTTCCTGAATCTTTGATTGTTGAAATACGTTGCGTTGTCTACCAAAATTCTTTTTATCTTCCCGACCTGGCTTTCAAATTCTCCAATTGACTGCAATGCATGCACCGTGTTACTCCGTCTTGCAGGAAATAATTTTACAAATTTAGAAAAAACGTCGACCACCACCAAAATATGTCGATACCCTGTTCACTCGTGATCAGGTTGCTTAAATAATCAATCGCCACCAATTCCAATGGTCCATTTACGCTCACGCTCATCGGCATATTCTGCAGCACCACGTTCTTGTCTTTACCTAGAATACAAATTTCACACCGATTTATCCTTTCCTTAATCACCGTGATATCATTTTTTTGCGTAAAACGCCTCTCTGAATACTAAAAATGTTTTTCTGATACCTATGTGTCCGAATTTTAAATGAATTTCGTTTATGATTTCAGCGGCAACGTCTCTTGATAGCACTACCAGCTCTGCATCCCCTATTCTTTTCACCACAAACTGCCCTACGATGGTAAATCCCCTGTACTCTTCCATATTTTCTCTTGTTAGTTTCTCTCGTATCGAGCTCACATCACTGTGCATCTGCGCCTCTATAAGTTTGGTGTTTGTCCATCGACCAACATCCCTGAACTCCTGCAAAGCAATTAAACACCCTTTTATGTTCTGATCCAATTCCACCTGCGGTCTGCTTAGAAAATCCGCCGTCACATTCTCCTTTCCTGGCTTATGCTTAATTTCAAAGTCGTATTCCTGTAACACCAATGCCCATCTATACAACCTACTGTTTAGAAACTCCTTTTTCTTCATGAATGTTACCACCGTGTTGTCGGATTCTATTAAAAATTTCTTACCTAACAAATAAAAACGCAACTTTTTCACTGCATATACTATTGCCAACATCTCCTTCTCTGCCGTCGCATACCTGGTTTCGCAGTTTTTTAATACCCTGGAAATGAATACAATTGGTACTTCAGCTCCGTCCTGAATCTGCACCAACTCAGCCCCGATTGCATATTTCGACGCATCCGTCCTCAAAATAAAATCGTCTTTAAAATTTGGATATTTTAACGCTAACTCTGTATAAAACGCACCTTTTAAATCCTGGAACGCCTTCTCTCGTTCAGCAGTCCACTTCCATCTCTCCTTTTTCTTTAACAAACTCACCAACGGTACGCACACTTCAGAATACCTCGGTATAAACCGTTTGTAATAATTTAGCACCCCTAAAAATCCTCGCAATCCCCTCACATTCTTTGGTTGCGCAATATTTTTCAACTCGTCCAATCTTTTATTGCAAATTTTCATCCCTTGTTCGCTAATTTCAAACCCTAAATACGTAACCTTGCTCTTAAACAACTCGCATTTCTCTACGTTCAGCTTTAAACCCCCTTCGTCCAGTCGTTGGATCATCTTTTCTAAATGCTCCAGGTGTTCTTGCTCGTCCCTTGAAAAAATTAACAAATCATCGACATAATGCGAACAGAAACATTCATATTCATTAAACAACTTCTGCATCGCTCTTACAAGTGCTGCTGAAGAACTACTTAAACCAAACGGAACTACAGAAAACATATAAGTCTCGCCTTCGATACTAAATCCTGTAAACTTTTTACTGTCTTCATGCAACGGAATTAACCAAAACGAATTCTTTAAATCTAATTTACTGAAAACTTTCATTTCATATACTTTATACAATAAATTATCCAACCCTTGTGGTTGCTCATACTGCGGTTTTGTAATCGCATTCAATTTCCTCGCATCTAAACAAATCCTTATATCCCTTTTATTGGGTTTTGGTACTATAACTACTGGGTTCACATATTGAGTTCTCGCTGGTTCTATAATACCCTCTTTTAACATTCTGTCTATCTCTATTTTAACCCTATTTCTTATGGCAAACGGAATTGGATACACCCGTGTATTAAATCCGATGTCTTCCGTGACCTCCAACTTATGTGTATACCGCCTCGCAAATCTTGGCTCTTCATTAAATAACCCTACATATTTATTAAATAATTCTCCTAGCTTCATCTTAATATCATTACTCACTTTCCCTATCTGTTCATCATTAATTAATCTTACAAACATATTACATAATCGTACTTTAACCTGTCCATCATTATACTCTTTAATCATTCCTAATCCTGTACTATCTATATCATTTCCATTCCTATATTCCTCACTAACCGTAGGTACCACCCATGACCTATCTTTAGCAAATATCCTAATTGACCTATCCTTTCCATCTATATTCAATCCAAAATCCTCTATAAAATCCATACCCAATATGAAGTCTAACTGTAACCCTTTCGTAATTCCCTGCTTCTTTATCTCCTATATATCAGGTTATCATAAAGTAAGGGATATATTTTAAATTATGATAACTTTTTAACAAATTAAGTTAATAACATGAAATAAATGAAATCTAATTGCTTATGAAATGGGATTTAGTATGCCCAAAACAGGTTACGGCAATTGCTCAATATGACCTCCATTTTGTTGTTGTAAGATCACCATCCTTACCTCCAAATTGTACACAGCATTTCGTAACATTTCTGGTTGAATTGTATCAATTTGCTCCGTAATACTGTCTTTTAATTATTGTAGCGTAGTTGGTCGTCTTCTAAACACTAAACTTTTTAAATAACCCCACAGCCAGTAATCCGCTGGGTTTAGATCAGGTGATCTTGGTGGCCATGAATTTACGAAATGTCTGCTTAACACGCGATCTTGAAAAACGTTGGTTAACAATTCTTTGACTGGTCGAAAAATGTGCGGGGGTGCTCCATCCTGCATAAAAATGATGTTTTCAATTCCGTAGTGCTCGTTTTGCAGCTGTGGGGTAACATAATTTTGTAACATTTGCAAGTATCGTTCACCATTTACAGTTACAGATACGGCTTGTCCATTCTGCATTTCTTCGTAGAAATACGGACCAATAATAAAATCAGCTGTAAAACCGCACCAAACGGTGACTTTCTTGTCATGAAGACCTTTTGAACGATTTGTTGCGGATTTTCTGCAGACCAGATTCTACAGTTTTGAGTATTGACTCCACCATTCAGAGTAAAATGTGCCTCATCTGTCCATAAAATACGGGATAACCATTCGGGTTCAATTTCCATCTGAGCCATTACTCGCAAAGAAAAATCGTACCTAGTAGCCAAATCTGCGTCCTTTAATTCAAACAGCATTTTCAGTTTATATGGATACATGTTTAGAATTTTGCGTAAAATTTTCCAAACCGTGGTATACGGCATTTGCAATCGCTTGGATATCGCATTTGCACTGCTGATTGCGAGTGAATTGCTTCTGGCTATGTCTTGATTTTCATGAAGAACCTCTGCAACTTGGACATCACCAATTATTGCTCTTCCTGATCTTGGTAAGTCAGTTACAGACCCTGTTCTTTCAAATTTTGTAACAAATTGCGGTACGCTTTCATTTGACAGGGTCCCGCTCTCAAACCCATTCTCGTGCGAAATCTTTGTAATCCAGCGGTGTAATTTCTGCCGGATTCATAATAGCACTGAACTAAACCAATTCTTGTTTGTAAATCCATGTTATTACAGTTGAGTCGTTTGAACTCAACGTTTACTTGAGTTTTAATTTCAAAATAAAACTTCAAATTGAATAATTTCGTTTTGACACTAGTGTCAACAATTGTTATGACAACGCTTTTGTTTCTCATAGATACGGTAAAATCCCATTCATTAAGCAACTAGATTTCGTTTATTTTATGTTACTAACTTAATTTATTAAAAAGTTGTAATGATTTAAAATATATCCCTTACTTTATGATAACCTAGTATATCGGTACACGGATAACATTATAAATCGTCGTAAGCTTTTTGTTCATCGCTGACCATAAATTAACCCCCTCAATTGTTCCTATTCTTCCCTTTAAAAATTCTCCATGTTCGACTACTACCCTCTCATTTACCAGCGACAACTGTGACCCACTATCCACTAAAGCAACATAAACACGGTCCCTTAAACTCATATTTATAAATAACAAATTCTTTTTATTAAAATTGTAACTGTTTAACAACAAATCCCTTATACTATAGCAAACATCAATCTTTACTCCTAAGCAGTCGGTCGTCCAAAAATTCGCGTTTTTTTTTCTTGAGGCGACTCGTGAATTTCCACCACCTCAATCCTATCCGGGTCCGTTGTAATTGCGCTCGTCGTCATATGCTGGACGTTTACGTCCCTGTCTATCCGGCTGTTTCCATTTTGTATTCCGCCCCCAGTCGTCCGGCCGTCACCCTCGCCGTTGTCGTGCCGGTATCTGTTTTGTCCATTGTAGGCGTTATCCCGGTGGTCCCTATTGTAATACGGTCGTCTATGTACCTCGTGTCCCCAATGATTCCTATGTCCGTAGTTAAAATTTTCCTGTCTATAATTTGGTCTGTTTTCGTGGTACGGTTGTCGTCGACTGTCTTCCCTGTAACCCCTGTTTTGTTCCCAATGGTATGTCCGCGTTTTCGCTTCCAGTACTGTCGCTAGATCAAAATTTCTCATTACTCCTAAGAATTCCTCAACGTCTTGACATTTTGTACCACTACCACTTTGGTAACCTCCGGTTCCATATGACCTGCCAGTAGAAGTACGATGTCGTCCTCGCTCAATTTCGGTGTTAAGTGTTGCGCCTGATTAAACTTATCAATCGCGTATTCTTCGCGTGTGCCGTGAGTCCTGCTATAATGTCCTGTAATTAGATTCGTCCTTATGTCGGTCTGATGTGTAGTGTTCCAAAACTGTTCTATAAAGAGTCGTCTGAAGTCCGCGTACGTGTCATACTGTTTACGAATAATGTTATGCCATTTTCGGCATTTCCTGTCAAACTCGCCCCACAATCTGTAGTTTTGTTCGTTCGTTTTCTGTCCCTACGATCTCGTCAAGTCGGTCCAGGAATCCCATGGGCTGTTCTGTCTTACGTCCCTCAAACTTCGGTAAAGCGTCCCGGTTTAATCGAAAGTGCGGTCCGTAGTCTAGTCCAATTCGCCTCCTTTCTATGTCGTCGAGTTTCTCGTGAATTTGTCTAACGTCATGTCCTACCCTGGTTTCTAATCCCGTGACTTTGTCGTCAAGTTTTGTCCTACCGTGTACGTTTTCGTTTTGTATGGTCTCTAGTGTTTGTCCTAAATTTTTGTAGTTGGTCCCATGTCGTTTGTCACATGTTTGTATTTCGGTACTTAAATTTGAAAACCCGCTAACCATCGTTTCTTCCACTGTGTCTACCCGTGTCTTAATTTCCGTTCTAAGGTCAGTCCGTGTCGCGTTCAAATCTCCTGCAAATGTACTCGTGTGTGTTCTAACTTGTCGTCAACCCTGTCTACTTGTTGTTGGACCTCTGTCCGCACGTCGTCTTTGCAATCTGTATTTGAGTTAGTAAGTAGTCCTGCGTGTGGTTCATTTTCGCCGTCAGGTCCGCGTGCGCTGTCCTAAACTCGTCCCTTAGCTCGTTATGTGATTGCGTAATTTTGTATGTCAGTTCTGTATGTGATTCTGTAATTTTGTTTGTCAGTTCTGTCTTTAATTCTGTTTGTGACTCTTCAAATTTTTTTGTTAAATTCGTTTGTAGTTCCGTGTGTGCATCTCTTTGTTCCTTGCGTGATTCATCCATTTTGTCCGTTAAATTTGTCTGCAAACTCATCAGAAATCTCCTAAGGTCCTGGTTTCCGTCGGCTTCTGCTGCTCTCACCTGCGGTACCGTCGCCTGGTCCAAGTCCGTGTCTGTCATCTCCAACTCTGTCTGCATCGTGTCCGTCTCCTGTAGGTCGCCCCCTGCGTCTAGCTCTATGTCTTGTCTCCTTACATCCATTTCAACCCCGTATATTAGTCCCGATCTTGTGATTCTTTTTGTGTCCTCGTCCGTCATCTCTGTTTCCTTGTTTTGAACTCGTTTCCTGTAAAAAATAAAAAACTTGCGGGCCCCACCTAACTCGGGCTCCCGGATTCTACTCTCTTTCACTCTAACACCTTTTTAACCTTTTTCTCGAGCCCCACGTTGGGTTTGCCACCTTCTTATATCACCCTATATTTACTTTACTTTCACTTTGGGCTAATACCTTCTTTATTTATTACACTTTAACTTTAAACAAAATTTGTTACACGACTCTTGTCGTCGTCACAAATTTACTATTTAATGTATGACTTCAAATCGAGGTGCTTTAGCAAACGTTTGGTTGGTTCTTTTTTTAACTAATTACTATATTTTATATGCCTCGACTATTTGAAACTTTAATCTCAGGGTTTTCTCACCTACTCACCGTGAGTTCAATCGTGAGTAGATGTGCACTACCCAACCAAACTGCACCCTCGTTTGTTTTACCACTTTTTTAATGTACTGAATTTACTGTATGCCAAATTTTAATAGATTAAAGTTGTCTGATGCCAAATTAATTTATGTAACTATTTATGACTTTAATTTTTGACGTTATGATCTATTTACGGTACTTACCAGAAATATACCGCGCTGAAGGCCTTCTTTTAACTGCTGGCTCAAGTTCGAAATCGCCGTACGCACTTTCACAAAAGATTCTCCAATGTTGTCCGCTTGCGTACTGCCTCCAGGTGTTCTTAAAACAAATTTCGTTGACCCAAACCTGAAATAAATTTACCCCAATTTAGAATTTAGCAAAACCGTTGTCTACTTCCCTGCGTTATTTCTTCCTCGTCGTATATTGATCTCCTGTTCCTCTGTTCCGTACCCCAATTAATCCTCTCTTCGCACAATCCAATTCAAACCCGCTGTCCTATTATAAATCACTCCTAGTCCTGCTATTCCAATTATCCATACGATGTCCTTACTGCCGTTTAATCTTCTCAATTCAATCCAAATTATTTGTATCGTCGATTCCTTCTGTATCCACTCCAATCTCCTACTGCCGTTATACCAAATCTATCCCAAAACCAACACAAATCTTCTCAATCAAATAACCGTCGCTTTCCCCTTTGCACTAATAACCACTTCCAAAATCTTCTTTAAATACACGCTGACTTTCCCGTTGCACTTTTAAACACTTTTACTTTTTTAATACTCGTCGCCTTTTTTACTCGAAGCTTCTTATTCCTTTCACACTTGAATTAAATAATACTCGATGATACTTATATAAACTTTTATTTCAAAATATTTTACACTTTAACGCAGGTTTCATAAAATAGGTCTTTATCTGAACAAATTCGAAAAGGAAGTCCCTTATTTATTTTGCTTAGTTATTAAATCAACAAACTTAGCTTACTAGAATAACATTTTAAACATATAACATCCAATAACAAATCATCTTTCTTTCAGTGTCCAACATACCTTCGCTACAGTCTTTATAATAATTTTAAATTTCTACTATTGGTCCAAAACACTTCACTAAACTCCAATAACCTTTTACATTTTGATTCACTTTAAATTTTGATTTACAATTCGTCCAAAAGTTTGATTCTATAAAAATGAAAAGCCAAATAATTTATACACGACCTGGACGCTTTGTTATATTGCAGATATCCATAAATGCGTTCGGCTTTCCGACGGCAAATGTACTCTCAACTGGCTCATGAAATATCAACTCAGTATAAAACCTCAAGTACCGTGCATTATATCAACGTCATAAAGTCATGTTATCTACCTTTTGGCATATAAGTTTCAATCTGAAATAGTACATACTTTAACGTATGTAAAGTATAGCAAAATTTATAGTTTTTAAATTATTAAATCTGAAATATTGATCCTATCGTTTGGCATACACCCCTATTAATACAAATATACCTTTAGAAACCTTATACCCCCCCCCCTTTACATAATAATATATATATAATTAAATAGAATCATTAAAACTTAAGTTAGATGCAACAATGTATAATTGAAGGACATATTACAAAAGGTTAATGGAAGTTTATAAACCAGACATGAGATGTGAATACATTGTATTCCAGACGTAACTTGACACTGCAGGTGCAGGTCACTATAGATTGTAAAAACTTATTATCACAATTAAGATTGTTACTTTGTATTGTATAAATGAATAAAGAAAATAGCAGACTTGAGCTATGCAGTTCCCACAAGCAATGTGAGGGGCAGGGATAGCACAAATACTCTCAGGAGCCCAAGATGGCCAGTCAGTCTCGAGATTTACAACGTTAACATTGTTGGTTGTTCAAGCTACTCAAATTTAGTTTAATTAATTTAATTAGTGAAAGTAATTTTGAGTGTGAAAACGTTAATGAATATAACGCAACCATTTGTTAATTTCCATCGTAATTTCTGTTTTAATAAATTTATTAGAAGAGTTTTTGGGAGAAGCCTCATTAAAAAGCCATTCCAAGAGGTCCAAAATCTAACTGGCGCAGTCGGTAGTATTTCAGAAGGGCAGTAACGAATCCAAAATCGAAGAAACGAGTGGTCTTGAATCTTTATTCTTCATCTGGATGAACAAACAAAAAATTGGACAAGGTACAAAAACGACCAAGCCCAAGGAAAGAAAACTGATGGAACTGGCAATGAAAATTATGTAAGTTCATTTATCCTAACCATTTTCAATTATTGATGTTAGCTAATAAAGCAACAAAAAAATTTATATACGCATTTTTTGCACAATTTATGATTACATTTTATAGCAATTTCTTAATGAAAGAAATTTACTCAGCAAACTCATTTTTCACCAAAGGAATTTATATATACGCATTACAATTTATTACGATTTAAATCAATGAAATAATTTCAGCAAAGTCTGAGCTTTAAATATAATTAGAACACAAGTTTATGTACAGTTTATTACAGTAATTATTACGGAAACGATTTATTCAAAACCTAACTCTCATCACATTTTATAATTAAACACCTTCAGTGCAACAAATTAAAGAAAGTGTATAATTATAGGAGCATTTTATGTACTTTATTATTAAAACGATTTACTCAGCGAAAAGCGTATAATTACAACACAGTTCTTATACAATTTATTGCAAAAAACTATTAGTGAAATAAAATTATTTTGCATCAATTTGCAAGCTCTACAAAAGGATATAATTAAACGCTTAACGCAACAGTAACTGCTGAGACAATTAATCAGCAGAACTCTTCGATGTAATTATAGCACTTGATAATTACATATGAAATATACATAAAAGATAAGTGATTCTTTAAATAACTAAATACCAATTTTAATACAATCTAAACACAATACAAACTCAACTGAAAAATAATTATAGAATTAAAAACAATGAACATGGAGAATGTGCGGTTGTATCTCGACTCAATAACGGTATACAACGGAAACCAAGCAATATTAGGTATCTTTATCACCGCATGTGAGACGTTTTTAAAATTCTTTTACAAAGAAGGTGACATTGAGCGTAACGTCATGCTTTACGCCTGATCCTCAATAAACTAACGGGCAGAGCATTAACACTAATTGCAAGCCGCGATGACCTTCAGCAATGGGAAGACTTCAAACGGTTGTTAATAGCGTATTTTCGCGACCAAAGAAATATCAAATCTCTAGCGAGAGACTTAATAAACCTCCGGATGTCCGGATGGAACCTAATCAATCACCCTACCAATTTGGTATGAGATGCCAAAATGTGAGGAGCTTAATCTTAACCAAAATGAAAACCGAAGAACCCGACCAAAATATACGTTTATTAACGACGAAGATGTACGACGAAATGGCTTTAGACGCATACATCAATGCATTACCTGAACGGCTATTGGACAAAATAAGATTTCAACATCCCCAAAATTTAGAGGAAGCAATGAATATGATAGTGGAGTAAGAAAACGTTATGTATTACAGAAATAGGATATATAACCCTAATGCAAATAAAAATTACTCACCTATGAAAACAATACAAGCCGCGAGACAACTACCAACACAACAGAAATTTACATCCCTTAACGCACCAACGAATCAACCTGGAACGAACAATTCGAACTTTAATAACACAAATTTCCACAACCAATTTAGACAATTTCCAAGACTCACATTTAACTCAAACTTTACAAAACCCTATTTACACCAAGGTTTAATCAAAACGTAAACCAACCAAGGAAAACATTTGGCGCAAATTTCAATAGAAACACACCTATGACAAATAACAATAACAACTCCAACAGTTATTACAAACCAACTCCTAAGGACACTTCATCTGGTAACAGTAGACAAAACACAAAAATATCGCAAATCAGACCAAACTACCACCACAAACAAAACTTTACTTTCGAAAAACTATTCCACCAAGTAGAAGAAGATTTTGACAACCCGGACACGAATAATGACACAACGTCGAGTAGAGACGATGAGACAAATTACGAATGCCACAACCTCTATAAAAACTACGGAGAGGACGAATAAGAAAAAACGTGCTCAAATTTTCAGTTAGACTGATTCAAATACGATCAAAAGTAATTAATTTAAATAACACCAATCAACACATTTTACCCTACATAGAAATACCTCACGCAGAACTCAAATTACTAATCGACACCGGATCTCCAAAAACTTTAATTAGCTCCAGAACCGTACAAAAACACTATTTAGATTTTGTAGAAAGAGAACCCTTCAAAATCAAGACAGCCCACAAAGGCCATACACCAATTTATAGCGAACATATCCCTACCAAAAACTTTTAACGTAAAAATGAAACACAAATTTTGCATCTTTGGATTTAACGACAAATACGACGGATTAATAGGCATGGATCTTCTAAGAAAACTAGGAGCAAACATTGACGTATGAAACCGATTACTGAGAACGAAACACGGACAAATTCCCATTAAATTCCAAAACAGTAATATTCAAACCTATGAAAAACTACATGCAGATACTTTGGTAGTAGAAGCGCAAAAGTTTTTGACAATTTTAGACGCATTCACAAAAGTAGGCCAAGCGATACCCATTATTTCAAAAAATAGTATAGATGTAACTCAAGGATTCTTACAATACTTTACATTTTATGGCACACCTAAATCAATAACTTTAGACAATGGAAGCGAATTCAAAAACAAAACAATACAAAATACCCTCGAACTTCACAATATAAAAATTCATTTTATAACCGAAAATCACCCACAGTCAAGACTAATTGTAAGATTACACCTAATCTTATTAGAACAAATCAGACTAACAAGACTAACCTAGAAGAAAGAGCATATTACTAATTTAATGTCATGCGCATTAATTGCCTACAACAACACAATCCACTCATCAACTAATTTTACACCCCTTGAATTAACATTAAGATACTCGGATTTCCGCAACCCTTACGATATACACTATAACAAAGAAGTATACCAACAGTATGCAAAAGATCACAGAGAGAAATTATAAATAACTTATGATACTGTAAAATATAAATTAGATAACGATAAAGAACGTATTACGACAAACCGCAATAAGAATGCCAATATAAATAAATTTTCAGTAGAACAAACCGTATACGAAAGAAATTTCAAAGGTAAGAGACACTAAACGGCCCACTGAAATTTAGATCCGTTTAAAATTAAAAAGAACTCAGATAAAAATGTAGCCGTAGTAGATAACGGAAAAATTGTAAAATACATTCACTTAAAGAATCTAAAACACCCTGTAATTTCAGACGGACAGCTATCACCCTTGCAGTAAATCTCCACCCAGGTAGGACATTAAAAACAACTCTGGTATACTACCAGTAAAATTAGGAAGTATGCAAAATACAATAGATTACTGAACATTCGCACAGAAATTTGATTTAACAGAATTAAAACAAGAATTTTATTAATTAGAGATAATTACTACAAACTGAAACAATCAATGGACACAGCCAAATTCGGAAAAGAATACGCGATAGAAATGCTTAACTACAAAAATATAATGGAGAACATCTTAAAGAACACAAACGACAAATTCACCCGATTAATACCAACAGACCAAATTACAAGACAAAAAAAAGGATTTATTAACGGATTAGGAAACATGATAAAAACAACCACAGGTAATTTAGACAACCAAGATGCTGAACGATATGACAACGCAATACAATTAATTGGAAACCAAAATGACATAAAAACTATTGTTAGAAATCAAATATCCTTAACCCAGTCAACCATAATAAAATTCAATGATACATTAAGTAAATTAGTAAAAAACCAAGACAGTATAACTAACAGAATACTAACCCTTGAAAGTAACATGCAAAGCACAATGCTTGGAAGGCGAGATTTAATAAGATTCAACACGATACTCAATTAGATGATATCAACAATTATCATAATTCAACAAACTTTAGCCACGTTAGAAAACGCTGTAACATTTGCAAAACTAAACACATTACATGCTAGTATTATAGAACCAATTGACTTATTGACAGAACTATAGGAATTAGATCACTCATAACTAACAGCAAACTATCCTTTAAAGTAACCGAATCCAATATACTTTTATTTGAAAAAATAGCCATAGTAAAAGGTTATGTAAAGAATTATGAAATTACGTATTTAATAGAATTCCCCATAATAAAAATTAACCCTTATAATTATTATCGTTTATTTGCTTTCTCTATGAAAGTTGCTAGCCAGTATTAAGTTATTATTCCTAAAACCAAGTTCCTTTCCCTAAATGAACTTAGGTATGTATAGCTTTACGAATGAAAAGTGCAAAGAAGTGGCACCCAGCCAATATTTTTGTCAATTCTTAACGACGACAGATATTCAAACGGATAGCCCTTGTAAGGACAACTATTAAGATTCTCTAATCACTACGAGAATTGCGAGTCAAAACTAGTACAAATTACAAACATGAAAATTCAAAAGTTCACGGATAACAAATGGATTGCTGTATTTCCGCAAGAAGTAATAGGAACTACGCATTGCAACCAAGACGAAAACAATCTAGCTTTAATTGAAAACAAGGTAATCATAATAAAAGAGGTTTACTATTTAAAATTAAAAAGCGAAATTATTCGAGTATATCAAAACCCAGCAATAACGAAGAAATCCGCAAATCTACCCGAACTACAGTTCAGAATTACACAAACCGAAGACGACGTAATCAGCAAAAAACCAATGCAACTAGAATATCTAGACTTAGACGACCTCAACCAAGCCGTAAAGTTAATGGACAGTTATAAAGAACATTTAAACGAAGTAAAAGTGCTAAAACTACACTACGATTATATCAGTGTTTGTAGAAGTTTATTGATCATTGTAATAATTTTATTAACTATGTATTTATTGTACAAAATGTATCTTAGATATAGAAACAAAGAAACGAAGTTTAGTAATAAGAATAAAGAAACGAAGGTAAATAAAGGAATAATAAAAGATTCCTTAGGAACAATAAGTTTTAAAAATTAAGTAAAACCTTTAATTTTCATCTACGTCATGAGGAGTTACATATTTCCCAAATTAATATATATATATATATATATATATATATATATATATAATTAAATAGAATCATTAAAACGTAAGTTAGATGCAGCAATGTATAATTGAAGGACATATTACAAAAGGTTGATGGAAGTTTCTAAACCAGGCATGAGAACGGATGTGAATACATTGTATTCCAGAAAATGCGTAGTACTGTATGGAAAAAAAAGTTGCCTACTCATCAGGTACAAGTTCCTAGTAACAATAAGCCTATGGCATCAGTAGTAAATTCTCCGAATGCAGTTGAAAAAGGTAGAATTATATATTGAAATTGTTTGCGCCCTGGTCATATGTTTAGGTATTGCAGTCCCAGAAGATTATTTTGTTTTGGATGTGGTCAAAAGCGCACCACTCAACCGTCGTGTCAAAACTGTTCAAAAAACAGATCTCCTGTAGTCGACATACTGTCTTTTCTCAAGTGGCTACAATTATGTTGAGTGAGCAAAAAAAAATTTGTTTGTAAGGAAGAGAATGACCTGATCATGAAATTTTACTCTTGTGTGTGTGTGCGTGCGCGCGCGCGTGCGTGTGCGGGTGCGCGTGTGTGTGTGTATTTGTTCATGAGAATATTGTTATGTCGCTGATTTTTATCTTGATGAAAGTAACTATAAAATAGTTGTATGTATACCTGTTTACAGAAAAATGAAGTAATGTTGTCGTAAAATAAATTTAAGGGACGTAGGAAGCTGAAATTTGTTGTTTTATTTACTTAAACATATAGGTGGCCTTATGTAGAAGGAACTCCATTTCACCAGGAGGGTAATGTAATTAAAATCCCCCAGAAGTACTTGTCATCTAAGGTAAGTATTATTGGCAACGTAGTTGAAATTGCTCCTAGTAAATCGTTTTCTTATATATTTTTTTATTATTTCTATAAAAACCCACTTCTGTGCCACTATAGTTAGCCGGTGGACTCTTATTTTGCTACAAAATTCCCACCTCTTTTGGACAATTCTAAATTTAAGAATTTAGCGCTTCATTTCCTCTTAACATGTTACATGCTAAAAATTGGAAATGTGCATGTCTTAGATCTAGTTATAATTTATAAGGAAATTCCCGCGTATTTTTTAAAATTAAAACTTGGCCACTTCCGTCATTCCGGACAGTCGCGTTTGCGCAAAAAAATGCGCAGGTGTGGGTAGTGTCGAAAGCGGGCATTGAGCCACGAGACCTCAAGCCAAGAACATCTATCTGTGTTGTGTGTGTGTCTTTTCTCTGTTTAGGCATGTAGGTTCCTCTATCTTTACCTTCTGTTGTACCTCTACCTGGTGTTTCTTCATTCCTCTACGAGCATAAAAGACACAGGAAGAACGGATTGGCAATTTGAAACTCAGCAATGGTGTAACCTAACCCACAAAAGATGATGAATCCTAAGATTTAGCTACGAAATACCATCCATGTGAGTAATCTGTTTTACTTATATTGTGTATGTAAATTGACTTTAAATGTGCATGAAAATTTGACTATTGCATCATCCTTAAGACGTGGCGATGCGTTTATAGCAATTACGGGTGTAACAAACAACCACCACTTACATTTCATGCACTCCTAATTTCTGTTTTCGTTGACATGGACTCCTTGCATTTCGGAGTGAATCGACCCCCTAGGGTCGATATAAACTACTTTGAAAATAATCAATTTACATTATCTTAAACATTGTGCACATTGTAGGTGGTATTGTATATAGTTACGGTCATGGGATCAAAAGTGTATCGACATTGGTAATAAAGGTTACAAATATAAATACTCATTTAAAATAAAATAAAAAAATAGACGCGTGTTGTAGTTTTCCGGATATACACCAATTACCGCAATAAGTAGTGACGTGCTATAACAATTTTTCTTAAACTTTCTAAGTCAGATAAATTTAATTAAATATTGTTTCATGAGATCATCCAATACTGTCTATCGTCTGTGGATGCTCAGCGCTCCCAGAAAATTTTCTGCGTGTGTTTGAGCCCTAGAGCACACATGTACTCTGCGCCGGTGATATTAAAAATAAGTACACCTAACCTAATATTTTTTGGTAATTTAGTGTGAACTTCATTAGCATGTCCTTATAGAAAAATCTGAATATATGCCATCAGCAATTACACGACAACCTGCATAAGTAAACCGCAGGGAAAAACTGCCACTGCATCTCAAACAGTACAAAGGGTCTTATAATTTTCCACTGAAAATGGGGATGGCAGGTACAAGAAGATTACGGAACACTGATGTAGTAAATCGCAAGATAACGTAACTTTGACCGGCTATATATCATTGACCACAAATCGTTAAAAAGATGTCAAAGAATTTGCAGATGCCGATACTTGCAAAATAAGTCGCTTTTTCACACAAATGGTTCAGACAGTCTGTCAAAAATGGCTTTGTAGTACGTAACAAATATCTCATTAATTTGTTTTAGAATTGCCTAAGAGAAAATACGCTTCGTATGAAGATGGTTAAAATAAAGTAAAGCTTGAACATATGATAAGAAGATCTGGACAAATTTCGATTACTAAAGCTGCAACAGCATTTAATATAGCAAAGGGCACGAAAATTAATAAACTTAAACAATTCCACTCGCGAAAAATCGGCCGCACTTTTGTATTAACCCTTACCGACGAAGAAGATATGTCGCTTATATTTTAAAAGTTGCTGAATGAGGATTTCCTTTTAGTAGGAAAGTTTTGCAATATCTTGGAAGTAAATTTGTAAACAGACATGGGGCGACGATCTCTCAATTTGAAGAATGAAATATCCAAATTCTTAAATGAACATCAATATTTATAGAAAACATCCAACTAACTCATAGATTGAGCCAAAATCTTAAAATTTCAATTTCAAATGCATCTCCAGATGAAATAATTAAATATTTTAACGGTATATAGTTTACAATATATTTCTTCAGAAGATGGCAATTTTATTGATCCAGCAAGAATTTATAATTGTGACAAAATAACCCAGGAAGAAAAAAAAATATTTTTAAAAGAGGGACCAAATGTTCAGATAGAATTTGTGATTCTACCAAAACCAGTGTGACTGTCATGTTTTGCGGATCGGCAGCTGGTTAACTTTTACCACCCTATGTGGTTAATAAGTATAAAAATATGTGGTCCACGCGGTTAGAAGGGGAACCTCTAAGCACTCGATACAACCGGAGCAAAAGTGGGTAGTTTAACTATATTATATTTACTGATCGGTTCTGCAACTTATTTGTCCAAAATATAAGGAAACATCATAAAGATGGAAGTTGTTATTCCTGGAGATAATCTTGCTTTTCTTCAGAAATGCTAAAGCATGCTGAGAAAATAACATTGTATTTGCCTGTTCTCCAAGAAACTCTACAAAGTTATATCATCCTCCAGATGTGGCCTTTTATGCGTCCTTAAAGAAGAAGATGCATGGAAAGATAATCAGCAAAAGAAATCATAAATTGTCCAAAAAGATCAATTTCACAGACTGTTGAAAAAATTGTGTGATGTTATTAGTCCTAACAACTTTCTGAGAACTTGGTCTCCGGTTTTATAGAATGTGGAATCTAATTTAATGCAAATAAGGTAATAAATCTACTACCTGAAAATAACACTGAAGATCGTTCATCCCAATTAGTTTCTGAAGTAGTAGTATACATGCTAAAAACCATGATATATGGAGATAAAGATGTTAATAACAAAAAAGGTTGGAAAATTACCATTCAAGCTGGTTAAAGAATTATGTTAGACACCTTGCCACCCAATTAAGATATTAAACATCTCTCCTTCGGTCCATACAAATCAAAAATGACCTCTAAAAGGAAAGACGAAAAACATAATTGTCAGTGAAAGTGAAAATACAGATTCTAGTTTGGAAAATATTCCATATGCTAAAAGTTCTGGTGAAAGTTTTGAAACCTGACAGAGAACTGAAAGAAACAAACTCTTGACCAAAGTTGGTGATGGTGAAAGTAGTAGTAGTAATGAAGAATCAGAAAATGAAAATTCAACTCTATCAGTTTTACGCGAAGGGTAATTCAAGAAAACGATTCAACAACAGCATTTTTTGCAAACGATTACGTGCTATACTATAAAACAAAAATATTATGTTGGCCAAATCGTTTCCCTTGGGGAGGAATATGAAGTAAAGTTTATGCGCAAAAACTTATAACTTGTTTGGCCACTTGTAGACGATAGATCACCTGTACAGAAAGATCGAATTATTCAAAAACTAAATCAACATGTAAACACAAAAAGACATTTTTTGTGGTACCTACCCAAAAATTAGCACGCTCATTGGTCAAACTAAATTTGGAGATTCTTTTACACTTGAAAATCGAAATACACAAATCAATTGGTTAAAGACATCATTAACGTTTTTCAACACAGGAAGCATAAGGAACGGAAGTGTATAAATATAATTTCAAATTCTCCAAAAAACATTCGTTAGTGCTCACCATAGCCTGAGGAATTACCTTGCAGTGCTCCCCATAGTCTGCAAAACCTTCAGCAAGCAGCGCTCCCCATAGCCTGCTATTCTTCGACACGCAGTGCTCTCCATAGCTTGCGTATTCTCCGACGGTGACGCAATCCGCGGCACATCACCATCATTCATCAATTAATAGTTAACAATCTCCGTTTCATACATCACCGAAATGTCGTTATTGTGATTGCGTTTGTCAAGTCTACCACCGGGACGACACCCCGTAGAGCTCCACGGCGACGCACTGGATAAAGCCTAAACCCCTACTACCACCACGTTTTCCGAAGAGTACCGAAGGTGACCGAAAACTTCTGAACCCTTTATACTTGTATATATTGTCAATTGGTAGTTTTTAATTTCATGTCATAATACTTTGTAGCTTAACGTTGTCCCACAAATAAAACACAAAGCCTTCCTAAGAGTTCCGAAGACTGCCGATGACGTCTGGATCTCTTCAAACTGTAAATATTTTCTAACTACCGTTATTCAAATTCCTACTCAGCCTCACAAGCAAATTCCGAAGCCTTAACTATTTCATTTTTATTTTTATGTATTTATGAAACTTATGATTATTTTTACTTATACTTATTAAACAAATAATCAAGCCAAGCCTACATGCTTTCAGATGCCACCCACACGAATGATAACAACCTATTTTACATTTGTTTTTGTTGTTGCTTGTTTCTGGAGAATTGTAAAGTTTTATTTATAAAATTTAGTTAGATAAAGTCGTTTATTTCTTGCATTTCTTTTCTTATACATTTCAAAGCCAATACAAATTGATTATACGAGGGTAAGGTGAAACGTTCTCGGCCTACAATAGAAGACTGCAATTTTCAGTAATAAAAAATGATTTTATTTTTCGATATAATCCCTCTTAACTTCAACACACTTGGTGGTCCAGTATTTCTCCAACATCGGTATTCCTTCCCGGAAGTGAGAGTCTGGAAGGCTGTAAAAATATTCGCCTACGGCTCTCTCAACTTCTTCATTGGACATGAAGCGCTTCCCAGAAACAAATTTCTTCAAGTTTGGGAACAGATAGAAGTTTAAGGGCGCCAAATCAGGGGAATAGGGGGAATGGCCAAGCAAGTCGTACTCCAAATCCGTGAACTTTCCTATCGTCAACGCACCCTTGTGTGCAGGTGCGTCGTTTGGTGAAAGATAATTCTTTTCTTCTTCAAGCCAGGCCTCTTCTCGCGAATTTTGGCATCCAGCTGGTCAAGAAGGGTGGAGTAATATTGTCCTGTAATTGTTCTGTCGTTTTCTAGGTAATCTATTAACAGGATCGCTTTTGCATTTTAAAACACACTGGCCATCACCTTTCCGGCAGATGCGATCGACTTCGCTATCTTTGGCGCTGAACAACCGACTTCCACCCGCTACTTCGACTGCTGTTTCGTTTCCGCCGCGCAAAATCGCTCGGATTCTTATTGAACCGAGCCAAACATTGCTGCGAAACTCGTTTTCGCATTTGCTTTTGATCGGCTTTCAGCAAATGCGGCACCCATCTTGCACAGAGCTTTCGCATCCCTAACTCTTTGTGTAAGATGTTTCGCACCCTTTCGTCCGATATCCCTACAGCCTCAGCTATCTCCTTCACTTTCATTCGCCTATCGTCCAACACGATATCATGCACTTTTTCGATCGTTTCTGGTGTGGTTGCGGTTTTTGGTCGTCCTTCGCGTGGGTCTTCTTCGAGAGACGTGCGACCACGTTTAAATTCAGCTGCCCACTTTTTAACGGTTGACAGGGAAGGGGCAGAGTCTCCGTAAACTTTTGTCAACTACGGATGAATTTCCCGAGGGGTTAATCCGTTCAAAACGAAGAATTTTATGACCGCACGATATTCAACTTTATCCATCTTAAGGAAACACGCATAAGACGTGTGCTTGAAAAAATTCGTGTAAACAAACTACTTGAGATAGCAAGTTGAAATTTGTCATATGAACTAACGACATGTGCACGCAGGCGGGAATCACAAATTTTTGCTGATTGAAACGCCATCTCTGTGTTAGGCCGAGAACTTTTCACCTTACTCTCGTACGTAGCTAATAACGTTTTTAACAACTTATATGAGGGTCAATGTTAAAAACAAAGCTTTAGACATTGAATATTTATTATTTTGGGTAGTCTGTTAAAGTTGTGTCGTTCGTGCATAACTTTGACCATGTCCTATTTTTAAAAATTTTTGGATAAATCAACTCAAAATCAAAAAGTATTTAAAAAACGTGTAACAGTTTTATTAAATCCCAACCAACATATTGAGACTATAAAGTAATCTAGATAAAACAAACAGAAATAACTGCCCATTAAATTCAATTTTGGTCAAAGTTATGTCACTCAACAGAACTCATAACCTTGTATGTAAGTTACAAATTATTACTACATTTTTTATCAATTATAATTAATGAATCACTTGGAAACTTGTAAGTACGAGTCTAAGCTCGTGCGTTTGAAATCATTTGCCTTCTAGCTTAATTTTTGTAATTATAGCCTAGAAAGTTGACATGAGAACTTATTTTGCACGTTGTATTTTGTTACAAATAAACAGAAAACTTAAATTATGATATCTTTTAATTTTTCTAAATAACTTCTGAATTGTTGTAGTAAAGATTCCTGTTTATGAGTTCCCAAATTGTTCCAACAATTCCAGATAATCTCGAACTTTTTTAAATGTTAGTTTCTAAAGTTTATTTTTGAAATAATTCTTGAAAAACAATAATTCTTGATTCAGAAATCACAAATCGTTGTTAGTTGTCAATTTTTTTGAATAAATTTTAACTCATACAATCCAAAATTCCTAAATTTCTGTTATTTGATTTTTTGGTTTGTACGTCAATTTATTTTGTTACGATATTTTGGTACAAAGCTAATTCAAAAAAAGGAAAATTGCTTTGAAGACTTACCTTCTATAAATAACAAAAATCCTAAGGAGCACAAGTAATCGTTAAAAACCTATACAAGATTATATTAATATTATGTAAATATTAACAAATTGTCCCATTTGATCACTATCCCGGAACAACTAATATTACAACACGAATAATGCGTATGCACTTACTTTATTTTTTTCACTTAAACGACTTCAAGCTTACATAATTATATATTAAGACTATACAATTTATACTGGTGTCGCGCGCGTTTCAAACTTTATTAATATTGCATTAACTAACTCTACAGACCGCGTTTCCGTTTGATACTACTGTAGAAATCTTAAATTCATTCTTGCAAACCATTTACAGGTGAGATTGAGGTATTTCTTGAATGGAAATGGTAAATTTAAAAGGTCAGCAACGCTACTGCTAGTTATAAAAGAAAGAGCTCACATAGAAGTCTTGATGTGGCTGTTGAATACCTTTCTCTTTGATGCATTGTTGGGATCCATCAATCCATATAAAAAGTTTGCATATAGGTGTTCAATTTGATTAATATGTCAATCATTAATAAAGATTTGAAAGTTAAATAAAAATTTTAAGAATATTAGACGATTGGCAAGAATGGAGGCGGCGGACATATTTCAAAAGCAAATAAAATTAATTGTTTTTTGATTGTATTGTAATAGCCAGCAGTAGTTTACCTTTTAATGGTCATGCTCGCCTTAAGCCCCCGCACACTAGCAACTTGTTTCAAGCGACCTTTTAATTGCTAAAATAGAACACATTGTTATTTATGACATACCACGCATTGGCAACTAAATAGTTGTGGCAACTAAATATATCCTAAAATGTACTATTTTGTGGGTGAATTAATTGTTACCTGTGAAAATGTATCACTCAAGTTCACACACGTCACCGACACTCAGAGCCGTCGATAGGGGGGGGGGGGGCAGCCAGGGCAAATGTTCCGGCGGCCCGGGCCCCTCCAGGCATGGTCGCTGCTTACATCTAAAGCGGCTTTGTGCAAAGAGCCTTTTGGCGCCCTCTTTGATAAATATTTTAGTAACAGGATAATTGTTTTACAAAAAATTAGTGAATATAAGTATATTACATACATAATACATACTCCATACATTCCTTGGCTAAAACTTCCGTCGTTTTACTTTCCACCGTTCAAGTGGAAATTGCTGATTGCTCTGGTTCTTTACAAAGATTTCGCGATTTACTAGATTCGGGTAGCATGACTTCTTTTATTTCGCAAAATAGGGTAAAACGTTTAGGTTTTCGTACCACTCCACATTTCCTTACCCTTAGTGGTGTAGGCTCCATACACTCTGCAGCTCTGCATGGCGTTGTCGCCGTCTCGCTCAAACCAATAGGTGTTTCTTCACCGATTATTAATTTTCAAGCTGTAGTACTACCCAAAATTTGTGAAAATTTACCTACTTTTAATATTTCTTCAGAACATTTCAGTCATCTAGCTAACCTGAAGCTAGTTGATCCGCTCTTTGCTCAATCAGGATCCATTGATTTCTTACTTGGCGCGGATATTTTCGTCCAAGCGTTTTTAGACGGTCGCATCCAGGGTGCTAGCGATCAACCTGTTGCTATTAATACTATTTTTGGATATATTTTAATTGGAAGCGTACCTTCCTTGCCCGCTCCGGAAGTAACTAGCAAGTTTTGTATGACAGATTCTACCTCCCCATTGAAAGATATTCTCGTTAAATTCTGGGAACTCGAAACTGTCACCGCCGCTCAACCTTTCACGCCTCAGGAAACTCTAGTTAAAAAACATTTTGTTGATACGTTTCGCCACACTGAACAAGGTCGATATGTCGTCTCACTGCCGTTTAGAGATCCAGAACCATTTTTTGCAGGTAGTCGTGATCTTGCCTTACACTTACAACGATTTGTTTCTTTAGAAAATTGTTTACTTAAGCAACCCCGTGTTTACGAACAGTACGTTTCGTTCATGCGTGAATATCCGGATTCTCAACATATGCAATCTGTGGTTAGTGGGACTTACATCCCGCATTATTGCGTTGTGAAACCAGAAAGCATAAGTACGAAGGTACGAGTTGTTTTCAATGCTTCCGCTAAAACTCTGTCTCAATCGTCCTTAAACGATCACTTGTTCGTTGGGCCGAAGCTGCAACCCGATATTACCGCAATTTTGTTATAACTTTGTTTACATCCTTATGTTGTCACTGCTGATATTCGTCAGATGTACAGACAAATTCTTGTTAATCCCCCTCAGTGTGTTTGTTTACCAACGAATTGTTTGGCGCTTCTCCCCTGAGGTGCCCATTCAGGATTTTAAATTCAATACCGTTACTTATGGAATCAATTGTGCTTTTCTTGCCATACGTACGCTTCTGCAGTTGGTCGTAGACGAAGGGAATTCTTATCCGTTAGCCAGTTTCGCTCTTGGCCACCATACTTACATTGATAATATCGCTACTCGTGGAGATTCTATTGAATAACCCTCCGCTCTACGTAATCAACTAATTGCTCTTTTAAAACTTGGTGGTTTCGAACTTCATAAATAGTCGAGTAACCATCCGGAATTATTAAAAGATCTTTCCGCTACGCAGCAATTCGCTCAACCACGCTCCTTTGAGGATTCTGACACTCAACCACTAAAAGTTTTAGGTCTTCAATGAAACCCCACTTCAGATAATTTTTGTTTTCTAGTTCAGCCCCTTAAGTACCTCCTGTACTAAACGCAATCTACTTTCCAACTTAGCCCGTATATTCAACCCCATGGGACTTTTATCCACCCTTTCACTTTCCTGATACAACACTTAATTCAACGTTTATGATCGTTAAGATTAGAATGGGATGCTGCCCCTCTCCCCGACTTCGCCCGTTTGTGGGAGAGATACTTGCATGAGTTACCGCTTCTTTCGGATTTCGCTTTACCCCGCTTGCTAATTCCGCCACAGTTTACTACGTGCGAAGTTCACTGCTTTGCTGACGCCTCCGAATGTGACTACTGTGCTGTGGTTTATTTTCGCTTTGTTAGCCCTTCCGCCGTTGAGGTTCGCTTAGTATGCGCCAAGTCTAAGGTTGCTCCTCTTCGTACAATCTCTTTGCCTCGGCTTGAATTGTTGGCCGCCGCATTGGCATCCAAATTATTAATCTTTGTCTTCAAAATCTTTGATTCTAATACATTTCATAAAATTTACTGTTGGTCTGACTTCATGGTAGTACTTGTATCAGTTTTTCGAAAATTACAGTCCACATATTCTGCCTATGGATACTCCTGAAGTTCTCGCTGAACAACGCTCTATTGTTTTATCCGCTATCGTAACCTCCTATTGGATTCAATCAATTCTAGAAAATTACTCTTTGTTTCCCTTTATTACGCGCATTGTTGCTTGAATTCTCCGTTTTCGTCATAATCTACGTCACCCACTCGAAAGGTATTCCGGACCTACGTCATTTCTGAATTGCACAACGCTTTGCTTGCGTATACTCAACAATCTGATTTTGCTATCGAGTTTGAGACCATTCAGTCCGGATCCACTTTAAAAAAGAGTTTTCGCAAGTTTCCCCCTTTTATTCATGATGGAATCTTGCGGGTCGGGGGTTGCCTCGCTCACGCGCCTTTATCCTCTGACCGTAAATTTCCCGCTTTGTTACCTAGCAAAAGTCGATTTACTGATCATTATGTTACCTACGTTTATTTAAAATACTTCCACGCGGGTGCTCAGATGGTCTATTTTCTCTTCAATCGACACTTCTGGAAGACAGTCTATCCGTCGTGTTTTGAGTCAGTGTTTAACGCGCTGGAAAACCAATCCGGTCGCCTTACAACCTCCTATGGGCAATTTGCCTGCATGTCGAGTTACTCAAGTCAAACCTTTTTTGTGTTCGGGCGTCTACTTCGCCGCTGGTCCCTTTTCTGTTAGCATGTCTCGACTACGGGGCGCCAAAATTTTAAAATCGTATTTATGTCTTTTTATTTGTATGGCTACCAAGGCGTTGCACCTTGAAGTCGCATCCGACTTGTCAATATTTCGTGGCATTTTATGCCGCCGGCTTCACCTCATTTTGGTAGCTTGTGGAGGCGGGAGTGAAATCGGTTAAAACCTTGCTCCTGCGTACTATTGGCGAACAAGTGCTAAGGAATTGGCCACAGTCTTTATCCAAATTGAGGCCATTTTGAACTTACGTCCTCTTACCTCTTTGAGCAATGACCCCCAATGATTTGAGCTGCCTTGCGCCCGGTCATTTTTTAATTTTGGCTCCTTTAACCGCTTTTTCTCATTTTCCGCTTAACCGCCTCTCTCGCTGGCAATTGCTCTAGCGAATTCAACAAGATTTTTTGTCCCGTTGGTCCAGGGAGTATTTGCACTCGCTATAACAGCGCTCCAAATGGCACACACCGTCTCCTCAAGATGAGTTGTGTTCCTTATTGCTGATTAAGGTCGCTAATGTTCCTCCCCTTCGTTAGTCCCTAGGCCGTGTTGTGGCTGTGCATCCTGGGACGGATGGTGTCGCTAGGGTGGTCACACTTAAAATCAATAATTGTACTCGGCTTCGCTATTTTTACAATGGTAAGTGTTTGAAGTAATTGTTTGTTTTTGTTTATTACCATTTATTTTTTTTCGTATATATGTCCACTTTTTCTCTACCACTTAGCTATCGAATTCCAACCACAAAAATAAACATAAATTAAAGAGAATTCTGTAATTGTTAACAAAAATTAGGTAAGAATTATTTAATAAATAAATAACCTTTAGGAATACTTTTTTGTATGAGCCTAAGCTGTAAACTGCTTTACAAATGTAAGAGATTCTTTAGTATGAAATAAAAATATTTTGCATGCATGTACGTTTCTTGAGATTTCTGTGTTTCATTTCATTTTCGTAAATTACACAGCATAATTTTTGTGAAGCCAGCCAGGCTAGGAAAGGTCGGTAAGATAATAATTTCATATTTGCATGTTCATTAATACAATTCGCTGTACCTAAGTCACATTATAATTTGAATTAGGGCCGCTATACTTGCGGCCACGTCCCCAATGCTCCACCCGGAGGTACTACACTGGGTTTAAACGCGAAAAATAGTCGTGCTCCTAATTTATTCTTACTTCATAGTTGATTCACCCTAAATAAAAACTAAATAAAAATCTAACAAACCTAAAAATCTAACAAACCTAACAAACTCTAGCAATCTAACAAACCTAAAAATCTGACAAAAACTGGAACAAAACAAAACAAAAACTAAAAACAGGGTTGTAAATAATGGTATCCCTGGCGCTGACTTTCGAGTGTACCCGATCAACAAGCAAAAATGCGAGGGGGAGGGATCCGTAATACCGGATAGCAGACGCCGGTTCTGCTTACCAGTGCGACCTGAAGGGTCGTCTTAAAACTATCCAAATCTAGCTAACTAATTTAAATCCATCCCTAGCTTTCCCTATCGTTCCCTAACTGATTTACATTATGACTACAATCTTCGCAATTCTGCTCGTCCTTCCCAAATATATACTGCAACCAAAATGGCGACAGAACGTCAAACAAAACAAATAAGCCACATAATACATGCTATATATAAATAAATATAAAGTGTAAATATAAAATATAAATAAATATAATTATGTAAATATATAAATAAATGTTTAATAAGCGTTAAGCGTTAAGCATATAGCAGTGCACAAAATAGCGAAAGCATCACCCTATTTATCAGGTGCACTCGCACAAGCATTATGTCGGCTAGCGCCTTTACACACCAAACGTGCTTCTTAAATTATTTCAAAAACTACTAATTAATGTAAATCAATGCTTGTGCGAGTACAGCCGCCACAATTTAAGTCTTACCTCGATAATAAAATTCTCCAGCATCCGAAGATCTGGTCGTCTGTAACTTACTTCTAAAGGTGGGACGGGGTGCACTGCTAAAGTCCTGGTGGGTATGCACTAAATGTTCTTGGGGGGATCACAATCACTATCACTATCACTTCACTTTCAAGTCCTGGGGGGATGCGCGGTTGCGCTCTGTTTTATTATCCTTGTTTACTTCATTGATTTAATTTAATAAGGGTTTATGATTTATTTGTTATTGTTTATTTGGTATTATTTATTCCCGATTTTCCGCACATAATTATAGGTTTTGGTTATGCTCGTATCCTTACTCACGCCAAGTCAATCTAAAATTTTTCAATCCTCCCACCAACCCCACCGAATTTTTACACGCGGTCGTCATTGATTGTCTAATCTCGCGACCCTTCCGCGAATTCTTTTAAGGCTGTCCAGAACGCCTTCTGGTTAACCACTTCGACTTCCTCTAGGCTCTTTGGCCATGCCAGACCTAGGATAGCTAGTTTGCTATCAGCCAACCCTCGATTTCCCGCCTCAAGCGGGCAGTCGAAGAGTACGTGCTCTGCGCTTTCCGCGCCCTCACCGCATTCGCAGCGGTCGCTGTTGGTTAGACCGAACCTTTGTAAATACGCCTTCAGGGCGCCGTGCCCTGTTATCAACTGCACCATTTTGTGATCGAGCTTAACCTCGATCTTACCTCTGGCTTCTATGCTCGGTATGAATTTGTGGGTCAACCTGCCCGTGGCAGCGTTGTTCCACCTCTCTTCCCATTGTCGAATTGATTTTCGCGCAGCTTTCTTTTGATTAAAGACCTCGGTATCGACGAATGTGATATTCGAAAGTCGCCCGTCGCGGCCTCTTTAGCTAATTCGTCAGCCCTATCGTTTCCTACGTTACCATTGTGCGACCTGACCCAACAGAACTTTAAACGTCGAAACTCTAGCGCCGTACGCGCTATCCTCCAGACGTCCGCTTGGAGATCTGTCGAGGTGTTCATGTTTGTTAAAGCCGTTAGCGCCGATTTACTATCACTGATTATATAATACTCGTCTCTGCCCGTATGGTTTATTACGTAATCGATAGCCTCTCGTATGGCTACCAATTCGCACTGGAAGATAGTGCACCAGTTCGCGAGTTTGGTTTGAAACCGAAACACCTCCCTTTCCTGCTTATACACGACAAACGCCGCGCCTGCTTGCCCATCGTCCATACGTGAACCGTCCGTATAAATTCTGATACCCATCGCGTCCTCATCACCTTCGACAAACTCGATCCCTCTAATATCAGTCGGGTGCCCTAACTCAGATACAACAATCTTTCTTGCAATTTCCTATTACCAAGATTAAGATCTTCGATAATTTCGCGCCCTTTTCCTATATTTATTAATCGTCTATCTCTAATCTCCTAACGACATATTCGATAGGGAGAGTCCTACTGATCACCAGGACAGCCTCCGTGGAGGTAGTCCTGTACGCCCTCGCCGCTTTTACCGCGGTTATGCGTTGTACGCTCGTCAATTGACGCATCTCCCGGACTTTACAACCTTCTGCCCATACAGAAGCTGCGTACAGTATTGCCGACTCAATTGCTCCGGCATAAACCGTCCTCAGCGATTCGCCTCTGAAACCCCACTTTATTTTAGCCGCCGCCATCATTTTATTTGATATTTCGCCGCCTTTACTTTTTACGTATTGTACGTGCGCTTTCCAATTTAATTTATTGTCGATCTTGACGCCGAGGTAGGTAATACAATCTTTAAACGGGATTTTCTCCCCTCCTAGCTCTAACCTAGGAGGTCTCTGTCCTGGTTTCGTGCCGAAATAAAGCGCCTCTGACTTCGACGTGTTAAATTTTAATTTTACCGCCTGCGACCATTCGTGTAATTTATTAAGCGCCTCGTTCGGTTTTGTGCGCATATCCATTAACAATCTCGATCTTACAATTAAAAGTGTGTCATCTGCAAACCCAACGATTGAGCATCCTGCGGGCAACTTGACCCTAAAGATGCTCTCATACAACAACTTCCAAAATGTGGGACCAGAACATGACCCTTGCGGGCATCCCCTTTCCACCTCACGCGACAGAACTTCACGCGGAATTTCAACCTGTGCTAATCGCCCCGAGAAATAGCTCTTGACCAAAGACATCAAGTTTCGCGGACAACCCCTATGATCTAACTCGCAAACGATTAATGGCCACCAGGCAGCATCAAATGCTCCTGAAATGTCCAAAGCAACAACGACACAGTACTCTTTGGCATCTCTTGCCTGCTTAATTTCCCCGACAACGAACTCTAACGCGTCGATAGTCGACTTGCCCTCCACGAAACCAAACTGTCGGTTATTAAAACCGCCACTGTCTCGCACTAGGTGTTCAACACGCGTAGTCATAACGCGATCTAAAACTTTCCCCAGCACCGGTAGCAAGCTAATTGGACGATAGCTGCCCGGATCTGACGCATCCGCCTTTTTAGGTTTGGGTATAAATTTCACATTCTGGATTTTCCAGCAACGCGGAAAACGCCCTTTCTAAACAAAGATTAAACAACCCAACAAAGACACACGGGGCTAACAGGCACGCCTGCAGAGCTGCGTCTGAAGTGATTCCATCATGCCCCGGTGCCTTCTTAGGGTTCATCCTCCTAAGAGCCCTGACGACCTCGTGAACTAGGATTGCCTTATCGGCACCTGTTCCTTGCGCCTTTGCAGCTTCCCGACGTATTAAATCGTGCGACCCTTCATCCCCCTCGGGATTATCCGATAGGAAAAATTTCTCTAGTAAATATTCCGCTGTGGTTTTAAAACCTTCCGTGTATTCGCCATTTGTTTTCTTTATATTACTGAGCGCGATTTTTGGTTGTTTTCCTCTAATTACGCGGTATGCGGTTCCCCAGGGTTCTTTCTCTGAGTTTCGCGGTAACTTTGATTATATTCTATTCTCCGTTGTTCTCTTATATCTCCCGAGGCGCGTTGATAGCGGCGCCTTAGGTTACGCGTTTCTGCCCGCTTGGTGGTTAGTTCCCGGGTCCACCAGGGTACGCTGTCTTTAAATGTTTTCTTTTGCGGCATGGAATACGACGACGCGTCTACCACCGCGTCGTTCAATTTTTTCGCGAGTGTTTCTACTTCGTCTGCCTCTCGGCAGTTAAATAGCTCATTTTCGAGCGCAGGGATACTTTCGCCAAATTTTTCTTTAAACCGCTCCCAATTTGCTTTTTTATTACAGAACCGCGGAAATACAGTTAGCTGCTCGTTTGCACTTGTTTTGGTTTCAACGTCCCATGTTATTAATTTATGATCAGAGAGCGTTTCCTCGTCCGACCTTAATTTCCAATTACAAATCGTTTCTAACATTTCGTGCGAGACTGCAGTAATATCTATAAAACTGCTGCCTCTATGCGTCTCAAACGTAGGTAAATCATTAGTGTTTATCACACTAAGATCCCATTCCGTAAAAAGATCAGCAACCTGCGAGCCTCTATCGTCTTCGATAGGGCTGCCCCATAGTGGCGACTTGGCATTAAAATCTCCCCCGATGACTAGATTTTTATTTCTGCCGATTTTACGAATAATATTATCTACTTCAGTTATCAAGTCTTCGGTTTGGGATTTTCCGCCGGGAATCGACCGGCGGGAGGTACACGCTTATTACATAGAACGCATTTTCCCCTGATTTGATTTCGGCCGTCGTTACAAATTCGTTCGATAAATTATTTAATATAATTCCGGCGCACGTTCCATTATTTATTATTATCCCGCTACGCGGTCGTTCACTATTCGCGTTTAAGACGGTAACCCCTCTCACAAAACCTGTTATTTTGTGGCCATACAGGTGCGGTTCCTGTATAAACCCGATGTCGATATTATTTTCGATGAATAACTTTATGAAGTTATTTGTTGCCCCTCTACCTTTCCCGAGATTTAGTTGCGCGAATTTAATCTTCTTGCTTCTTATGGACTTTGTTTTATCTTCACAGTCCATGATCGATGTTTCGTGTGATTGCGTGCTTCAGACGTTGCATCGTGGGGCATCTACTCGACTTGGCGTCGTGGCGCGTATCGACCTTCGCGCCACCGCCAGTTCTGTCGTTTGCCCTAGCGCAAACCACACAGCAGGGGACTGCCTTCCGGCAATTCTTGAATTCATGCCCGACCTCGGCACAGTTACCGCACCACTGTACCTTCTCCCTGCACTCCATCGATCGATGGCCGTACTCGTAGCACCGGTAACACTGGGTCATCGAAAAGTGGTCCCGGGCCCATACTCTTCGCCACCTGAGGTTAATAGCATCAGCTAATATACGTCTTCGAAGTGTGGGTGGTCACTTCGAAGACTACGTTGGCGAAGGGATCTCTAGAGCCCTTTCCGCCAAACCTGAACTTCTCTCTCAGGTGGTCTTCTAGCTTCAAATCGCCGAAACGGGGATTCTGGCTCGCAATCAACCGCACGAGCTCTTCAGCCTTCATCCCGCGTCGACCCCGGAAGAACGACCCGTGGACGTTTCTTCTCGATGGTCTTCGCCACGAGTTCCTTGCAGTTCCCGCCGACCTTCAACTGCAGTTTCTTGGCGTCGTCGCGACCTGCGCACTCCACAACGACACCGCCCCGGCGCGTCCTACGAGCTCCGACAACAACAAACCCATCTCGAGCGGGATCGACCTTCTGCTTCAGGGTCGTCATCACGTCGTCCTTCTGGCCTGGCCTGACGTCGACCCTTACAGCAAACGTAGGGGCAGATGCTGAAGCTGCAGCGGCGTAGGAGACCTTGCGCTGCACCGACGCACCCTGACTCTGGCCTCCTGAAACGACAGAATTCACCGCCGGACTTCCCCCAACAACACTTGCTCTCCCTGAACCATCTAAACAAAGACGCAGCGCCTTAACCATACCAATCAGTTGGTTCGTCACGTCGCGGATATCATCTACGGCGTGTCGAACCATCTTCCTATCCTCCACGACGATAGTGGCGGAGGTCGTCGGCACCTTCCCATAGACGGCAGCGTGCGCCTTCCTCACTCTAAACTTTAAGAGTTCCAGCTCATCGAGGTCGCTAGCATTAACGCTACCGTTGCTGCTAGTCGACATCGTGCGCTGGGCTCTCGAAGTAGAGGGCAATTCTGGCGCCGCAACCACCACGGGAGGCCCCGACTCCCCAGACACGACCGCCGCAGACGCAGGCTCCTTCCCTACCTCCTGTACCTCCTCCTGAGTTTCTAACAAGAAATCCTTTAGCACTACCTTAAGCTGTTTCCCCCCAACAGCGCCCTCCGCCGCCGACCTAGCAGACTCCGACCGATCGCCCCTCTTCCTCCTGGGCAGCGGCTCCTCATCGCGGTGGACCACCATGCTGACAAAACTAGCAATAAAATGACACCTAAAACGCAGCTCAAAAAACGTCCTAACCGTTACGACGCTAAAAGAACGACGCTAGAAGAACGCAAAACGTTGGTCCAATAAAAATGTTTTGTTTAAAGGTGAACCGTAAACAACCTTGTATTTATTAAAACTTCAACCGCCCAATTAAATTTCAAATTTTAACAAAAATACAACAAGCACTAAGCGTCAAAATAACAACTAGAATCAAATAAATTCCCTAACGCAATAAAAATATCACGATTTAAAATGTACTGTAAAGAACGCTATTTATTTATTTTAAATTTTTAAACCGCCAAATCAAATTTAAATAAACTAATTACTTCAAAATATTAAAATATCTAATTTATAAATAAGAACACTTTATTTTTAAATGTGTAATTAACAAAATAAGGTCGAGCGCAATCGGAATGCGGTAACCGGAAATGACCTTTCACTTTATCGCTTGGTAACTAGCACAACCCGTAACTGATACACCGCTTAATTACACCAAAATCGATTTTAAAGCACTTATAAGTACGCGTGTACTTAAATTTATATTAAAATTGTTTTAAAATTTACAGTTTTGAGTTATTTATTTGATTTAAAAAGGGTTAGATTTTTGTTTTTGGTTATTATTTGATTATACGCGCACTATAAAAATTACACACACTTTTGGTTGTTTTACCCGGTTTTTACTCGATTTACGCGGTTTTTATTTTAAATTTATTATTAAAATGCCTCTTTAAGTTATTTCGAAATTATTTTTGAGTATTAGTTTAGTATATTTTTGTTTTATTAACCCGAAATTTATTTAGTTTATTTTAAAACGCGAATTTAGTTTAAATTACAAGGACAACGCGATTTATTTAGTTTTTATTTAGTTTAAATTCTGTTTTAAAATTTTTATTTTACGGCACCGTATTTAAAATTTGATGGCACACAATTATAAAAATAAAACACAATAAAAAACAAAGCTTCAAACAAAATAAATTAAAAATAAATAATAAAAACCCTAGATAAAAACTTACTTCTTAGTTGCTGAAGCGGAGCTCTGTTAAACACGTCCGCTCGCTTCAAGCGGTAACTAGAAAGTTACCTAAGTCACAGCAATAATTGGGCTTCCTCAACTTATACGCGGCCTAGTCATAAAAATATTAATGGCACTCCAAGGCGAGTCAGGTACCACAGGTGAGTTATCACCAGGAGGCTCATGTCCACACACATAAATAAAAACAAACCTTATAAGGAACATTTATTCATATTAACTACACGCATACTTAAAGCTAAGAAGGATTGTATTCAATGATGCAATTACAAGATTTATTAAACCCTAAAATAAGTACAGGTACAGTGTCTAACGATGGTAAAAATCCAAGCAGAACATCGATGATGACAGTAGTTGAATTGATAAAGTTGAGATGCTCGTGAAATGTAAAATAAAATAGTTAAATTAAAATTTAGGGTCGAAAACATCTGCAAAATGTCTGTATATATTTGTTAGTTATAGTATTTTTAGAAGTAGTTTTAGAATTATTATATGAGAAATGAAGTTTAAATTATGTTTATCATGATGACAGATATCAATCTATCAATGCTAGGATTTACAAATGCAAACAACTTTGGTGTTTTTCTATAAATGATGGCAATGATATTTGAGTGTAAAATACCGAATTACGGTAGTTTTGAAGTAGTGTGTTTAAAGAATAACCAAAACATGTAATTTAATATTTAAGAGTGCTTGAAAAAATGGATTTAAGTACCTAGGTGATAAGTTTGTTTATATATTAATTGATGAAAATATTTAAATAAAAAAGAGGCCGTTCTATCAATCTCTGTAATTTTAATTTAAAAGGTCTCCTAAAATTATAAAAATGAATAAGTTAAAAGTATCTAAAAGGCCAAAGAGCATACTACAGTTCATTTAAAAAGAAGAAACGCAGTACCTAAAAATTAATTAACAAAGGTAACGACAAAGCGGAGCCACAGGCATTATGGGAGCATCCAGGTATTTCGACACAGCACTAGTAACCACGAAGAAGGGCCCATACATATAAACAAGCCGGCAGTAGGACGTGCAGCAAACCCCAAGCGAAGAAAGTTTTTACAACACCGTGAAATGTATTCCAGGGACAGGATCGTATAAAAAGGAGTATCCACCATTTATTTATATACATTTCGTTATAGTAGTAATTCAATTCTAAAACATTTTATGAGACTAAAGCACAATATTTATTCCATAGATTATTTACATCAATTGGCATTCCACGAGCATTTAACATCACGGCGAAGAGGCCACCATCAGTTGGAACAAATATCAGGTACCAAATTCCATTTAAAGTAAAAGCTTATTCTTGTTTTGATAAATTGCATCATTGAATAAATAAATAGAGTAAGCGAACCTTCCACCATTTTAGTTTTGAGTATTGCGGTAACGTCACAAACTGCACGGCGAATACCGAACTTGCAGATTCAGGTGTAGTAAAGGCCTGTACATACGAGAGGACGTGTAGGTATTTTTGTTGGTGACAGCGAGTAGATTTCGCTCTGTATCGAACCCACGCAGGGCGAAATCGAATGTAATTAGTTGAGTATAGAACCCTGAGATAATTCATTTAAAAATAACACATAGCAGGTAGCAGTAGCGGAGGGACACAGTAGTAGGAGTGTAGTAAATTAATTACAGGCAGTAGGAGCGTAGTATATGGGAGTGTAGTAATATATATTTTATATATATATATATATATATATATATATATATATATATATATAAATTAAGACCAAATAATCTTTTTTGGGTTTTATTTCGTTCAAATTTGAAGTTTACAATAATGTCATTTGTAAATAAATGACGTTTCGGGAAATATGTTCCCTTAGACTTAGTTCTAAAATTAGAGTAAAAAGTTTACATATTTGGAGATGATTCAAATTTACTTACATTGATTTGACCAAAAACTAATTAAAAATACTTATTCTAATGATGTGCATTCATCTGTGTAGTACAATTTGAATAAACACATTTAAAAACTAAACAATTTTCAAAAGCTTACTATAAATAAAAACATTAACAATATGAAAATAGCAATCATTAAAATTAATTTTTGAAAACAGTAGTTATATTTATACATTACAACGTCCAGAAATATATAACAATATATAAAATTAAGATTCGATTTTGGGTTTTACTTCGTCCAAATGTCATAAATTATTCAAAATATGCCAAAGTCATTTATTAATAACTGACGTTTCGGAAAGTATGTTTCCTTACACTTAGTTCTATAATTAAATAGTTAACATATTTGGAGAATTTCTTAAATCTATACTTACATTTATTAAACTATTGGTTTTTATGAAATTTTGTGATGAATGAAATTTGTGTTGGTTTTGTTTTGTTTTACTAACTACGTTATTAATACTAAAAATTACAGAAGTGTCAACTACAAATAAGAAAATAAAATTTTAAAAATTAAAGATGTTGTTACTTATAAATTATATAAAATTATGATAATCTACTGAAACATTATAATTAATAAAATTATTATCATTTATATACAGTTGTATATTACGTTCTAATGTGTTTGTATGTATGCATGTGTGGTGTGTGTGTGTGTGTGTGTGTGTGTGTGTGTGTGTGTGTGTGTGTGTGTGTGTGTGCATACGTGTGTGTGTGTGTGCGTGTGTGCGTGTGTGTGTGAGAGTTATTTATACATGTAAAATAAATTATAATGTATGTGTGTATGCATTTGTGTGTGTGTGTGTGTGTGTGTGTGTGTGTGTGTGTGTGTGTGTGTATGTTTATTTTAGACTGCTTTAATCAGTTTAAATGGTGTTTATTACTTTTTATTTAAGGAGAATAAAAATGCATAACTTTTGTGTAGGTTATCTATGTCATTTTTAAAATTAATTGTATTGATTTGTTTTTGGATATGGTAACTTTCTAGAAATAATCTGTTTTTGTATATACTTTCTGTATCTAATATTTTTGTGTTGTCAAAATCTGCTTGGTGTTGATATTCATTTAAATGTATAGTTAGGGCGCATGATTTTTTGTTTAATTTTTGATCACTTTTATGTTGTATTATTCTGTTCTTCAATAATTTTTCTGAACGATACAACCACTTATAAAAAACTAAACAAAGATCCTACATTCACAATTCAAAAGAATGTTAACGACCACATTAAGTTATTAGAATCTAAAAAGATGATTACAGAACAACAAAAGAAAGAACTCACTCAAAATAATTCCATTGCAGGCAGATACTACGGACTTCCAAAGATACACAAACCCGAATTATCACTTAGACCTATCATCTCATCTATCATGACACCAACGTACAACTTAGCTTCATTTCTATCAACAATTTTAAGTAGTGCATTCCCCATTGAATCCAGTTACAGTATCAAAGATTCCTTCACATTTGTCGAACGTTATAAACTATATACTATCCCAAGCGAATTTATTCTAATATCATTAGATGTCAAGTCTTTATTCACTAACATACCAACAGATTTAGTTATCAACATCTTAAAAGAAAAGTGGAGTACCATTAAAAACATTGTAAGTTTTCACTTGATCTGTTCATCAGTAGTATATATTTGGTAATTAACAACACACATTTTACATTTCAAAATAATTTTTATCTACAAGTATCTGGTACACCTATGGGTTCCCCGATCTCACCAATACTTGCTCAATTAGTAATGGACAATGTTATCGACACCATAAAACCACAGTTACCCTTCAAACTAGATTTCATCGTAAAATACGTAGATGACATAATTTGCTCTATCCCAAAAGACAAAATCGAAGAAACTACTATAGCATTCAACAATTTCCATCCAAAACTTCAGTTTACTACAGAAACAGAAACCAACAGAAAACTAAGTTTTTTAGATACCATCGTCATTAGAGATTCCAACAATAAACTTATATTTGATTCATACAAAAAACCAACAAATTCGGGCCGCTATCTCAATTTTCACTCAAATCATACTTTCAGACATAAAATAAATACTGCCCTAACTTTAAAAAACAGAATTTCAAAAATTTCCGACCCCATTTTTCTTACAAATAATCTTAAACAACTACAAAAAACTTTACTAAACAATGGATATCCTAAATCTTTAACAAATAAACTAATTTTTCAAACTAAACAAATACATCCAGAGAGACACGTAGTAACCGAACTTAACAAATACAAAACACTTCCATACATACAACAACTAACACCATCTTTAATAAAACTATTAGAAACTCCACAAATAAAAATTTCGACTAAATATGAAAATAGCATTAAGAACATATTTACCAAGACCAAAGACAATATCCCAAAATCACTAAAAAGCAATACCATATACAGCATCTCCTGTAGCTGCAATAAACAATATATAGGACAATCGAAACAGTGGCTGAAGAACAGAATAATACAACATAAAAGTGATCAAAATTAAACAAAAATCATGCGCCCTAACTATACATTTAAATGAATATCAACACCAAGCAGATTTTGACAACACAAAATATTAGATACAGAAAGTATATACAAAAACAGATTATTTCTAGAAAGTTACCATATCCAAAACAAATCAATACAATTAATTTTAAAATGACATAGATAACCTACACAAAAGTTATGCATTTTATTCTCCTTAAATAAAAGTAATAAACACCATTTAAACTGATTAAAGCAGTCTAAAATAAACATACACACACACACACACACACACACACACACACACACACACACACACACAAATGCATACACACATACATTATAATTTATTTTACATGTATAAATAACTCTCACACACACACACACACCACACACACACGTATGCACACACACACACACACACACACACACACACACACACACACACACACACACACATGCATACATACAAACACATTAGAACGTAATATACAACTGTATATAAATGATAATAATTTTATTAATTATAATGTTTCAGTAGATTATCATAATTTTCTATAATTTATAAGTAACAACATCTTTAATTTTTAAAATTTTATTTTCTTATTTGTAGTTGACACTTCTGTAATTTTTAGTATTAATAACGTAGTTAGTAAAACAAAACAAAACCAACACAAATTTCATTCATCACAAAATTTCATAAAAACCAATAGTTTAATAAATGTAAGTATAGATTTAAGAAATTCTCCAAATATGTTAACTATTTAATTATAGAACTAAATGTAAGGAAACATACTTTCCGAAACGTCAGTTATTAATAAATGACTTTGGCATATTTTGAATAATTTATGACATTTGGACGAAGTAAAACCCAAAATCGAATCTTAATTTAATATTAATAACGTCCAGAAACAAAGAATCTATTATTATAACAATATATATATATATATATATATATATATATTCTTATGCCGCCCCCCACACTCTTTCTTTGTGTTGCGCGCCTTTTTTTAATTAATTTTATGATTTTATATGATGTGCAAATACTTATTTCACTCCACGTATTTTAGCAACGTTTGGTTGGTTAATTAAATCAAAATTGTTTTTAATATGCCTCGACTATATGAACTCTTTCTTCTCAGGGTATCCACCTACTTACCGTGGGTTCAGTGGTAAGTAGATGTGCAATGCCCAACCAAACTGCACTATCTTTTGTTTTAGTACCTTTTTTAGAATATACTTGTGTATATGCCAAATTTTAATTGATCTACGTAGCCTTGTGCCAAATTAATTAATACCACAAAATACTGACTTTGACGTTGTAATACACCGTACTCACCTGAATTATACGTCGTTACTGGCCTCTCTTAATGCTGGCTCAAAATCTTTTTCGCCGTATGCGCCTTCACAAGGTTTCACTATCACTTTGAACTGCCGTCTAGCCTCCAGGTAACTTTTCTGTAATTTTGCTGCGCCCAAATCTAAAATAAATATAACCCGAATTTAGAATTTAGAATGCCCTTTTTATCTACTTCCCCTGCGCTAATTCTTCCGTAGTAATTTCTTCCTTGAATTGTACACTTCCACTTGCTGTTCTTACGCTGCTTTCTAATTCTGCTCCTCTTGTTCACTCGTTCCAAATCTATGCTCGTTCCTATTAACCGCTCAATCCAAATCTATCTTCGTACCTATTTACCACTCAATCCAAATCTATCTTCGTTCCTGTTTACCACTCAATGCCCCGCTACATATAAATCCATATCCAAATCAATCCTTATATTCTTCACTCTTATGTTTCTCACTCGATGCCTTTCTACCTATATAATCTCGTTCTAATCCAATTTTATTATCCGCCGGTTCGCTGTCGCACTAATTCCAATATTCACTTTTATTCGTCGCCGCTATTAATTCTTTATACACTGATGCTTCTCTTTACTCCTTCTTTATAAATCAAACTCTTGCAATTCAAACACATTTATTTACTCTTCCAAAAATATTTATACAATTTAGCGCAGTTTCATAAAACACGTCTTTACACAAAAATAATTCGAAATCAACTTTATTTAGCGCAGTTTTATCAAACACGTCTTTACACAAAATAAATCGAAAATCAACTAAATTTAGCGCAGTTTTATAAAACACGTCTTTTCACAAAAATAATTTGAAATCAACCCCCTTTGTTTACTATCCTAGGTGATAATTACAACATTTTCTGCATACTCTATTACATATTATATAAACTAAAACCATCCAATAACATTTTATCACTGAGTTTGTGTCACAAATACCTTAAATCTTGTCTTTAGCACTTTCCTATTTTATACATAATATTCTATCATTGGTCCTAAATGTTTTACAACCCTTCAATCACATTTGACACTGCTATTACTTATAATTTTGAGATTACATGTTTGTCCAAAAGTTGATTCTAGTAAAATAAAAGCCAAAATAATTCACATATGAACCTGGATCTGAGTGGCTAATAGTGGACAACCATAGACGCATCCGGTTTTCGGTTGGCAAATGTACGTTCAATGGCCTATTAAATTATAACTCAGTATAAAACCTTGAGCACTGTGTATTTTATCACGTCAACAAGTCGTTTTAATTTACATCTTGGCACTTACATTTCAACTAACATTTTAAATACTTTAACGTATGTAAAGTACGGCAAACATACATTTTAAAATTACGGGATCTGATATATGGATTATTTTATTTGGCATACACTACCTTCTACACAAAACCACCCTTAGAACCCTTGTAGCTCCCACTGACATTACACTGGCCCCACTGGTTTTGAATAAAAGTGGAAATTTCGTCGGTTTTATACTCTTTTCTTGGTGTGCATAATTTCTAGTTTTTATTTAAAACCACTCCCCGCATTTATACATATTAATTATTCAACCCCTACTTTTATTTCTCTCACGTCTATCTAACTACGCTATATACTAACCTACACTATAAAATAAAACAAAATTAAACTTTCCGTCGCATGAACTCTCATCCTACTAAACCCTCTTCTTGTACAACTTTGTATGGATATAAATTTTCTAAGTGAAAACGCCCACGATATTCCCCTGTCATAGTATCTAATTCAAACGTATTTCCTTCAGCAAAAATACGCGTGATTTTGTACGGCCCTTTGTAAGGAAACAACAACTTCGCGCAAATGTTTCTGTCGCGGTTTGAAACCCTTAATCTTTTTACAACCACCATATCTCCTATTTCAAAAATCGTCCTTTTCTTAATCCTACTACACCTTCGCTCGATGTCCCTACGCTGCATCCTTTCGATTCTACGCCTAACACTACCCAACAACTCTGTGATGTCTTGCACCTCGACTTCTTCCCTCCATGGCCTAGCTGGTATGATCTTCCTAATCAATGTTATCGGACATGTTTTTGTAACAGAACTCGGTACGCAATTCATAAAATTTTCAATCTGTGGCAGATATCTAATCCATCTATCGTGGTGCTCTTGCGTAGCCAACCGTAGATATTTTATTACCTCTCGTATATAACGTTCGCATGGATTTGCTTTCGGATGCCGTATACTGCTAAATGATACCTTAATGTGCGCTCTATTTAACCCGTTTCTGAATCTTTGGTTGTTGAAATATGTCGCGTTGTCTACCAAAATCCTTTCCATTTTCCCGACCTGGCTTCCAAATTCTCTAATCGACTGTAAAGCATGCACCGTGTTACTTCGTCTTGCCGGAAATAATTTAACAAATTTCGAAAAAACGTCCACCATTACCAAAATGTGCCGATACCCCTGGTCACTAGTAATTAGGTTGCTCAAGTAATCAATAGCTACCAATTCTAACGGTCCACTCACGCTCACATTCATCGGTATGTTCTGCAACACCACGTTCTTGTCTTTCCCTAAGATACAAATTTTGCAACGATTAATCCTTTCTTTAACCACCGTGATATCGTTTCTTGCATAAAACGCCTCTCTAAATACCAAAAATGTTTTTCTAATGCCTATATGTCCAAATTTTAAATGAATTTCGTCTATAATTTCCACAGCCGCGTCTCTGGATACCACTAACAGCTCTGCATCACCTATCCTTTTTACCACAAACTGCCCTACAATGGTAAATCCACGGTACTCCTCTACATTTTCCCTTGTTAATTTCTCGCGTATCGAGCTCACTTCACTGTGCCTCTGCGTCTCCATAAGCTTGGCGTTTGTCCACCGACCAACATCCCTGAACTCCTGCAAAGCAACTAAACAATCCTTTACGTCATCTTTATGCGCCTCTACCTGCGGTCTGCTTAGAAAATCCGCCGTCACATTCTCCTTTCCTGGTTTATGTTTAATTTCAAAATCGTACTCTTGCAATACTAGTGCCCACCTGTACAACCTACTGTTTAAAAACTACTTTTTCTTCATGAATGTTACCACCGTGTTGTCGGATTCTATCAAAAATCTCTTTCCTAGCAGATAAAAACGTAACTTTTTCACTGCATATACTATCGCCAACATCTCCTTCTCTGCCGTCGCATATCTGGTTTCGCAGTCTTTTAACACCCTTGAAATAAATGCAATTGGTACTTCAGCTCCGTCCTGGATCTGCACCAACTCAGCCCCAATCGCATATTTCGACGCATCCATCCTCAAAATAAATTCGTCTTTGAAATTTGGATATTTTAACGACAACTCTTCATAAAACGCACGTTTTAAATCTTGAAACGCCTTCTCCCGTTCAGCAGTCCATTTCCATCTTTCGTTTTTCCTTAACAAACTCACCAACGGCACACACAACTCAGAATATCGCGGTATAAACCGTTTATAATAATTTAAAACCCCTAAAAATCCTCGCAATGCTTTTACATTCTTTGGTTGAGCAATATTTTTCAATTCGTCCAACCTTTTATTAAAAATTTTCCTACCATGTTCACTAATTTCAAACCCTAAATACGTGACCTAGCTCTTAAACAATTCGCATTTCTCCACGTTCAACTTCAAACCCCCTTCGTCCAGTTTTTGGATCACCTTTTCTAAATGCTCCATGTGTTCTTGCTCGTTCCTTGAAAAAATCAATAAATCATCCACATAGTGCGAACAAAAACATTCATACTCGTTGAACAGCTTCTGTATGGCCCTTACGAGTGCTGCTGAAGAACTACTTAAACCAAACGGAACTACAGAAAACATATAAATCTCCCCTTCAATACTAAACCCCGTAAACTTCTTACTATCTTCATGCAACTGAATCAACCAAAATGAATTTTTTAAATCTAACTTGCTGAAAATCTTCATCTCATACACCTTATATAACAAATTATCCAACCCTTGTGGTTGTTCGTACTGCGCTTTTGTAATCGAATTCAACTTCCTCGCATCCAAACAAATTCTTATATCCCTTTTATTGGGTTTAGGTACAATAACTACCGGGTTCACATATGGAGTTTTCGCTGGTTCGATGATTCCTTCTTTTAACATTTTACTAATCTCGGCTTTAACCCTATTTCTAATTGCAAACGCAATTGGATACACCTTGGTATTAAACCCCGTATCTTCCGTGACCTCTAACTTATGCGTATATCGCTTCGCAAATCTCGGCTCTTCATTAAACAATCCTATAAATCTATTAAATAATTCTTCTAGCTTCGCCTTAATCTCAATACTCACTTTCCCTATCTGTTCATCATCAATTATTCTCGCAAACATATTACATAATCTCACTTCAACCTGTCTATAATTACTTTCCCTATTCATTCCTAATCCTGACATATCTATATCATTTCCATTCCTATATTCCGAACTAACCGTAGGCTCCACCCATAACTTATCTTTATCAAATATCCGAATCGACCTATCATTTCCATCTATATTCAATCCAAAATCCTCTATAAAATCCATTCCTAATATAAAATCTAGCTGCAACCCTTTTGTAATCAAGAACTCTGCATCTCCTGCCTTTTTATTCCCTACAAATATTGGTACACGGATAACCCTATAAATCGTCGTTAGCTTTTTGTTCATTGCCGACCATAAATTAACCCCATCAATTGTTTCTATTCGTCCTTTTAAAAATTCTGCATGTTTTATCACCACATTTTCATCTACCAGCGACAACTGCGAACCACTATCAACTAAAGCAACATATAAACAATCTCTTAAACTAATATTAATGAACAACAAGTTCTTTTTATTAAAGGTATAACTATTTAACAACAAATCTCTTAAACTATAACATACGTCTATATTCAACCCTAAACATTCGGTCTTCCAAAAATTGACGTTTTTTTTTGTACTGTCGGTGCGTCGTGTATTTGTACCACCTCGATCTTATCCATGTCCTTTGTATTCGCGCTTGTCGTCATATGGTGGACGTTTACGTCCCTGTCCGTCCGGCTGTATCCGTTACGCGTTCCGCCTCCCGTCGTACGGCCGTCATCCTCGTCGTTGCCGTGCTGGTACCTATTCTGTCCTTGGTATTCGTTCACCCGGTGTTTCCTATTGTAATACTGTCTTCGTTTTCCGTCGTGTCCCCAATGATTCCGCTGTCCGTGGTTGAAAACATCCTGTCGGTAGTTAGGTCTGTGTTCGTGGTACGCATGTCGTCGGTTTTCGTCTCTATAACCCCGCTTTTGCTCCCAATAATTTGCACGCGTCTTTGCCTCCAGTGCCGTCGCTAAGTCGAAATTCCGCATCACTCCTAAAAATTCCCGCAGTGTCTTTACGTTTTGTACTACAACCATCTTTGTCACTTCTGGTTCCATGTGTCCCGCAAGTAGTAACACTATGTCGTCCTCGCCCAATTTTGGTGTCAGATGTTGTGCCTGGTTATATTTGTCAATCGCGTATTCTTCGCGAGATCCGTGTGTCCTGCTGTAATGTCCTGTGATTAAATTTGTCCGTATGTCTGTCTGGTGTGTGTTACTCCAGAACTGTTCGATGAATAGTTGTCGAAATTCAGCGTATGTGTCGTACTGTCTGCGTATAATGTTGTGCCATTTTTCTGCGTTACCCGTCAAAGTTGCCCCAACGATCTGTAGTTTCGTCCTTTAATTCTCGGTCTCCACGATTTCGTCCAGTCTGTCCAAAAATCCCATAGGTTGTTCAGTCCTTCGTCCTTCAAATTTTGGTAACGCGTCCCGGTTCAATTTTATATGCTGTCCGTAGTCTAGTCCTGCGCGTCTCCTTTCTAGGTTGTCCAACTTGTCCTGTATTTGTCTTACTTCAATTCCGACCCTGTTTTCTAATATCGTCGCGTTGTCTATTAGTTTTGCGTCCAGTTGTGTACTAACGTTCACATTTTCATTCTGTAGTGTTTCTAACGTCTGTCCTAAATTTCTGTAATTTGTCGTATGCCTTTTGTCACATGTCTGTATTTCCGTGTTTAACGTCGTCAACCCGCTGATCATGTTCTCCTCGACTGTCTCCACGCGTGTCTTTATTTCCGATCGTAGGTCCGTCCTTGTTGCGTTCAAGTCTCCCTGAAATTGTACCCGTGTGTTTTCTAGCTTGTCGTCAACTCGGTCTACCTTTTCTTGTACTTCTGTCCTTAGTTCGTCCTCGACGTGAGTAGATAGTCCTGTGTGTAGTTTAATTTTGCCGTCAGTTCATCGTGCGCCGTTCTAAATTCGTTTTTCAAATTCGTATGTGACGTCTTTAATTCCGTGTGCACCTCGGCAAGTGCCGTCTTAAAATCCGTCCGCGACTCTTCAATTTTGTTAGTTAGTTCAGTTTTCAGTTCCGTCTGTGATTCTGTAATTTTGTTAGTTAGTTCCGTGTGTGAAGTCGCCATTTTGTTAGTTAAAGCCGTATTTGCCTCTTTTTGTTCCGTACGTGACGTATTAAGATCATCTTTTAAACTCATCAGGAGTCGTATAAGATCTTGACTTCCGGCAATTTCTGCTACCTTGACCTCCTGTACCGTCGCCTGGTCCGTTTCCATGTTGATCACCTCCGGATCTGTCTGCCTCACCTCCATCTCCTGGATATCTCCCCCTGCGTCTATCTCTACGTCTCGTGTCATAATTTCCGCTTCAACTCCATATATTCTTCCTAATCTTGTAATCCGTTTCGTGTCCGCGTCCGTCATCTCTGCTGCCTATTGTTGAACTCCTTTTTCCTGAATAATATAAACTTACGGGCCCCACCTAATCTCGGGATCCCGTATCCTACTACTATTTCTGTCTAGCCTTCGATCTATCTAGCTTTTTATCCAGCCCCACGTTGGGTTTGCCACCTTCTTATGCTGCCCCCCCCACACTCTTTCTTTGTGTTGCGCGCCTTTTTTTAATTAATTTTATGATTTTATATGATGTGCAAATACTTATTTCACTCCACGTATTTTAGCAACGTTTGGTTGGTTAATTAAATCAAAATTGTTTTTAATATGCCTCGACTATATGAACTCTTTCTTCTCAGGGTATCCACCTACTTACCGTGGGTTCAGTGGTAAGTAGATGTGCAATGCTCAACCAAACTGCACTATCTTTTGTTTTAGTACCTTTTTTAGAATTTACTTGTGTATATGCCAAATTTTAAGTGATCTACGTAGCCTTGTGCCAAATTAATTAATACCACAAAATACTGACTTTGACGTTGTAATACACCGTACTCACCTGAATTATACGTCGTTACTGGCCTCTCTTAATGCTGGCTCAAAATCCTTTTCGCCGTATGCGCTTTCACAAGGTTTCACTATCACTTTGAACTGCCGTCTAGCCTCCAGGTAACTTTTCTGTAATTTTGCTGCGCCCAAATCTAAAATAAATATAATCCGAATTTAGAATTTAGAATGCCCTTTTTATCTACTTCCCCTGCGCTAATTCTTCCGTAGTAATTTCTTCCTTGAATTGTACACTTCCACTTGCTGTTCTTACGCTGCTTTCTAATTCTGCTCCTCTCGTTCACTCGTTCCAAATCTATGCTCGTTCCTATTAACCGCTCAATCCAAATCTATCTTCGTATCTATTTACCACTCAATCCAAATCTATCTTCGTTCCTGTTTACCACTCAATGCCCCGCTACATATAAATCCATATCCAAATCAATCCTTATATTCTTCACTCTTATGTTTCTCTCTCGATGCCTTTATACATATATAATCTCGTTCTAATCCAACCTTATTATCCGCCGGTTCGCTGTCGCACTAATTCCAATATTCACTTTTATATTATATAAACTAAAACCATCCAATAACATTTTATCACTGAGTTTGTGTCACAAATACCTTAAATCTTGTCTTATGCACTTTCCTATTTTATACATAATATTCTATCATTGGTCCTAAATGTTTCACAACCCTTCAATCACATTTGACACTGCTATTACTTATAATTTTGAGATTACATGTTTGTCCAAAAGTTGATTCTAGTAAAATAAAAGCCAAAATAATTCACATATGAACCTGGATCTGCGTGGCTAATAGTGGACAACCATAGACGCATCCGGTTTTCGGTTGGCAAATGTACGTTCAATGGCCTATTAAATTATAACTCAGTATAAAACCTTGAGCACTGTGTATTTTATCACGTCATCAAGTCATTTTAATTTACATCTTGGCACTTACATTTCAACTAACATTTTAAATACTTTAACGTATGTAAAGTACGGCAAACATACATTTTAAAATTACGGGATCTGATATATGGATTATTTTATTTGGCATACACTACCTTCTACACAAAACCACCCTTAGAACCCTTGTAGCTCCCACTGACATTACAATATATATATATATATATATATATATATATATATATATATATATATATATATGTATATATATATATATATATATATATATATATATATGAGCCGTCGATAGAGGGGGACAGCCAGGGTAAATGTTCCGGGGGCCCGGGTCCCTACAGGCATGTCCGCTTATGACATCTAAAACGCCTTTGTGCAAGAGCCTTTTGGCGCCCCCCTTGATAAGTATTTTAATAACAGGATAATTGTTTTACAAAAAGTTAGTGAATATAAGTATATTACATACATACTACATATTTACAAAAAATGTTTACTCGTTACAAAAATTAAAAATTAACTTTCCTAGCTTTTAAACTAGCAAATTTTGTAATTATTTGACTTATATCGATAGAATCCAAAACTTTATGTTCTATCGATATCGATGATAAATTGGACAATCTTTCTTGGGACATAGTAGATCGTAAGTAATTTTTAACTATTTTTAATTTCGAAAAACTTCTGTCTGCTGAGGCAACTGTTACAGGTAATGTCAAACATATTCGTAAAGCGATTGAAATATTTAGAAATGAATCGAGTAAGTTATTTTGAAAAATAAAATTTAACACGTCGTGAGGAGTCATCTTACTGTTTAAAAAACATTTTAATGATATTCTCTTCAAATAATGACACGCCGTCTATATCTCTGCAACAACCGTTGGAAAGTTTTAATTGCAAATCTTTACAATTATTTAATATTTCACTCTCATGCCAATCTTTTAGTGTACTTATTCTAGATATGACTTTAAAGGCATCGTTATGTTGCTCTAAAAGCTCGAATCGATCATTCAAAGAGATTATTGTAGTATCTAGATTGTAAAAAAGAAATTTGCTTTAAAATATTGTGTCGGATCCGAAATAGGTTCATCCATAGATTCATAATCAAAATACTGTTTTTATCTTCTCGCGTGTATCGGGAAACGTTGGTTCAACATCAAGCAGTCGCCGAACTTATTAGATTTTCAAAGAACTCATCTGATCTATACTTACTTAAACCGTTTGTTAAATTTTTCAAATGTTTAAGAGCTTCACTTACAATGAAGTTAGGACTCTGCAACATTTTGCTAACTACATTAATTTTACTCAAAATCTCATGCCAGATCAAAATACATCAAATGAATTTGAATGTTGTTATTTTTGATATCAAGGAATTTGCTTGAGATCTTGTATCTCTTGTTGTATCATTAGCTATTTCTAACAAAGCCTTGTAAATTTGTACAGTTTGAATTTTTAACGGTTTAATTGCTTCGATACGACTTTTCTATCGTGTATTAGATAGTGGTTTAAGTGTTAATTTTGTTAAATGTTTATTTAATACACCTCACCGTTTTGTTGATGCGGAAAAGCAGTTATAAAACTGCTGGACGAGATTAAAAAAATTAACAGTTTCGAATGAAATTTTTGCTGCATCATTGACTACTAAATTTAGGGTATGTGTTACAGGCGGAAAAGCTACTAAGCAAATGAAAAAAAATTTTAATTCTTCAAAAAAGAGGCCCAAGGACGTTGGGCGCCAAGAATTTTGTTACAGGCGGAAAAGTTACTAAGTATATATTTTTCATTAAAATTATAAAATGGGGGTGGCCTGTAAAACAAAAATTAAAGGGGGATCACCGGCACTAGCTAGCGGAAGATCGTGGATCATATAGAGGGTTAAAATTTTGCAGACAGGACTAAATTAATATATAATATACTAGAAAAAAAAATTGGCACTTACCTTTCATAAATATTGTGACTTAATGACAATTACCAAGGGCGCCAGACAAGTCGAGAATGTTCAAATGTTCATGCAAAACCTTGAGAGACTTGTCATCCCAAGGAGGACAATTGTTTCTTTTAATCAATTCTTACCTTTTTGACTACTTATGCACCTTTCATGATCCAAAAAAAAAAAAAATATTGGCTTAATCAACGGTAAACAAAAACTATTTAATTACCAGAGCAATAAACGTGAAACCTCTTACATTAGAAAATTCATTGATTTTAATTTAGAAATGTAATTGAATGGTTGATATGGAATTATGATAATTTCATGTACATAAGCAATTCCCAAACATTTTATATGGAAAAAACTTATACTCTAAATTTTACACTAAATTAATTCTCCGGTTTATGGCCAAAACGTCCTAACAAATAAATTAACTAAAAATTGGTCATGCTAACTTAACTATAAAAACTTACTTACTAAAAATCGCCAATTGTTTGATGGCTTGACTTCCAACGCAGAACAGCTCTTAACTTGGGGGGAGAGAATCTCGCTTGTTGCTCTTGTTCCTTGCAATTATTAACTAATTCAATAGCACACGAACCCGGCAGGATCTTGTTGAGCTTAACTTAACTTGTGCATCACATGTATACAAGCTTTTTATTATTACTTTATATCACTATAAATCCGCGAACATACGGGCGTAACCCTCGCGAACTGGAAGAGTTAATTACTCCTTTCCAATTTCACTATTGTAATACTAAGTGCAATATCATATCTGTGATATCGGAGAACGCTACCCGCGAACTTCTGTGGCTACGTTTCTACCTTTTGACAACGGGCAACCCCATTGGAATCTTTCGTCTTTTGGCTAAAGCCTTAAGTTATATATTAATTCCTACTCTAACCATTATTTACATCATATTTCTGTTATCCAATGACTTAACAGAACCTCCCAAGAACAAGATTCCAGAAACCAAATCCAACCCCTTTCAGGATGAGGGTCACAGAAGCAATTATTTTTCTAATGGTATAACTATGTTGTATCTTCTTGAAATTTTAATTACTGAATTGTGGACCATACCTATTGGCGACAGTTGTCTGTCATTAACAAAAGACCGGTTAACCCACTTGAGCTGAAATGGATTTTAATACAATGGATGTCTCCAGACTACTTAAAATTACTTGCAATCTCTGAACAAATCAAATTGGAAAATAGTTTGATTATTTATAATGTTTTGTTTTCTATAACCCGCTGTCAATCACGAAAATATTAAGAAGATTAAGTTTTACAACTGAAAATTGCTTTTCTTTCTTACGGTTAAAAGGTACTATTCCATTAAATTTTTTCAGATTTGTCAATCTATAATCGACATAAGTTTCAAAAGGCTTATTGTATTCGGATTTGCAAGGTAAGACCATTAAATTATGATGACTGCCGCTGGAATTTATAATATTTAAGTCTAAAGCTATTTCTAAATCTGATCTTTATTATAAGGGATGCTAACTAAAATATAAAAGTAATTTATTATGGAATTCTTCCTATAAGTTATGCAAGTTATTGAAATTTAATTAATCAATTAATCTGTTTATTAGTTAACATTTCAAAATAATATTGCATATGGGCAGAGCAAGATACATAGAAAGCTCTAGGATTTGTTTCTATTATTTTTTGCTACAGACCCCTGTATTTACCCTTTATATTTGCGACGTTATCGTATCCTTGTTCACAAAGATTTTAGATATCTATATTAAGTTTCTTAATGTGATCTAAAATGAATTCATATAATCCATGTCCAGTTGTGCTTTCTACGCAACAAAAACTTAAGAAATGTTCCCGAACTTCTACTGTAGTTTTTTCTTTGTTATAATGGACAAAACGTATTATAATAGACATTTGTTCAATATGATTTATATCCGGAGTTGTGTCTAAAATAACAGAATAGTATTTTGCATCTTTAACAATTTCTAAAATATTTTGACTAATAGCATCGGATAGTAAAGAAACAATCTCATTCTGAATTTGGTCCGCTAGATAATGAGCCACATTTTTATAAGCCGAACTTTGAACTCGGCGTAAATGTTCTGCTGCTATTGGATCAAATTTTGCAAAAGTCTCCATCAACTTTAAAAAATTACCGTTATTATTATTGTATAGTTCTTTTGATGATCCGCGAAATGCTATACATTGCCAAGCTAAAAACTGAATTGCATGTATTATACGTGCAATTACTGAATACCAATACTTTTTTACAGTATCATACAATTTCTGTTCTTGAGCGTCAATCGTTTTATTTTTTGATAAAGCTATTCGAAGCTGAGCAAAATCAGTACTACATTTAAGATGTGACCTAGACTTTTCGTGTTTACTTAAAATATATGACAAATGTTGCCCCATCTCTACATCCAAATTCACTAGTGAGTTGCGATTTGCCACTCCCAACCCCCTCACCAAATACTTTACAGTACAAACAAAATAAAGAGTCTTTAAAAACTGAATATAATAACCACGACCTTGTTGTTTGTTCTCCATTAGGAAGTACCCGTAGGTTGTAAGAACTAGAAAACATCTTCTTAAAATTATCTCTAGGAATGCCCCATTTTGATATTGGGGGGAGGGGAGATATTCGACTAGGTAGTCTTTCTGTTTTATTGTTAATATATTGGGCCACGCACCTGGATCTTTGTAGATGTCATGTTCATGAACATTATCGTTTTCAATTTCTTCTGCAACTATTAGATCTAGAAAAGGAGCAGTAGATATAAAATTTGATGACGATGTACCTGGATGATTTTCTGCTTCTACTTCCTTAATATTTTTAGAAAACGGACTGTCTTGCTGATAGATTGAAGATTCTTCAGTTCTTTTTCCCGAATCTATCAAAAATGCGTTGAGACTTCCTGACAATTTTTTTTCTACCTCCTTTTGCAATGCCTTCCTTTTTCTCTTCTGTGCATCGGGCATCTTTTTTGGGTTTGTTTTTGACATCTGCTATAGAGATATGGTTTTTATGGAAATATTAATTATAAAATAAATTTATAAAACTCAAAAGACTGCATAATGTGATTATGTAATATGTTACGGCCATTACGTAAATTGGTCTTTTTAGTATTGAGTGGGTATTATGCATAACGGTCATTCGGCTATTACCATTAATAATGGTCATTCAAATCGCCATAACATAATACAACATAGTGCGTCAGACCATGGAGCAATAAGGATTTCAATGGTAAATTATTGTTTGAATGTTGGCTCCACTAATTATTTTAGAACCAAACTGTAAATACAAGTTTTGTAGAGAAAAAAACACTTAATACGGATAACCTATTTTATATTTTTTTCATATTTTCATAATTAATTTCACTTTTAGGTTTTACGATTGTTGCGATGTATTGTAGAGAAGAAAAAGTGGGAAGGATAAAATGGTTTTATGTGGGTAATAGTTGGGAGTACTGTAAATGCCATGTTTAGTATACAAGGTCCGATATTGGAAATAACTAAGGCATTTCAGATTTTTTTTTTAGAAGTCGCGGATTTAAATTAATTAATATCTACTTTATGGAAGTATGATAAAAAATAGAAAATGATTTATCCGTGCTCACTATTTTTTCTGTACAAATTTGTATTTGCAGTTTTGCTCTAAAATAATTAGGGGAGCCAACATTCACACATAAAGAATTTACCATTGAAATTCCTATGTCTTTAGGCATTATCCCTATGCATGGTTCGACGCCACGTCACCCTATATACAAAATCAAGGTTATTAGATTAGATCAGTAAGGCCAGACGCCTTATAGAATTGAATCTACCCGCAATGATAATACAAATTTTCAATTGAAAACTAAAACCACAGAAATGTATGATGGTTACAGCATTCGGATTTATTCAATTAAAGTCTATGTATATTGTTTTATTATATTAGCAACGTATTGTTACGAGCTACTATTAGGTAACCCGTCAAACACACACAAGCGCCGTAAGCAATGTATATACTACAGAAGCCTAAAATTTTCTAGGATATACTGGAGCATGAATCATCCTTTTATTTCAGGGTATATATAAGACCGCTGATAAATGTAAGAGTTAGTCTATATCAGAATGTCGAATATAAATTATATTGTGTAAAGTTAAATAGTTAAGCTTTTGAAAGTCCAAGAGTAAACATAAATTTATATTATGTGAACGTGTCTATTGTACAGACAGCTTGTAAAATACATAAATAGACAAAAATGTATTAAATAAATAGTAACGTTTAGTGTTGTTAATAGACCTATGGTTAAGAATTTAGTTTAAGAAGATATTAGTGCTTGTAAATAGCATTAGTGTGATAGTGCTTTATTGTTAATTGGACTGGAAACATTTATAAATAAGGCATATACTGTTAATTGGACTTATGAATAGTAAGTAATAAAGACTTTTATTACTACTTGTTTTAAATTAGCGGAACGCCTTAATAGTAGCCCGCTACAGTATATTAGGTACTACTTTAAAGAAATCTAATACTAATTAATAGGTAATTGCAAAGCTATTAAAAGGTTATTGTTAGATTTTATCGGATTTTAGCAACCGCCTTTTCGTCCTAAAATTTAGTCTTTCTTCACTATGGTTTATTCAAATTAACTTTAGGATGACGTCAAATGCAGTTGGCAACCGTATGCAAATAAACACCTAGATATGCACTTGAAAAACACTGCCATTTAATAAAATAAAGGTTGGCAGTACTGTACTGTGTTGTCACAAATTCTTCTTGCCAATGGAAATAATCCTATATATTTCATTAAATATATTATGATTTCAGCTAACATTGGCAATGTGGTATTTTATTCAGTTGTGACGTCATCCTAAAGTTAAAGCGAATGGACTACAGCTGCTATATTGTCATGATGCTTTGGAAGGCAACGAACGACGACTTCCGAGAACAGGTATATATTAAAGATTATTAAACTTAACTTTAAAGCTTTGATGATATATGTACCTAAAAAGGGAACATGGTATAACCGGCCAACTCGACTCGAACCGGTACAAAATTAGATTTCAGCATATTCTTGGTTTTTTAAGTCCTAAGTGCAATTATTGCTTTTGCATCACATTCATATGAATGTAATGCAAATGCAATACACACTTGTGTTTTAGTTACATTTGGTACAAAAGCTTATGAGTACAACGCGTCCATTTACCTTTTTCCTCGGGAAAAAAATGAGTACTTTTTTCCCGGGTATGTGCAAATAAGTAAGAACACGAAGATATTTAATTGATAGCCGGGTCCACACTTGTAACATTCAGGTGTATAGTTCTTGCAATTTCTAAACCGACTTTTGTCATCAATATTTGGGATGTCATATATTGGCGCCGTTGCCACTATCAAAATAGCAATTCCTCGTAACTACAATGACCCTATCGGTACAATATAGATTTTGCATTTATTTAGTAATTGATGACGGAATTTCGGTTGTTACTTTATAAAAGGAATCTTGTAAAATGACTTTATACTGCCAAATTGCAGTCTAAGCTGTTTAGCTTAATAATAAGTGTTATTATGTGGGAATTTGTACTAGTGAACATATTTTAAATATTTTAATTGAATGTTTTTAATGTGTTATATATTCTTAATTAAATAGCCATACGCATGTTATACCGGGCACGGAATAATAGCCACCAATAATCAAGACTTCCAAAGGTTATGTTTATTAAACTAAAGTAAGAGAACGAACAGTTATGAAAATTTGTTTTTGAGGTTTGCCCTCTACTTCCTAAACGTGAACCGGACCTTCTTTATTCACCTAAACAAAAATAACGCTAGTCTGTTCTGAAAAGAACAATTTTAAATGCAAGCAAGAATAATACAAAATGTGGGACAAAAACTACGCAAGAAGTTAATGACAAGAAATAAGGACGCCAGCGAAAATCTAACATAACCAATACAAGTAATATTATTTGTCAACAAACGTCTCAAATTAAGGCGTCAACATTGCCCAATTAACAAACCGAGAAGGAAACTTTTTTCTGGAGTTAGAATAAGACAAGAATATCAGTTGTAGTTGATATGGCTTGACGTCATTTGTGACGAAGTCAGTTTAGAAATTGCGAGCACTATAACATAACATCTTACGTTTAAAAAGTTCGGATTACATAACCGTCGGCGCGGTATGAGTGACGCAACCGCAGTTGGTAGCTCTAATCTTTATACAGATTTTAGCGCGCCCATCTGTCAATGACGTCACACAATATGCAAATTTAAACGCGCAATTGACGGAATATATCAAATTCGCAAACAGTTCGTAAAGATTAAATACTCACATGAATAGGTCCCGCTTCCTTCATGGTTGCTAGGACCCCCTTCCGGGTTATTTAAAGATGGTGACTGCTCCGGTTAGCTGCTAGCGAGGCATGGACTCCGGTTCGTTCTAGGGTCGTGGACTGCTCCCAGGTCGTTTCAAATTATCTCCTACCTATGTAGGGAAATGGCAGGAACAGGTGTATAAGGACGACAAACAAAGATAAGCAAAGGCAAGGATCTACATAAATAAAAAATAAAGATACGTTACCGAAAACCCAACCACTCTTCTCGAAGTTCAAAGGCAAAAAGCTACGTTATAGCGTCTCCCGGAAACTTCCCCACTTTTTGTTCTCCCCCACTCGCGTCAGCGCGATCTGGCGCAAACGCCCTTTGACGTGACGGAAATACACGCCAAGTCTTTTGAATTTATGGCGCGAACTCACGCACAGCAAGACTAAACTAAAAAATGTTTAGTGCCAAATTGGCACGTAACAAACATCGTATCATAATTTCGTCACTTTCAAAACAACCAATATAAACAACTTAAGTAAGCAATTTTTGAAACCACTCGCAGAATTAAATTGACGGATATTTGATTACTTGTTTGAAACTTCAAATTTGACATTGATTGATTTTTTGCCTTTAATATATTGTAATATTTTTTCAATATTAAATTATCGTTTTGCCTGTGACAGAAAAAAATAGTACTATACACGGGTAAAAATGTAAGATTTTAAGTCTCGGTGTTTTATCTCCCTCCGCTTCGCGTCGGGAAACAAACACACCTTGAGCTAAAGTTTAGTACTTTTTTCCCTTGTATAATAAATAACTATTATTTAAATATTGGAACAGCAGCAGAACATTAACTTACTATTACACAAATTACAAGTTATATTAGTTTCACTTTAATTTACAATAAAAGAACGCACGCTCGGACTACTAGGCAAGCGCGCAGTAATTACTGTTAAAAATAGATATTATTATTAAAAAACACAAATCACTTAGCACGCATATTAGAACAGTCTGTAATAGTTTTAGCAACAAAAAAAAACAAGACTGTTCTGATATGCGTGTTAAGTGATTTGTGGTTTTTAATAATAATATCTATTTTTAACAGTAACCTAACTTCAAAAAGCCTATCGCGGGACTCGTTCGAGCGTAAAGGCTCGGAAGGATGGTTAAAAAATTTTTTTTGAAGAAATACCATCGCGCAAGTGCTGCAACACTTCCAGCACTCTGCTTTTCGGCACTATCACTTGAAGTCGTCTCTCGGTGCCATCTTCACATTCCAGGCGTCGTTTCAATATTTTATTTTCAAACACCAAGGAGTCCTACTGGGCCCAGTATGCTTTCAGGCTCCTACTTGAAATTCTAAAAGCTGGTTGTTGTCCTCTACTTTTCCACTCAATAATACATTCCAATTCGGCGTCATTCTCCTGGTCTTCTCGTATTCTTTCGGGTTGCCAAGCATAATCGGTTATCGTCATTCTATGAATGACACTTATTTTCTCTTCCATTTTGGAGCAATGATTGCTGTCTATCGGACGAGGTCTCCTTGACAGAGCGTCTGCATTCCGATGACTAGTTCCTACACGATGTTCTGTGTCAAAATCATATTCTTGCTGCTCAACCGGTTTTTTTTTATTGAGTACAGCGGCTCTGTATATGGCCAACTTTACCGCAGCTCCAGCATCGCAGACCCCATCTCCACGGTCGTTGTCTTTCCAGCCTTTTCGCTTTCTGCTTTTTAAACACACGGTTGATTATTTCTTCCACGTTGTTCTGCGATTGACCAGGTTTTTCTAAGGCAGACCGAACATTGTGACTCATTCTGTGTGATGTCTGCTTAGCTGCTTCAAATTCAAGCGCATGAGCCAGTGCGTCATCTAACATTTTTGGCCGTGCTACTCTTAGCGCTTGCTGTATTTCACCATCTTTAACGCCATCCATAAATGTTTGAACAGCCAGTTGTTCGAGGAAGCTATCTGGTACCGTTGGGTATGCCAATCTAACTAATCTGGCAATGTCAGCTTCGAATTCTTGCAGGCTTTCATTTGTCTTTTGTGAGCGGTTCTTAATTTTTGCATGGTAAACCTGTTGAAGATGTTAAGAGGTCGTAATCATTCTGCCGGAGATCGGGAATCGTTTGCAAGACTTTAAGAGCTTCCCCCCGTAGGACCACTATTAAGGAGATAGCCTTTTCTTTATTACACCAACTGTTGGCTATTGCAGCGGCTTCAAATTGTTTCAAATATGTGGGTCAAGGTGTTTTACCATCGAATGTGGGTGGTTTCACTCTAAATTTTGACGGTATTGACTCGCTTTCTTCCATGCTTCTTATTTCAGGATGTTCTGATTTACAATTTGATTTGCTAATTCAAGTGGCCACGTTGTTAGTGATATCCCTTGTTCTTGCAGCTTCATCACATCTTCTTCCACTTTTATTAATTTACCGTCCAACTTTTGCTGAACTGTTTTTACCTGTTCAGTGAAATCTTCTTTCAATGCAATGGAGCCTTCCATTAATTTTTGTTCTAACGTGGCTGTACTTTCATTCAACTTTTCTTCCATTTTGTCAGCATTTTCACTAAGTGTCACTTCCATACCGTATTTAAACTCTTTAAGGGTCGATTTCAGTTCAACTGACCTCACTAAGTTTTCACCGACTGTCACTTCTAGTTTAGCTGACCTATCTTCCATACCGGATTTAAAGTTCTTAAGGAAATTCATTAAAGTTTCTGCGTCCATTTTACTTAGGCTTCTTGTAACAGGCATATACAAACTAGTCAAATGTCCTTAGACTTGTGTGTTTTTTTTTAATTTAAAACTTTACACCTAGCACAACCTGACACCAGTGCAGCGGGCTTTTTTTAACGCGTTTCACTAATTTAAAACAAGTAATAACAAGTCATTATTACTCACTGTTCACAAGTCTAATTAACAGTATATGCCTTATTTATAGATGTTTTTAGTCCAATTAACAATGAAGCACTATCACACTAATACTATTTACAAGCACTAATATATTCTTAAACTAAATTCTTAACCATAGGTCTATTAACAACACTAACACTACTATAATTTATTTATTAAACTTTTGTCTATTTATGTATTCTATTTGCTCACGGTACAATATACACGTTCACATAACACAAATTTATATATGCTAGAAGGTTCGAGGCCTCTGTAGTATATACTTTGCTTAGGGTTGCTTAATAGCAGCTCGTAACACTATTAAAGATTGTTCGTGTTGTATGTTATTTACCTAAAACTACCCATTGTGCGCGAATCTTTTCTTATGTAATAAAATTTCAAAGGTTCTTGCCGCCCTGCAATTTCAGCGCCCTCTTTGTATAGCGTCCCTGTGCGGTGCACAACTTGCACACCTACTTGCGGCGGCCCTGCCTACAGGGCCCGGGTGGGGTTACGCATGACTCCTTTTAAGACTCGAGTCATTTGTTGTATCGCAATGGAAAATTTAATAAAAAAACTAAAAAAAAGTAAGTCGATAAATTCTTTAAGTTGTGATAATTGATGTTTGAATGTAATGTTCAATTTTGTTATCAAACTAATATTAATATTCTTTAACGATTATATAACAAGTAAACTCTTTTCAAACTTTTATAATCCTATGTAGCAATACCACGTATAGCATCCTGTTGATATTTTGATTTGTTGCAGGTCAGGAAAAATTATTTATTTCTACTCAAATAGATACAATCGATACAAATTCTGATTTTACAATACAGCAATATTAATCATTGCCAAAATTTGTATTTTGCACTTCTACAATTACTAATAAGTACTTTTAGGTGATTATATTTATGATTTGGTTTTCATAAACAAATATGTGTATCAAGAAGATACATTCAAGATATTGTTCAAAATTGAATATATACCTAACAGAAAAAATACATTGCTTGACGTTTGTCACGTGAGTGCGTGACCCAACCTGGAAACAGCCGATCCAAAGAAGACAAGCCGGAGAACATTAAAATTAGCAATATGGCATCAATACATTGTAACAATTTTTTTGACGACTATAAATTCCTTTAAAATTATTCATAAAATACACCGCATTGTCCATTTAAATAAACAATTAAATTTAGCGATGTAAATAAATATTTAGACCAGGGCCGTATAGCCAAATCACAATCTGAATATTATTTAATAATGTTGGTTTAGGTACTATTAATAAATGTTGGTCGTTTGAATTGCATTTCCAATGTCAGGCGATCATAATGTGTTATGTGCGCATCGCGTTGAGCGGACGGACCAGTCTGGCACGATCACTCGACGTGTAACAACCGCCATGCAATTTAACAAGGTCCACGCCAGCAACCTACGAGTTGCAATAAGTTGCAGCACGACCAAGTGCAAGATACACTTGAAGCTTTAGCTGTTGTGATACTGGTAAGTGCATTAGATTATTATTGCGTGTAACTAAATAATTTTTGTTATAGCGCTCAAAGGTTTTGTTATAAAATGCGCTCAAAGATTCTCTAATAAAATGCGTTCAAAAGTTTTCGAGTAAAAATGTGCTTTATGGTTTCCTAGTAAATGCGCGCCATGGTTTAGTAATAATTATTTCCTCAAACTTGTCAACTTTAATTTTAATGGATTCATAAAAGGTGTTCTAAGGATTTCAGATAATAATTTGTTTACACTTGTTGGTTTTAACTTCACTAGATTTATAAAAATATGATTTAAATGGTTGGCGAATTTTTGTGTTTGCAATTTGCTAAGTTTCGTTCTCACGAACAAAAGATGTGAGGAATATTAATTCTGGAGATTCAGCGTGGATAAGCTTGCGAGTTTATCACTTCAAAAATAACGTTTAAATGTCGAGAATGAAGTACTAGGACATCCTATTTTATGGTTTGGCTTTGTTTCAAATGTTAGAGTGAAGTATGGATGGTTCCCTGCAGTTTCAACATATTACGTAACAAAACGTGGAACGTAAGCTGACGTCATTTGTTTGTCAAAGGAAGGCAAGCAACATCTGGTTGCGACAAGGTATTTGTTTTAACAAAAAATCCCAATTTACAAGGTAAGCGTTTTTCTATCCATATGACTTGACTACAGCTGTTCCTATAACCTAACAGCGAGGCAGATGATTGAAACAACATTGCAACATTTTTACAACCTTTGTTTTACAATGTAATTATTAAAATGTTTGCTATTTGGAATTTATTTCAGCAGAGATTAGAGATTAACTATTTATTATATCATCGCATATAATTATGATTGTAAATACCTTTATTTAATTCTAACAAGGTATTTCATTTAAATTTAATTACAGCTCAAGTAATCACTAGATCTTATTTTATTTATCTTTGAATATTTGATACACACTTGTAAACTAAGGTAACAGATCTGTGTATTTTGGATAATTTATTTGGAAAGCCTCATAAACATGTTTAATACATTATTAATATTTTTGATTCTTAGTAAAGACAGTCTCAATCTTCATATTTAATATCGGTGTCTAAAGGATTAGACCACTCTAAAGATCTATATTTTGTATATAAAATTTTATCACCAAGAAAACTAAATTTAATTAAAGAACAACCATTAATCTATTTGAGTAATTGTTTTATTTTGAACAAGTGAGTTCAAGAATAGGGTAATTGAGTCAAGAGGTAAAAATGTATAAATATCCTTTTCAAAATTAATGTCTTTAGCTCTCACTTGATAACGAAGCACTAAAGAGCCCTTTCAAGAACTTTAATGCCTATATTTGCTTTTATAATAGAGTTCAAATAATTGATATTAATAGCTATAACTTTTCTTTATGATATAAGGTAGCAAGAGTGCGTCTCTTGTGTCCTTTATTATTATCTTAATAATATTTTTCTTACAGCTCCTGCTTCAGCATCAAATACGATATTTATCTCTAAGGACTTTCAAGTCCTCCCTTAGGGCAAACCCCTGTTTAAAATTCAAGAACTTGGTAGCCCCCGTTTTGCACCCCCATTTTGTATTATTAGAGTCAGTAAGTGAACGATGTTTTTGTTATAAAACCCACGACCACTCCTCATAAGCTCTACCCGAGGAATAGACCCCTAGCTTAGTCGGAAGATAGTTGAGATTCCAACATCTTAAGGAGACCATTCCCTCAAGTTCACTTGAGCACACCATTAGATCTCCTCCTCCAATTATGAAGTTTAATTATATTTAATTACAACACCACGGTGACGACAAACAAGCGGTAGTACGGCAATAGAGATGGGTTCAGGGGCGCGTGCGCGACTTTTAGAATCTAAGTACCGGCCATAAATAGATAAATAAAAAGAGATAATCCGATAAATAGAAAATAATGAGAACTAAATTACGCGCATATCCAGTAGCGCATGTAGGCGCTGCAGTGGCATTGAAATATATTTAACCTTAGTATGTCTCCGCTTATGAATGAAGAAGTAGGAACTACCTAACTTCTATCCTACTTGTTTTGTTTGGGAACGCCTTCAGCATCTTAAAGTTATTCTAATCTATATGGTATCATGGTATTATTCTACATTGCAAAATTCAAAAAATTGATGTTACAGGTATTCTTTAAGTCAAGTGTTTAAAATACTAATTATATTACGATTTTAGCATAGTTCTCCTTTTTGTAGTTATTAGTTGCTTTGTTCAGTACTACTATTATTGGGAAATTATTAAATTATCCTTGATTTAGCAAGTACGTTATTTTTTAAATCGGTGATTAAAGTTACTAATTAAATATTCTTTTAGTGTAGTTCTCCTTCTTTTATTATAAATATTATTATTGTTATTGGAAAATTATTAAATTAAAACGATTGGCATAACAGGTACATTATTTTATAAATCTGCGTTTAAAATTTCTAATTAAATATTGTTTTAGTGTAGTTGTTCTTCTCTTATTGTCATTTTGTGTAAATATTATTATTGTTGTTAGAAAATTATTAGATTACGAGAATTGACTTAGCAGGTACGTTATTTTTTAAAGCAACGTTTAAAATTATTAATTAGATGTTCTTGTATTATACATCAGCGTAACACTTTCCATTTAATAGAATAATGCAATGCTTATTCGGAAATTAATTTACCATTATGTTGCCAAAGGTTGAGAAAATGCAATGATAACAACTATAGAAACAAAAAATTTTTTCAATGTCGTGATAAAGATTCAGAGCGTAGACAAAGATGGTTTGAAATAATGGATTTGTCTATAGTAAAAAGTAAGGCATATTTGTATGAAGATTATTTTGCGGAAGGAAACTTTTACAGCACAATGGTAACTCGGTTATTAAACTTTGCGTTATCAAAAAACCCACATCGAGTGTCAACACTAGTAGTTACATATTAATACCTATTCAATCATTACATAATACAACTACTAGTAATTTTGTTCCATTATCTACAAACTGCAATAATATATCAACTGCCGATGGGGATTTTCTTATATATCCGTAAACGAGGTATAAGCGACACAAAGAACAGTTGGTAACGCTAATCTATAATGTGGAAATTAGCGCACCCATCTGTCAATGACGTCACACAATATGCAAATTACTACACGTAAATGACGAAATATGCAAATTTCTAAAATAGATTATAAAAAACGGAGTACTCACATGAATAGGTAAAGCTTCCTACAGAATCACTTTTTTCAGGGTTGCTCGTGGCTCCCTTCCGGATTATTTAAAGATGGCGGCTTCCATCAGGATTGCTCCAGGCTAGCGACTGCGGGGCGTGGGCTGCTGTTAGGCCAGGTTGCTTTCAAATTAGTATCTTCTTCTACCTATATGTAGGGAACGGCAGGAACAGGTTTATAGGGACGACAATTAAAAGGCAAAGGGAATCTACATAATAAAAGATAAAAATACGATACCAGACCCAACCACTCTTCTTGACCTTCAAAGGCAAAGTCTCCGTCCCAGCGTGTTGCGGAAAAACCCCAGTTTTCTTTTCCCACATGCCGGCGCGAAAATGGCACAAACGCACTTCTGAAGTGACGGAAATACGCGCAACAAGTCTTTCAAAATTTAAGGCGCGAAATTCCCGCACTTATTTAAAAATGTCTAGTGCCAAATTTTTGGCACGTAACAATCGCGACAAAGTCATAAAAGAAAAAACTTAAAAAAAGAAAAAGACTGTTAGCACAGTAACATCTTAAAATCTAAATCCTAACTACCCTACATAAATCCTAACTTAAATCCTACAAAATGTTTATTTGATGCGCCACCTGGTTTTTTTCGACCGATAACACGTCTTCCGAAGTACCAGGAAACGGAATATGTAGCCCCATTGTCTTTGACTACATTTATAATCGACGGCACAAATTTGTCGGGGAGCATGAAACACTACTTAAATTAAAACAAATGCGACAAGTCGCCTAACCTATATACTAAACTAAAACTAACATTAAAGTTTCTTACGTGCAGACGCACATGAGCGTTGCATCCAAACTATTTCTTTGTTGGCAAAAAGTGCCCAAATTTAAAAATGTTCATGAGAGTGAGTTAGTCTACACTCTAGCAAATTTTTGTCACTGGTACTTTGGTTTAAATAACGATACACATCAAAACTTGTCCATGACATGGTTGTGAATCAACAAATTTACCAAACGTACCACCTTACTAAATTCTTACATTGCTAACCTAACAAATTACATTTCTATATCAGGTTAGCTTTTTCACTTAATTTCAAGAAAAATAATTCCCACGTCTGGTCATAAATACCAAACGTTAGGAAGATAAAAAGATAAAACAAGATCTCAAATTGTTGTCGAAGATAATAGATAAGATAACGATATTGAGCTTAAGTTATTATCAAAGGTAATAAGTAAGATAACGATATTAAGCTTTAGTTATTATTAGAGATAGTAGGTAAGATAACGCGATATTCGACTAAAGTTATTGTTAGAGATAATAGGTAAGATAACGCGATATTAAACTAAAGTTATTACTAACGGTAGTCGGTAAGATACCGATGTTAAACTAAGGTTATTATCAAAGATAATAAATAAGATAAAGATATTAACTTAAGTTATTATCAAAGACAATAGATAAGATAGAGATAGAGTGGCTCCGTGAAGCCGTTAAATGGGAATTTCTCGTACCCTCTAAAAAGAGCAACCTGTGAAGCAGGCCCGTTTGTAATAAACGGTACGAGGGACTGGCAAAGGCATTTGGGTGCATCCCTGCACCCGGCGTTAATTAATATCGGTGATATGATCACCCGATATCCACACGATATATAACGGTACTTATATATACTCATGCACTCACACATTCACACACTCATACATACCTTCACTGTTAGCGCCCATATGCGCTGACATTACATGTGATTTTCCAATGCTCCACCCGAAGGTACTACATTGGCCAGGAAGCGAGTTTTTTTTTACCTGGAAAATTTTGAATTTTGCCAAATCCTTGCTGTTCCAGCAAGGTAGGGATCTTTAACGTGCGTGACAATACTCACACACGGGACCTCCATTTTACCTCTCATCCGAACGAGGGTGTATTTTTGCGAAAAATGCTCGCCTAACATTTTTCAAGCGGACCGTGTCGGGATTTGAACCCGGGACCTAGGGCGTAGTAGTCACACACATACCACTACGCCACGGAGCCGCCTCATATGCGCTAACAGCGGCACCGCATGACCTCACGAAAGATTCCCAGAGACGTAGTCCAGGTGTCTGTGAAAACCTCCCGCGCAACCACACGGTGACTGACGGAAATGAAAAGGCAGTAGAAATAGGAACGGTAGAAAGAGGGAAATAGGTATTTGGAATGCATAAGAAGCACTTTCAGGTAGAAAAAAAATAGAGGAAGAGCTCGCATTGAGCTAAAGAGACAGAAAAGGTGGATAGCACAGCACTACTCAACCAGCCAATGTAGTCAGTAGCCCGGAGTGAGGGAACTTCACTCTTATGTGGCAGACGGGTGTTCCGGGACGAGAACAGGTCCACCGAAGGAAAGAAAAGGCAGAAACGGAGACAGTAGGATAAGAAAAAGTAGAGTTTTTGGACAAGCGTCCAAGAGAAGGTAGAGAATTGTCGCTATTTAAACACAGATCGGTCTGAAGGACCACCTGCGATATTAATCCGACAAGATAAAGTATATCATAAGTTAACAAAATTCACTAGACTCTTAAGAGAACTAGTACAATCATTTTCCTAACGAGTGCATCCACTGCGATAAGAAAATCAGACAAAAGTTGACACATCAACTTAAAAGTATCACTACAGATACAATCACACGAAAACAAACTATTTCAAGGTAATTTTTTAAAACGGTAACGCCCTAAACACACAAAAATGCATAATTATAAGCAGTTAAATACAGACACACTGTCCCAATATGCTAAAACACCCGGGAATTTAATAAGATATCCATAAGAAGCGATAGCGCCTCACCACGAAGTTCAACAAAAACAATGAAAAAAAAATGTTTATAAGTTATGGTGATTTAGTAGGAAAAGAAACAAATAATGGTATAGTATAATGTGGGCGACTGTAATAATTCAGAGGAAAAACACATGGAATAGAAAATCCTAGTTTTTTGCAACTGCGAATATGAACTATTTCTTACAATGGCATAGGCCGCGGCTCCTATATGAGCCCAAAGAAGAAAGCATCCACTCTAAACATCAGCTAAAACCAATCATAAAAATTCAATAAGTTATTACAATCAAAGTTACGACAATTACCACACAAAATTAAATGACGTAAGAAAAATACTAAAAACCAAATAATATGCTGTAGGAAAAGTTCTAGGATTAATTAAATGAAACGACAGAGTTATATTGAGGGGTCTAGAGAATAAAGCGATACATAAGTAACGATATGTGAATAGATAAGAGTAATCAAGACTTGATTCACTAATAAAATTGTTGAATAACAGAAAGATATCTTGTAAAACACATATTTACTAGGATGGGAAGCTCTTGTTTGAGTTCCACCCAAACTAATAAAGAAAAATTCCAACATCATTCTTAAAAAAATGATTCACAAATTGCTAAAGCGACAAACTTACCAAGTAAATCTCGTCTAGACTTATAATGCTGTGCGACCGGCCCTTGACGGGTCTCGTCTAGACTTTCAAAGCTGAGCGAAAAATTCAAATGGCAAATCTCCCTTAATAGATCTTAAAATGCTGCATTGAAATATTGATATATCTAAAAAATATACAATCAAGACAAAATCATACTCGCTACACAAAAGAAATATTCTACGATACATGTATAAAGAAAACAGTATTCCAAATTGTTCAAATATTCTTTCGATATTGCGGGAGTTATCAACAACCATCATAAATGAGTTTAAATATAAACCGTTAACGATAATTTCGTTATTACAGTGTTTAAAGGAGCAGATATAAAGAGATTCCGTTTATTACAGCGTTTTGAAAGGTAAAAGATATGATTAGATAATTTCCTTAATTGTATTTGAAGGCAAAAACTTCTTTAAAAAGGCATTTATAGGTTACAGCTGTTTAAATTACTAAGGGAACACGTTTAATATGGTAAGAGGGCAAGATAGTGTTTAATGAAAGAAATACATCACGGTTAAGTTAATATAACACCTTAAAAGACACACTAAAAACTCAGTTAATTAGAAAATCTATATTTGGAGATGGAATTTTTGTTTAGGTAGGTAATTGTGAATTGTACTTAATGATTTCGGTTATAAAAAAGACACTCAACATTATAGAAAGATACATTATATGTGTTATTTAAAAAATACAATAAGATTCCGTTACTCTAACGTTTTAAGAGATATTCTAAAAGGTCAATTCATTTCGTTAAATGTTTTTAAACACATGGTTTTTTTTAAAAGTAATTTGTAAATCATTATTAAATATCTGAATTATATAGAAAATACTTTTAAAATGTTATCCAAAGAAGACAGTGTTTAATCGCAATTTAAAAAAGACTTTTTAAAGTCCAAAAAACAAACAATAGTTATGTATAATGTAATATAAAATAGATAACTTTTCTAATAAACAATGAATAAGGCAAACATTAATTAATTATTTATATTTAGGTGTACTTACTTGTGAAATTGGAGAGTAAGGTTATAATGTATTATAACCACTCCCAAAAAAACACTTGTAGTTCCATTCAAAACAACTATGCACTTAAATAAGATAATTCAAATTAAAAAAGGTACACTACATTTAAAGTTGCAAGAAAATTATATAAACTAACAAAACATTTTAAAAAACATAAACTGAGTTTCAATATCAAAATGGCGGTTTATATTCAGTTACCATAACAACTGGCTTGTCATCTTAGGAATTTAGTGAGTTCCAAAGTACCAACATAAATTTTAAGGTCAATAGATATTGAAAAATGAAGGTAATTATATTTATTTTAAATGAAAAAGCTATCGATCGTTAAATAATACATTATAAAGCCATAAAAAGAAATCATACAACCAAAAACCACGTTGAAGGCGGCATTCTTATATATCCGTAAACGAGGTATAAGCGACACAAAGAACAGTTGGTAACGCTAATCTATAATGTGGAAATTAGCGCGCCCATCTGTCAATGACATCACACAATATGCAAATTACTACACGTAAATGACGAAATATGCAAATTTCTAAAATAGATTATAAAAAACGGAGTACTCACATGAATAGGTAAAGCTTCCTACAGAATCACTTCCTTCAGGGTTTCTCGTGGCTTCCTTCCGGATTATTTAAAGATGGCGGCTTCCATCAGGATTGCTCCAGGCTAGCGACTGCGGGGCGTGGGCTGCTGTCAGGCCAGGTTGCTTTTAAATTAGTATCTTCTTCAACCTATATGTAGGGAACGGCAGGACCAGGTTTATAGGGACGACAATTAAAAGGCAAAGGGAATCTACATAATAAAAGATAAAAATACGATACCAGACCCAACCACTATTCTTGACGTTCAAAGGCAAAGTCCACGTTCCAGCGTGTTGCGGAAAAACACCACTTTTCTTCTCCCACACGCCGGCGCGAAAATGGCGCAAACGCACTTCTGAAGTGACGGAAATACGCGCAACAAGTCTTTCAAAATATAAGGCGCGAAATTTCCGCACTTATTTAAAAATGTCTAGTGCCAAATTTTTGGCACGTAACAATTTTTCGAGCCCAATAGAATTGAATACAAATCTGATATTTAGGAAAAATGATGTATTTAAAATATATAACTCTACACATAATTATATTTATAATAGTCCATTAAGAAGAATACAAAGAATGGTAGTAATAGTAACATTTTTGAAACTTCAAAATTAGCTCTTATAGATATTGACTAATGCGTGTCTATAATAGATTTAATTAATTAACGAACAGAATTTCTTTATATTGCAATTATTTGTGTTTAACTATTTGTTTAATTAAATTTGATATCATGAGAACGTCTGTACTATATTTATGATACATTAAGGTTATTTTGTACTGTTGCTAAGTGTGATGTGTAATAAAGAATATTTACGTTAATAAACCATTGTTATTAATTTCTTCTGTTTAGCTCCCATCAATAAATATATCTAAAAACTTTTCAAAACTCAACAATATGTATAAAACAGGTTGAATTAAAATTTATTTATTTACCATATAACGCTTAATACAAGACAATAGAAAAAGGAAAAAGCGTGTATATAAGGTTTGTAAATCTGGAAAAAGCATTCGACATTGTAAAATGGGAAATACTAAAAAAGATTGGAATGAGTTGTAGGGATAGACAAATAGTACATAGTTTATACAAAGAGCAAACAGCGGATGTGTCCTATCTTCGTTAATTTTTAACTTGTACATCAAAAAGGCAATGAATATTGTCAAATGCAGGAAGACATTTGGAATTACTATGCAGGGACAAAAGATTGATATGCTTATATTTGCAGATGATATAGCGGTATTAGCATCTAGCAAGGAAGAGTTAGAAGCTGCTCTTAATGAAATGGAAACAGTTCTAACAGAGAGATACGGTATGAAAATTAACAAAAATAAAACTAAAGACTAGTATGTAAAGGAGGGAAAAATAAGTCAAAAACCTGAATACATATGGGAAACTTACAAGAGGTTGAGGATTTCTGCTACCTAGGAAGCCAAATAACGCAATATGAGAAAAGTGCAAACGATATAAAACAAAATTAACACAAGATCGTGCTGCATTTAACAAGAAAAAGCAACTACTATGTTCAAAGACAACAAATAGAGAGACAAGGAAAAGATTACTAAAAACACAGTACTGTACGGCTGTGAAACTGGGACAGTAGAAGAAGCGGACAAGAATAATATGATGAAGATCTCATGGACAGACAAAGTTAAGAACAAAGAGGTTCTAGAAATGATAGAGGAAGAAAGAAATATATGGAAAACAGTAAAAAACGAGAGATAGGATGATAAGTCACATACTAAGGCATGAGGAAATAGTGCTTTTCTCATTAGAGATTGTGCGTACTACTGAGTCCCTTAACCTTATTATTTAATCTAATTCTGCATACCTCTGAGTTTCCCACTAGTTGGAAACTATCACGAATCTCACCCATATACAAAAATGGAGATAAAAGCAACATTAACAACTATCGAGCAGTTCCTATCATTTGTAATTTTTGTAAAATTTTTGAGTTCATCATCCACTCACGCTTATCGGAACAAATAAATAACCGACTGAGTACTTATCAGCATAGCTTTATAAGGGGGAAGTCTACAACCACAAATCTGTTTTGTATCACCCAATTTATTGCAGAATCTCTTGACCATTTTTCTCAAGTTGATGTTATATACACTGACTTTTCTAAGGCGTTCAATCGTATCTGCCATTCCATTCTTTTGCACAAACTAGACAACATTGGTTTATCTAAAAAACTAATACTACTCGTAAAATCATATCTGACAGATCGTACTCAATACGTTCAATACTGTGGCTACAAGTCTAAAAGAATTCTTGCTTCTTCCGGAGTGCCCCAGGGGTCTGTTCTAGGACCCCTGTTTTTTATAATCTATATTGATGATATTGGTTCTTCCTTAGATATCAACTATCTTCTGTGTGCAGATGACTTCAAATTATACCATGAAATAAAATCTCTTGATGATTGTTTGAGACTGCAAGCAAACCTTTTAAGATTGGCTGAATGGTGCACGCTTAACAGTCTTCTACTAAATACAAAGAAGTGTTATGTGATGTCATTTGCAAGAATCAGTCAACCACTTCATTATAACTATATCCTATATGATTCAATTCTACAGCGTCCATAGTTCATCAGGGATATTGGAGTGTATTATGACACTAGGCTTACCTTTACAAAGCACATCCTGCACATAATAAAATCCACTAGTAAAATAACTGGTTTCATCATTTGTAATTCAACTGGGTTCAGAGAGCCGGCCACACTACTTATGCTTTTTAACATATATATATATATATATATATATATATATATATATATATATATCAGATCCCGATTGGAATATGCCTCTGTTATCTGGTGCCACAGTATGATAAATATATCAATTTAATAGAACATATTCAAGAAAATTTTTGAAACTGGTTATGTACTGTACTTCGGGCTTTTACCCACCCATTGGTTACTCCCACCAGCTGCTTTTGGGAGCTTTCAATTATTCCACTTTAAAAACTCGACGGTCCCTTCATGTCATAATATTTCTTTATAATATAATCTACACTTTTCAATGTTTCGAAATTCTAAAACGTTTATCATTCAATGTGCCACGTATATCTGCACGCAATCCGTTGACATTTCTTAACTCCACACCTCGAACAACTGTTCTGAAATCTTCCCCGTTATATATAATATGCGCTACTTATAATAATGTGCGAAGTACAATTGACATCTTCCATACAAGACCGTCGCAATTAAAGCAGGTCATTTTAAATAAATAATTAACTATTATTTGTTAGCTATCGTAGTTTTAACCAATTGTATATTCAACTCAGATTGTAGGTCATGTTTATTATCTTGTTGATGTATGCTCTTCTTTCCTATCCTGTAACTGGACCAATGTTTGGTCTATAAGATAGTTATAAATAAATAAATAAATAAAGAGGAAGAAAGAAATATATGGAAAACAGTAAAAAACGAGAGATAGGATGATAAGTCACATACTAAGGCATGAGGAAATAGTGCTTTTCTCATTAGAGATTGTGCGTACTACTGAGTCCCTTAACCTTATTATTTAATCTAATTCTAATACCTCTGTTATCCCACTAGTTGAAACTATACGAATCTACTCATATCAAAAATGTGAGATAAAAGAAATTAACAACTATCGAGCATTCCTATCATTTGTAATTTGTAACCCAATTTTGAGTTCATAGTCCACTCACGCTTATGGAACAAATAAATAACTGATGAGTACTTATTCATGCTTTAAGAATCTACAACTAAATCTGTTTGTACACCCAATTTATATCAAATCTCTTGACCATTGTTCTAAGTGCATGTTATATATGATCTGGCTTAATGTATGCATCATTCTTTCCTACAAACTGACAAATGTTTGGATCTATAAATATACTATTAAATATAACTAAATCGTACTAATACGTTCAATTCTACAAGTCTAATACAGATTTGGAGTGCCCATATGTTACTAGAGACTTTTTTAAATCTATATTGATGATAATGATTTTCACTTAGATATAACTATCATTTGAATGATGAATGATCAAATTATAATGAAAT